>CM076950.1:13985000-15185000 GCA_039566865.1 Aurelia coerulea
CCCATAGGCTGTAGTCCTAGGTTTGCGTGCATAGATGTTGCTCGTAACTCTTAAGTTGTAATGTATTTCTCTCTCCGCGAAAATTTCTCTCATAAAACAAGGATTTAAATGCATTCTTGTTCGGTAAATTTCAGTGACAAGCAACTGTAGATTTCGTTGATGAATGGAGACTGAATGGTCTGTAATTAACAGTTCTTCAAAACTGGAGGTCCGATCATGATACGCTATTCGCAATGCTCTTTCGTGAATAGAGTTAATTTTTGCGTTAACTCGTCTATCGTGAAACATCCATATCAATGGACAGTAGCTAAACTGTGACATTACGAAAGCCCTCATGACAATCTTAATTTTTTCTTCTGGCATATACGTTGAGGCCCTTGCAAGAGCATGTAGCTTCTGGCTTGCTTTTGTGCACATCATTTTCACGTGTTGCTTAAAATTTAGCTTTTGGTCAATTACAACGCCCAGCAATTTTTCTTCTTTACTCTCTTTAATGACAGAGGAACCAACTTTTATTGACATTTCAGTTTCTTTCTCGCCAAGTACAAGGAGATGGCATTTCTCCTCGTTTAATTTCATACAGTTTTGTTCAAACCATTTGCTTAGTTCAGTAGTATCCTTTTCTAGCCTTAAGATAACTTCCCGTAACTCTTGATGAGAACAGTAAATTGTCGTATCGTCTGCATAATTACAGATTTCAGTCTCATTCAACAAAAGGAAAATATCATTGATAAATATATTAAAGAGGAGAGGCCCCAGAACTGATCCTTGGGGGACACCTAATTTCATTTCTTTCCAAGAGCTGAATGAACCATTTATTTTAACTCGTTGCCTTCTACCTGCTAGATAACTGTACACCATCTGTATTGCATTTTTACTAAATCCGTATGCGTTCAATTTAGCAAGCAAGAGTTCATGGTTGAGACAGTCGAAAGCCTTGGATAAGTCCATAAGGACTGCTCCAACAAAACCTTTATTGTCTAAGGTTTTCTTACAAGTCTCCACCAATTTCAGCAAAGCATGCTGGGCATGCTGGGTATTGTAACCCTGTCGATAGGCGCAAAGGCTAGGCGATAGAAACTTATTAACAAAAGGTAGCATTTGATTTGTCAAAAGTCTCTCAAAAACTTTGGAGACTGAAGGTAATACTGTTATTGGTCTATAGTTCTTTTTGTGGAATGAGTCACTATTCTTGAAAAGCGCACTAATATCACCGTCTTTCAGTTCATCGGGAAAAGAATTTTCGTCCACACTTTTATTGAAGAGGTCTAGCAGGTGGGAGGCAACTATGTCAACATTATCTTTAATTATCTTAGCTGGGATACTGCTAATAGGTGAGGCCTTCTTAATATTGAGATTATCAACTTGCTCAAGAACTTCAACAACTGAAGCCCTTCTGAAACTGAAAGCCACGACATCTTCACAGTGGCTTTTTATCAAAAGTACACTAGGGTGAGAACGGTATTTTTCGATGGCAGCAGCAACTGGATCCGAGATTCCATTAACAGGCAATATATTTTCATTGTTTTCTGTAATATTCAACGATTTTGTAACATTACTGAAATATTCATTCAATATATTAGCAACTGCTCGGTCTTCCGAAATGATCTCATCATTTTCCATCAAAACAATTGTTGAAGAGGTCTTGACTTTTTCATTGAATAGAGGTTTTACTGTTTTCCAGAACTTCCTATTATCGGTCAAGTCCTTAATGTCAAGATCCTTATAGTAATCCTTTTTAGCTTGTCGCAATATCTTAACACATCTATTTCTTTGCTTTTTAAAGGCTTTCAAATTGTTAATTGTGTGATTTTTGCAATATACATTTCTGAGTCTGGTTCTGTTCATGATTGCCTTTCTAAGTGCTGTCGTCATAAATGGGCCATCATTCGCTCGAACAGATTTTTTCTTTATTGGTGCATGATTATCCAGCACACTCGTAACTATAGTATTGAAAACTTCAAATTTCTCACAGCAAGAGCTATTCTTACCTAATTGTTCTCTAAGATCCTCTTTAAATCTCAATGGGTCAAATTTGCTGTAGTCACGATAAGTAATTATCCTGGGGCCTCTCTTAATGAAACTACTTTTAACTACAGTCACAATCATGGAGTGAAAGTCAGACAGTCCAGTTTCAACAGTTCTTGTGCCTTTAAAGCATTTCACGTTATTAGTAAGTATCAAATCAATACAACGTGCATTAACTGACTTAAAACAAGTAGGAACCTTAACTAAATTACCTAACCCATACAAATTCATGAAATTAGAAATATTAACGTTATCTTCCTCCAAATTGAAATCACCAATAATAATTAAATTATCAGACCTCATGGTACACATATCTAAAACTTTACCAAGTTCATCAATATGCCATGGTAGAGTTGCGTCTTCCACAAAGGCATACTATTTTGCAATAGTTGCTTGATGTTATCAGCTATACCGAACATTGATAAAGTTTCCAGTATCCAAGAGTGCGGGACCATGTCATATGCTTTCTTGAAATCAACCCATGCCATTGCAAGATTGGTTTTCCTTCTCTTGCAGTTTTTGAGTATAGTTTTATCTAGGATTAGATGGTCTTTTGTGCCTCTAGTCCTCTTTTTACATCCTTTTTGTTCTATCGGGAGGAGGTCCTTATCCTCAAGGTGTTTGTACACTTTCTCTGCGAAAATCCCTGATAGCAGTTTCCATAGAAGATTTAGACAAGCAATTGGTCTATAATTTGAAGCTTCTGAACCCTTGGATGGATCTTTCACTAGCAGAGTTGTACGTCCTTCTACCAACCAACTTGGAACATTGCCTGTATGAATGCAGTCGTTGAGATTGGATATTAGTCTTTCATGGATACTTGTAAGTCTTTTCAGCCAAAAACCTTGTATGCCATCAGGCCCTGGTGATTTCCAGTTCGGAAAGGCTACTACTATCTGTCGCACGTCGTTCATAGTGACACTAATTGGTTCTTGTTGTTTTGTCCCTTTCAACTCGTCTTTCACTTTCCTAATCCACTCTGCTCTATCATTATGTTGAGCTTGCTCTCCCCAAACCCTAGACCAAAAGTTTGTCACTTCAGTTGGGTTTGGTTGATCGATTGTGACTTCTTTCTCACTCATTTCTCTGTAGAATTGCTTCTGATTATTTTGAAACAGCTTATTCTGTTGAAATTGTTTAACGCGATTTGAGTACCGCTTGATTTTGTAGGCTTTTGCACTTATTCTTTGTTTTATCTGTTCCATGACAACGTGGATTCCTTTCTTCTTGATGTGATACCTGTTCTCGAGATCTTTTTTTCTTCCTTCATTTTTTCTTTTCCAATCTCCCTTACTCCAAGCATTTAATCTTCCCAGGTCCCTTCTTAATCGTACAATATCTCCTTCGATTCTTTTCTTCCACCATGGTTCTTTTACATCATTTCTGTTGGTCGGTTTCACTCCCACCAGCTCTGCCACCAGTACACTAGCAGCTATAATCAAATCTCTTGTCTCTGTGATGTTACTAGTTGGAAAATACTTCAATATCCTGTTCACTTTTTCAGTTTCTTTCCTAACTTTCTAGAATTCAATCAAGCGTAAGTTCCCAGCTGGCTTTATCTCTTCCCTATCAAGTATCTCTTTTAGTTTGTCAACAAGAGCCTCATCTTCCTCCTCTATGTTTGTAATATAATTCGAGCCATCCCGCAGCCTACTATTATCTGTATCTGCCACCTCATTAATAGGTTGTGAATTGGCATCCTCAAACATATTTGTCTCTTGTCTTGCTGTATTTACATCGTTACCGTTATTCTCATTTTCATCATTCTCTCTACCATCATCATTCCCCAACTTCTGCTGTATCGATTCCCATTCAACATCTGTTACCCATTTATTACGCTTTATTTGTCTCAATTGCCCTGTCAGATACTTCTCTGTTGTGGAAAACATTCCTTTATCAGTCCAGATCTTTAACATTCGTGCACCATATCCCCTTATATCTGGATTACTTTTCAGATAACATTCGACTACAATTTCGTTATCAGCTTTACTCCACTTGTGCAGTTTTGTTCTTATATCTGCTACATTAGCGGGACATCCATTGTGTTACACACCTACCTTAGCGGGACATTGGTGATTGGCGGGACTTACCCAGGGTCCCGCTAATTTTCTGTCAATTTTCGATGTCCTTACCATGTAGAAACGTCAAAAAATGCATCTTTGTTAGGTCCCGTGAAGTTGGTGAAAAACTTACACTAAAAAAAGTTAAAATGCCAACTTAGCGGGACCAAAGTTTTTTTGTGTGTTTCCATGGCAATTCCGTCTCAACAGAGTGGGAAATTCAATGTAAATGTGCCTAGTGTTGTATTACATGAGTTGTACTTCTGAAAAACACTCCGGAACGCTTACACACCATGTCCCGATAAGTTGGGTGTGTAAACATTTGAAGCTGCTGGTCCCGGCAAGTGTGTAATATTACGAACAAATACTACCCATTCGAAAATGAGAATACCAGGAGTCAGTGAGCTGCGATGCTTGAGTTGCTCAAGGACATCAAACGAACCATAACCGTTATCTATTCAGTGCTGTGGAATGTCTAATTGGACAGAAGTGTAGGCCAAGATATTTGTGCCAAAAGTCACGGAAAATTTTCGGCAGTAGACCTTTTAGTTATACTACAATTTTTTTGGATCGAGTGAGTCTTCTACATTTTGTTACCAATGCTGAGTGACGTTAGAGCTTCAAAAACCTCTCTTCACACTTGAACATTTTACAAAATGTACAAACTATCATTCAATTCAGAATTTCATGAAATAGGGAAAGGTCTATTTTGAGATCTAATAGAAAGGAATGTTCTCCTGTTACTTCTGAAGGCAATGTGAATTATCGCTGAAATCCCAGGGAGGAGGGGTACTGGACTAGGTAAATGAAGGTCATATATGGAAACGCATTTACACACCTGCCCCAGAAAATGTCCCAAAACTATATACACTCTCCCGTAAAACTTTGATAACAATATGATATTAAACACTTTTTGGCAATTCAGTTTTGCTTATGACAACCCAACACATATATTCCCATCTACATGATCGACTCTTAGCATTTGATATTGTATCACGCAACCACCACGTCAAGTTTCATAAGTTGTTTTTTTTGCTTGTAAATTCTGTATCTCGTTAGATGTTAGGCGTATCTAACCTGACATCTAACAAATTAAAAAATAAGAAAAAGGCATCATGCTATTGCTCTATTATGCTATTGCTCTTGACATCATTTTGTAGTTTAGCAGTCCGGATCAGACATCTAATGTCAAACAGACTCTAGTACACTTTTCATAAGTTTCTATTCGCGTGTTGGGCTATCTGTAACTGTATGCAGTTTAAAATGTTTCATTTATTGGCCATGTGGGTAGTCAAAATCTTTTTGCTCCTCAACGTATCTCCCTTCTAGTACTGAAAGTAATTTGGTTTGAATTGAAGGTAGATTAATCTGTAATTTTTTTCCCAATAATTCTAATGGAGGGTATTTGGTTTCACAAAAATGAAACCAAATACTGGACCAAAAAATTGCAAAATAGCGCTAACGCTAGGAAACTAAAAAACAACGCTGTTAATACGGTATACCGGACTGTAGCAGTTTGATTGCGACCTACATACACCTTCCTCTATCACAATTTGTAGTTTGATCTATTAGATCGCTTTCGTAGTTTTAGATAGTTAACAGACAAAAGAATGATGCGAGAACGATGGGAAAGGTTCATTAATGCACTTTCAGGAAAACTGCATTGACGGCAGAAAATATGAATATATGGAACAGATCTTATATCATTGTCATACCATTGATCTCAACTGTTTTAATATTCGGCTCAAAGGTGTACATGTATTCGAATGTGAAATGGTTTGAAAGGAAACTTTTCAAAACAAGAAGTAGTAATAGAATAATAATCATAACAACTAATATTTTGGCAGGTTGACTTGTTCAGACGTGAGGCAAAAAGTAGAATGAAGTGAAAATAGTTTAATATAAAATTAAAGGATGAGAATTTTATTGGAGTCGAAGACGTTTTTTTTGGACATTTACAAAGACTTCGATGGTTTTGTTTCTTTTTGAATAGCAAGATGGATATTTCGTCGTGGGTTGCTTTTTCAAATCGAAAAATGTGGGCTCCCTGGTTGGCAAACCACTCTTTTCCAGTTTCAGTGCGCATTTTCGGTAAAACAACACAAGAGCCATTGCCTTCAATGTTTATTTCATGCTGAGATTTTTTGAAGTAACCATTCATGTCTTTGGGTAGTAGATTCTGCAATGATTTACACACGTCAATGGCTACCCTTGCGTTTCAAGCTTTTTCAATACTGTCCCATGACGTTATCTTTGCTCTTGGGTTGAAAATTCTGGCTACTCTATTTTGTATGTTTACAGTTCCTTGGGGTATGGAATGCTGTAGTGGGTACAACAGTAGTGGCCGTATCATTGTGTTATATATCGATTCTGCTGCATAAGGGCTGACTTTTTCGAAAATACTAGAAAAAAGCTTTACTCTGGCTGTCGCTATATTATATATATTTGTTCAAAATGTTGATGTAGGCTCAGATGGTTATCCAAATCTACACGAAGGTACTTGTGCGATTTTGTCTCATGAATAGTTTGACTGTAGATTTTTATGTATACGTTTGGCTGTTTGGACAACTGTTGATGTGATCCATATAGCACAAATTCAGTTTTACCTTTTTCAAGCCAGTCTGCAACTTTTTGCATTTGACTGTAAAGTAAATGTTCTATTTCATTTGAGTTCTTTCTTGCATGATATAAAGCAGTATCGTCGGCATATAGTATAATGCCAGCATCAATGAACGGAATATGGATGTCATTAATTATTAGCCCAAAGAGAAGGGGCCCCAGGACGGATCCTTGGGGGACACCACATGTAACGTTTTCTTCGCATTAGTTGGTTTAGTCAAAAATTACTTTTTGTTTCTTATTAATGAGATAATTACGTATCCATTGTAATTCCACATAATCTATACCATAACTTTGCAATTTTTCCAGCAAGGTTGCATGACATTATGTGTTGAAGGGTTTACGGAGGTCAATATAGACAGAACACTACATAGCCCTTTATCAATGTTCTATCTAACCTTTTTTGACAGTAAGGTAACTGCATGTTGCGTAGATCTCCCTTTTCTAAACCCAATCTGGTCTGGGCACAACAGGCCATTCGATTCATGGTACTGAGGCCGTGATTATTAATGATCTTCTCGATAACATTCGATAGAGCAGGCTTTACCGTGACAGGCAAAAAGCTGTCCAGATTGTCGGATTGCCTGATTTGAAAATATGGGTGATTTTCCCACATTCAAAGTTTTGATTCGTGCAAATATTTTGATTCTTTTTCTTCAGATAAAAATGCTGCGTGCTCTCCTCCGCAGGTACCTCTTCAAGGTTGAGCAGGTGGAGCAGGCAGAGAGAGAGAGAGAGAGATAAGGGACTCCCCTCTCCTTCGTTTTTCTTTCCTGTCAATTCGTCTCGAAGATGCTTTATTCCTCAACAGGAAAATGGCATTACATGATGTTTGGACGTTAATTTTCAATACCGCATACCGCATACCGCATACCGCATACCGCATACCGCATACCGCATACCGCATACCGCACTGTGAAAGTTCGATACCGAAATACCGCAAACAGCAATACCGCAGACCCCGAAGTTCCCCTCCTAATGGAATACACATATTTTTCATAAGAAATGTTTATGCCAAAAAATTAACAAACTCCAATACTGGGAAAACATTGCTTAAGTTTGGTCTAGAAAGCGTCCTAGAATGTTTTCGATCTTAATGAGCAACATACCTCATTTGTTGAAGCAACTGGAGAATCGTATGTTGCTGCTGCTTGTTATCCTGAGCCAAGTCGTGACAGTAATAAGAAAATCTATCAAAATGAGCAATTTCTAATCTGATGCTATTACTGTGCACTGTATACTAGCTTTTTTAATAAATCTAAATATTTTTATTGAAGGGAAGACGCCCGGATCTGACGGAAGGACAGGATTCGAGCAATTTTGAAGCCCAGCACGCAAGCGTCACGAAAAGGGTTGCGGACTCAATGCAGTCTTTTCTACTCCTGCGATCCCATTGAGAAAATAAGGGCAAGAAACAAGACTTGGCATAAATCAGATGACCTATGAAAAAATTTTTTCATTTTTTTTTTCATTTTAAAATTATTTATGCACGGTAGCCCCGTCAGTCAGTATGACTGATTTTCAGGGGGCCGTGCCAAAAACTTTACAAATTAAAAAATCTACTAAAATTAATAATGGGAAAAGGAAACTAATTACAATCATAAATAATTTATCTACAACTATTTACAATAAATTTACAACCGACCCTTTATCTTGTTCTTAAAAGAAGATAAAGAGGGAGCTTGCTTGGCCTCGCGGCTGAGATCATTCCAGATTTTTGCTCCACGAAATGCGAACGCTTTCTGTCCATTACTAGTTTTCATGAATGGGCTGCAACCGCGAAAGGCAGGATAAATATTGATATGAGAATAAAACAGACAGAAAATTGATATAGCCTGAAAATTTGCAATAGCATTGAGAAGAAACTAAGTGCACAACAAAATCTCTCTGACCTACAGGTGAAGACTCCGAAACAACCTATTGCTGCTCGCCATTGGTTGATATCAACCATCATCGCAAAGAAGGAGTCCCCCCGCCGATGTCTTGATGACCGAACAAGTAACAAATGAGCAGCGATACCATTCCCTTTCAAAGACTCCCATTCCCTTCAACAAATAAGGACAGACATTACAACAATATAAATGAAATTCAACACCACTGGACAAAAATTGAAAGTAAAAGAACTTTATCATGACATTCTGTTCTTTCGGGGGCATTTTATTTCTGTGGTGAATGCTGTTGGGAAAATAATTTGTAAAAGTGAATATTAAGAAATGAGCATCGCAAGGGGTTTCTAACTTAAAATCACGGCGAGACTTTTGTTTCCATTTGATGGATTTATTCAAAATATCTATTTGGAAATCTTCTATAATCAGTTGGCTAAACAGTCAAGTTAATGCCCACACGGGGACTTGGGCGCGGTTGTTTTGTTTGATGTCAAAAAGATATCAAAACCTCTTGAGGCATAAACTGTGATATTAATGAAAGATGGCAAAAAAATAAGAGTAATGTTGTACTCACAAGGGACTGAACGAGAGAGCTTTACTGTTGAAAACTAAATTTATCAAGATTATCGGGGCCTCTAGGGGCATATATGTATTCTTCGACCGACAATCGATTATTGACGAGAAATAAGGCTATGAAAAAGAAAAAAAAAAGTAAATCTTTTCGAACAACAAGTAGCTTCTTGAAATGGCCTGCGTGTCATACCTCTGAAGATAGGTTAAACTCAACGAAACTTTCAACGAAAAATTTGGGGTAATAGATTGAAGTTGCTGTGCCATTTCTGATTAAAATACTCCTATTTCCATGTAATTATTATTATTATTATTATTATTATTATTATTATTATTATTATTATTATTATTATTATTATTATTATTATTATTATTATTATTATTATTATTAAATATCTATTTAAAGTAGGCTAAAAAATGAATAGCTAAATTGCAGCTAATTAAGGCCTACTATTTACAATATACATAATTTACAATAAAACTTAAAAATTAATATATATTACAGGACAAATCAGAGTTAAAATCTATCATGTTAGAAACCCAACTTGCGGGATATATACTTTGCAAAGCCTACAGTTGCATGTTCCACCATTCCAACATCTAATTCGTTTTTTGAACATAGGAAGGCTGTTTAATTGTTTTAGTTCTTGCGGTAAATGCTGCCACAGTTTATTTCCACAAGTAATGGACTTAACTCCAAAGGACGTAGTTCGTACTTTTGGCAGTTGAGCGTCATTACCATGCCTTAGGCAGAACCTAATATTTCGTTGCATGAAAATATCCTTCATGAATGGTGGATTCAGACCGCATTTTGTTTTATAAATTTCAGTCATGAGCAACTGTAGGTTTCTTACATGGATTGGCACCGATTTAGATTGCTCCAGGAGAAAACTGAAATCATTCTCGTAATCTTTATATGCAATGCGTAATGCCCTTTCTTGAATATGATTTATTCTATGATTCAAAGCTCTATCATAGAACATCCAAACAAGAGGACAGTAGCTGAAATGGGACAAAACGAACGCCCTCATTAACTGCTGCAGTTTTTCAGTGTCCATGTATCGTGAAATTCGAGCAAGAGCGTGGAGTTTTTGGCTGGCCTTTTTGCAAACAGTCTTGACGTGTTGCTTGAAAGAAAGTGATTTATCAAAGGTTATACCGAGAAGATTTTCCTCTGCACTTTCTTTCACATAGGCCTCGCCTATTTCAATTGTTGTTTCATTACTCCCTTTTGCACCAAAAATCATTAAGTGACATTTGTCTTCATTTAGCTTCATGCCATTGTTTGGAAACCATTCATTTATCTTAAGGGCATCATTCTCCAAATGCATGATGACATTTTCGATGTTAGGACCACACGCATAAATAGTTGTGTCATAATTACAGATTTCGGTGTCCTCCAGGAACATAAAAAGGTCATTCAGGTATATGTTAAACAAAAGGGGTCCCAAGACCGAGCATTGCGGTACTCCCAGGACGGTTTCTGTCCATGTGCTGAATGAACCATTGACCTTTACCCTCTGCTTCCTGTCGGTGAGATAGCTATTGATAAACAGCAAGGCAGATCTACTGAAGCCATATGCATTCAATTTTGCTATTAGTAGTTCATGATTTAGACAATCAAAAGCCTTCGAAAGGTCTGTAAGGACAGCCCCTGCGACGCCTCCGCTGTCCATTGTCTTCTTGCAGGCTTCCACAAAACGTAGAAGTGCATGCTGTGTACCATAGCCCTCTCGAAACTTACAAAGGAGTGAGGACAGGAAACTTTGGACAAAAGGTAGCATTTGGTCTTGCACCAATCTTTCATAAATTTTTGATACCGATGGTAAGACTGTAATCGGTCGGTAGTTCTTTTTCGTAAAGGCATCCTCCTTTTTGAAGAGCGAGCTTATATCTCCAGCTTTCAATTCTTTGGGAAAAGTACCCTTGGATAAACCAGAGTTGAACAAATTCTGTATGGCAACAGAGAATATGTCCAAATTTTCCTTTAGAATTATTGCAGGGATGCAGTCAACTGGAGAGGCTTTACTTGGATTGAGTTGTCTAATCTTAATAGCAACCTCTTCGGTGGCGACCTTTCTGAAATCAAATTTGTCTGAACACTTAATAGTATTTTTAATTTTGCAAATACTTGGATGAGCTTCGTATTTCTTAACAGATTTTTCAATTGGATCTAGTATATCACTTTAATGTCTACTCTTCTTCACTTTCATCACGTTTTTTCTGATTTGTCGTCGGTTTCTGCCATTGATTGAATGAAATCCAACAGTTCATTTGTGTTGCCAAAATACTGGAACTTCCCATCACACTTCAAACACATTCTACAATTCACATCCGAAAAACATAACAGCTTTCACTGGCTCTGCCCATATCCTTCAAATAATCTTGAGGCGTTCTTTAGTGAGATCCAGCCGAATACGATACTTCTTTGTATTCTTTCTCGCTCGATAGACTTCAGTACGGTGGCGCCAGGTTGTAAACCTCACTATGATTTGACGATATCGCTTGCCACCTTCTTCCTTTATATGTCCAATTCTTTGGGCACGATAAATCACGGCATCGGGAATGCTCACCTTCAATTCTCTGAAAATCTTTTTAACAATCTTTAGACATTCATCACCCGACTCCCCATTCGCTCCTTGCTTTAGTCCAACGCCTCCGATTCTCAGGCAAAGCCTTCTCTGATATTGTTCGTTCTCATCACTGCGCCCCTTGAGATTTTGAATAAGTTTTTCCATAACTATAACTCTGCTTTCTAATTCTTCGATCCTGCTTTTCTGCTCAACTATGATGTTTTTCAAATCATTTATACAATCCTTGGTGGCCATATCACTTTTTAATTCGGCAAGTTTCGCATCCAATAGCCTCTCAAGACATGACATTGATATCGTGCTATCCGAAACGGGATCCATCGATGCTTGGCCTACTTTATCGCTCTTGGAAGATTTCGCTTGAGTTTTTGACGACATTATTGGGTAACGAATGAAAAATTCTACTGTGAACAAAGCACAGAGCAACCATTAACTTAAAGTCACGCAAAAATTTGATATTGCTCGTCCTGTAACAGCATCACAAAGCCTTTTCACTTAGCTCACATAAACGTGACCGTACTCCATGAAGGCCATGACGAAAAAAAATCTTGGATCATACGCCGTGTTGACAATAGCCGTTTCTCTTTCTATACGATCAAACAAGCTTTTCGCTGTTAAACTTTCATAAATTCAAAAACAATTTTAGAGATACCATAAATCCTATGTGTCCTACGAATGATGGTATTGAGGATACGGAGCATTTCTTGTTGCTTTGCCCTTCTTTCGAGATACATCGACGACATCTTCTCGCTAGCGTCCTTGCTTTGGTACGACCATTTGGATATATTGGCCTTTCAAATGATGTTTTGACACAGCTATTGCTGTATGGCAGTAAAGACCTCACTAATGAGTTAAATAAAAATATAATCGAATTAACACTGCGTTATATCCACAACACTGGTCGGTTTGATTAATATGGCTATAAATACGGTTTGTCGCAACACAGCCACCAAGTTACTACGTCCCTTCTTGTATTTTTGTTTGTTTTTGTTTTTTGTTTTGTTTTGTTTTTTTTGTTTTTTGTTTTTTGTTTTTTTTTGTAGTGGTTTCATATAATGTATGTAATAGTCTTGAAAGTCTATCTTAAATTAGACGTCACATGATATCTGGGCACGCAAACTTGCCCCAAATGATCAATTCAATTGTTTCACTAGATGACGTCTAATTTGAGATAGACGTTTAGTCTTTAGTTTTATGTAATGGCTGCGGAGTTGCCATAGACTTTTGCTCTCCAAGGTATCGTTTTTGTAGTATCGTAAAGTAGTTTTGTAAGTAGTGTTAAAAAGTAACTTGTATTGTAAAATTTTGATTGAATATAAAAAAAAAAAACAAGCTTGAATGAATCGCTTGGATTAGGAAAGGCGATCAGTGAGCTGGCCCACACTTGCGAGCCGAACTGGGGAGGAGGGAAGGATCGATTTGTTATCTTGTTGACAGCTCGTTATATGGAAGACTCATTTCTTGGCGTGCTCCCATCATCTATCTAGTCTCATTGGAGTATCAAAACGGCAAGATGCTCCCATGGGAGTACCAGAATCCTCCTTCTGTGGAAATTCGGGACAATCTCCCAAATGAAATTAGGGAACGATGTGGACATGCGACGTTCCAAAAGCTGCAGTCGAAGATTTTATCTATATCAAAAAGTTGAAATAGAAAGTTTGAAAATGCGGCTCCTCCACATGAACTCTTAATATGATTATAACGGATGTCGCAAAAAAGTACTCCTGTTTGAAAAATCACCAACAATTTATTATCAAATCTTTGATAAAATTTTCTTTTTGCGTTTTTTTGTCAAAGACCCAAAAATATTCATAGATGATAAATGTTTGCTTTTGACACAGCAAAGTTGATACATCTTGTTTTGAGCTTTAGCTTTAAAGCAAAATATTCAAGATATGGCCTAAGAGTCAAACTTTTCAGATTTTTGATCATCATTAAAGTCTCCAACAATAATGCAAATTTTTTCTGTTATTTACTACCAAACTAGAAGCTTTACATGCACAAAGAAATTGATCTGGCAATCATCAGTTCTTCTTTTCAGTACGATACAAAACCAGGTAGCCCTAAAGAGCTAAAATTGCTCATTTTTAAACCAATGACAAGATCAGCCATATGTTGGAAAATAATTAGGTCCTTGATCTACTTGACAAAAAAAGAAAATCGAAGATCGGCCGCGTGTTCAAGCTTAGATGATTTCTTAAATGGGAGTACTCTTTTGTGACCCCAGGTACTTATTTTGGGATACGTGGCACAATGATGAAAGCCGCCTGATTTTCGTCGAAAAAATTAAGCAAAGGAGTTTGGCTGGGATTAAAATTCAAAATGATAGGAAAACGTGGAGGGCTGAGACAACAGAGTCTTAGAGGCCCTTTACATGAGACCCGACATGAAACACATGCCGGCATGAAAATTTCATGTCGCTTTTTCGTGCCGGCATGATTTTTCATGCCCCTGACATGAAACTCGTGCCGGCATGCAAATCTCATGTAAACACATTTTTCTCATATCGGGGCGATTTGAAAACCAAATCGCCTTTGTTTTCTTTCTCAAATATCGACCCTAAGTCACGTGAACGATGCATGACGTATATGGCAAATTTGATATCGGGTCAATATCAGGCCTCACAGGAGTGCATTTTCTCAAATTTTCATGCCGGCATGAGTTCATGTCACCCTAAGTTTCATGTTGGGTCTCATGTAAAGGGCCTCTTACTGACCTAATTATGTGAAATACTGTTGACAAACATACCTCTGAAACTCGATACTGCTGTCTAATTTTAGCAGAAAAGCAAATAAAATGATATTCATAATGCCCACAACACATTAGCAAGAACAAACATAGCTTCGAGCCTTAAAAGAATAGCATTGGTCAATAAATTACCTGTGCCCATTTGTGTAAATGCTCAACAACAGAGGCGAAAACCGCACTGACACTTTCATCAATGAGAGCCTGCAGATATTGAACAGCTTCTTCATCATTTAGATCAAGACGGAATTTGTCTTGTACCTGAAAGAAGAATAATAATGGCAACTTTTTATTCCCTATAAAACTACTCTATGTGATGACAACAACAACTCTAGATTTTCACAACTCATGATGGTGAAAGTTACAAGTTAGCACTAAAAATATGATCAAACTGTTCCCAAAATAGATAGAAAAACAAACAGCTAAAACGCCAATAATATGAGATTGTCCATACAAAAAAAAAAGGAATTTGAAATTTCAACAGTTCTGGACTCGTCCACTCACTGTCTCTCTTACGAAGGTGGTGAATCGAGATGGAATTATGAAATAAACAAAAAACAAAAAAAATTTCTTACGACATTTGTTTTTGGGTCATTACAGCCCCAACCTGTCATCTAATGTTAGATATTCTCCAGTAAAGTATTTATCGCTTATATCTGTAGCATTTATGTAAAATTGTATGTACTTTAACTCTTATTTTCTATTTAACGACATGGGGTAGTCATAGTCTATTGCTCCTTGTGGTATAGTTCTTGTAGTATTGTTAAGTAGTTTGTAGGCAGAGTAATGGAGCTTGCCAACAGAGTTAAAGAATTATTCCAAGGCAGCGAAACTATTGAAGATTGAGCATTAGAACATTTGAAAGATGAGCTTATAGAGAAACAACTGGAGTTGAAAAAGAATTATGGAGCTATTTTAAACTTGCTTTCGGCACACGTTAAAGAGTTGCAAGCTTTAGATAGTGAAAAGGACGAGATATGGGCATTCATAAAGAGAAAATTTCGAATGCAATAGGTATTTTCGATTGATCGATTCCTGAAAGCCAAAGAGAAGCTGTCGAAGAATGCGCAAGAGTAGATAACATTACAGTTTGAATTCAAATATGTCAGAGTTGTCTACTGGTTCAAGAAAAATCAATTCGAAACTGATTGTGACAAGTTTAAATACTTGAAGAGTATTCTGGAAAGGCCAGCAAAAAAGATGGCAGCAGGAATGGCGATGACAGATGATAATTATGCAACTGCTAGCTAACAATATTTGGTAAACAAGAGATGATAAAGCAAGCACACATCAACAGTCTTACGAGACTGTTGCCAGTGTTCAATGAGAAGGCAGGAAATCGATTGCGCAGTCTACACGACAAAATCGAGAGTCATCATCATGGATTGGAGGCCCTTGGCGTAAACCCCCGGGAGGGGTACTTGACTTTCAATTGTACGGGGGTGTGCACTCCAAGAAAATGTTTTCACCCGGCTTTAGAATTTTTCCCTCGAAATGATAGCCAGCTTTAGAAAAAATCGGCGAAAAGTATACTCCAAAACGTAAAATTTGTCGAAAAATAATGAAATCACACTTTTGACAACCGGCTTTAGAAAAATTGCCTTCTTTTAATACCCGGCGTTAGAAAAAAAGAGGCGAAAACGATACCCAGAAAGGAGTGCACATCCCGTCAGCAAAATATACTAAATACCACCCCCCCTCCCCCGGAGCGTAAGCAGATTTTCATATTCCTCGATTGTGGCACCAGCTTTACTGCAGAAGATTCCAGACACAGGACGCCGAACGTATTGTGGTGAGGAGGGCCTTCTAATATTCTTTTTTTATTTAATTTTTTTATAACCAATTAAAAGGAGAAGAATACTCCTTAAAAGGAGAAGAATACAACTAATGTGCCTATCATGGCGGGAATAGACACTAGGCCATCGGAGTCCCACCATGAAAGGCACTTACAACTCAAAATTTCAACACACAAGGACACCACACAACACACAAGGACAACACACAACAGCACTACTAAGAAAAAGTTAATTTCTGTCTCACATCTGATGTCAGGCAACAATATCTGCGAGAATTGAAAATTTTAGAGAAAACAAATGCACGGTAATGAGCAGCGGGCCCCCACGCGCCGATGAACAGCCGCCGCCCAATGCTATATGCGCCACCCCAATCGGGATAGCACACCAAAACCAGAGGGCAGCAGCCATAGAAATAAAAGGACTAGAATGAGCGGTCTATTGTTTCGCTTTTGTTTGGTGCGTAATGCGCATGGAGAGCAAAGATGGTAGCACCACGTTGGCAAAAGATTTGGAAAAACAAAGGATCCACAGTGGGAAGGCCTTCACCGCTCTTCTGTTTTGGTGCTGCTGGTTTGCAGAAAGGCCACGAAATATCGAGAACGAGTCATTTTAAAGTAAGTAGTGCCACAGGCATTTAATTTTGATCAATTATGAGCCACTTTTGGTCGTTTTAGTCATTGATATCGACCTTAGATCGTAGCAACTTAGGCCGAAGTTTTTCAGATCAGCCCACTGGAAGTTAAATGACGTGCTTTAAAGGCAGCATACCTACCAATATTTATGTTTTAACATATGAAACGTGTTTTCATTGCAATCTACATTTCATCTCTGATCATTTACATCTTTAGAATGAAGTTTAAGCATCAACGAAAAGAGAGAATTGACGAAACTTTTGCGTTGTAAGGCTATAGACCTATCAACTAACTTTAGGCCCTACATGCTTAGTCTACCAACATTTGTGGTTTTTCAGTGGCAACAACAATCGAAAGTTTTAATTTGATAAACTCGACAATTTTCAAATTACCCTTCAGTAATAACCCAAGTAAACAATTCTGTCAATTTGAAGCATCAAAAACGCAACAGCAATCAAGATGAGGATGAGAGGTGAAGGGCTGCAACTCTAACTTTAGTTTAGTGATGAAGTTGCCACTGGATGCACTTTGATTTAGATTTATTTGCAACAAGATCTGATATATGCTTGAGACAACCTCAATAAGACTGCATAAACCTGTGCCCTTTCCCTGGGAAACAGGATATGTTTTCATAAATCAACGGTTTTAGAATGCCCCCTCATTATTTGTCTAGCTGTGTGGAAGGGGAACATACCATGGTTTTGCTGGTTTTTGGAAGTAACACAGAAAAGTGCTGGTGGCAACTGCATCGTGGGCTTCAGCTTTAAGAGTGGGATAGTCAGCATTTCCAACAAATTTGGTTATTTTTTGTTACATTGGGTGTTGCTCTTTAATTAACATGTCATCTAGCATTAATAGACAATCTTCTTGGTCCGTAGTGATTTCTCTTTCATGGTTCACATTAAAAATTTACAGACCAATATCTTATTGTTGCTGTATGGGGCAAATTCAGGGACTTTCTGGCAAATGTATATGCCCTTGGGCTATAAGAATGAAGGGAAAGTGGCAAATTTTTTCATTTCCTCAGAGTACATTTTAAGCCAGACAATTTATTGCAATTCTTTGCCCCTTTCCTGAACTGTGCTGTAGCAAGTTGGGCATAGTTATCTGCAAGCAATTCCTCTCTTTCTGCTGAGAATTAATTCATTTTTTCAACTGTAAAGTGAAACTTGGGATATTTCCCCTTCTTAAGGGTTTTGAGCCTAAGTATGTCTATTTGTAATGTTTTCTTGAGCTTTTCTTTATAATTTGCTTTCTTTTTTCAGGTGAAATCTTTGATGCAAATGTGTGGTCCGATTTTACATGTTCTGGATCCAAGGCAGGAGAAGTTTCAGGAGGAGCAGGATTAGACAACCTTTTGTTGAGAGTGGTCTATATCTTTGGACTTAGTTTCTTAAAGATGTTCTGGACACTAGATACATAGTAGACAGCATCTTTTTGTGAATATTTTTAACTAGAGAATCAGACTTGGGCATAGAAGGAGGTCAGCTGTAATCAAAGGGAGGAAATGGTTCTCACAAATTTGTTGCTATGCTAATTGATGCCAGTTGTTGTGATGCACTGTAATTTAGCTATTTACCTATCGATCTTTTTTGCAGAGTTAAATCAGTGAGATATTGAAAGTTAAAATTTCAGTAGTTTTGCATTGTGTCTGTAATTTGAATCTTAAGTTTCGTTTATCTTGGAATTCTGCTTAATAATATTTAAATCCCTGGAAAGAGTGAAAAGTATACAAAACTTTTTCCTTGCTTACTCTGTGGGCCTGAGGTTTTCCATTGAAATTTCTCTATGATCTCAGACAAGATTTGAAAGTGTAAGGGTTTGGCCAAAACAAACTTCAGTATCAATAACTCCATCAGTTAGCAATGATATCTGCTCTGGGAGAATAGAGAAAAGTGTCTTTACTGGGACCACACTCATTTTTTTATAAGGAACCTAAGAAACAGTATGCTCACTTTTTAAAGGTTGAGAAACCATGCTACCTGCATTGAAAATGCTAAGAGTGTTTTGTGATTTGCAGCCTCAGTTTTCCTAGTTTACTCGAAAATGTAGAAAATGTTTGCACCATGTAGTAAACTAGTCTTAGGATAGCCAAACATTTAAGAAACTACATAATAGTGTTTGAGAAGCACTAGGAAACTTTTAACAGCAACATTCAAGAACATCTTGATAACACTGTTGTTGACCCTTTATTTTTGAGTAATATTCACGAAAGTTATGTCTTCATTGAGCACACTACAACTCTTTTCCTTGCTGAACATCATGCTGCATGTCAAGGAAAAATGAGTGGCAGTGGTGAAAACTATATCACAATTCATGCAGCTAAAAATAAGAAACAAATTAAGAAAATTTTCAAACTAGGAACCAGAAATTTTCATGTGGGATATTTATGAAACTTTTAGCACTATGAGCTGATTCAGGTTTCTAATATAGTTGACATCATGCTGCTTTGGGTGTAATAGTTGTTTTGAGATCTTCATAGGTACTTTGGGTACCTTTTCAACAAAATATGATGAAGCTTACATTTCAAGAGGTAAATATTTGAGAAACTCCTAAAGAAATTTGAAAGCAAAATTTAAAAAGAGATTGGAATTGGACCACAACAGTTAGTTTCTTCAAATGCTTTTTATTTGTTGTTGATGGGCCTAAAAATCAGTCTTTCATTTTGGCCCGACTTTGGCCACTGTGACTCCTTTAAAGGACAGATATTGAAATCTTAAAAATCATATATAATGAATGCAAATTCTAGAACTACGGTTTCACAATAAGAAGTCGTTATCTCTTACAAAAGGACTGTGATCCTCGTTCCATCCACGAAACGGGCCTAGTCTAGAACTTACTGGCGAAACGAAATGTATTTCTGGCCAGGACGCAGCTCTTTCTCCGGAATCCAACGCTTTTTGCAGCCACATTCAGTGAAAGAGACAACCATTTTTCAAACTAGTTGGACAATCTCTCAAATTAAAGCTAGAAAACTCCCAATAACTTGTCGAGGAATTCGGAGAGTCCACTGCGATCCACTGTTAGCTTGGATTTCCCGCGGCTTTTTGCCAACGTGGTGCTACCATTTTGGTTCTCCATGGTTGTTACGCATCACGTGACCTACCACGCATTCTAGTCCTTCTATTTCTATGGCAGCAGCCACCCATCCGCAGAGCAGGGATCCCATCCACCCACTATCCCGCAACTGCAACCGCAACCGCACCAGCATCAGCACCAGCATCAGCACCAGCACCAGCACCAGCACCAGCACCAGCACCAGCACCAGCACCAGCACCAGCACCAGCACCAGCACCAGCACCAGCACCAGCACCAGCACCAGCACCAGCACCAGCACCAGCACCAGCACCAGCACCAGCACCAGCACCAGCACCAGCACCAGCACCAGCACCAGCACCAGCACCAGCACCAGCACCAGCACCAGCACCAGCACCAGCACCTTAAGAGAACCAATATAATATTCTTGAAATATCACTTGACATCAAATGCGAGACAGAAACTATCTACAAAAATGACTACAAAAGAGGTGTTGGGAGGGGATGCTGCTTTGTTTACTCTTGAAGCGGGCCTCGAAAACGCGCTTCAGTCGAGTCTCTTCGTTGCCTTGATATAGTTAGTCCTTTCTTCCATTATCACTCTATTTGCAATTAGTGTGATTAGACTGCAATTTGACTGCAATTAGGTGCAATAGACCCATTTACGGGGAGAAGAGCCTGCTGGGTAATAGGGGCAAAAATCGCGTTTTCGACGCCATGCCGTAATAAATTTTGTTTCGAGATTCGGCCGGCTGGCGGGCATTAATCTGCTAGATATTCATTCATTTCATTTTAAATTCTTTATACAGGGTGAAAACATTTGGTTATTAATCAAAAACTGTTTTACAATGTGCCCTGTTAAAATAGAGAAACAAAAACAAAACAATAATAATAACAATAAATCAATTAATAAATAACTATCTAATACTACTTACTACATTTCCAGATGAATTACAAAAATAAACCTATTTTTTAATTAGCCCCATCGAAAAGAAAAAGAAAATTACATAGCTGCAGAAAGAAAATCCATAGCCTATCCCACATCACACTTCAGGCAAGAGACTTTCCGTGAATAGAATGATGGCTAGTTTTGGGTAAGTGGTAGACGTTGACGGCAATCTAGCCTGACCTCTAATGTGGGACCGACTTTGGTCAATATACAAGAAAGTATGTGAAATTGGTTGTTATAAACCTTCCTTTAGTTTTAATTTGAAACTTGATAGCGAGGGAAACAGCTTGATTTGGTGATCAAGTCAAGACCATTCCAAACGGTCGCCCCTTGAAGTGCAAATGACTTTTGTCCGTTGTTTGTTCTAAACAAAGGAAGTTTCAAGTCAGTTTCGGTGTTTCTTAGCGTCTTTATTGCCTGATCACGCTGTCTTTGAAAAATTTGGGCCATATAATCTGGGCAGAGTTTATTCACAGATTTTAAAACAGTAGTTGCTGTCTCAAACCTGATCAGCTCTCTAACTGTTAGCCAGTTCAAACCTTTAATCAGAGGTAAGGAATGTGCATCATAAGCACTATTTGTTACAATGCGGGCAGCGCGATTTTGAAGAATTTGCAGTCTTTTTAGGTCTGCCTCTGTGCAACATCCCCATACTGTGCAACAATATCGTAGATAGGGTTCGACTATACTTCTGTACATGGTTTTTACTGTACTGAGTGGAACGTACCTCTTTGCATATCTCAGCATCCCTATCCCTCGTGAAATCCTCGAAGCAATAATGATATGTTCCTTCCAACTTAATGTTTTGTCGACCTGTACTCCGAGATACTTAGCCTCGTTTATCATCGGCACAACTTCATCACCAATAACAAACTTAGGGCTAACGCCATCAGTGTTTGAAATATTCTGGAGTTTTTGCCCTACTACCGATAGCATGGCTTGAGTTTTCGCAACGTTTAAAGACAACTTCTAACCATAATTTAAGATTAGTCAAATCATCGTTAATTGCTGAATTAATTGCATCGACTGATTTAGAGGAATAAAAGATGCTGGTATCATCCGCATACATAGTAACCTTGCCATTGTCAAGTGCAAGTGGCAGGTCATTTATAAACATTAGAAAAAGAAGTGGTCCTAAGCAAGATCCCTTGGGAACTCCATACCGAATAATTTCAATATTTGATATGTGCCCATTGACCTTACAGCATTGTTTTCTCCCACTTAGATAAGTTTTGAACCAATAAAGTTCAAGACCCCTGATACCATAATGGGCTAATTTTTCCAACAGGATACTATGGTCTACTGTGTCGAAAGCCTTTTTCAGGTCGATGAAAACGACCGCATTAACATTGCCCCTATCGATGTCTGTATACCAATCATTAGTGCTCTTGAACAGACATGTAACACAAGAGTGTAATGATCGGGAACCAAACTGGTGCAAGTAGAGCAGCTTATTTCCATCCAAACATTGGGATAGTTGGCCATACAAGACTTTCTCAAATAAACGTGATACCGTTGGCAGGACCATAATAGGGCGGTAGTTAGATTTGACATTGGCAGGGCCTTCTTTGAAGATAGGTGCAATCCTCGCTGTTTTCCAACAGTCAGGAAATACACCCTGCCTCAAAGAAGTATTAAATATGATACTCAATGAACTAGCTAGAGCCGGCATGCCAACTTTCAAAAAGTAGCTTGAAATACCGTCTAAACCAAATCCATTTGATGTTTTGAGGCGCTTCATTGCTTTGCGTATCTGGACTTCATCAACATTCTTAAACTTGAAGATTTTAGAATGCTGATTTATGTTAGCATCCCCTGATAGGAGGGGATTTCTCCTTTGTGGAATTTTATTGCTGAGTTTTTCTCCTATGCTACAAAAGTATTGGTTCATAGCATCGGCAATCTGTTGAGAGTCTGTAATATCTTTGTCACCATCCTTAAGAGAAGATATATGAGTAGTTTTTGATCTCTTATTTATCATCTGGTTAATGGCTTTCTCAGTTTCTTTCAGGTTGTCCTCAAACGTTCTTATTCTATCAGAGAAAAAGTCCCTTTTAGCTTTTGGTTCGTATTAGTAACTTGGTTTCTGATATGTTTATATGCAGCAAATAGCAAATCAGATTGGTTTTTAACTGCAGCTTTCTTTACCTTGTCTCTTAACTGCGACAGCTTGCTTAGTTCAGAGGTGTACCAAGGAGTGTATCTTTCGGCTACCCGGCGTTTTCTTACTGGAGCACGCTTTTCAATTATCATCGAAAGCACTTCACACCAGTGCCCAACCTGCTCATTGAGATCAGAGCCATTTTGTAAGACTAACGACCAGTCAATTGATGCAAGGTCTTGCAAGAATGCTTTGTCATTGAATTTTTTCATCTGGCGAGTTGTTACTACTTTATGTTTTATTGTCAGGGCTCCCCGGAACTTTCGAGCACAGTAGACCAAGTAATGGTAGCTGAGACTAATTTCTAGAACGACAGAAGATACAATAGTATTGATGTCACTTGTTGCAACATGGTCAATAAGGGTAGGCCTAGACTGTTGGGGAGTTTCCCTTGTAGGTTTATTTATGAGTTGTTTAAGCTCATACGAATTGTAAATTTGTAGCATGTGCTTGCTTGGGGTATTTAGACAGGACACATCAGAAGTGCTTGAAAACTCGAGGAAATCACAATTCGTGTCACATAGGAGTATAATCTCTTTACCCTCGGTCTCAAGAAATTGTAAGATCCGATCAAGTTTTTCAAAGGTCTCGACAGTGTCACTAGGCGGCCGATACGCCAGAACGGGCGAACAAATTACACTGGAAATTACAGAGGACTTACCAGGTTATCCAAGGTTTGTATTTCAATTATTTTTTCAATGTTTATCTATCCACAAAAGTTGTGCATCCTCCACAAATAGCTGGCGGTCGTCCAAGGCAAACTCAAAATATGCGCTTTGACCGCTATGGCAATTTCGTCTTGTAATTCCTTTTATGCATTATCAAATCGATTCCAATCCAAAATGAAGGCTCTTTGTGTGCCAAACTGCAATTCCTCCAGTTTTGAACATTATCCGTTTGAGTGCAACAGTCCACTAAAATCTCACTCGCACAGTTTGGGGCTTTAGGCCGCCATTTATAAACTTTTGAAGAGGCGTGTCTCACAAAGAACTCAAATTTCATGCATGGCTGTATGAAAAAAGGGGGTTTCCCCCCCAGGGGGGTACTCCCTAACTTTCAATACGGGGGGGTCCATGCCACTATTTCTTTGCTGACCCCTAAATATTAAGCCTAATGTTTTGAGGACCCCAAATATTGAGTCTAATGTTTTGGAGACCCCAAATATTGCTATCTATTTCTGGGGCCCCTAAAATGTTTTTGAATGATTTCAATTAAAGCTTCTTGATCTTTCTCAGTTTTTAGATAATACCAAAACATTTATCTCATGATTCGCAACTTCAGGGCCAAATTGCGCCATTCTTCCCTTCTTCAGAATTGTGGACCCCAAATCTTGAATATTGGTCCATGCTGTAATTCACAGACCCCAAATATTGATTCAACGTAAAATTTCGGACCCCAAATATTGGCATGGACCCCCCCCGTATTGAAAGTCAATGAGTACCCCCCCTGGGGTTTCCCCGTCAAAAGGCGTCCAAGTATTGCCGCCAAAACCAGGATTGTAAAACTAATTTGCACAAACAGCTGTTTCTTTCGATGCAAACTCAGCTGTAAACAACTTGTGAAATTATAGATTGAGGCTTGAAGAGCAATGACCAGAGACAAATGCTGTGTTTCAGGACGCATAAACCAGAAAGTTGGTTTGTGAGAGGGCATGTTACTGAGCTTACTTTCCATCACTTTCCTAAATGTGAGATGAGAGGAAAATGGGAGTCTATGGTTAGAAAAGCTTTTGACAAGTCAAAATTTGTAGCTACGGACAGCACACTCATTTGTTCAAATCATTTTGAATATGGCAAGCCAACATTTTCTTCCCCCTACCCAACAGAATCTTGACTGTGAGTGACCAAAAATGGAAAAAGTCACCAAAACGTAGGCGAAGGTTAGAACGTAAGACAGAGGAAATTCCAAGAAAGAGGGCAACTGCCATTGCTGCTTGTGAGAACACAGAAGGAGAGGAACCAATTGATGTAAAGGTGCCCAAGCACAGGACCGTCAAGAGGGGGGGGGGGTAACCAGGGTAGTTACCAGGGGGCCCAGGGCATCTGGGGGCCCGCAAGAAATAAGTTATGTCTTCTTTCTTTGTTGTAGATTCCTTTCAGGAACGTTATCAGGCCCGCGGGCCCACTGAGATTGTAAATAAAATCTAAAAGCAGCGTTTTGACAATGCATAGGAGGGCGTGGCCCAAGGATAAAAGGGCGTGGTCCAAAAAATCTTCCGGCGCCTTCGGCGCCGGGGACCCCCACTCCTAGCCTAGCCCTGGGGCCCGGCCCCTCTCTCGACGGCCCTGCCCAAAGCAATTTACACAGTTAACCCGTGATGCCGATGTCAGATCGTTCACTGGCATAGGTGATACTTTGACATTCAAATTCTATTTGGAGAACTTGTCAAGGATGCCAAAGATATGACCAATTGGAAGGGGGAGAGACAAACAACAGAGCCGTCCTCGTCAAAAATAGTGGAAGAGCGTCTAGGCCCACAGAAAAAGTTATCCCTAGAGCAGGAATTCCTTTTAACTCTAATGAAACTGCATCTAGGCATGGTAAGTGGTGTTCTTGCCTGGATGCTTGGAGTTAGCCCTGCTCTTGTTAGCCAAATATTATTTACATGGGTCGGGTTGGTTTCCTTAGACCTGACCTTCATGATAAAGTGGCCATCAAGAGTAGAAATACGAGAGAATCTCCCAGATGTTTTCCGGAAGTATTTCCCAAAATGTGTTGTGATTGTACGGTCTGTACAAGTGATCCGAGACAGAAGAGTACGACCCGATCTTATACGCGAATCACTTGATGTATATACAATGATTGAATTAATTAATGAATACTTAATATATACTAAACACGGTGAAACACTTTGAACACTTCAACTTAAACGAAGGAATACACTGATCCCTAGAGTTCTCTCTCAAAAGTTCCTTGAACACATTCAAATAAGAAATATGAACACACCTTAACAGTTGGACTTAATCACATGACAACAGTGTCCAATGAAATGAATGAGTACAGGACGATACATAAATCATAAAAACAGACACAAACACATTTCCTCCCCCCTAAAAAGAGATTAATATCAATATCAAATTTAAAATGCCAAGTAAACCTATAATAACAGTAAACGAGCAATGGTTAACACAAAATAATGTCTTACTACGACGTTCAACTGTAGCAATGTTCAACGCCAGCTTTTTTTTCTTTTTTTTTCTTTTCAATATTCATTTTCACTTGCAACTAAAGTGTTCAGCTAACAACTTATGGAAAATGTTTCAATATCCATAATATGGTCGTTCCTGTCTGTTCCTAAAAAAGTACCTAGGACGTTCTTCGATATCATGTTCATTGGCCGCACCATCATCATCTTCATCATCATCTGAAACCACTAAGTCTTGTTTCTCATTTCCACCATTATCAGGTAAGTCAACATGTAAATCATGGTATAAATTTAACTCACCGCATTCCTTTTTTACCTTTCGAAGTCTGTCTCTTGGTAACCACTTGTTATGTTCCTCCGTTGCAACTTTATAACACGGGTGCGCACATATTTTCACTTCAAATGGTCCTATCCATTTCGGTTGTAGCTTTGCAGACTCCAATCTTGGCAGATAAACACGTACTCTATCTCCAATTTGTAGTTCGGAATCAATCAGTTTCCTGTCAAAGTACGTCGCAGCTTCTCGTTCACGAAATGGATGCTCATATACGGGTACTTTATCTTTCAAATCAATAGAATTTTCCACAGGTGCTTTTACTGGGTAGGTCTCGGGTATGTTTTTCATTCTCTCCTTGTTCACAATTTCCTGGAATTTATCTTCAGCGCTATTTTCAGCATCAACCGACTTGTCTGACAAATGTGTGCTCGATGCACTTGCTATGTTCTCCTCCAGGTCAACAGAGATCACGTCAATCACCTTTTCGGCATTCAGCTCTGTCAAACTACGAAGGCATTCACCTTTCCTCAGATTAACTGCTGAATCAGAGGTGTTGAAAACTGGTATTGCAACAGTTCGCTGCTCTGCATGCATTCGGATGTCAGCGAACTCATGATCTATTTCGCTGGAATTTTCTTCAAAAATATATTGCTTATCTTCATTGCGACTTAGTCCCTTTATTTCTCCTTTAATCCATGCTACTTTGCTCCTGGGTACAATTTTAGCTTTGGCAACTTGAATGACAGCACAGGGTGTCGAGTTTTTTCTTCCATGTAAGGCATCGCAATGGGAGCTCTGTTTTCGCTTGGAGTTAATTTGATAATATGTTCGTCGTAAGATAAGGCTCAAATCCTTACTGGTTGTCAGAGCATGCGGAAATCATCCAATTTCATGCTTGTCAGCCAATGAGATCACCGCTTTCTAGCCCCTGGAGACAAAATCGGTCGTTTGAGGTAAATTTTCTAGTACCCTCACTAAAACTGAAATGGATGCTAGAATACTTCAGTTATTCGCAATTTTTTTTGATACATCAGTTGTTGGGATGTCCGTCCAGAGTTGTTTACATGTTTAGGCACACAGCTTGTTTGGGGCCGGAGCTGCGTTCATTTTCCGGTCGAAGAATATTGACCTTCGTTGAAATATCTATAGAAATCGCTACAAATGAGATATACAGATAAGAATTTCAGCAATTATGCATACTGACCTCAGCAATAACCCAAACTCCTTTACTGCTATCATATCTCAAAATTGGAGGCAATTTCTAATGATTTCTGGTAGAGATATCATTTGGGCCTAAGCTTGTCCTCGCTTAAAACTCATTCCATTGCACTTAAAAAGTAATGGTAAAATTCTAGAGCTGAATAATGCACTTACCCATGACTCAGGCACCAGTTTGACTTCGTTTGCCTTTTTTACATTAGCAAATTTTTATAAGAAACGACCAGTTGTGGGTGAATTGCAAACTCTCTCCTCGGTCCATATTTTTATCTGCACAGTCTATCCGCTTCAAACAACAAACAGTGAACTTTGTATCATAAAAGTCTTGCATCACAAAACATTCCTATAGAACGATTCCATGCGCCTTAGCGAGGCACTCGTGAATTGTTTTCACGCATTTGGTTCAATCAAACAATGCAAACAAACAAAAGTGCAAAACCGGGTATCTTTTTTAGCGAACCCAAAACAATGTTTTGTTCTTTTTATTTTTTGCATTGATTGAAATAAGAACGAAAAGAACGAAATGCGTGAATACAATTCACGAGTGCCTCGCTAAAGCGCATGGAATCGTTCAAAAGGAATGTTCTGTGATGCAAGACTTTTATGATACAATGTCAAAGTTCACTGTTTGTTGTTTGAAGCGGAGAATCTGTGTAGAGAAAAATATGGACCGAGGAAAGTTTTTGCAATTCGCCCACAACTGGTTGTTTCTTACAAAAATTTGGCAAATTAAAGAAGGCAAACGAAGTCAAACTGGTGTCTGAGTCATGGGTAAGCGCATTATCTAGCTCAAGAACTTTACCATTACTTTTTAAGTGCAATGGAATGAGTTTTAAGCGAGGACAAGCTTAGGCCCAAATGATGTCTCTAACAGAAATCGTTAGAAATTGCCTCCAATTTTGAGATATGATAGCAGTGAAAGAGTTTCGGTTATTGCTCAGGTCAGTATGCGTAATCGCTGAAATTCTTATATGTATATCTCATTTGTAGCGATTTCTATAGATATTTCAACGAAGGTCAATATTCTTCGACCGGAAAATGAACGCAGCTCCGGCCCCAAACGAGCTGTGTGCCTAAACATGTAAACAACTCTGGACGGACATCCCCACAACTGATTCATTAAAAAAAATTGCAAATAACTGAAGTATTTTAGCATCCATTTCAGTTTTAGTGAGGGTACTAGAAAATTTACCTCAAACGACCGATTTTGTCTCCAGGGGCTAGAAAGCGGTGATCTCATTGGCTGACAAGCATGAAATTGGATGATTTCCGCATGCTCTGACAACCAGTAAGGATTTGAGCCTTATCTTGTTCGTCGTGATCTCTCCACATTCCTTTAAATCTACGCTCAGTGTGAATCCCAAAAATGCATGTGTCGATATTTGTTGATACGAGCAAAGGCTCATATTCCAAAATGTAAACAGACTTGTCTGGTTGACTGAAACTCAATGACATATGGCAGACTCCGTCAAACTCGAATCTTCTGCCTGAAATTCCCATTCCAGCTGTATTCACCGCACTCAAAGGAGGTTTGTTTGGTAGTTGGTCATATACACTCCTTGGTATCATTGAGTATTGACTTTCTGGATCATAAAGGAAATCAAATTTGGAACCTCCAACATCAATTTCCAAGTAAATTCTTGGTGAAGACTCTAAGGCCACAGAATAAGCATTGTCGATGATATTCTTTGCTTCAATTTCTCCTGTAGATGTTGAAACTGCACCTTGATTATTGCCAGTTCTGCAGTGCT
Source organism: Aurelia coerulea (assembly GCA_039566865.1). NCBI lineage: Eukaryota > Metazoa > Cnidaria > Scyphozoa > Semaeostomeae > Ulmaridae > Aurelia > Aurelia coerulea. The sequence goes on from CM076950.1 coordinate 14,014,464, forward strand.
TCGCAATATGTCCAAATTTAGAGCAAAGGTAAAATTTCTTGAGCTGAAAACATTGTGCTCTTGTGTGTCCCGGTTTCTGGCAATGTTCACATAATGTTGCTTCTTGCTGCCGTGACGACTTCCCTGTAGATATTCGGCTTACTTGGCTGGCTAGTGACTCAACTACTCTCTCGAGGCGGCCTAGCCGATCAGATTCTGCGGCAGACGCACTGGCTGAGACTGTCTACATACATACATACATACATACATACATACATACATACATACATACATACATACATACATACATACATACATACATACATACATACATACATACATACATACATACATACATAATTTATATTATACAGGTTATCTTAAGGCAGCTTAGGCAGCTGATGTGGACCTGTTTTCTACTTTGTCTATTAATTACTAAATAAAAACTTTATGGAAAATAACCCTATTTTTTAAAAAATATCTATTCACCCTTGTTTAAAAATACTGATAGCAAGAGTCAGTTGTGTGAATCTCTGCTAATCCTTTTTTAAAACTGACGCTATCTAATTTCCCTTTTATTTGATAAAGTTGTTTTTTGAAGTTTGAATAACTTGCCTCATTGATGTCTTCTTCAATACCGTTCCAGATTACAGGTCCTCTGTACCGTATCGATCTTCTACCCAACTCTGTATTAAGTCATTATATGAATTTTGATTTCCTTCTTAACTGATATTTGTTTTATTCTTTCATAAACAGGTTACCAATAGCGTCTACAATATCCTTTGTGTGTACTTTCTGCATTAATAAAGCTATTGTTCGTTTGTACATATATGAAATACTGTCCCAATTTGCTCTCTTTAGAGTTATTTCATCATTTTCCCCTTTTTCTACTTTCCTTCGTATTCTTGCTGCTGTGCAATGAATTTTTTCAATCTCATTAAATATCGTATTTGAGCAGCCACCCCAAACAGGTATTGCATACAAAACCGTTGGGACCACAGGGGGTCCAGTAATGTCAGTGAAGACTACTGTAGTTTTGGTTTCTTGGCTCCGTGGTTCTTGGTCCTTTCGCTCCTTGGTTCGTCATGAAAATAACAGCTGTGTAATTTGATACCGATTACATCATCCTTGTGTGCGGTCGATTGCTGTTGTTTCATTTGTCATGTGAGAGCTCTTCTCTCATTGGCTGCCGTTTGAAATCGCGGGCTTTTCAAATCCTGCGCCTCGTAACGGTAACTTGTAACGGTAATTGTTGGAGAGACGAACTGGCTGCTGACTTGGGCCGCGCGTGGATTTTAGAAAGAAGATTGGGTGCTAACCTTTTTTTGCGCAAGCGCACTACAACTGTTGCATCTAGGTTGTTGCTGTTGCCCATTTGTTTTGATTTGATTTAGATTGCGGGAGAACTGGTGTAATGGCCGGTATTTTGCGTGTGCTATGATGGTTGGTATCCTATTTAAAGACAGAACTATAAGTAAAGAAAGTGTTCCTAAACAGTGCAGAGGTGAGAAAAAATTGTCTGATAACGAATATGATATTTTAGGCTCTACTAGTACACAGAGAGAGTGTTAGGCGCTCTGACTGATCTGTACTCGCTGCATGTTTTTTATAAAGAAACTGGTTTATAAGAAACCAAAAGCTACTTCAAAACTAACTGTGCTAGAAATGGAATTTTTTTAAAGTATTGATTTTGGATCGACAGTATAACATATTTCCTACTACTTGAAACAAATTTGGAGAAAATCAGTTGTCAGCAAATCAAATGGAATTTTCATGATAAGAAGGTATAAATTTGCCAATTTTCCTTTATTTCTTTATTGCCTGGCAATGAATCACATGATTAATTAACTGCCATTGTTAGAATAGTAACAATAGGGGCATGTCTCATTGTTATATCTTTTGTAATTTTGGAGAAAAGAGGGGAAAGTTTTCAACATGATGAGAACACTGTTTATTCATCGATTATATGATGTTTTGATTGGCAAGAATCATAGAATATCTGATCTGCATCAGTGTTACTTATCATATTGATAATTCATGCATTCAAAAAATAAAAAAATTGTTGGTACTATGCCCATGGGGGGGGGACACTCAGCACATACGCATATGGGGGGGGTCAGACCCAAAAATATCAGTTTAGCTTCATTACAACCCAAAAATATCAGCTCATTTTATACCTTGACATCTGTAAAGGAACATAAAAGATCCTGAAACAATGCAAATTGAGACCAGGATTGCCACTAGAGAACACAGAAATATCATTGTGACTATATTTTATGCCCAAAAATATCAAAAACATAATTTCAGTTTATTTTGACCCAAATATATCACTTTCAGCAATATTCTGACCCAAAAATATTGGATTTACCTCTCTGTATGTGCATGTGCTAAGTGCCCCCCTGGTGTACTATGGCCCGATCAGAGTTTCTTATGAAAAAAGCCAATAATGTACCTTTTAGCAATCTAATGCTTAAATTGACACATGGTGCAAATGTTCGCGTTCCTTCTTCAAAAATACAATATGTATTTTTGCAGGTGGCTGTGCAACAGAATACACCAACATTTCCAGTGGTGATGGATCCCTGTCATGTCCAAACTGTTTTTAAACTTCACAAAGTTCATTTGAACCATGCTTGATGGTTTCTAAAGGTGTTATCAGACTGTGTCTGCATTTATATCAATCGTATCTTGTTTGTAGGGCTTTTGCTAAGATAACTTTAAATTCTTGTATCAGATTCCATGTAGGTCATGCATGCAAAAAGCATGTCAACAAATTGAGTGTTGATCATAAGCTGTTTCAAGTTTGTCTTATTTAGATATTTATTGGCTTTCTTGTGGAAAAATTTGTATGTCTGAGACAGCATGATCAGGGAATGAAGATCTAAATACTGAAAGATTGCTTGGTTCTCTTTATCTAGCTTGCAAAACAAAGTCTGGAGGCAACAACTTGAGATCATTATGATCAAAATCTGGAATTTTATCAATCATTGTACAAAATATTAGTCATTTGTCTGCTTCATGTTTCTTCAGACATGCTCTCAAATAATCAAAATTGTACCAATCTTTCCACTGTCTTTGACAAATCAGTAATTTTTAAAATCAGCACATTTATAAACCCTAAGAAATGTACACAGTAGCTGTAGCCATTCACAAGTACCGTTTCAGGTCTCAGCCATTTTATCTCATGCAGTGGCGTCGTGGCCGGGGGGGCCAGGGGGGCCATGGCCCCCCCTGTGAAAATGTTGTCGGAAAATTCGTCAGTTTTCCATTCTTGTCGGAAAATCGAAAAAATTTGAATTAATCTATTTTCTTTACATAGCTACTTTATGGTAATCGAAATGTGTACATGATAGATCGCTTTTTCGGTCGCGAAAACGCAGTTTTTGATGAAAAAGTAGGTCTTTCGGCAAAAAACTAGGTCCTACGTTCGTTTTTCTGCAAAAAATTCCTTTTTCAATCGATAGAAAAGTGTGTATTCTATTGGAAAAATAGACACAATAGGTGCAAAATTTTCGGACGAAGAAATTTCAGACAAATGCTTTCGGTGAAAACATTCCTGGACTTTTCCCCGAAAATTCGGTAGTTTTACCTTCATTTTGTTGGTTAAAAACGATAAATTTACAATTCATTTTGCACGCTTCATATACTTAAAAAATGTCATGCATTTATGGTTTGTGCATTAAGCTTTCAATGAGTTGCTCGTCAGAATTTGCACAAGTGAATATTGTTGAGGAAGATGGAAATGATTACTAAGATAGAACTACTTTAAGTTTCTGTGAACGGATGCTTATGGAAATGAAGATTTATATCAAGGTATCACGTTGTTATCTAAAATTTGAAAACGATCTATTTTTCAGTGCTTTTGAGGTCCTTTTTTCGAAATTTCCCATGAAAAACAAACAGTAGATTCTTCAAAATAGGGGCGTTTTGCAACGATCTAAAGGGCGTGGTCACAGAAAATTTTCCCGGGGGCAAGCCCCCGGACCCCCGGTTTTCCTCCCTCCTTGCGCATCTAGCTTCAGCCTCACCCCCAACACCAATCACGTCTCGACAACAGCCTCACCTCCAACAAGAATCGCCTCTTAACAGGACTGCTGTTTCCCTTTGAAAAATTCTTCGCTATTATGGAACTTTTATATGACAAAAGTTCTGAGACATTTTGCCACTTTTTATACGTTATATTCCTGCTTCAGTTTTGTCGGAAAAATGTGTCTTTGTCGGAAAATCCTGACCCTTGGCCCCCCCTAAAATCATGCTCCCACGACGCCACTGATCTCATGGCAATCAGAAGTAAAACAACACCTACTCAGACTGCATATGCCTACTTATTTCTTTGTAAAACAAGGGGGAAATAGGCAGTTGAGCTAGAATTGTATGCTCGGGCTTTGCAGATGATGTTTGATGGTGTTGAGATTTTACTTTTGTTAATAGCAGAAGATCTTCAAGGACTAAATTCCTGATTATCTGAGCCAAATTCAGAATTTTTTGTAGACAAGTGAAAAGAGGAGAATTTGAGGTTGAATAGCAATGCTCATTTCTGACTTCAAAAGTAGGGTTAACAGCAACAAGTGATGATATGGCAGTTGCAGCACTGTTTGATGTTTCATTTTTGTTTCTTTTGGCTTCGTTTACGTCTGAATGGTCTGAATATTGATTGCTTTGAGCCTGCATTCTCTTTTAACTGATGTGAAATCACACAATTTGCAGTGATATTGGCTGATATTCTTTGCATTTGTTGACGACTTCGCATAAAATGTGAAAGTTGACGGAACGGCTCATCATTTGCAGTGCTGGAACTTGCCATATCATCAGGTACTGTTAGGTATGTATCATTACAACAACTCTCAAACAAACTGATATGTTTCGAACTCAGTATGACAGTATAATCCTAGCCCAAACGACGAAAAAGAGAAAGATGTGTCCTCAGCCGTCCACCGCTCATCCTGCATAACAAAATGGCGATTGCACGGAAGAACGGTGGTCACATGGCAATTAGCGTTGTTGTTGCTGCACGTAGCTGCGCAGGAGCAAGAAAGCTCCACTCTGATTGGTCAAAATGATCTACGCAGTCCGCATGCGCTCCCAAAGGATGGCTGCTGATTGGGGAAGTCGGCATTGTTTTTAAACAAAAGAATCTGAAGTTCATCTCTCCAACAAGTAAGAAAGAGAAAGAAAAGAGGAAAGGGATGAAACTTCAGCAGATCGCTGAAGCAGGGTCAAGTGTACGCTACTGCCACAGGGGATTCCCTCTGGAAACATGAAGGAAAACCTAAGGTCGAAGTTATGGTGAGTCCCCTTCATGAAGCTTGTTAGTCAGAGATCTTTCAATCTGTCTTCACTTTGAGGGAATGAATGAAAGCAAATTAGCAATTTTCTATATGAAAAGTAATTGCAAGCAGAATGATCATTTTACGTCTGATAATGGAAGAACACCGTGGTCAATTTTACTTTACTATATACTCTTAGTGCAGCCGTGGATTGTTGGGATCTTCTCTTGACTGTCTCGATGTATTATTTGGGAGAGTAGGATATCATATCACGTTTATGTAGGGGGAAGGAGGGTTGCAGTAATAGGGTTTAGAGAAGAAACTTTCACACTTTTCTCTGAAATTTGCCATAGGCGTAGGAGACGGGGGAGCTGGGGGGGGGGCTGCAGACCTTCCAACTTCGGAAAATTTTGCAAAAAATCAGCCATAATCGAGCAGAAATCTGCCTTAAGTGGGGCAAAATTTTCTTAAATAAAGGATTTTTCATCGGGCAGCCCCCCAAATTCTATCTCCCTCTACGCCGATGAAATTTGCCAAAATTTATTCCTGGAATTTATAGCTCAAAATTTCCTATAATGTTAAATTCTCAAAAATTTGTTCCCGCGAAATATTCGTAATTAACGAATTTGCGAAATTCTAATTTTGCTAAATGTCAATTTAAAAAGGATTGAGAAATTAATTATGCACTACTTTCTTTCATTATTCGGTCAGTTATCTTATCTTTGAGTGTACTCTCGCGATACTGTAATTCCCATTTTGAGGGATTCACAAAGTAAATTTTAAAATTGCTTTGCCCCTTCATTTTGGATTTGCAGCCCCCCTAAAAACGCTCCGTGCAAGCGTGTAAAACCCTCTGTTCCTAAATGAAGGCGATAATTTATTCAAATATGCGAACTGAAGTGAAAGTAATTGCAGAAATGTAAATTCAAAGCTTTTGTACAAGGCAACCACAAATCGTTGAACTCACGCAGTTCTCGGCCTCTTGACTTTGTTTTCCATGGTTGAAGAGAGAGGTCATTTTGTGTACTTTATGACAAAAGAACGTGAGGTCAAAAACGTCAATCAAACCAACTTAATCCGAGTCCTTTGAAGCCTGTGATGCAGTAGCATACACCTGACCTCGCTTCATTTGCTCGAAAAACCTAACGAAGAAAAACTTCTTCTTTTTCTCCACGTACGAAACGAATTTCGACAGGAACTTTACAGATAGTGGTAAATACATCTATTATGGTATGTGTAAAATCGTGCAGAGTAAATCGAAAGCGCTTGTCTGACATCAGAAATTTATTTAAGTTCTAGGACCACTTCTGAAGCGGCTCGACGAAGTTTCATCCCTTTCCTACTATACTATATTCTACTGTAACAATAGCAGGCCGATCGCACACAAGGATGATGTAATCGGTATCAAATTACACAGCTGTTATTTTCATGACGAACCAAGGAACGAAGGAACCAAGAACCACGGAGCCAAGAAACCAAAACTACAGTAGTCTTCATTGACATTACTGGACCCCCTGTGTTGGGACTACTGTTTTGAAGTATATGTCTTCAAGGAAGTTTGCTGGGAGGTAGCTCAGATTACGCAGCTTCTTTACCTTTGCAGAAAATCTTTTTGAAACTCTCTCTACATGCGGACGCCAACTCAATTTATTGTCCAAAATTATGCCAAGACATTCACATTTGTCTACATATTCAATATAATCGTCACTTACTTTCAAAGGCTGTAGTGGGCCCACAAATTTGCCCACTACAGGATCAGTGCCTTACTTTTCTCAGGATGTATGGTTAACCTGTGTTTAAAACACCAAGCATATATCTCTTCCATTGCAGATTGTAACTTAACACAAAGTCTCTGGCCTTGGAAATGATGACTTCTGATTTTGATTTCAACCAGTTCTAAAGTTCCCTCTGGTGTGGCTGATCCCGTCAGCTGTAGAATGTGAACTTGATCTCTCATTTCATTGTCTAGTGTTGAGATAATGTGGTTGATTGCAAGGTGGTTGATAGCCTTTTCCTCACTGACTTCATGCAACTCACTAATAACTGTCTTTAGTTCAGTTGCATATGCATTGATCCTCATTCCTTTAGTAAACACGAGTCCTCTAAGTTTTACCCGAAGAGTACGCAAATAATTAGGGCCACTAAATGTCGTGTTAAGACTCTTCTTCAGTTCATCATATGAGATTTTCCCATCCGATTTCGCTACCTGAGCTGTAATTTCTTGGAAAGCTTTCCCTTCACATGCACACAATATCAAATCACGCCATTTCGATTTTTCATGTCCCAGTGCTGTCAATTGTGCTTCGAACTCTAAAATCCATGAGCGAAAGGACTGATCATTGTCCCCTCTAAATTTCACTATTTTTGGTAGTCCAGGCATTTTTCAAATATCTCTTTATTGCATCAAACTTCTTCTTCCGATCTCGGTAGAACCTCCAGTTGCTGTGATTGTACGGTCTGTACAAGTGATCCGAGACAGAAGAGTACGACCCGATCTTATACGTGAATCACTTGATGTATATACAATGATTGAATTAATTAATGAATACGTAATATATACTAAACACGGTGAAACACTTTGAACACTTCAACTTAAACGAAGGAACCCACTGATCCCTAGAGTTCTCTCTCAAAAGTCCCTTGAACACATTCAAACAAGAAATATGAACACACCTTAACAGTTGGACTTAATCACATGACAACGGTGTCCAATGAAATGAATGAGTACAGGACGATACATAAATCATAAAAACAGACACAAACACAACAAAGGTATAGCCATCATTGATTGCACTGAGTTCTTTGTTGAGAGACCCTCCAGCCTTGAAAACCAAGCCATGCTTTGGAGTGAATACAAGCACCATTGCACCATCAAAACTTTAATTTCCATAACCCCAAATGGTGTCATTAATTATGTGTCCAACAGCTATGGTGGACGATGCACAGATAAGTATATTTTGAAAGACAGTGAGTTTTTGGATAGGCTACGTCCTGGTGATTACTTAATGGCAGATAGAGAATTCAAGATTGCAGATTTGTTAGCTTTCCGTCAATGTTCTTTGACCATCCCTCCTTCTGCTAAGTCAGAAAGCCAAATGAGTGGTAGTGATGCTCGTAAAACATCCAGAATTGCAAATGCAAGGATCTATGTAGAAAATGCTATTGGCAGAATTAAGAATTTCAAGATCCTGAAGAATGAGCTTCCAGTGACATTCCTTCCAATATGACATTCTCCTAACCTGCTGTTTGTTGACCAAGCTTTCAGAGCATTTATGTGTTTAGTCCTTCTTTTTACGATTAGGAATTTTGACTGAACCTTGAGCACTTTGCATCATGTCCTCTACACTTTGAAAAAAGGAAAATTTTGCAAAAGGAACCATATGGCAGATTCAAAAAGCTAGGAAAACTACTTTGATGTCATAATTCAATTTTGACTGTTTTATCTTCTTGCAAATGAACAACTTAGCAGAACAAAAATTATCAAACTATGCATGAAAGGATTAATCATAGCAACCAAAGATTAAGTTAAGTACTATGATCTTTAACTCTAAAAGGAAAACAGTACGGTCTGTTTGCTAAAGTTATCAACCATTTACAGTCAAAACCTTGTACCTTTTGTTGCTGATAATACCGGGTGTCCCAAAAAAAGGTAACAGATTTGATCGGGGCTAGCGATAAGAATTTATGTTGAATCAATCCCTAATAAGTTTTCAAGTACTCTTTGACAGTTAACTTGAAGATTAATACCTAGTTTGTTGATATTGGTGCATAGAGAGTTGGAATATTAATCTTGAAAGTTCAAATTTGCATCTTACTCCCAACCAGAGCTTTTGGGTTTTGGCCTAAACTGTTAATGCGCTGCGTTGTGGAATCTCCTCAATCATAGCGAAGTACAGCAAGAAATCTTGTGCTTGGAAACACACTGTAATAGAAATCTGAAACTGAGCTCTACAATTAGATTCAAGAATTTAACCCCACAGAGACTTCGTCCTTAATTCAACAAAAGCTTCAAATTGCATCTGCCTAATAAAAGTCATTCATAAGCGAAATAATTACTCGAATCCTTGAATGATATGTTTTTTTAACATCTCTAAACATTATTACGAAACAAGCAATTGTGGATGCCCAAGGGAACATAAACATGCTCACTCACTTGTGCTTGCTTGGCCTCGTGTACTTTTGTAAATGCATTGATATTGACAGCAGGAAGATATTCCTTGGTGACTTGAAGTTCATTAATATGTCTGTTAGTTTTTAGTTTTTATATTCTATTCACATGAGTACCCAAAGGACGAATCCTTGTCCAAAACATTTCTATGACTGAGGAGATTCCCCTGACCAGCAAGTTTTCAGTTTAGGCCAAAACTCAAAAGCTCTGGTTTGGTGATGGAGGTAAAATTGGACTTTCAAGATTAATATTCCAACTCTAGATGCACTAATATCAACAAACTAGGTATTACTCTTCAAGTTAACTATCAAAGAGTATTTCAAAACTTATTAAGGATCGATTCGACGGAAATCCTTATTGCTAGCCCTGATCAAATCTGTTACCTTTTCTTTGGGACACCCGGTACACATTTTTGCTACTGATGTCCTTTTAACAGATATGGATAAAAAAGAAGAAAAGGTCTTATTCCCAATCTGAGCAAAACTGCCCAATTTGATTGGTTTTCTCTCAAAGGATTAATTCTTAGGGATGATCCTTTGTGTGTATTACCTCATTACTGCACAGTACATGTTTAAAACTGGTTTGTTGAAGTTATGCTTTTAGTTCAGTTTCGTTCGTACGGTACTGTTACTCCTGTACTGTATTTCATTTTTAGAACAATTCAATATCAACAATGGTCTAAACAATTTTTAAAACTTTAACAAACTGTTATGTAACTGTTGTGTCTTCATCAATGTCTTTAGCTGTGCACCCTTCACAAAAACCGTCTGTTTCATTTGAACACTTTCTATGGAACTGAATGTTGCAGGTATCACACTCAAACTTGGCTTGGCTTGCATTTGCACCAGAAATTTCCTGATCTGTTAACAGGTACTTCCCACAGTTGCCACAAAATTTAAGACTGTGAATACCAACGAGATACTTCAGAACATATTGCTTGAAAAAGATTAAGAGAATTTTCACCATTTCATCCCAAAAGAGCCTATCAAATGCAACTTCTTCAATGTAAGGAACAGGAGAAACTGGGTCCAACACAACAAAGAAAGAATTTTCATACCCAGCACAGCCCATTTGTCCCTGCATTTGCGCATAATACTTGTGATTTCTTTTCAGTTGTCGTTTACCCTCAATTACTTCAATGAAACCAATATCTTTCCATGCGTCTTCAAACGATTGATTTCTTAAGATGTATGGACATTTTATTTCTATGCCATACCTTGGAAAACACTTGCAAGACAATATTCTGTCTGGGCTCGCAGCTATGAATGGCATCTGAGGATGAACAAATAGACCAGATGAATACAATCGTGGATAATCATGTGCTTTCACTATCTGCTTGAAAAATTCATTTGCAGCCTTATCCTCATTTGCTCTTCCCCCACGCATAGAAGGGACACTACTTAGGCTTGGCCCACAGCCCAGGACGGTTGCAAGGAGGGGCGTCAAGACAACATTCTTTTTCTGTCTAAGGATGCTGTCAATCTTTATCTTTACGTCATGGTGATAAGATGATGTTAGTCTTCCTACTCTTTGACTAAACCATGTTTTTAGAGAGTGATTGAGATCTTGAGAGTTTTTCTAATTTTTCAAATTGTGTGGCAATGAATGTTAGCTTTTCTATAAAGATTTGGACAACTGACTCATATGGCAATGTATTGATTTCATTGGCCATTGTTTCTGCAATTTCAGGGAGAGAATTGGGGCATTGGTCATCTACTTTTTAGGTACACATGGCAAAATACCAGCTGTTGTTTTAATTTCCTCTAATCTTTCAAAGAAGGAATCTTGCTTTATTTCACTTGCATGTTTTCTGGGGTCAAATGACTTTTTCGCTTGGGAATTTAAGGATTGTTTCTTTGGCACTACCCCAACAGCATGTTTCTCGATGTTCATGCTCATTATTTTACACCCCTTGATCACTTTTTTGACATGTCATTAAAACCACATTTTACTTCTGTGCATGAAGGGCTTGTCACTCCAGATGTAACTGCATACTCGATTTTGTACATTACTGCAATAACATGATTGCAGCATCTTGAAAGACCGGCAGTACAACTGCAGTAGGCAGTCATAACATTCCCTGGCTTGTTTAGGAGGACCCAAACAGAGTGACTTGCACTTGATACCTTTTGTGATGGCAAGACAGAAGACTTTAAGGCTATTCTTGTCTCATCATTCATGGACAGATTTTTTGACACAATTTGTGAAACAAAACCACTGTTGAAACAAGAAAATGCCTTCTTGACTTTATATTGTCCAACATAGTCTGCTTCAAAGGCTTTACTGTCTAAATTATTTTGGAAAATTTTACCAATGTCAACAGGGGGCCATTGTTTGATATCTTCTATCCAGTTTGTCTCTTTCAGAGGATCTTTCAGCGAAAATGACTGAAGAAGAGCATCATATTCTTCCTTTACCTCTTTCTCCAGCAAACCAACATTTTTAGGATTGTCGCCACTTTCAAGACAAACTAGTGCTCTTGCTGCGTGGTCTTTCTTACTGCCAGAAACAATGTGGCCTCACTGCCGTAAAAAAATATAAGCTCCTCTAAACTTGGGCCAAGAAAGTAATCATAATGCAGCCTTGCAGCCTCATCCATTATTGTTTAACATTCTCTTCATTTCATTTTAAATACTTGCATAATCAGCTGACATTGTGACAATGTGACAATGTATGCTGATGACACAAGTATTTCACATTCTGCGAAAAATATCAACGAGTTGAATGACACACTGAATAGTGATCTCGATCGGCTAAAGGAATGGTTACAAGGGAACAAACTGTCACTAAATGTCGTAAAGACACAGGCGATGGTTGTAGGTTCTCGACCAAACCTAAAAAAAATTGCTGACAATAAAGTAGAGACCCCATCATTTGTTATTGACGGCGCTGAAATTGACATCGTTAAAAATGTAAAATATTTAGGAGTCCAACTTGATGATAGCCTCGTTTGGGATCGGAACACGAAATTATTATGTAGCAAACTGTCTCGTGCTCTAGGATTTTTGAAATATGCCAAAAAATTCGTACCTAAGGATACCTTAATCAAAATGTATCATGGCATCGTAGAGCCACATTTCCGTTATTGCTGTTCTGTTTGGGGAGGCTGCAGTGAAACCAGATTGCAAACCATACAAAAATTGCAAAATCGAGCTGCAAGAATTGTCACCAATAGCAGCTATGATGTATCCGCCTCAAATTTGATCAAGGAACTAAATTGGCCAACGGTTACGGAAATGATAAAATGCGAGACAGCTACTATTACATACAAAGCATTGTCAGGTCTTGCACCCGGCTATCTTTCAAACCTTTTCAAGAAAAACTCTGCGCGTGATATCAGTATGAATTTGCGGAATGCCATTGCCGATGTCCTTGTTCCAAGGATGAAAACTTGCAATGGGCAGAAAGCGATATCTTTCCGGGGTGCAAAGACTTGGAATGAATTGCCTTTGGATGTCAAACAAGCACCCTCTCTTAGCATTTTTAAAAGTATGCTGAAAAGTAATTTGCCTCTCTCAGGCTAACTCCATTGTTTTTCATTTATTTTATTTTTTTATTTTAGATTGTAAATATAGGTAATTTGTTAGTAATTTTTAGTAATATTGTAAAGTTTGGCACGGCCCCCTGTAAAACAATCCTCTCGATTGACGGGGCCACCGTGTAAAAATAATGAAAAATGAAAAAAAAAATGAAAAAACATTCGAATTTAGAAAGGAATCAGCTGTTTATGCAAATTACATTAAAATCGACGTTTGGCGGGAAATTTCTAAATATCATGAAGGTGAATAGTGCTCCCCCCGTTCTTCGCTTGTAGTTATTTTTCGCGCGCTTTCTACTTGTCCATCCTCAGGTGCTCACACAAGCCTGTCAATAATATTACGAAGTAACGACAAGATTGTCGACAGTATTGTCTCGAGCCTTGCAAGACTCTTGCACTCAAACGGAGAAAGATATAATGTCCAAAACTGGAGGAATCGCAGTTTGGCACACAAAGGGCCTTCGTTTTGGATTGGAATCGATTTCATTATGGATAAAAGGAATTACAAGACGAAATTGCCATTGCGGTCAGAGCGCCTAGGCTGCTATTTTGAGTTGGCCTTGGACGACCGCCAGCTATTTGTGGAGGATGCACAGCTTTTGTGGATAGATAAACATTGAAAAAATAATTGAAATACAAACCTTGGATAACCTGGTAAGTCCTCTATAATTTCCAGTGTAATTTGTTCGCCCGTTCCGGCGTATCTAGCAGATTAATGCCCGCCAGCCGACCGAATCTCGAAACAAAATTTATTGCGGCATGGCGTCGAAAACGCGATTTTTACCCTATTACCCAGCATGCTCTGCTCACCGTAAATGGGTCTATTAGACTCTAATATTCTAACGCATGAATTATCAAGATCTTCATTATAGCATAGAATATCTTATTGAAAGTAAGTTTAAAGGCAGAAACACAACAATGCGACAAAACAAAAAACAAAAAAGATTATGTTTTGCCAATATTTCGTCCTTTAAAATTTAATTTTAAAATTTAAAAACATAACATCAATAAGTCCTATACCTACAAACTTTGACAATACTCTTGCCAGATTTAACAGCCTTCTTAGAGGAAACTTAAGAAAGTTCTTATCATTCCCATTAAGGAAGCTTAAAATAGTTAATAATTTGAGTCAATTACTATCTAGTATTTTGGTTCACCTTTATGTAATTCAACGACAGACGTCAAGTTCTGAATGAGCTACAAACCTTTTTAACCGTTTTATCAGGTTCTAATGCAATGTCAGGTACCGTTGCATCCACCATGAGTGCGAAGAGATTCAGTATCAAGTTTGCGTACCTAAATGAAAAATATCAAGATATAGTTTCAGGAAAACTAATTGAGCAAAGTTCCAATTTGACATATGCACTTAATGAAAACGCACAGAATATAAATAAATTAGTTATATTTCTAATATAGATCTTTGAACCTCATTCTGAAACTTTGCAGCATTCAGTCTTGAATATTCAACATCATCCATCATCTCCCAATAATTCGTATACAGTAAAAACCCGCGTAAAAGAACCTAATGGATTAAGAACCTGCAGGCAGGGATTTTGCAATTAGACAAGAATCAAAAATGCTTATGTTACCCGATGAGAAACTTTTGAAAGCTTTTCTCTGGATCATATAAACACTTCTGATTCTTCCACAAATTTCTGTTGGGAATAATACCTTATAAACTTAAGCGATGTGAACTGACAGTAAATAATAGGCCTGAAGTTTGAATCTGAAGAAAATAAATTCCTGAAAGCCCTGAATTAAATAAGAACTCATTCAAGAACCAGAACAGCCAAATTTCCCACTAAATACTCAAAATGTAAGAACCAAGTTAGCCTGATTTGCAAACTTGTACCGGGTGTCCCCAAAAAAGGTAACAGATTTGATCGGGACTAGCGATAAGAATTTAAGTCGAATCGGTCCCAAATAAGTTTTGAAGTACTCTTCGATAGTTAACTTGAAGATTAACACCTTGCTCGTTGATTGTGCATTGAGAGCTGGAATATTAATCTAATCACATCTGCCTGACAAAAGTTATTCATCGGCGAAAAAAATCCCATGGGCTTTAACACATAGACTATCTTGCGATCTTCATTGCTTGAATGAACTGTTTTTTTTGCATCATCTGTCTTGAAATTATCACGAAACAAGCAATTGTATATGCCCCAGGGAACATAAAAATGCTCACTCGTGCTTGGCTTGGTGTACTTTTGTAAAAGCATTATGACTGGAGAAAGATATTCCTTGGTGACTATATTCATTACTTTGTTTATCAGTTTTCAGTTTTTACATTCTATTCAAATGAGTACCCAAATGACGGATCTTTGTTCAAAAATGCCTATGATTGAGGAGACTGACTCCCCAAACCAGCGCGTTTGCAGTTCTGGCCAAAACCAAAAAGCTCTGGTTTGTAGATGGATGCACATTTTGGCTTTCAAGATTAATATTCCAACCCTCGATGCACACATATCAACAAGCATGAGGTATCCATCTTCAAGTTAACTATTGAAGAGTACTTCAAAATTTTGTAGGGATCGATTCAACTTAAATTCTTATCGCTAGCCCATATCAAATCTGTTACCTCTGTTTTGGGACACCCGGTAGGTTCTATACGCGGGTTTTTACTGTAGTTCATGTCTTCTTTTCTAATTCTGTCTACCATATACCGGGTATACCAGGCGTACCAGGTGAGTAGAAATATGAGCAGTACTTCTTGACAATCCCCTTGTGGAACAATTCTGAAAGACTTTATCTTTTGACCTAGGGATTAGTGGCAGTAATTTGATGGCGGGAATTATCTGCTATTTCGATTTGGAAAGCTTAAATCTCTTCTATCACTTATAAAACTGGAACATCCTTATTATAAATACGTTTGATCATTGGACTTCCCAGGACTGCCGAGAAAGATTCCCTATCCCTTTTTTCTGTTGCCAGACAATGCATTAAAAGTACCTTCTGATCACGTGAATCGGCTATGAGCAGTTGCAACAAGTTAGGAATGAGCTTCATAGACTATAATAGCAAGGTTTTTGTACCCATTTCAAATAAAATGATCAATCTCTTTATAAAAAAAACTTTTCATGCCACGAATGCATACATGATTGCTTGAAGTTTAATTAAATATCAAAAATTAAGAAAATGATAAACAGGCTCCATGGTAAGATAACGATATTGCAGAGATTTGAATTAATTCTAGACACTAGAAGCTAGCAAATCGGCTAAATGTTCACGGAGTTACGAGCTATTGAAGTTCTGGTTCTGAAACCAGACTCCCCTAAATTGCATATTGTGTGAAAAATAGAATCTCATTCATTCAAAGCAAATCAAATGGAATTTAGAAAGAATTTCGATAAACTAGCTTTCTCTAACATTGAATCAAGGTTATGGATGCTTGGAGGAATCCTGTTGAGCACAGTTTGGAATGGCCCCGTCTCTCATCGATCCAGTTTTCATTCCATGTTTTTTGGTACTTGCATTCTACAGTAAATGTTGGCAACGGTTACAAGAATTTCGGTCCCCAAAACGCATTGGATCACTCTTCCCGTTTAAAGACCGCTTTCCTGTTTCCATGCGCTCTTCTGTTGTTTACAAGTTTCAGTGTCCTGGCTGCCATGCCTCGTAATAATAATAACCATATTTATACAGGTAAACTTGTTCAGCAAAATGGATTTGCTGCTATCAACCAAGGACCTGTCAACCTAAAATACCTAAATATATAATTTACACCAATATAGTTTTAAAAGTTATTTACAATAATAGAGTTGAAAGAAAATGCTAAAAGTCAAAGTTAAAATCCTTGCAGTAAGTCTTGAACTTCAAAACTGATGTTTCGCTCTTTAGTTTGTTTGAAACTTTATTAAATATTTTTGCACCCTGGAATGCAAAAGTTTTCCGTCCCGCTTCAGAATTTACTCTTGGGAGCAATAAATTGTGTTCATTTCCACGAGTTCCTTTGCAGTGTTTTACACGGTGAAAGTATTCCCTAAAGTCAGGTGGTGCAAGACCGTTCAAGCATTTGAAGACCTCAACCGCACACATTCTGTTTCTGATGTGGTTTACTGATGGTAGTTTTACACTACTTCTTCTACCATTTATAATCTTTAACGATCGTATTTGGATGTTCTCAAATCGTTGTTTCTTAGATTCTGACATATCTATAAAAATGTTGTTGCAGTATATTAGGAGTGGCAGTATCATAACTCTGTATATTGTTTCTGCTGCATGAGGCGTCAAGTTCGGTCTTATCCTGGACAATAATTTGACTCTCGAGCTTGCCTTTTTAAGATTTTTTTCGATGTGTTCTGCATACGTCAGGCTTTTATCCATTATGACCCCTAAATATTTATAGGCTGCTGATTCAGCAATTTTCAATCCATTCAGCTTGACTTCAAATGCGGTCGATTTAGATGTTTTTTGATGTGTCCCGTAAAGAACGCACTCTGTTTTTGATTTCTTCAGATTTATAACCAGGTTATTTTCATTGAACCAGCTAGCAATCTGTTCTAATTCACTGCTCAAGACATTTTCAATTTCAGTACTTGATTTTCCGGCATAGAACAAAACAGTGTCATCAGCATAGAGAATTATATTACATAATTTTAGATTTGTCTCGATGTCATTTATTAGTAATATAAACATCAATGGACCAAGGATAGATTCTTGCGGAACCCCACAAAAAATTGGTTGCATTTCAGAGCTTTGTCCATCGTGTACAACAAATTATGGAAAACGTGCTATGGAAAAACATTACGTAATTTGATTACTCGATGCAGAGAGCACTTGGGAATTAACAAAGCTGGTCTTAAATAAAAGGGAGTTCCTCTGCCATCGGGGATCACATTAACCAATCAGGACACGCCGCGTCGGTTAACGATTTCTTTTTTTTGGGTAGAGCCAATAATGATTTTGATTTGCTTATTCACGAAAGCCTTTTGATTTTACGAGATCGGCCTGAACTCAATTCCCAGCAGTCATCTATCCCCTTAGTTCTTTTTTGATGTGCCTTACTTTATTCACTTGGGACTTAGGCCCCGGGTTCCCTCTCGCGTAGGAAATGTAACTCACGCTTGTTTACCTTCTATTACTTGTTTGTCTTAGGGTATAAATTGCCGTTTAACGCTTAATTATTCGCTGAAGATGAACCGAGTATGGTTCGAAACGTCCTATTGATCATGTCTTAATTAAAACTGGATTTGTCTATCTTAATTAAAACTGGATTTGTCTAATATTTTGCAACTGGATTTGTCAAACATGTTTTCGTCTTTCTGATGAATGATGAATAAATTTACAATGATTGTCGTCGCTTGCCTCATCCTTCGGTTACAAGAAGTTTTGAATTTGTCTAATATTTTGCAACTGGATTTGTCAAACATGTTTACGTCTTTCTGATGAATGATGAATAAATTTACAATGATTGTTGTCGGTTGCCTCATCCTTCGGTTACAAGAATTCAATTACTTTTGAAGTCCTATTTGTTTTGCTCTGACATCAACGAGAGATAAAACACTGGACAATCTTCTTTAAAATCGACTTTGGGATGTCTTTTTGAAAAACAAGTCAGTTAGGGCTGTCTGGTTTCAGCCTTCGCACAAACTTGAAATTCAAAAGCGTGTAACTCCGTGAATTCTTAACGGATTGGCAAGATTCTTGTGTCAAAAATCAATTTATAATCTTAGGAACAGTGCCATCTAACCAGGAGCCTGTACATTTTATTGCTATATTTGAGTATTTAATCAAACTTCAAACAATTTTCTGGGACACCCTGTTGTATGATACAGAAATATTCCAAGAGTATGGTCATATGACTTGAAGTGGGTAAAACAAACCTTAGCAGATTTTCAACACCGCATGTTTAAGATATATTCACTAAAATATTCACAAAGACATATTCACATAGACATATTCACACATATTCGCTAAAAACGGTTTAAACGAACTTGACAAATCGATCAAGTTTACCATGGAATTAGGACAGAAAGTTTCTCAACCGTGAAATATCGAAACATTGAATTTTTTAGACATAAAGATAATCCTTGATGAAGGAAGATTCGTTAACACAGATATTTATTACAAGGAAAAAAACCTACACAAGTACCTCGATTTTAACAGTGCTCATCCATCACACATAAAGGAAAGTATAACATTTAATCTCGCCAAAAGAATAACTGTATTCGTCTCTGATCCCGAACTAGTACAACAACGTTTAAAAGAACTCGAAGAATGGCTATTAGATTGCAGTTACCCATTGGAAAAAATCAAAGCAGCTTTCCATCGTGCTAAAGTACAGAGACCTGCACCACAGAAATGTAAAAAAGATGTATTACCTCTTGTAACCACTTATTATCCATGCTTAAAATCCAATAATATGATGAAAACAATACGATCGCTGCTTAATGATTTTACTCACAACGAAACAAAACGAAAATTCGAAAACTCGAAAACAGTCCTTGCGCTTAAACAACCCCGAAACATAAAATCGTTACTGACAAGTTCAAACTTTAGCTCGCAACCCAGGACTCAAAACAAAGCAACGCTTGGAATTCATTTATGTAACAATTCTCGCTGCAAACTTTGCAGATCATATCTACAACCAGTTGAATCGTTTACAACTGAAAATAACATGGTCTGGAATATCAGATCACATATTACTTGCCATTCAAAGAACATCGTATACTTTTTATCATGTAAACTATGCCAAGGTAGGGTCACTTACATTGGACAAACAACAAATTTGCGTAATCAGAGGAACAATCACATATCCGAGTCGAGAACGGGGATTTCGTCATGTATCTTCCCACGTCACGTTTTTGAATGTGGAAATCGAAATAATAACCTGAAAGAACCATTCTTTTAAAGTGTACGCTTTTATGGAGTTAAATAGCCCACAGCTGTTGACCACATATGAAGACCAGCTATTCAGATCTGGACATGCTCTTTTGAATTGACCTTATTTATCTTGATCATGTATCATTTTATTTAGCCATACGTATATAAAGGTTTGCATTCGTTTAGTTCGTCACACTCTGATGATAACATAAGTTTGAAAGGCCTCAGTGTGCCAATTATTTAGACTTTTTTCGTTCGTTGCATCTGCCATTTTAACCCTATTTGTACTGGGTGATTTTTTAGGTATTTTGTACTGGGGGGCCCCCCCCCCTCTCTTTTTCTCCAAAACTTCAAAAGATATAACAATGAGACTTACCCCTATTGTTCTTTAGACAATTGGCTATTCAAATATAACAATGAAAATTGATAAGTCACGTGATTCGTTGCTAGGCAGCCGAAAAACTAAGGAAAATTGGCAAATTTATACCTTCTTAACCAGAAAAATTCTATTTAATCAACCATTCAACCGATTTTCTCCAAATTCGTTTCAAATAGTAGGAAACATGTCATAGTTCAAAAATATATACTTTTCAAACATTTTTAGTTTCTATTTTTAGCACAATTAGCCATGAATTAGCCTTTTGTTGCATGCATTTACTTTCATTGCAGGTTTTTGCCAGTCCTGTCCTTTTATCTGGTAAATATAGACTCAAAATGAATCAAATTAATAAGATAAAGCAAATTAGACTAAAAAAAATTATATTTTACACTTCTTTATTAGAGAAATAACGTCGTAAATGTGAATGACATCATAGATATTAAATTTTGCTGACAGAAGCAAATAGGAAAAATGTATATATCAAATGAAAGTACTCATCAAATGCCTATGAAATTTGAGTACAAGTCACCAATACTAGTGGTTATATCTCTTGTCGTTTTAGCTTACGCAGCAAAGTCTGGTAGGGGGCCCCCAGTACGAATAGGGTTAATACCATATTTTATCGTACCACCTTTACCAAATATTTGTTTAAGAGGAATATATGAGTGGGAAGTGAAAGAAAATAGGAACAACGTGAATAAGGTCACGCTCCACTTCAAAGTTATGATGTAATGTCATATTTTGATCAGAAGGGTTCCAACCCCTAATTGGCCCTTTTGGAAAGCTGATGAGACTAATTTGACATATTGGTCTGAATGCAAAATCCAAAAAGCGAAAATAAATTTAGTATCAATGACTGCTGAATCTACGGGCGCATTCTTTTGGGCATTTGAAGTCTACCAGTCTTCTGAAAACGGTAGACCTCCCAGAGAAAAAAGCTAATTACTAAAATAATACACATTCTGAAAACGGTAGTGTTGGCAGACTTTGCAGGAAAAAATCCCAAAAGAATGCATATTCTAAAAGTGAAACAGTTTGAATGCAGTGCTTGCCAGAGCGAATTGCAGCCATTTCAATACACTGAACTTTTGTTATGCAAATCCCAACAATCCCAATAGAAAAGAATCTACAATATTTCATTCTATTTTCGAATGTTTTGATAACTGTTTCATGCACCAAACGATTTTTTTTGCGATCTCTCGGAAGTATACGAGCTACCAGCTTCACCTTCGACCACGCCCTCTACTTTGGCTGTAAATGCAACTAACGCCTCTTTTATAGGTTGACATAAAGATAAATATGTCCGTTGAAATAACACAAGTAGGGTGCCACAAATAGGAAATTACATTCTACCGGCGACCAAACGACCAACTTCAGATCCCCAAAAGTTTCCGCAATTAATCTAATACGCCACTCATTTTTTCTCTCATTTCAAACTTATCTATCCACGGTAGCCCCGTCAGTCAGTATGATTGATTTTCAGGGGGCCGTGCCAAACAATTTACACATTAAAAATACTGGTTGTTTGAAACAATATTATATAAAAATTGCGGCACCAAAACCGATGAACGAATGAAAAGGGAAATAAAAGATAGGTGTGAGTTATTCGCCATCCTCGCACCAATCCAAGGAAGTCCAAGCAAGCCCTTGTGATGTAGCATTTGCGCTGCGTGCGAACTGCGGCAGCGGCAAGCGTGTTTTTTGGTATTTTTTGTGCGTTTTGGAGATACAATTGTCAACTGATCCTTCTGTGATAGTGTTTCGGGATTTAAGGTCAGTACACTATTTCGCTCACGGCTTATCCCTAGCAACCTTGGCCAAAGGTCACCTCGACCTCGAAAAATTGCACTCGAAAAATTTCATGATGAGGAATGAAGAACACGCAAAATCAAACAACCTCTATACCGACACACAACACAAATATGAACGAAAACGTAAGTTTTGCTTCTATTCCTTTGAATAATAATACGTCAATTGTACACCAAATACCTTTCCCAGGTATTCTTTTTACTATGGAGTGCCAAATGCAAAAATATTCATAAAGTAGCATGGCTTGTATCTATTCCTATTCCTTGTTATATATTCCTATTACTTCCGATAAATTCTTGTTGCATGATTTATTTTCATACTCCATACATTAAATTGATGCTTTATAACTCAATTGTCATTGCTTATTTTTCATTTACAATGCTTATTTCGTTCAATTGTCATTGCTTATTTAAATCAAATATTTGTTGCTTGTTGTAATTGTTGTTGCTTGTGAGAAGTGCTTCTATTCTTATTCCTTCTCCATTGTAACGCAAACTTGCCATAAATTTATGGTGCTTCTCCATGGCAACGATCTGGCCATGGAAAGGGGAACTCCCACACGCTCCTCTTGCCCTATAACATGGAACTTGGAATTTGATGGAACAAGAACAAGGCCTCCCACTTCGTCTGAAAATGTATCTAGCCTAAGAAAACGTGCTCGTCTCGTTACAACCGCTGTTGTAAGCAATGTCTTTGCTGCTGATGAAATTCTATTTGTTATTCACATTTTTGCTTGTAAATGCAGCATCTTGTATCCCCGGGGGAGGGGGGTACTCCCATTGTGGCCTGACAGGGGGGTCCAGTCAAGGTTAAAGAGGGCCAAAGCAAAAATTTTCAAAAATACCCTCAAATGGTAGTATCTTTTTACAGAACCCCCCAAATTGTAGTTCGTAGAGCTAAAATTGGGCCATTTGAGAGCATCTGGGAGCAAAAATTTTCTGCAGTTTTTCAAAATTTTCTATTGTAAAACTGATTGAAAACTTCAAAATTCAATAATAATTATTGCTGTAACGACTATCTTGCCATGCGGAGGAGCTAACTGAGTTGAAATATTATAACTGACCAGGAATCTTGGAATACCCCCAATTGGTAGTAGGAGTTTGACAAATAGGGGCCATTTGGTAGTCATTTCTTAAGACCCTCAAACGGACTGGACCCCCCTGTTAGGCCATAATGGCAGTATCCCCCCCGGGCGTGTATCTTAGAATGGCGGGATGATACAGTTGAGGACTTTTTAAGGGAGATACCAGGAGTTATCTCACAATTGGAAACCAACGTTGCTAAAGGAGGTTTAGACAAAGCCGAATACTTGCATATTGTTCCATGTTTTAGGGCAAGAGAAGCGTGGGGGAGTTCCCCTTTCCATGGCCGGATCGTTGTCATGGAGAAGCACCATAAATTTATGGCAAGTTTGCGTTACCATGGAGAAGGAATAAGAATAGAAGCACTTCTCACAAGCAACAACAATTACAACAAGCAACATATATTTGATCTAAATAAGCAATGACAATTGAACGAAATAAGCATTGTAAATGAAAAATAAGCAATGACATTTGAGTTATAAAGCATCAATTTAATGTATGGAGTATGAAAATAAATCGTGCAACAAGAATTTATCGGAAATAATAGGAATAGATAACAAGGAATAGGAATAGATACAAACCATGTTACTTTATGAATATTTTTGCATTTGGTACTCCATATATTACAACTTAGGCCCTCTTTGAGTTGCCTTGAAACAAACTTATTCAATATTTTCATAGCACAACTTGCAAGGAACAAAACACACGCCGGAGAGAAGAAAATATCCATCCTACGGAAAATGATTAAACAAAAACGCAAAATCTGAAAAACCAACAACAAAAACAACTCAAAAAACAAAATTCGAAAGAACCTCTACAATGAAATCAAACAACAGTCACAAATCGACAACATAGTTAACCTGGGTAATTTGAAACTAACAAACAGCCAAACCAATCTTCTTAATAAAGGATTGGGCTTTGTCCACACCCCTGAACAAATACAATTAAAAACAATCCTACAGTCTCTGTCGGAATTTCGAAAGAAGGATGCTCATACAATACTATTTTGCAACATACCCTTCGAAAAAAAAAACTAGAACCATTTCGACCCAAAACATCCAAAAATATTTACAAAAATTTCAAAACGACCTCATAAAACTACACAACAATGCCAGGGGCAACCCTGATAACCTAACACATGATGAAATCCGTGCCCTTTCAGAATCAAGGACAAATGAAAACATCATAATTAAAAGAGCAGATAAAGGTGGATGCATCGTCCTATGGCCACGTGAAAAGTATCTTGCAGAAGCACAAAAACAACTCACTGATAAACAATACCACTCAGAAACATCAAAAGACCACACCCCAGAAGTGGCCTTCCAAATTGAAACCTTCTTAGCATTTCTATATACAAAGAAACTCATTTCAGAACAGTGTTATGAGTTCTTACAACCACAATGCACAGTTAGAACTCCAGTGTTCTACTTACTACCAAAAATACACAAACATGGAACACCAGGTAGACCTATCATTTCAGGATGCAATTCTCCAACAGAAAGCGTCTCGAAATATCTCAACTACTACCTGAAACCAATTGTGGAGACTTCTCCCTCTTACATTAAAGATACAACAAACTTCTTGAAAATCATACAGGGACTAAAACAAATGCCAGAAAATACAATTCTAGCAACACGGGATGTTAAATCTCTATACACCAACATACCACACCTGGAAGGTATACAATACTGCCTTGAGGCAATTGAAAATTACTACAAACCCAAAACACCGCTCCCACCAAAACACTTACATCAAATGCTAAAATTCATTCTCGAAAACAACTACTTTACATTTGATAACAAATTCTACCTGCAAGTACATGGAACCGCCATGGGAACACCGCTTGCCCCAAACTACGCTAATATATTTATGACCAGAATCGAAAACCAAATCCTACACAATGTAGAACAATGTTACAACACACCACTCCTGTGGAAACGATTTATCGATGACACATTCATAATCTGGCCTCATGGTAAAAACGAATTACTAAAATTCTTAAATCATATAATACAATGCATCCTACAATCAAATTTGAGTTGGAATACACTCAAAACAAAGTGAATTTCCTTGACACAACTGTATTCATAAACAAAGAACTAAAAGTAGAGAGCACTCTGTATGTGAAACCCACAGACATTTGCTCTTTGCTACACAAACAATCATTCCACCCAGATACTTGTAAACAAAGTGTGATATACAGCCAATCGCTCAGATATTGACGCATAATTACAAACAACGAAACTCTAAAAATCAAGCTAGAACAACTAAAAACTAACCTCATCATCATCATCATCATCATCATCATCATCATTAATTTATTTACAAAGTAGGCTGAAACAAAACCATAGCTAAAATTACAGGCCTACTTATTTTACAAAATTTACAATCTAATCTAAAAATAATATGTATATGTACAGGGTATCCCAAAAAAGTGTGCCCCGTTTGTCTGGAGATTGCGACAAAACGGCAAAAGATTCTCGCCAAACCGCTGGTTTCAGTCATCAGGCAAATTTGGTCTTCTGAAGGTCATAGCTCCATCATTTTTCAACGGATTTTTACGGGGATGGTGGCAAACTTTAATTGAACATCTGAAAAGCACCATCATGCACAACTTTGGCGAGAATCTTTTGCCGTTTTGTCGCAATCTTCAGTCAAACGGGGCACAATTTTTTTGGGACACCATGTATAATTACAATAATTTCACTAACTATCCTGTTATGAACCGAACCTGTTGTACAAATGTTTTGCAAAGCCTACAGTTGCATTTATCACCATTCCAGCACCTTATTTGCTTTTTGAAAATTTGAAGGGTGCTGGAGTCTTTTATCTCGTGTGGTAGCAGCTGCCACATCCTATTTCCAAGGAAAGCTACTGACTCGATTCCAAAGGATGTAGTGCGTACTTTTGGAAGCAGCGCGTCGGTCCCATGCCTCAAGTCGTAGCCAGTGTTCCGCTGCGTCAAAATATCCTTCATAAAAGTTGGACTTCGATCTAATTTTGTTTTAAAAATCTCAGTCATAAGCAACTGTAGGTTTCTTATATGGATGGGCACTGAATTTGCTTGCTCCAGGAGAAAACCAAAATCATGTTCGTAATCTTTCCGTGCAATGCGCAAAGCACTTTCGTGAACGTGATTTATTCTTTGATTCAGGTTCTATCGCAGAACATCCAAACAAACAAGTGGACAATAGCTAAAATGGGATAATATGAAAGTACGCATTAGTTGCTGCAGTTTTTCTGTGTCCATGTAACAGGATATTCGGTTAAGAGCATGAAGTTTATGGCTGGCTTTCTTACATAGAGATTTGACATGTTGTTTGAAGGAAAGAGATGGATCAAATTTTATGCCAAGAAGATTCTCCTCTGTAGATTCTTTCAAACAAGCGCCTCCTATTTTGATAGATACTTCATTGTCATTTGCACCGAAAATCATTAAATGGCATTTATCCTCATTTAGCTTCATGAGATTGTTCGGAAACCACTCAGTTAACATAATCATTTTCTAAATGCGAAAGGTCCGTCAGGACGGCCCCTGCGACGCTTCCGCTGTCCAACGACTTTTTGCAGGTTTCAACTAAACGTAGAAGTGCATGCTGTATACCATAGCCCTCTCGAAATCCACAGGGAAGTGGAGACAAGAAACATTGGACAATGGGCAGCATTTGATCTTGCATCAACCTTTCGTATATCTTTGATGCCGATGGCAAAACTGTAATAGGTCGGTAGTTTTTCTTCGAAAAGGCATCCTCTTTTTTGAAGAATGAGCTTAAATCTCCAGCTTTCAATTCTTTGGGAAAAGTACCCTTGGATAAACCAGAGTTGAATAAATTTCGAATGGCAACAGAAAATACATCAGAATTTTCCTTCAGGATTTTTGCAGGGATGCAATCAACTGGAGAGACTTTACTCTGATTAAGTTGGTTGATTTTGACAGCAACCTCTGCCATAGTGACCTCTCTGAACTCAAAATTGTTGGAAAGCATAGCTTGCTCGTTTAGTTTGCAAATACTTGAACGAGCTTCATATTTCTTGATAGATTTGTCAATGGGATCTAGTATATCACTTGTTGGCAGCAAAAGTGAGTCATTTTCAGAGATCCCTGGGCTGTTTGAAATATTTGCAAAGTAATGATTGAAGATCTCTGCAATTTCACAGTCCTGACTTATCATTTTGTCGTCTTCAGTTAGAGTAATGGACGAATTTACTTGCACTTTATCTGAGAATAGTGGCTTTACAGTTTTCCAAAACTTGAGATTATCTGTCAGATGTTTAGGGTCAATATTCTTGTAGTAATCAAACTTGGCCCTTCTCAGCAATTTTACACATTTGTTCCTCTGCTTTTTGAATGCATTAAGGTTTTCTTCAGTTCTACTGTCGTTATACCTATTGCGAAGCTTAGTTCTATGCATGTGTTCTTTACGCAAGGCTTTAGTCATAAAAGGTCCATCGTTTGCACGAATATACTTTTTCTTAACGGGTGCATGTTCATTCAGCACGGCCATGACCACAGCTTTAAAAGCACCATAGTCCTTATTCTCACTTAATTCGGATGAGAGCATATACAAAAGATGAGTTTTGAAGTCTACGGCGCTAAATCGGCTGTAGTCCCTATAGGTAACTATCTTAGGCCCCCTTTTGACATACCCACCCTTTAAAAGGGTGCCAATCATAATATGAAAATCCGACAGTCCTGTTTCTATCGTAACAGTGCTCTGAAAGTTGTTTCCTCTGTTTGTTAGAATTGAATCAATACAGCGGGGACTGTCGGACTTAAAACAGGTTGGGTTCTTAACAAGACTAGCTAAGTCATAATGTTCGATGAAAGTACTGATAGCAGAGGTTACTTTATACATGAAATCGATCAACAATTTCAAAAAGTGCAACAACATTCAGAAATAAATGCCCTCTTTGGAAACTCCAAGCACAAGAAACGAGGTAGAATGCTCCCCTTTATAATACTATTCAACAAAAACACTTTACAAATCAACAAAATACTGAAAAAACACTGGAAAATAATTCATGAAAACAAACGCCTGAAATCAATCTGGCAAAATCAGCCCTTCCTGGCACTCCAAAGAAACAAAAACATTGGGGACATTCTTACACACACAGACCTGAAGAACAAATTAAAGGTATGATAAATTTGACCTTTTTGGCCGCAATGAGATACAAGGTGACCTTTGGCCAAGGTTGCTAGGGATAAGCCGTGAGCGAAATAGTGTCGGATTCGAAGATACTTGCGGTGACGAATAAATGAATAAGTTTCTGCCTTAAAACTAACTACAATAAATTTACAATTAACCCTTTATCTTGTTCTTAAAAGAAGATAAAGAGGGAGCTTGCTTGGCCTCGCGTCTAAGATCATTCCAGATTTTCGCTCCATGAAGTGCAAACGCTTTCTGCCCATTACTGGTTTTCATGAATATATATAATTCATTTACAACGATATCCCTTCAGTAATAAATAACAAATATAAACTTACAGGTCCGAAAATAAAAATATAAATATAATAGATAATTAAACCTGATCTTCCACGGAGTCGTTCTTGAGGGGGCTTGAATTAATTATCAAGGCTCATCAAATGCCTTTTCAAAAGTGTTTTAAACAGGCGAAGCGATGACAGTTCTATAGGGTACCAGCAAGTCAGTTTCGGCATTTCTAAGGTTGATACTATTGCGATCAGAATTTCTAATTCTGATATACTTAAACACAATTGCTGCAGTCTCACTTCTAATCATATCCCTCACAGTTGGCCATTTCAACTCTTTAATCAAATCTTCGGCAGGAGCATCGTAGCTGCTATTTGTAATAATTCTAGCCGCACAATTCTGCAATTATTGAAGCTTAGCTAGTCGGAACTCAGCACAGTTCCCCCATACAGAACAGCAGTATCGAAAATTTGGTTCTACAATCGTCCATATAATTTGCAAAGAACAGTTTCTGGCAAAAATTTCTTCGCATATTCTAAAAAACCTAATGAGCGGGAGGCATTGACTTAAACGGATACAATTTGCTCATCCCACAGGAGGTACTGGTCAACTTGGAAACCGAGATACTTAATACTGTCGACAAGTTCTACAGGGGAATCATCGATCACAAATGTAGGAGAATCCACAATGTTTTCCCTTATCTTTTCAAGATTTGGTCTATATCCGATGACCATTGCCTGAGTCTTGATTGCATTCGAAGACAATTTATTGCCATGAAGCCATTCTTTCAACAGTTTCATTCGCTGTTGAGCGTTTCAGTAAGATCCTCAATGCTCTTAGAGGAATAGGATGTGCTAGTATCATCGGCATACATCGTTACTTTGCAGTTTTTCAAAGCGAATGACAGATCATTTATATCGATTAGGAAGAGTAGCGGACCTAAACAAGAGCCTTGTGGAGCACCATCATCATCATCATCATCATCATCATCATCATCATCATCATCATCATCATCATCATCATCATCATCATCATCATCATCATCATCATCATCATCATCATCATCATCATCATCATCATCATCATCATCATCATCATCATCATCATCATCATCATCATCATCATCATCATCATCATCATCATCATCATCATCATCATCATCATCATCATCATCATCATCATCATCATCATCATCATCATCATCATCATCATCATCATCATCATCATTAATATATTTTACGTAGGCTACATTGAAGAAGAATAGCTAAATTACAGCTAACTTAGGCCTACTTTACACAGTGTACAAATGCTAAGGTTAATAAACAAAACTTTTTGTGAAATATTTACAGGATAACAATTATCATGCCTTCCCCAAGAAGTCTGGAGCGACGAGCATTTCCCAGAGAGAGAAATGGAGCTACTCTAGACACGCCCCTCGCTACAAGACGCTCGTAAACCTTGCTCTGTTATTATTCGAATTATTCCCATATATCTTGGTTGAATCATGGAAAATGATATCAATATAGTTGTAGAAGCCACTGAAGCACTCAAAGCAAGCAGTAAAGGCCGATATCTCGACAATATCGCAAAGCTATGCCAAACAAAGCATGGCTGGAGTGAAGACACCACCAGAGCGACATTGGACGAGGCCATCAAAAAGAACAGAATCCAAACTTCCATCGTGAATAACAAGATATCGTACCGAAAGTTTGATGATAAGAAAATATGCATTGAAGATGACTGTGAAACAAATGCGACTCAAACAGACCCACTGCCTTTGAATGATTTCGTGACCAAGGATCAATTAGACAAAGTCCAAAACGACTTCATTGAATTCAAGCGATTTTCGAATGGGGAAATTCTGTCCATGAAGGCTGAAGTTGCGAACAGAGGCCCAAACCCAAAAGTCAAAACCAATTGCGATCATGATCGTGAAGCATTGGTAAGATACCTACATGAACGAATTATTTCATTGGAAAAACAGTTGCAAGATAAGCAATTTATTATTGAAAAATTATTAGAAGGGCAAAATAGGCCTGCAATTCCATTGTACAGGCAAGCAATTCCCTCTGTCTGGAATAGAAGAACAAGTTCCACAATGCATCAAAACAAATGGAAAACAATCCTTGAAACAAACGGTTGAGACAACGAAAACAAAAGAGGCAAAGAAAACTATTCAAAATGCACAATCAGAAACGCCAGGCGAACAGAATTAGGAAGAAAGGCCCAAACAAACAACAACGAAAAACAAGGAAATTCAAAGTAAACAATCCGCAGGTCAGAATCAAGAGAAGGGCCAAAACAAGCTATACCGAAGAGTCGGAAAAGAATTAAGATCGTTGGCGACTCAATGCTCAATGGAATTTTGGATGAAGGTCTGCAAAAAGACCACAACGTACATGTGAAACGCCACCCTGGAGCAACGACAAGAGATATTGTGGATTATGTAAGAACAGTAATCAGAAGTAATCAGTAATCAGTTGTCAACAATTCAAATCTAGACGTCTCTTGTCTTAGCCGAAAGAAGTTACATCTTAATGAAAAGGGAAACGCCTATTTAGCAAGAAACTTTTTAAACTTTATTAAAACCTTTTGAACTGCGGTGCCTCCAACGGTGCCAGCCAGCCAAAGAAACGAAACCTGTTCAGAATACACGGAGCAAAGTGAAGGCATGGATAGTATTAACGAAGTCATAGATAATGACACCCTACTGGGTCTATTTGAAAAATCATCTTTATCAACCCAAACTGAAACTGAGGCTAACTGTTTTGATGAACTGAAACTCCTCCGCCTTAAATACCCACGAAACATCATGAGTAGTTACATCAACATAAACTCCATCAGAAATAAATTTAGTGGTTTTTCAGAGATGATTGCTGAAAACGTTGATGTTTTGGTGATAGCCTAACAAAGATCGATTCGTCCTTTCCCACGAGCCAGTTCTTAATAGACGGCTTTAAAAGTCCTTATAGACTTGATGTTTCTGGAAATAGCAGTGGGATTTTAGTTTATGTAAGAGATGGCCTCCTTTCAAAATATGTTAACCTCGTTGGCACCAAGCCTGACATCCAGGTCGTGCCGATTGAGATTAATGTTAGAAAACAAAAATGGTTGATATTACCAATTTATAGGCCTCTACATCAAAGCTCGGAATATTTTGTAGAAGAAATATCAAAATTAATTGATAAATATTCTAGATATGATAATGTAATGGTCCTTGGAGACTTCAACCTAGAACCAGATGACATAGCTTTGTCATCGCTAATCCAAGATCATGATTTATATAACATGATCAAACATCCAACATGTTTCAAGTCTTCCAAGGGTCGTTGCATTGATTTAATATTTACAAATCGAAAGCACTCCTTTATGCATTCCAAATCATTCGAGACTGGATTTAGCGATCACCATCATATGATATACACCATCTTGAAAACAACATTCATTAAGCTCCCTCCGAAAAAAGTTACCTATCGAGACTACAAGAACTGGTCTCAGTTGCGTTTTGAAAATGAGACGAGACAAAATTTGATCTCAGCTCACCCATCTATATATGGAAACTTTGAATCGATCTTTTTAAAAACACTTGAAGCAAATTCCCCTACTAAAACAAAGATAGTCAGGGCTAATGATAAACCGCATATGAATAAAGATCTACAGAAGGCTATGAAGAAAAGATCAACTTTGAAAAAAGTTGCAAACAATAGTAAGAGAGAGGAAGATTTAAGAAAATATAAGGATCAAAGAAACCTTGTCGTAAAATTGAACATTAAGACAGCATTTTATGTCAATTCAGTCGAAAACAATTGACAACGATAAGAAATTTTGGAAAACTGTGAAACCTCTGTTTTCTAACAATAATCCCATGAGTGAGAAGATCCCCTTGATTGAAGATGGTAGAATCCTCTCGAATGATGTGGAAGTTGCTGAGTGCTTTAATGAGTATTTTTGCAATATTATGGATAATCTTGATATTGACCCCCTTTTTAAAGAGGTGCATAAACAAATGTCTGTGGAACAAATGGTTTCGAGAGCGATAAATAAATATAAAGATCACCCCTCTGTAAAGGTGATTAATCAACATGTGACATCAGACGGTAACACCCCAGGGGAGACACTCGGCACATACGCACACGGGGGGGGTCAGTCCGAGAAATTTTCAGGAACCCCAAAAATATCAGTTTAGCTTCATTACAACCCAAAAATATCAGCTGATTTTATACCTTGACATCTGTAAACGAACATAA
Organism: Aurelia coerulea; assembly: GCA_039566865.1. NCBI lineage: Eukaryota > Metazoa > Cnidaria > Scyphozoa > Semaeostomeae > Ulmaridae > Aurelia > Aurelia coerulea. Next base: position 14,047,187 of record CM076950.1, read on the forward strand.
AAGATCCTGAAACAATGCAAATCGAGGCCAGGATTGCCTCTAAAGAACCCAGAAATATCATTTTCACAATATTTGATGCCCAAAAATATCAAAAACATAATTTAAAATTTATTTGGACCCAAAAATATCACTAACGGCAATATTCTTACCCAAAAATATCGGACTTACCTCCCCGTATATGCATGTGCTGAGTGCCCCCCCTGGGGGTAACACCTTTAGTTTTCTCTTATGTAAGCCTAAATGAGGTCATGAAGCAGATAGACTTGCTTGACAAGAATAAATCCAACACTTGGAATATTCCAACTGGGATGTTAAAGGCAACGCGGGAAATAATTTGCCCCTACCTAACAGACTGTATCAACTCGGCAATCTATGATTGCAAGTTTCCAAACGAATTGAAGGAAGCTGACCTCAGCCCTCTCTTCAAAAATGATGATTCCAATTACAAGGGAAATTTTAGGCCAATAAGTGTCTTACCTGCAGCCTCTAAAGTCTATGAAAGAATTCTAAAAGACCAAATATGCCCATACTTTCAAGATAAACTCTCAAAAATCTTATGTGGTTTCAGAGAGGGGTATAGTACGCAATATGCTTTGATGAGGTTGATAGAAAAATGGAGGAAATGTCTGGACGCATCAGGTATAGTACGAACAATTCTAATGGATTTATCCAAGGCCTACGACTGTCTGCCTCGTTACCTCCTTATCGTAAAACTGGGGGCTTATAATTTCGATTTCAATAGCATTTGCTTAATGTATAGCTATCTGGATTGCCGCCATCAAATGGTAAAGATTGGTTCAAATAGAAGTACTGCAAGAAGAATAAAAATTGGAGTACCACAGGGATCTGTCCTGGGTCCTTTGCTCTTTAACATATTCATCAATGATCAATGTCTCATGAGACTAGACTCTGAGATCTGTAACTTCGCAGATGATAATACCATATACTCATGTGGGCTAGACCTACAAGAAATTGTTACCAATTTGGAAAGTGATCTCAGTAGATTGCTCGAATGGTTTACAAACAATGGAATGGTTGCAAACCCAAAACAATTCCAGCTAATGTTCCTTGGCTTAAAAGGGCAGAGAGGACTGCGACTTAATATCAATGAGAACAAATTATCTGCAACAGATCATGTTAAATTGCTAGGGATTGAAATTAACAACAAATTAAAGTTTAACAAACATGTTAAAACGCTATGTTCTAAAGTTAACAAGAAAATCAGTGCATTTTCTAGACTTAATGCATATCTTTCTAGAGAGCAGGCATTAACAATTTGCAACGCGGTTATCTTATCGAATTTCAATTATTGCCCTTTGATATGGCTATTCTGCAACAAAGGTGCATACAAAGAGATTGACTGCACACACAAACGTGCTCTTCGGATCCTCTATAAAGAATACGAATGTCCCTTTGAAACATTGCTCACTCGAAGTGGCAGCTTTTGTATACATGTTAGAAACTTGCAGAAGTTGATGACAGAAATCTACAAGTCCACGAATCATCTTAACCCATCGCTTGTATGGGAGTTTCATGAAAAGAAGCATGTAGCTTATGATCTAAGGATACAAAATCTTTGCAAACTGCCACAAATAAAGACACAGGGCTATGGGCAAGAATCACTGTCCTTTAGAGGGAGTTTCCTCTGGAACACCCTTGATGATAGTGTTAAAAATGAGCCAACACTTTCTGCTTTTAAAAAGGGGATCAAAGACTGGGCTGGCGATAAATGCACCTGCAAAATATGCCGATACTTTTTTGTAAAAAGTAGATTTTTTTTAAATAGTTGGTTTGAATTAGTATGTTCTTAGTTACTATTGTAAATACCAACTTTAAACACGGATTAAATGAAAATGAAAAATGAAAATGAGACGGCGGACACATCGCGCGAGGGAACCCCCACACGCATATAATAAGCTGCGATCGCCGCTGGAGCACAATTCACCAGTTCAACCGCAGTCCAGTGCCTGCATCGTGAAGGGGACATCACATCCCGCACAGCACAACCGCGATCCCAATGAGAAGCAGCGCACCGCCCCCATCCTTGAGAAGGCCCATGAAACGTTTATCATGTTAGAAACCAAATTCTTGGAATATATGTTTCGCAGAGCCTACAGTAACATGAATCACCATTCCAATATATAATTTGTTTTTTGAAAATAGGAAGGGTGCTTGATTGTTTTATTTCGTGCGGTAAAAACTGCCAAAGTTTATTCCAAGGTAGGCTATGTTCTCAACTCCAAAGGACGTGGTTCGCACATTTGGAAGTTGAGCGTCATTTCCATGCCTTAGAATGAAGCTAATACCTCGCTCCATAAAAATATCCTTCACGAAAGGTGGATTTAGATCAGACTTTGTTTTAAAAATTTCCGTCACAACCAACTGTAGGTTTCTTACATGGATGGGCACAGAATTGGTCTGCTCCAGGAGAGAACCAAAATCATTTCCGTGATCCTTGCACGCAATGCGCAGTGTCCTTTCGTACATGATTTATTCTATGGTTTAGAGTTCTGTCAGAAAGCATCCAAACGAGTGGACAGTAGCTAAAGTGCGGTAACAAAAATGCTCTCATTAGCTGCTGCAATTTCTCAGTGTCAATGTAGCAGGATATACGGACAAGAGCATGGAATTGTTGGCGGGCCTTCTAGGGTCTTCACATGTCCTTTAAATGATAGTGATTGATCAAAAGTTATACCGAGAAGAGTTTCCTCTGTACTTTCTTTCACACAGGCCTTGCCTATTTCGATGATTATTTCATTAACTCTCTTTGCCCTAAAAATCATTAAATGGCATTTGTCTTTATTTAGCTTCATACAATTTGTTGGAAACCATTCAGTTATTTTAAAGGCATCATGTTCTAAATGCGCAATTACGGTTTCGATCCTAGGACCACACGCATAAATTGTTGTATCGTCCTCATAGTTACAGATTTTGGTTTTCTCCAAGAACATGAATAAGTCATTCAGGTAAAGGGGTTCCAAGACTAAACCTTGTGGTACTCCTAGGACAGTCTTTGTCCACGTTCTGAATGAATCATTGGCCTTTACCCTCTGCTTCCCGTTAAGATAGCTATGGATGAACAGCAATGGAGATCTACTGAAACCGTATGCATTCAATTTTGCAATCAAAAGTTCGTGATTTAGACAATCGAAGGCTTTCGAAAGGTCCGTCAGGACGGCCCCTGCAACGCCACCGTTGTCCAATGACTTCTTGCAGGTTTCCACAAAATGTAAAAGTGCATGCTGTGTACCATAGTCCTCTCGAAACCCACAAAGAAATGGGGAAAAGAGCTTTGGACAAATGGTAAAATTTGATCTTGCATCAACCTTTCGTAAATTTTTGATTCTGATGGCAAAACTGTGATGGGTCGGTAGTTCTTTTTTGTAAATGCGTCCTCTTTTTTAAACAGCGAACTTATATCTCCGGCTTTCAGTTCTTCAGGAAAACTACTTTTGGATAATCCAGAGTTGTACAGATTTTGAATGACTGAACAAAATAAATCAACATTTTCCTTAAGAATTCTTGCAGGCATGCAGCTGATCGGAGAAGCCTTATTCGAACTAAGTTTTCTGATTTGGACGGCAACATCGTCAAAAGTGACCTCTTTAAAATTAAATTCATCAGAAAAATAAATTCTTTCTTTGAATTTGCATATGCTTGGGTGTGATTCAAATTTCTTTATAGCTTTGTTGATTGAATCTATTATGTCATTTGCTGGTAGCAATAATGATTCATTAGCAGGGATCCCTAAACTTTCTGTGATGTTTGCGAAAAATTGTTGAAAATCTATGCAATTTTAGAGTCCTTACTGATCATTTTCCCGTCCTCGATCAAAGTGGTAGATGAATTTAGATGCATCTTATCTGAAATAATGGCTTTACTGTTTTCCAAAATTTATGATTATCGGTGAGGTTACTGAGGTTAATATTATTATAATAATCAAATTTGGCCTTCCGTAGCAGTTTCACGCATTTGTTCCTCTGCTTTTTAAATTCTTTGAGGTTTCCTTCGGTTCTATCGTTGTGATATTTATTACGAAGCTTGGTTCTATGCATGTTTTCTTTACGCAAAGCTTTTTCATAAAGCTTCCAATGTTAGATTTCACTCCATTAGCCTTAGTGAATTGATGCCTAAGGTTAAGACCTTGAATTCCGTACTTAGATAGCTTTTGAATAAGTATGGCATGATCAACATCAAAAACCTTTTTTCAAATCAATGAAAATATTTCCTGTAAACTTTCCACGCTCAATATTAAAGCGCTAGTCATTTGTGCCAGAAAGCAAGCAAGTTACATTGTACTGCAGTGCTCTAAAACCTGATTGGAGAGAATGGAATTGTCAAAACGCTGCCAGGTTTTCTCAGATTTAGGAATCTGAATTACATCGTTTGAGAAAGAGAGGGCATCGGGCTCAGCAAAATCTTCAAAGTTATGTATTCAATGAGGGGTTCTGGGGGAAAGCCCCAGGAAAATTTCGTAGACACGCCCTTTACTTTGGCTTGGAACCTTTCTACCGATCACATGTTAGCTGGTGCTGAACTAGAATTGTTGATCATTTCGTAGCAGTTGTTTAAATTAGCATCAAAAGGAAAAACTTTTTGTTGCGTTTAATAATAATAATAATAATAATAATAATAATAATAATAATAATAATAATAATAATAATAATAATTACTAGGAACTGCAAGGATCCTTCGTAAAGTACTTAGCATCTGAACTTCAACATGACATGCCTTAGGTGTATTGTTTACACCCAGCCAAAGAAAAAGCAACCAGTATGAACTGTGACATTTAGCACCACGTATAATAATAATAATAATGATAATAATAATAATAATAATAATAATAATAATAATAATAATAATAATGATATAAAAAACTAAACCATCCTTCAAATCAAACAGAATATATACATATAAAAACAAAAACTGTTCGATGTCGCAAAAACGTTTCGATATAAAATCTTCTTCAGTATAAAAACTTTACAAGGCAGCCGAGAATTTATAGACATTACGTTGTTTACACCTAAAATTATTTACATGACGATAATGCTATATTTACAATGAACCTATCTAAAAAACCTAATACCTTTACAACTGACAAACAATATAATTTTTCCTGCTTTGCACCAATTTAGCTATTTTTTAGTGTCCTTTGTGACTTAGAAGAGAGATTGGGAGCTCTTAAACTCACACTGGTAACTTTGCGGCTCCCCCAAGAGACCCCTCCGAAAGATTCGCACACTGCTTAACTCTTTTTTTAGCAGTAGCTGAATCCCAGATGATTAAACAATGAACTTTTTTTGTTTTCGTTTTTATGTCCCTTGTGAATTCGAGAAAGAATTGGAAGCTCTTAAAACTCATACTGAATCCTTTGTGGCTACACTTGCAACTATGCAGCTCCCCCATGCGACTCCCCGAAGGATCCATACACCGCTTAACTCTTCTTTTAGCGATAGCTGAATCCCGCGCGAAGCCACACATGGCAAACACAAAACAGACGCCAGCATAACCTCTTGGGACAATCAGATGGAATGGTAGAATCTAAGCTGTTCCGCATGCAAAAACGTCCAATTCCACGTCTGCAGCTATTTCATTGAGACCCTTTGGCGCAAAAGTTTCAAGTCGATATTGCCAAAACAACTCTTTCCTTCGAAGTGAAAAAACATCATCTGCCCCATCTATGATCCTAATCCCAACCCGAAAATTACAGTTGTGTCCATTTTCAAAAAAATGACTAAAGAAACTTGCTTGTGGAACAGGTTTCCCCTTATCAAGAGAATTTTTTTTTTTTTATATAATCTCATAAAAATACAACCACTACAAAAGATTACAAAAACGATGCCACAAGGAGAATGGAAATACATATCAACCCTGTGGACATTTAACATACAGTTATAAATCTAAACATTAAAGAAGAAAATTAACTAATACAAACATTTACAAAGGGAGGATGTGTCCATGTATTGGGGGTTTGCAGCAGACATCAAAAGCGCTTTGTTGCGTGAACGAATTTTAGAGTAGCCTCGATTATTCTTTTATTAACGTCAGGTTGTAACCTTTCATTGCCATACAGAATGAGTTCAACTAATAATTCATTTGAGAGGTTAGAAAATCCACTAGGAGGCACTAAGAGAATTTTCATTGTGTTTGCGTGCATATGTTCTAAAATAGGATTTATAAACATTAAGCCTTTGCCGAAATTTTGTCTTAGTGCTACCGACATATTTATGTTGCATGACTCGCACTGCAACAGATAAACCACATGATCAGAGTTGCAATCAAATCGCCCTGAGAAGTTTGTGAAAGACCTTGTGGAGTCAGAATTTTGAAATGAATCCCCCTCCCTGATCAAAGGGCAAATTTGACAACTCTTTCTACCATTACATCTGAAAGTGCCCTTTTCCATCAACTCTTCATCGACACTTGGCAGCTTGGCGCGCACAAGTTTATCCTTCAAACTTTTTGCCCTCCTGAAGGTTACGAATATTTTGTCCATATATTTGTTAATATTATTATATTATATTATTATTATTATTATATTATTATTATATTATTATTATATTATTATTATATTATTATTATAATATTATTAATAGGTAGTGGCATCGTAATAATGAATACCAATGATTATGAGGAAGCCTGTTTGGAGACACTAACCAATAATCAGTACTACGAGGAACTTGATTGCGATCCAAGTCCTATATACCGCAAAGACTTAAATCTGATGATTGACGACATGGATAAAAAAGGTTATATAAACGAAACAGAGAACACGAAATTGAGAGAGGGTACAAGAACTCCTTGCTTCTACGGCCTTCCTAAAATCCACAAAAACTTTACTAATTTCCCGCCTTTACGACCAATTTGCAGTGGGTATGAGCCATGTACTGCTAAGTTATCAGAATGGGTAGATAGTTTCATAAAACCTGCGGCAATGAAAACATCTTCTTACATCAGAGATACTACTGATTTTGTTAAGCACATAGAGAGTTTAGACAGTCTTGATTTTGCTAAAGAAGAATTCTATCTCGTTACCATGGACGTATGCTCTTTATACCCAAACATTGACCATGAAGAAGGTGCTCTTGCCTGCAAACAAGCACTTGATAAACGCAATGATAAGTCAGTACCATCAAGTTACATTTCGGATATATTTCTATTCATCCTCAGAAGCAATACTCTCAAATTTAAAGAAAAGTACTTCCATCAAGTTAAAGGAACAGCAATGGGCACTCCCATGGCCGTTAATTTTGCAAATTTATTCATGTCTAAATTTGAAACGGAATTGCTACAAAACTTTCACAAATACCATGGAATTAAACCATTGTCATGGATAAGATACATCGACGATATATTTTTCATATGGAAGGGTGATCAAGTCAGTTTACAAGCATTTCTTTCCTATTGCAATTCCTTTGCCGAAGAGAACAATTACAAGTCAAAATCAAATTTACATCTGAATTCTCCAAGAAAGAGGTTGTTTTTCTAGATACAAGAGTAAAAATTCATGAACATTCTCTCATCACTGAATTATACTGCAAACCTACGGCTACACACACTTATTTACACAGACTCTCAGATCATCCAGACCATACAATTAGATCTAACCCACTCTCGCAGTTTATCAGAATTCGAAGAATTTGCAGTCTTGTTGTTGATTACCGAAAACATGCATCGGACTTTATAAACTTTTATGTAAACAGAGGATATTCAAAAATTAAACTCATTCTGATAGCCAATGACGTAGAAAAGAAAAACCGTCAAGATCTCTTGACTGTCAAGAAACCGAATGTTTGTGATGACAACAATAGGGTACCTCTAGTTATCAACTGGCATACAAGATTTAAAGGACTAGCTTCCATCCTACACAGAAACTATCAAACAATGCTTGAAGATCACCCTAAACTCGCTAAAATCTTTCCAGAACCACCAATTGTATCTTACCGCCGCAATCCAAACCTTCGTTCACTCCTAGTTTCCTGTCAGCCAAAGGTAAAAAGACCATCAGGACTGAGTGTGAGATGCACACAGAAGAATTCAAAGAAACGCGGCCGCCCATGTAAATTATGCGACCACATGGGGCAAACTGATCTGGTAGAAAATATAAATGCAAGGAAGAAATACAAAATTTCAGGAGGATCTTGTCAATCAAAAAACGTGATTTATGCAGCCGAATGCACTAAGCATAATTTACTTTATGTTGGGTACACATCGACAACATTGAGCCAGCGCTTTAACAAGCATCGGCGTGATTCGAAACACGATCCGACAGCAACGGAGTTGGGGAAACACTTTTATGACAGTGAATTGTGCAGTTTTGATCGCGATCTGCGGGTGCACGTCTTAGAGAACGTTGAAGGGGACTCTGATATCCTTGCACAGAAAGAAAGTCAATGGATATCCAGACTTAGAACTCACGAACCATTAGGCATGAACAGTAGTTGCAACGAACTAGGACGTATTCATTTAAAACTATTTAGCAAAACGAATTAACCGCGTATTTCATGACGCCACATCATTAGAAACTTACATTCCATTATTTAGGAGAACGTTTAATTCTTTTTCCATCATAGAACGCAACATTCTCTCTTGTTAAACGTTTATTAACTATTAGATTTATAGAATGCTATCATTTAGTGACTGAAGAAGATCTACGATAGATCGAAAATTTTCACACAAGCAGTCTTGTTTTTTATTTTTTTAATTTGTTAATAATAATAATAATAATAATAATAATAATAATAATAATAATAATAATAATAATAATAATAATAATAATAATGCGGCTTTGTCTATATGTAATATAAAAACATTCTTTTATGTTTATCTTGTTGATAGTATTCTAAAACAATATTCTTTTCTTTTCTTTTATTTGTCTAGGGTATAGAAACTATTTTTATGTAAATTTTAGTATAAATACTTGGCTGTCTAGGATTGTAAATACACTGAAGAAGATTTTATATCGAAACGTCTGCCCTGAAACAGTTGTGTTTTTTATAATAATAATAATAATAATAATAATATTGTAAAAGTAAAGATTGATACGTCTTGTTTGCTAGTTGATAACACGCAAGGAAAACAAGATATTTTCATGAAAATTTTCGATCTTTCGTAGATCTTCTTCAGTCATAATTAAGCGTTCTATAAATAACTAAAACGTTAAGTAGCTGTTGGAGAATGTTGCGTTCTATGAACTATCGAATTAAGAGTTCGCTAAACTGTAAAGTTCGATTAATGTGGCGAAACAGATAAAGTAAATACAAATTATGATCAGGTTTTAGGAAAAAGCTTGTAATATGTCCTTCCGAATTCATTCATGGTATTGTTCAGACCACGAGGTTCTCTCGTGTCGAGCCTAGTCATCCAGACATTTTCATAAAATTCCAGAGTGTTATGATCACCCTCTACATTTTGCAAGATGTGTACAGTTAAGTCTCTGTCGAAATCACAATCGTGGCTTTCGAAAAAGTGTCTTCCCAGTTCTGTGGCGTCCGGATCATGCTTTGCATCGCTTCTATGCTTGTTGAATCTTTGACTCAATGTTGTCGATGTGTAGCCTACGTATAACTGTTTGTGTTTTCTGCACTCGGCGGCATAAATAACATTTTTTGTGGAACAATTCCCTCCTTCAATGAGGCATGATTTACCTGAATTTATGTTGTGCAATTTGTCCACTTGACCCATGTGACTGCACAGTTTGCAGGGCCGGCCCCGCTTCTTTGTGCCTTTCTGCGTGCATCTGACGCTGTAACCATTTCGTCTGATCTTTTGTTCAGATTGAATTAGTGTGGCTCGAATATTAGTATTTCTTCTGAAGGAAACGATTGGAGGCTCTGGAAATACATTTTGTATTGGGTATTTTGTATTTTGTATTTTTATTTTGTTTTACAAATGTATTTCCAGAGCCTCCAATCGTTTCCTTCAGAAGAAATACTAATATTCGAGCCACACTAATTCAATCTGAACAAAAGATCAGACGAAATGGTTACAGCGTCAGATGCACGCAGAAAGGCACAAAGAAGCGGGGCCGGCCCTGCAAACTGTGCAGTCACATGGGTCAAGTGGACAAATTGCACAACATAAATTCAGGTAAATCATGCCTCATTGAAGGAGGGAATTGTTCCACAAAAACTGTTATTTATGCCGCCGAGTGCAGAAAACACAAACAGTTATACGTAGGCTACACATCGACAACATTGAGTCAAAGATTCAACAAGCATAGAAGCGATGCAAAGCATGATCCGGACGCCACAGAACTGGGAAGACACTTTTTCGAAAGCCACGATTGTGATTTCGACAGAGACTTAACTGTACACATCTTGCAAAATGTAGAGGGTGATCATAACACTCTGGAATTTTATGAAAATGTCTGGATGACTAGGCTCGACACGAGAGAACCTCGTGGTCTGAACAATACCATGAATGAATTCGGAAGGACATATTACAAGCTTTTTCCTAAAACCTGATCATAATTTGTATTTACTTTATCTGTTTCGCCACATTAATCGAACTTTACAGTTTAGCGAACTCTTAATTCGATAGTTCATAGAACGCAACATTCTCCAACAGCTACTTAACGTTTTAGTTATTTATAGAACGCTTAATTATGACTGAAGAAGATCTACGAAAGATCGAAAATTTTCATGAAAATATCTTGTTTTCCTTGCGTGTAATAATAATAATAATAATAATAATAATAATAATAATAATAATAATAATAATAATAATAATATAATAATAATAATAATAATAAATTCTGATATGATTTGACGAACGAGAGCAAAACTAAGATATCTCAGAGTCAAATGTTTGTCCAGTTTACTTATAAAAACTAAAATTCATTTTGTCCGTGCATTCCTTTACATCTGTTCTGCCATATTATGTTTCCACATATCATGTTCGACACACTGCACCATTTTATCGTAAACTTCACCTCCTCACTAGAAAGTCCTAATCTTCTTAAATTCTTCCTTACATCTTCATGCACCGTTCCAAGCGATCCAAAGCACAATATTCTTATATTTGTTTTAATCCCATTTTGATCCAATATGTTTTTCAGCTGTTGGTATTTCTTTTCTTTACTCCTGTATGATTCTGGCATGTACAAATCGAAGCATACAGTTACTTCTATGATCTCACATTCTTTTTTGTTTGACTTTATCTCTAATAAATCAGGTTTCCGTTAATTCATTTGCTGCAGTTCAGTTCGTAAATCTGGAAATGCTGTTTCTGCTATCCTATTTACAAAGAAAACTGATGTTTGATTGTATCGACGCATCTTTTGATAAACAGCATCTACTATCCTATCATGTCGCTTTGAGTAGAGAACTTTGAGCTTTTTGCAGGAGTTCATCAAATGAGCTACTGATTCCGTATGATGGTTACAGAAAAAGAATTTTTTCTCGTGATCTTTGTTCCAAAAATGTATCAGCTGATTGCAATTGCAAGGTATTTGATTCATCCTTGCTCGTAGCACAAATTTCACCAGGCTGTCTGAATGTTTCCACCCGTAGTAAATTTGATGTGATGTTTTCCGATCAATCCCATCCATTCCTATAAATTTCCCTTGAAACCTGAGTTCTGAGCATTTGGCTAAGTCCAATTTTTCCATTTCTCGCTCGATCTCTTGCTTCAGGTTTCTCTGTTGAAGTTCCTTTCCGTCGACAAAAACTTTCGCCAAACTGTTTTCGTATACGACACAACCTTTTAATTTGTTCACTTGGAATAGAAGATCTGGCCAATCTGAGCTTCCACCATATGTTTTATTCTTGACCAATCTGTCGTTATCATCTAATTGATAGCATTAAAAAGTTCTTTTCACAATTCGTTGTTCTTACTCCCCTCGATCTCATATCCAAACTTAACGATTCTCTTGCCATATTCCTTATATTTTCTTCTTCGTAATAATAATAATAATAATAATAATAATAATAATAATAATAATAATAATAATAATAATAATAATAATAATAATAATAATAATAATAATATTAATATTAATATTAATATTAATAATAATAATAATAATATTAATAATAATATAATAATAATAATAATAATAATAATAATAATAATAATAATAATAAAAATAATAATAATAATAAGCAATCAACTGCAGGGTAATCCCTGTTGCTGCATACACCATGAATGTGATCAGATTTTCAAAGGCAGAACTGAACGAGTTCGATATGATAGTGAAAAGAGAGCTCAGAAACAAGCAAATGCTTGGGAGGTTGTCAAGTGATGAGAGACTTTACATGAATCGAAAGGAAGGAGGCAGAGGGCTGATAAGTTTCAGAGATGTGTATAAAATGACCATGGTTCGTGTTGCAACTTATATAGCAAAGTCATCAAGTGTATGGATCAACGAAACTTGGAAGAGAGAGTGCAGAAATGAATACTGTTCAATTAAACGAGAAGCTGAGGATTCATTGAAGGACCAAGGAATAAATATACAGTTTGACAAGGATAAAGTAATGCTAGACGACAAAGAAATGATGAAATCATGGAAAGAGTGTTGGAAAACAATTAAGGGGAGAACGAAAGCTGGAATTGAAAGCAAAAGGAAAGAAAATTACTCAGAGAAGCAAATGCAAAGTTGGATGTTCAGAAATCAAGAACCTGAATGCAGTGCATGGTTAAACTGCAATATGGACCCTAGGAAAACATCTTCAATAATTAATCTACAAGAACAAATGGTCGAAACGCGAAAATAGAAAGCCATTAGAGGCATTGCGGTAAGAGATGAGAACTGCAGACTTTGCGGAGAGTACAGTGAAACAGTTGAACACGTACTCGCTGGATGCAGGGTTATTGCCGGCACAGAGTATTTGCGAAGGCATGATAACGCCCTGAAGGTATTGGCTGTTGCATGGTGCAAACAACAAGGAATATTGGATGATAAGATCTTATGGTATAAGCAAAACTGGGGGAAAGGCCATGTTTTCGAAGGTAATGAAAGCAAGATGCAGTGGGATTTTGAATACAAACTGAGAGTACTGAAAGAGCGAGGAGACCGGACTTAACACTGGAAGATGGTGCAAATAAAAAGATTTGGATAGTAGACATGGCGTGCCCACAAGAAAATAATATAAGTGATAAACACAGAGAAAAACTGAACAAATACCAGCAGCTGACATTCAAAACTAGAGAGAAAAGACCAGGATATGACGTTGAGATCTTGCCGTTGATAATTGGGTGTTTGGGGGGTGGAATGAAACGATTGGAGGAACAAGTTACAGAGATAATGAATAACAGGAAAGATGTAGAAGAGATATGTCAAACTATGCAAAAGACGGTGCTGATGGAAAGTGATACCATCATGAAGAAAGTTATGAGCGGAATTATCCAGCAATCATGACTCTATGACTTTGTAGATATGACTTTTTTTTTTATATATATAATGTATTCCAAATAAAATTTACAATACAAAATACGAACTACATTACTTACAAAATTACTCTACAATACTACTAGGACGATCAACCCCAGGGAGCAAAAGGCTGTGTCTACCCCGAGGCCATTAAATAAAGATAATAAAGGAAAAGAAACTACTTTAACTATGGGACAAAAACGGGTGGCTTATGAAGGGATGGTTAAGTGGCTACAGAAATTCACTCGAATCGACCAGTTTCATGGATAAAATGTAGCGTTAGCTCAACAATTTGTCTATTTAGTGAAATAGGAAAATCTTTATTGCCATACAATAAAAGTTGTAGTAAAGCTTCATTTGCAAGATTTACATATCCAAGTGGTCGTATTAATGCATAGATTCCAGCGAGGAGGTCTCGTCTTTGTACATCAAAACAAGGGCAGAGCAACAAGAAGTGTTCCGTATCTTCAATACCATCATTTTTCGAACACATAGGATTTGTGGTATCTTTAAAATTGTGTTTAAATTTATGAAAATTTAACTTGCTAAGACCGACTCTAAGTTGAGTTAGATAGGATAGACCTTTTTGGTCATGAATCCCATATACAGGTTTTCCAGGGGGGCGGATTTTTTATAACATTTTCAATTTGAAAACGGCAACAGATGGTGCCAGCCTAGTTTCAGGTTTAAGTTCATTCCATTCGGACAGACAATGAGGATAAAAAGTAGATTTGAACTTTGCAGTTCTTGCCCTTATTTGCCCGATGATATCAGGTTTGCGAAGAGATACTGAAACTGCTGAAGTGGTGGAATTGGATCCCTTGTATAGTTCGGAGTTAGGTTGTTTACAATTTTATAGAACAAAGTCAGGCGTCTACTCCACCTACGGAGACTTAAAGATTCCCATCCAAGCTCAGCGTACAACTTCTCTCTAGATGTTCCCCTCCATGTACCGGACACGGCTAAAGCGGCAGAATATTGGACGGATTCTAGCTTTTCCATTAAATTAGACAAGGTGAAATTTCCGCTGAACTCGCATTCTTTTGGGGGATCATGGTATATAACATCTCCATAGTCTAAATGGGGTCGGATATAGAGCTTGTATAGCTCGTTAAGGGTGTTCCTAGGTAGATATCTTGAGAGAAATCTCAACATACCAATACCCTTTCTCGCCTTGGAGATAGCTGCTTTAATATGGGAAGAAAAGGACCATTTTGAGTCTAGAACGATTCCTAAATGCTTGTGTTCGACTACTTGCATCACGGGTATGTTATTGAAAAGAATTTCGGGATGATTGGTTTCAGTTTTTCTCTTTGAAAATACTATTTCGACTGCTTGCTTTTGAGGGTCAGGATTAAAAGACATCCTCCAGTCATGAGCCCATTTACTGATCAACTCTAAGTCATGGTTCATGTCACTGGCAGCTGTATTTGAGTCTTGCACGATAGTAAAAAGTGATGTATCATCAGCAAAAAGTTTAACATTGCACTTCAAGTCTGCTGTTAGATCATTAATGTAGACCAAGAAAAATAAAGGGCCCAGAATAGAACCATGGGGCACTCCTGCTGAAACATCTCCCCAACTCGAGCTCTGTCCATTCAGTACAGTTCTCTGTTTGTGATTTTTAAAAAAATCTTTGATAAGACTTAGAAGTTGTCCGGAGACACCGCAACGCTTTAATTTATAGATTAGCCCATCATGCCATACCCTGTCAAATGCTTTAGAAATATCAAGGTACTCAGAGCGAACATCAAGAGGAGGATTGCAATCAAACGCTGTAAATATTGTGAGTGTTATCGAGATTAGCTGATTGATTGTCGAGTCACCGGGACGGAATCCTGATTGATTAGGATTTAGTAATTCAGATGAAACAAGATAAGAATACAGAGAGTCAAAAATGAGTTTTTCGAGAATTTTTCCAAAGATTGGAAGCAGAGAAATTGGACGATAATTCCTTTTTATGTTTTTCTCGTTCTTTTTGTGAACAGGCACAACGTTTGCATGTTTCCATATATCTGGAAATGTACCGCTTCTCAAACAGTTTATGAATATCATCTTCAAAGGAACAACCAATGCAGAATCACACATTTTTATCATCCTTACAGATATTTCATCCCAGCCATGCGCTTTATTAGGATTGAGTGATCTAATAATTTTCAGTATCTTTTCATCGGACAAATGAAATTCAGTCAACAGTGTAGCATTTACCGGAATATGTCGTGGGATGTCACTACCTGTGTCGATCGTTGTGCACTGAAGGATGAAGTAATCATTAAATATTTGGGCCTTTTCAGTAAAATCCATCACGAATATCCCATTTTCTAAGAGAGGTGGTATTATAGGAATCTTTGCCTTGTTTAGAACAGTGTTAAGTAATGACCAGTATGTTTTGCGGCCTGTTCCAGGATTCGCTAAGGTATTACCCGCTTTTAGAAAGTACCGTCGCTTTGCATCCTCGATCATTTTTGAACATTTTGAGATCATAGTTTGTATTTCCTCAAGCTTGTCACCGGGCTGACCTCTCCTAACAAAGCTTTTATACGCATGATTCTTTTTCCGCAGAAAATTATTGACATGTTGCGTTATCCATGGTGCCTGGCTGGGTTTAATTGTTTTTACTTTATTGGGTATAAAATTTGAGAAAATATTCAAAAGGACATCGTTCAGTAATTGAACTTGCTCGTTAGGACATATGTTTTCCAAATATTCCACCCATCGGAACATTTCAACACTCTTCTTAATACCGACCTCATCAGCCTTATCATAATACCAGATTCTGCGAGTGTAGGGGGGTGGGGCTAGATTAGAGACAGCTAATTTTCCATAAATGATTTGATGGTGACATTGCTCGTGTAGTGAGGAATGGACACCAGATTCGATAAAAAGATTAGGCTGATCAGTAAAAATTAAGTCGATGCAAGATTTAGAATCACCCATCAAATGAGTTGGTTCAGAAATCAATTGGTAAAGACCAAGGTCGGACGTTAATGGCTCAAAATGCTGTCCCTCATTATTTTCTATTTCATTTTCCCACCACTGAGAAGATCGACAATTGAAATCACCGGTGATGACGACACAGAAAGGATTTTCAGCAGCCATTTTAGATAATAACAATTCGAAGTTCATGGTGAAATCATCGAACTCAGTTTGATTTTGGCTCGGGCTTCTATAAATTATGGCAAAGAAGTATTTTTTCCTATTGATTTGGACTTCGCGCACAATACATTCCGGAAGAGTCAAGAGGTCAGACCGTTCTCTTGAAGGAAGAGAGTCTTTGACATAAAGCCCAACACCACCCCTTTTCACATTTTGTGGATGGCTACTTTTGAAAAAGGTATAGCCATCTAATGCAAGTCTATCTTCATTGATCGTGCTATCAAGGTGAGTCTCAACGATGCCAATAAGGTCATAGTTATAAACCGAGTTGTATGATTCAATCAAAGAAACTCGCAGAAAATCATGTGCTAAAATGCTGTTTAGATTCCAACAACAAAAATCAAGGGTATTTGGCCCAGGGTTTGTCTCGACGTCACCACTGAGCAGGATTCTCCTAAAAGCCCACTGTGTGTGAAGTGTGTAACATGTCATGCACACCATATAGAAATACGCGTAGGCAAATATAAATTGCTTGATAGTGCAATATTTGTAACGAGCAAATCTGACAAAGTAAATGAAACCCAGGGGCATTCGCTTTGAGAGTTCTACAATTGTGTAAATCACTACTTTACTGATGTAGTATAAGCGGGAAAATATGGGCAAGAAACTGGATTGTTCTTTCAAATGGTGTACTGCAAGAAACTGCAATATCATTGCCAAAGGCAGGACCAGCACAGAAATTGCAATGAAACTGCAACAAAGCCAGTATAGCTTTAAAACATGGTAAAATAATAAAAGCGGCCTGACTGTTTTGCTCAAACGCAACTGTTTTTGCGTGGAAATTCGGAACGTACCTATTGCTGCTCGCCATTGATTGATTTCAACCGGCATCACGGAAGAGAAACCTTCCCGCTGGTTGAAAAAGCGCAAAAATCTTGACCATGTTAATGCAGAGCCCTCCTCCAATCATAAGCCACAGCGTAAGTAATAACACATAAACTAAACAAATGGAATTACAGGTACAACTAAAAACAAATAAATAAATCGGAACATTCATTGTCTCTCAAAATAACAAACTCAAAAGAACACAATGTCGTAACGTAATGGTGGTGCATGGTCTCACTAGGGAATATAAAACTTATCTGCTTATTCACACAGTGCGTGCGATCATTAGAGATTATCCCACATGATAATAGCTATCGGTGATTTTCATTGAGATTTCCATCTGATAAGACATGCAGTCATATTTCAAATGAATAGAGGAATTTTAGTTCGTCATAGAAAATTTACGCTAGGGAATATGCGACTTTGTGCAATGATTGAAGTTTAAAAAAAAAAATAGGCAAACAAACCCCATCTTCATGGAGGATGTAATCTCAAGAGGCTTTTGGTGAAACATGTGTGGGTTGTTGTGTCATCAGGATTGATATCTAGGCCTATAGAATTTTGCACTAAAATGTCATGAATATCAAGGTGAAAACAAGCGATACAATCCACTGGTAAGAATACTATTGGGGTACCTTGGAGGGGATCAAGGATAGTTCTTCCTTGCAAAAAAAACTAGCATAAATGTAGTCAGAACTCTGGGTCCCACCTGCTGATAAAGAGCATCAAAGTCTAAGTACTTTGCTTCGACGGGTAAATCACTCCATAGAACAAACCGTACGAGATTTCTAAGAACATGAATTTTTTGAGAATTTCAGGGATTTCTCGGAGGCAAAAGAATTTTCATTTGAAAAACATTGACAATAAAAACAGTAGATTTCTGGGGAGTGATTTGCCCCTCGATTGCATATTTCATGGTAAGTTTTCTGATATGGAACTACAATTGAATCAGGACTCTAAAAAAAGAAAAATAGGAATATAGGAAGGAGAGTGCCTAACTCACTCTTCATCGTCCAAAAAGGCTTCAAAGTCCTCAATGTCGTTGAAAAATTTAAATTCACCCTTTGTGGTCTTTATACCAACACGACAATTTATGTCAACAAATGCGAATTCTGCAATTTCGGGAATTTCCTTTGCTCTTTCCCTTGCATGAGCCAGTAATTTTGCCCTTCTTGGCGTTAAATCCAGGTGAACTACCTTGCTTTCTAGCTTTTTCCGGCCTTTATACACGGCCGTTCTATCATTCCAGCGAGCAAACTTAACAATAATCGCTTGATCTACACGACCCTTACTTTTTGATTTTTTCCCAATACGGTGAGCCCTATCAATTCTTTCGGCAGGTACTGAAACTTTCATTTCCTTGAACACCTCTTTAACCTTAACAATACAGTCCTTGTTGGATTCTTCGCCGTTTTGTGGAAGAGGAATGCCATATATTCGCAGACAGGCTCTACGGCTGTATTGCTCGGCATCATCAATCAACTGCTCGGCTTTGCACAGTCTTTTCTCAAGGCCAGCGAAATGGGCGTCGTACACATCGATTTTACGTTCAAGCATTTCAATCTTGTTATTGAGGGGCCGTACCGCGCTTTCTATTGCAGCACTAATAGTATTATTGAGATTTTCCTCGAGCTTCTTCACAAGTGCATCGAAATACTTCTTGTCCGGCAATTCTGAAATTGCGGCAGAAACAGCTTTCTTAATCTCCTCTTGGTCCATGACACGTTTGGTTCTTGTTTTCTGACTGACTTTTAATTATTATACTAGCAAAAATTGGTAGTTTACAACATCATTAGGCTGTATTTATAGCAGTTATATCGTTTTATAATAATAATGATAATGATAATAATAATAATAATAATAATAATAATAATAATAATAATAATAATAATAATAATAATGTCCTGGGTATGACAAGGGAGAATGGCAGAACTGTACTATGTCAAACCCAGTGTAGAAAGATGCCAAATTGGAAGGCTCCCGGGCCTGATGGAGTGCAAGGGTTCTGGGTGAAAAAGCTAATAGCATGCCACCAAAGAATAGCTGACCAGATGGATAGAATCTTGAATGGCGAGGAAGAACTTCCTAGATGGATGACGAATGGCAGAACTGTACTATGTCAAGAAGACCCGACAAATGGAAACGCCGTTGACAACTTTAGACCAATATCATGCTTACCGTTGTTATGGAAGCTAATGACAGGGATAATTGCAGAAAGCATGTATGGATTCTTAGAGAATAACAACATCCTACCCAATGAGCAAAAGGGTTGCAAACGTGAGAGCAGGGGAACTAAAGATCAATTATTGGTAGACAAAATGGTACTAAGAGATTGCAAGAAAAGACACACTAATTTAGCTATGGCCTGGATCGATTATAGAAAGGCATACGATATGGTACCACATTCGTGGATTATCGAATGCTTAGAAATATTTGGCGTAGCCAGGAACATAGAACAGTTCATTCGCAACAGTATGCCAGAATGGAAAACTGAATTAACATCATGTGGAGAGAGCTTAGGATATGTTCAAATTTGAAGAGGGATCTTCCAGGGTGATAGTTTGTCCCCGCTATTGTTTGTGCTATGTTTAATACCATTGAGTCTGGTATTAAGGAAAGCAAAAGCGGGATATGAGTTTAAAGACAGGCAAAGGAGGATCAACCATCTGTTATATATGGACGACCTGAAACTCTATGGCAAAAGCGATACCCAAATTGATTCTTTAGTCAAAACAGTGCACCTGGTTAGCAAAGATATTGCAATGGAATTTGGTATCAAAAAATGTGGTGTCTTGATCCTGAAGAGGGGCAAGGTGGTCGATTATGAGGGAGTTTTGTTGCCAGATGGTGAACTGATGAGAGTAGTCGAAAATGATGGCTACAAGTATCTGGGGATATTGGAAGTTGATGGAATGATGGAAGATGAAATGAAGTTAAAGTTTAGAAAGGAATACTTTAGAAGATTGAGATTGGTTTTAAATCGAAGCTCAATGGAAGAAACGAGTTCCAAAGAATAAACACTTGGGCTGTAGCGTTACACAGATATGGAGCAGGTATTATCAAATGAAACAAAGGGGAATTACAAAACTTTGACAGAAAGTCAAGGAAATTATTAACGTTACATGGTGCGGTCCATCCCAAAAGTGATGTAAATAGGCTTTACTTACCGAGAGCCAAAGGAGGGAGGGGCTTAATAAGCTGCGAAAGTTGTATAAGATCAGAAGAGAACAGTGTTGGGTGGTATATAAAGAATTCGATAGAGCCATTGTTAGTGCAAGTTAGAGAAAATGGTGTGATTCAAACCGAAGAATGTGTGATAAAAGAACAATACAAGAGGATAAAGACAACAGAAAGAGAGCAGAATTGGAAAGACAAGAAGATGTATGGCCAGTGCTGCAGGGAAGCAAGTGATGATATTGATAAGAACAAGATGTGGAGATGGTTACAAAAGCGTGATTTAAAAGTAGAGACAGAAGCTCTCATTTGTGCTGCCCAAGAACAGGCAATAAGAACAAATTACATCAAGTTCAATATAGATAAGACTGTGGAATCACCTTTATGCCGACTGTGCGGAGAAAAAGGAGAAAGTGTATGGCACATAGTTAGTGAGTGTGAAAAACTTGCTCAAAGAGAATATAAAAGAAGACACGACAATGTCTCTAGAATTGTTCATTGGACATTATGTGGGAGATATGATCTAGAACGAGGAGCTAACTGGTATGAGCACTCTCCACAAGGTGTTGTTGAGTCTGATAAGGTAAAGATGCTTTGGGACTTTATGATCCAGTGTGATCATTACATAGAGTGCCGAAAACCAGATATAGTTGTAGTAGAGAAGGAGGAAAAGAAATGCACAATAATTGACATTGCCATCCCAGGCGATAACAGAGTTGGCGTAAAAGAAAAGGAAAAGATAGAGAAATATGATCAGTTAAAGTGGGAGGTCAAGAAAATTTGGTCAATGAAAAAAGTAGATGTTGTACCAGTTGTCATTGGAGCACTTGGAGCTGTCAGTAATAAGTTCGAGCAATGCATTGAAAAATTAGGAATAAAGATAAAGACAGAACACCTATAGAAGACCGCTTTACTGGGAACAGCAAGGATATTGAGAAGGACGTTAGAAAACTAAACGATATAAGAGAAAGATCAAGATAGAATGCATCCAGAAAAAGCTACGAAGAACAGAAGGACAAAAACAATACGATAAGAAAATGTCACCTCAGTTTACTGGCTGTAGACAGCTGACATTGAAAAAATACCAGCAGAACAGCAAGCTGTGCGAAGTAAAGAAATAATAATAATAATAATAAAAATAATAATAATAATAACAATAATAATAATAATAATAATTATGTGGAAGGTGGAAGGAGGAAGGAGGAAGGAGGAAGGAGGAAGGAGGAAGGAGGAAGGAGGAAGGAGGAAGGAGGAAGGAGGAAGGAGGAAGGAGGAAGGAAGGAGGACTTGGTGTACTCGAGCATCATGAAAACCTGTGGATGACTCGATTGGGTTCACGTGAGCCCTTTGGCATGAACAGCATAACGAGTGAACTTGGACGTTTATATTTTTCCCTTTATGGCAATTGTAAATAATTGTTTGCCTAGCCTTATTCATATTACGTCACATTATTAGAACCTAATAATCGATTAGTTTAAGAGAACGTTACATTCCTAATTTATAGATCGCCACATTCCTGCAGAACTGTTTTAACCTTAGATCCATTTATAGAATTATCATTAGCGACTGAAGAAGATATAAGTTATATCGAAATTTTCGCACAAATTGTCTTGTTTTTCTTTGCTGTTATCTACAACAAGCAAGGCATTTCGATCATTACTTTTTCGTATTTATAAAATATGATTGAACAATGGATGACTTGATGAACTATCGACGAAGAGTTGGGATGTTCAACAATGGCCATCTATCATCAAGAAAGTGTAGCAGAATGCGAAAGGACGCTGACTACTCGAAGCTTTCATACAGTATCGTATTTCTAGCAATCGTAAGTTTGTCCTCCATTCTGTGTTTCACTGATGCTCGGATTGAAACTAACCCTGGACCTAATTCAAAGTCACACACTAACTTTAGATATGAAAATGAAGATGAAAAAGGTGTTTCTTGGAGTTGAGAAAACAGAACAAATCCTTACTGAAGATCGCTAGTCATCGCAACTTCTTGGATCATTGCAAGAACGTTGGGGTGGTTCCTAATGGCTTGACAACTAATCTACAGATAAGTGCTGCACAAACGGATGAGGAATTGACAAAGAAAATAGAACTATTATCAGTTAAAAACTCTCTCAAGGCTCCGGACATTATCGTCGACCATTATAACACTGTAATGCAAAGGATCGAATTAGGGATAATCAAGCTCGAAGAACAACTCTGTATTTGCTGTCAAGATCAACTTCGTTATGAATACCTAGCACAATGCTTGAATAGTTTTAAAGACAAGGATTTGAAAAGTTTCAACAAAATAAAGAAGAAGAAAATCTCAAAATTGAAGCCGACCAGAGCCATGAACAGTAACCAGTCTCAAAATAAGAATATTAGACTTTCCAATCAGTGGGTTAAATCTTTAAACCTCACTAATCAAGAAAAAGTGTATTTGACAAACGGTGAAGAAATTTGCGATAGATTGATTGATGCCGGCTTGTATCTTATTCAGGAGAAATGCCCTTTTTTGAATTCCAATCAGTTTGTCTTAGAGCTGAACATCTGATCTATAATCCGTATCCAACCATCCACATTCATCACACTGGATCTAATCATTTTGTCACAACGACTTCGATAGGGGGTCGAGTCCGCATTTTCGAAAGTTTAAATCTTCCTCCAACTCCAAATCTGATGAAGGAGATAACATCAATTTATTCACCTGACCCATCGGTTTTACCAACTGTAATCCAACTGAACATAGCTTCAACTCAACAAGGCCCTTATGAATGTGGAATCTTTGCAATAGCATAAGCAATGGAACTTGCTTTATACGAAGACCCATCAACATTGATATTCGACCAAACTAAAATGAGAGAACATTTTCTGTCTTGCATAGAAAAGGAAGAAGTAGAACAATTTCCAAAGCTCCGTAGATCGTTACATCCTGCAACTCAGATGGAGATAACAAGATTCGTCAATGACACAAATAAATGGTCTTTTCCAAAGCAATTCAGTAAACAGACTGACCCACATGAACCTGAGGGCATATCTTTGCGCAACCGTTTTGCACTTTTCAACAACGAAACATTTGAAAAGAACATCCATGAAAGAACACCGCCAAACAAAGAAACAAGAAAAAGATCCCCTTTAGTTATAGACCCTTTTAAGAAGAAACCTAATAAATCTACAGTTTACAACCTCTCTAACCGTGTTCTGACGGATAATGAAAGTAACGTTTTGGAACTTGGTCTCTCGTTTTGCCCGAGTCAAGCAAATTTTAACAAAGAGACGTTCGCAAATGAACTTCACAAGTTCTTTAGAAGACTCAAACTTCGCGAATACTTTTTTGAAGAAAATGGCAAAGAGGAAAATAACACGATCAAAAAAGTAGATTTACAACCAAACGATGAACGATATGACTTGGGCTGGTTTACAAAGAATGAACATTGGTATCCAGAAAAAGTAAGGGAAGGTCGTTCAACTGGACTTTCTAACTTTTTGGATGACACAATCCATGACATTCGTTCACATCTGAATTCAAACAAAAGTAGTCGGACGAACAATTTAACAAACAAACAACGTGAAGCACTGAGATCTCTTGCCTCTGATGATACGTTGATAATTAAACCAGCTGACAAGGGCAGCGGAATTGTAAAAACAAACTTCTTGTACGCGTGTTGCACGATGTTTCACTAAATACAAACAAATAACAGTATAAATAATCGAGCTTTGAACAGAGTTTTATTTTGTACGACGTTTCGGGCTTAAACCCACTATCAAGTGAAGTAAGATTAGTGGAATGTAGGATAAAAGAAGAGTAAGTTCGAAAGATAGAAATCGAATTTGAGGGAATCGGTGTGACGTAAACGAAAGAATAATAGGATAGATATGCATAGCAACAAGAACAGGAGAGGAAGAGAAAGGGTTAGTTAGAATAATGTCATTGTAAATAATTGTACTGCTTATTAAGTCCTGCAGGAAAGAGAGTTCCAAGTTTGAAAATTATGCGCTTCTCCAAAGTCTTTCTTTTGTTACTGTCCGTGGGGGCAAAAAGGAGGCCAAGAATCATCATGTCATCAGTTGAATGGTTGGGTGAATTAAAGTGTCTTGAGATGTTGCTATCGGGGTCATTTTCGTGTTGCTCGTTCAGATGGATCTTATGTTTAACGTTTCGCACATGCTCGCCAAATCTGTTGTTGATTTGGCGAGACGTTTCTCCAATATATAGGATGTGGCATTGGGTACATGAAATGCAATATATGACGCTGGTTGATGAACACGTAAAGGTAGCTTTGATTGTGAAGGTCTTGTTTCCGTTGTTGATCGTAGTTGTTGGGTTGACGTGGGTACATTTTTGACAGAGGCCATGATTGCAAGGAAAAGTGCCAGGAGAGTCTGAGGATCGAAGGTTTGTGTGTACAAGTGAATCTCTTAAGTTCTTATCTCTACGGAATGCCATCAAGGGTGGGATGTTGAATATTTTCTTGGCTTTGGAATCATTGCTTAGTAATTTGAAATTGTTGTAGATTATCTTCTTGATTCTGTTATTAAGTGGATGATAGGTAAGGGTAAAAGGTACTCTGTTGTTGGATTGGTTTTTGTCAACTGGTAGCAGGGCGTCATCCTGTGTGAGGCTGTTGACTCTTTCCAAGGCAGAAGTGGTGATCTTGTCAGGATAATTCTTACGATGGAAAAATGATGTCATTTCTTTGGCTTTGGACTGAAAATCTTCATCATTGGAACAAATACGGCGCAGACGTCTTAGTTGGGAATAAGGAATGGATTCTTTGCATTTGTTGGGGTGGGACGAGTTGTAATCTAGGAAACTGTGTGCATCGGTGTCTTTATAGTAAATCGAAGTTGCAATGGTGTCGTTTTCAATTGTGAATTGGATGTCAAGAAAAGGTAAGGCATGTTCTGTTATGTTGTGAGTAAATTGGAGAGCAGGGTGGAAATTATTGGTGTAGTCAATGAAATTCTGTAGGGCTTCAAGCGGAAGGGACGTAGCACCGATGATATCATCCATATATCTCTTGATGAGGCAAGGAATTGGGCCATTGTAGGAATTCGAGATGAGATGTTCTTGATGTCCTACGAAGAGACATGCGTAGCTAGGGCCAAGTTTGCTCCCCATTGCAACACCAGAAGTTTGAAGGTAGAAACTGCCGTTGAATGTGAATGCGTTTGTAGTTAAGACGAGTTCAGCAAGGCGAAGGAGAGTATTGGATGGTGGATCTTGCTTTGGGCGCTGTTCAAGGAAGAATTTGAGGGCTGTAAGTCCATCAGCATGAGGAATGCATGTATATAGTGATTTGACATCCATAGTAAACAAAAATTTGTTTGGGCCAGTAAATTAAAATTCTTTGAAGAGGCGAAGGGCATGTGAGGTATCTTTGATAAATGTAGGTAGCTGCTGATTTATAGGCGTGAAGATGCTATCAAGGAAGGAGGCAATCTGGGCTGTTGGGCAAGAAACGGCTGATACTATGGGACAGCCAGGATTGTTAGGTTTATGAATTTTAGGAAGCATGTAGAAGACAGATGTTCGAGGATGTTGAAGGTAGAGTTTATCTGCGTTATAAGGAAGGTTGTCGAGGCTCATTTCTTCTTTGATTGTGTTGATGATGGTTTTATTAAAGGTTTTGGTGGGATTCTTGTGAAGGTTATTGTAGGACTCGGTTTGTAGCTGGGAGTCACCTTCTTGGATGTATAGGTCTTTTCTCCAGACGACAATGCGACCACCTTTGTCAGCAGGCTTTATTACTATGTCTTCTCTTGGCTTAAGATGTTTAAGCAGCGGAATTGTGCTTATGGATACAAATGACTACAATAAATTATGTTTGGAAATCCTTCATGATAAGGAATATTACGAAGAAGTCACCTCCGACCCTAACCCCAATTACCGTAATCAATTGGATTTAATGATTGACGAAATGGAAAGTAAAGGCTACATCACGGATATTGAGAATATTAAACTAAGAGAAGGTAACAGATCCCCTTGCTTTTACGGTTTGCCGAAAATACACAAATAATTTGATACACTGCCTCCTTTGAGACCGATTTGCAGCGGATATAATTCTTGTACAGCGAAAGTTTCAGAATGGGTTGATAGCTTTATAAAACCAGCAGCCATGAAGACTAACTCATACATCAGAGACACCACTGACTTCATTACGCACATCGAAAATATTCATACCAGCGCTTTTGCAAGTGAAGAATTTTACCTAGTTACGATGGACGTTTGTTCTCTGTACCCTAATATAGACCACGAAGAAGGAGTTAATGCATGCAAAGAAGCATTAGAAGAACGTAAAGACAAATCGGTACCATCGGATTGTATTTCAGAATTGATAAACTTTATATTGAAAAGCAATACATTGTCGTTCATGGATAAATTTTTTCACCAATTAAAGGAAACTGCGATGGGGACACCAATGGCAGTAAACTTTGCAAATTTATTTATGTCCAAATTTGAAACAGAAATGTTACACGGGTATGAAAGAAACTATGGAAAAAGGCCACTGTCTTGGATACGTTATATAGATGATATATTCTTTATCTGGACTGGGGATGTCAAAAGCCTTAATCACTTCTTATCGTACTGCAATTCGTTTGCGAGAGAAAACAATTCTAGATCAAAGATTACTTTTACTTTGGAATTTTCTACAGAGAACGTAGTGTTTTTGGATAGAAAAGTGAAAATACATAATAGTCAACTAATAACTGAACTATACTGCAAGCCAACAGCTACCCACACCTACCTTCATAGACATTCAGATCATCCAAGTCATACCATTCGCTCTAACCCATTGTCGCAGTTCATAAGAATTCGCAGAATTTGTACTCTAGTCCAGGATTATCGAAGACATGCTAATGATTTTATTCGATTTTATGTCAATCGTGGTTATTCCGAGCAAAAACTAGTACAAATAGCAACAGAAGTTGAAATGAGAGACAGAAAGGTATTACTAAAACCGACAGAAACTAAACGGAACACTTCAAAGGGAAGAGTACCATTTGTAATCAATTGGCATACGAAATTTAAGGGATTATCTAATATATTGCACAGAAACTATGAAAACATGATAAATGTTCACCCTGAACTAAAAGAAACATTTCCAGAACCACCAATCGTTTCGTACAGAAGAAACCCGAACATACGCTCAATCCTTGTAAGAGCACAAAGGAAAACGTTGAAATGAAAAGGAGCAAGTGTACGATGTACACCAAAAAGCACGAAGAATCGAGGACGCCGATGCAAACTTTGCAACCACATGGGCCAGAAAGATTCCTTAACTAACAACAAAAATGGCAGGACAAGTTACATCTCCGGAGGCTCCTGCCAGTCAAAGAATGTAATTTATGCGGCCAAATGCGTAAAACATCAAAAATTGTACGTGGGTTTTACGTCAACTACTCTTAGCCAACGTTTTAATAAACACCGTTATGATGCAGGACACGACCCGGCAAGCACTGAGTTGGGAAAACATTTTTATCAAAGTCATGATTGTGATTTTGAGCGCGACCTTCGGGTTCATGTTTTAGAAAAGGTGGAAGGAGGACTTGGTGTACTCGAGCATCATGAAAACCTGTGGATGACTCGATTGGGTTCACGTGAGCCCTTTGGCATGAACAGCATAACGAATGAACTTGGACGTTTATATTTTTCCCTTTATCACGCCCGACAACACCAAGCCTGAATTCTGACGTCACTTCCGGCCTCTCTTGCAAGAAAGCTGTGGCGCGAAAGTAAAATTTTGTGATAAATGGCGTCAGCAGGCGTCCCAAGTGTCCCAAAGCAAAATATCGAGATATAACGCAATAGCTGTATCTTCGCTCTTTCAAGTTCTTTGAGCATTTTGGACTCAGAGCTCCCTGGTTTTTCATATTTTTCAAAGGCCGTGGACAACTCCGTTTACAAACTAGGGATTCAGCACAGCAGGTAAGCAGACTTTTTCATAAATTTAACGTTTGTCCTTTGTTTCATGGAAATTTTGTTGAAAGTTTTGGATTCCTCGATGTCGTTTTGTCCTATTTTGCCACCTTTCGCCAATTGTTGACGAAATAAACTTGTCTTTTTCTCGTCTTGAACTTCGGCTTGCAGTTTCAAGAAAATGAACTTTTGTTGGCCTAAATTTAACCGAAATTTTTTCAAACTCCAATATTTTCTAAACTAAGACAGGAATTCTCATTGTGGAGATATAACGCAATAGCTGTAAGCATCTAGTTTCTAGAAATGTTGCCTGTTTTGCTGCAGCCTTTGCCGGTTTCCCACAATTTGCAAAGGCAATTTTTCCTCGAGAGCCATGACTATTTAATCTGCGTTAACTTTACGTGCTTCCTTTTACAAAGTTGTCTGCTTTTTAGTCAGAAAACAAACGTTAACCTTTGTTGAATGTATCACTTTCGAACTTAGTCTGATGTTTTCAGAAATGAAAGTATTTTAGAGTACTTGCTAGCTGTTTTGGCCGCCAGAGCAATGAGAATAATAACAAAACTTTGACTTCGCTCTCAGAGAACTTTTCGTCGGGTTTGGCCTAACTGTAAACAAACATAAACTTGCATTGTTGCTTATTTTCTTCAAGACTAATGGGGAAGCTCTGACCTAGAAATATGAGATTTGCTTACTAAAACAATGTTATCAAGGCTACCTTGTACAAAAAATTATCAGCTTTGATTATTTTGCCTATAAATATGATAGTTTACTGCAATTATTTGCCCTTAAATCTTTTTTCTTGAGCAGGGTATTGCTGCTCTGA
Source organism: Aurelia coerulea (assembly GCA_039566865.1). Lineage (NCBI taxonomy): Eukaryota > Metazoa > Cnidaria > Scyphozoa > Semaeostomeae > Ulmaridae > Aurelia > Aurelia coerulea. The sequence goes on from CM076950.1 coordinate 14,076,451, forward strand.
TTTAAGTTTGCAAAGACATCTCCTATTTTGGTTTGCTGCTCTTTTTTGTACATGCAATTCTCTATGAGACAAAGTGAAATTTGCTATGCAGCAAACATTTTTAGTAGGAGGAAATAATATTGTCTCTGTTTTATTTTAGGACCCAAACAGAACAAGGTTATCCTTTACCAATCGAGCCCAACCTTGAAGCAGCATTTGACAACAACCACGAAAGACTGCAATTCTTGCCCTTTCAATGCTTGAAGACTGATGCAAAACTGATGGAACATGACTGTTGCAAACAAAGCATTCAATGAAAAACAATATTATGATATATCAAAAATTTGAGTAATCCAATAATTGATACTCTGATGATTTTACTCTGATGATAGGAAGATGGTAAGATAATAGCAATTGAGTCATCACAAAATTGAAACTTTAATGCTTCCAATTCTGAAACAGTCTGAAACTTATTCTGAATTTGATCTGCAAAGACAATTGTTTGCAAAGACAAAGACAAAGCTCGCCCGTTTCACCCTGTAGCCCCTACTGCCATGCTTATTCATGAGTTTCTGAAAATTACCAAAAAGCAGTTATTGCCGTTGTCCATTCAGAAATAGTCATTGCAATTTCGATAGACAGCATCCTTCCCTATCTTCCTTGTCTGTGAGTTTTTAGAGTCAACAAGAGAAGATTTCCAGACTGCATTGAGTTGCTCCATCATTGAGAGGAACTTGCCCAGTACAAATAACATATTTTCTATAATTTGCTATCCATTTGTCCATCAAAGACATCTGCCATCATAAACAAAACGATTTTAGTTCTTGATCCATAAATGTCCGAGTTCTTTTGTTGGAAGCTGCTTTTTCTTGTCTCTTTCTTTCTGGCGGGTTGGAGACTTATTTGAAAACATGAAAGCATCTCTTGTCCTTCATCATCATCATCATCATCATCATCAATAATTTATTTAATGTAGGCTAAGTAAAATAAAAAGAATAGCTAAATTACAGCTAATTTAGGCCTACTTTACAAAAATTTACAAAATTTACAAATTAATTCCTAAAGCTAATCAATAAAAACATTTAGTGGATTATATACAAGATAAAAGCATGCCTTCCCTACGAGGTACGGAGCGACGCCCACCTCCCAGAGAGACGGCGGACACACCGCGCGAGGGAACCCCCACACGCATATCCTAAGCTGCGGTCGCCGCTAGGGAGCAATTCCCCAGTTCAACCGCAGCCCAGTGCCTGCATCGTGAAGGGGACCTCACATCCCGCACAGCACATCCCCCATCCCACCGGGAAGCAGTGCACCGCCCCCATCCTCGCGAGAAGGCCCAAGAAATGTTTATCATGTTAGAAACCCAACTCTTGGAATGTATGTTTTGCAGAGCCTACAGTTGCATTTTTCGCCATTCCAACATCTAATTCGTTTTTTGAAAATAGGAAGGGTGCTTGATCGTTTTATTTCGTGCGGTAAAAACTGCCAAAGTTTATTTCCAAGGTAGGCTATGGTCTCAACTCCAAAGGATCGCTAGTGCTCTGCATATTGGTTTATTGCTTCGTTTCGCTCAGAATTAAAATGTTTTCTTGAAAGCAAGCAGCAAGCAGACCACGCTGCTTCAAAACAATTTCTACGATCTATGGCATTTTCTAAATGTCATGGTTTTCAAGGCGCTCCTTACGTCACCAAAACAATGAATTCGAAAAATTTGCCCAAATACGGATGAAAATCTCTTAAAATAAGACCATCACTCCTGTCAAATTGCGTGGAGTTTACCAGGAAGTTTAAATCAAAACGATTTTAGTTTTAAACATTTCTTAGACAAATTCACTACCTTTTAAGATTAAATTAACGCGGAAAAATCACACCGCATCAATGCAAGAAACGTTCAAAGTCGACGAAAATATTCACTTCCGGTCATTTTCCTATACATTTGTATAGGGGCATCAAAGCGAGGCTGAACTCCTCGAGAAAGGTGTTGTCGGGCGTGTTTATGGCAATTGTAAATAATTGTTTGCCTAGCCTTATTCATATTACGTCACATTATTAGAACCTAATAATCGATTAGTTTAAGAGAACGTTACATTCCTAATTTATAGATCGCCACATTCCTGCAGAACTGTTTTAACCTTAGATCCATTTATAGAATCATCATTAGCGACTGAAGAAGATATAAGTTATATCGAAATTTTCGCACAAATTGTCTTGTTTTTCTTTGCTGTTATCTACAACAAGCAAGGCATTTCGATCATTACTTTTTCGTAATAATAATAATGATAATAATAATAATAATACAAAATTTCGGCAAAGGTTTAATGTTTATAAATCCTATTTTAGAACATATGCACGCAAACACAATGAAAATTCTCTTGATAAGGGGAAACCTGTTCCACAAGCAAATTTCTTTAGTCATTTTTTTGAAAATGGACACAACGGTAATTTTCGGGTTGGGATTAAGATCATAGATGGGGCAGATGATGTTTTTTCACTTCGAAGGAAAGAGTTGTTTTGGCAATATCGACTTGAAACTTTTGCGCCAAAGGGTCTCAATGAAAGAGCTGCAGACGTGGAATTGGACGTTTTTGCATGCGGAACAGCTTAGATTCTACCATTCCATCTGATTGTCCCAAGAGGTTATGCTGGCGTCTGTTTTGTGTTTGCCATGTGTGGCTTCGCGCGGGATTCAGCTATCGCTAAAAGAAGAGTTAAGCGGTGTATGGATCCTTCGGGGAGTCGCATGGGGGAGCTGCATGATTGCAAGTGTAGCCTCAAAGGATTCAGTATGAGTTTTAAGAGCTTCCAATTCTTTCTCGAATTCACAAGGGACATAAAAACAAAAACAAAAAAAGTTCATTGTTTAATCATCTGGGATTCAGCTACTGCTAAAACAAGAGTTAAGCAGTGTGCGAATCTTTCGGAGGGGTCTCTTGGGGGAGCCGCAAAGTTACCAGTGTGAGTTTAAGAGCTCCCAATCTCTCTTCTAAGTCACAAAGGACACTAAAAAATAGCTAAATTGGTGCAAAGCAGGAAAAATTCTATTGTTTGTCAGTTGTAAAGGTATTAGGTTTTTTAGATAGATTCATTGTAAATATAGCATTATCGTCATGTAAATAATTTTAGGTGTGAACAACGTAATGTCTATAAATTCTCGGCTGCCTTGTAAAGTTTTTATACTGAAGAAGATTTTATATCGAAACGTTTTTGCAACATCCAACAGTTTTTGTTTTTATAATAATAATAATAATAATAATAATAATAATAATAATAATAATAATAATAATAATAATAATAATAATAATAATAATAATAATAATAATAATAATAATAATAATGAAATCAAGACCAGTATCTCGACAGTGTGGCTCTTCACCTGGTCGCTACAGACTACTTTACATGTATATAAAGGAAAAAACTAATTAAAATATGTACAATGTGAACGCTAATTTTAAGAAAGTAATAAAAATTCAATCCATTCTAATGTTGAGCTAAGAGTCTTCTCTTTGCTTCTATGTATAAGTTATTGCGCGTTTGTGTTGAAAATTCCGTTGCAGTCTTAGCTTTTCTAATTTATGCGGGCAGTTTATTAAAGAGTTCTGCCGCATCGTTCCTGAAAGCGTTGGAAGCCCGTGACGACGCGATAAGTGGCACAGAACTACATCTTAAGTTTCTGGTATTTTCTTTCAGCGATATGTCAATATATTTGGGCTTTTGTTGATCATAAACGTACTTAAATGAAAGCTTCGTCAGATGCCAGTCTCTACGTTCTTTCATTGGCAGCCAAACAAGTGTCACCACGTCTTTCTCTTTGGCGTAGCGGCCTAATACAAAACTTGCAGCAGCATTTTGAACCTTTTGCAATCGTTTTAGGAGTCGCAACGGAAGAGGTCGAAAAATAGCGTCTGCATAGTCCATCTTTGATAAAACGAGGAGCTCAGCAACTTGTCTCTTTAATTTGAATAGCATAAGATTTTTGAAGTTTCGTAGTATGGACATGGTATAGAAGCATGAAGATGTTACTTTGGCTATATGGTCGTCCCATGACAGATGCTCGTTCAAGGTTACACCAAGCAATTTACTACAATGTTCTCGTTCAAGACTTTTTCCCCCAATCTTTAGAACTGGATTGTAATCTTGAAGACTGTGATGCTTTGAAAGTTGCTCCATACTCATAACCATAACCTTTGTCTTCTTTGGGTTTAGAGCAAGATTGTTTCATTTATATGGAAAAATTTCACCACACCAGTGATGTTGTGTTTGTCATATAAACACGAAATGAAAATACAAAAAATTATATGGAAAGATGGAATCTCGCCTGTCGGGCCCGGGTCTGGCAGGTGAGATATCAATCACGGAATGCCCTGAAAAGCTATGAAATCTTGAAACGTTCGCACCTGAATGTTCAATCTTACGTTTGATACAAAAGACGTTCTGCTTTTGCTCTCGAGCAGTAGGAAAGCTGATATTCAACTGAGGAGTTTTGGGCCATTTTGCGTTTCTCCTTGACTGAAATCTTAAAAGAAATACCTCGTTGCAAGCAAAGGAATGGAGAAAACCTAATATTATTACCATTATCAATATATTTATCGTTTGACTACAATATACCATAACTAAATAAGAAAAAAAAAACGTTAAAAAGTTACCTACAATATCAATATTTTTTATAGGAAGCCCAAATTCGGAATAAATAAGCGGCATAATTTGCATGAACTATTTTCTCCGTACCAATGTTTTATCTTTGTCTTAAATTGAACAAGGGATTCTGAATTGCGTATCGTTGGTGGTAACGTTTGCCACAGCTGCGGACCTCTAAATCGGACACTTTCTGTCCCGTTGCTGACAGATCTCATCCTTGGTTGAATAAATTCGTTATTGTTACGCAAATTGTAATGAATTGTACTTTCACAGAAAATTTCCTGCATAAATGAAGGATTTAGGTCATTTCAAGTTTTGTGCATCTCGGTCATAAGTATTTGCAAGTTCATTGTATGAATAGTAACTGCACAGTCCTTTTGTAACAGCTCACTAAAAGAAGATTCGCTGTCCTATGGCAAGACAACGCAAGGCGCAGGATTGAGTTATTCTTCCAGCGTAGTAAGCTAATGAAATTTAAATCAAATCATCGAGTCAAAGGTTTCTGATTTATGACCAACAGAATGCATGAAGCAGGAGTTATATTCAATCTAAGATATGAAGGAAATAAAAAGCCTCTCAAAAAAAATATGAACTGACCTGCGAAGATGCAAGAATGCTGTGTAACAAAGTCTTCTAAATTCAGGATATAACTCTCCTGTTGTTCCTCCCATTGCCTCTACCTGAAATTTAGTAGCTTTATTAAGGCCCATTCTTATAAAGACAAGAGAGGAAGGGCCATGACACAAAATAAAGACGGAATCGATTCGCATAATTACCAGGTCTCACCTCATGGCATTGCCAACGCCTGTATCTAACATCGCGATTATTCCTGTCAACTCTGCTTCATTAGGTTTGGTAGATCATGATTCGTCAATTACTCGTTATATCTTACTGCAATATTCTTTTTTATCATTGTGAAATATTAAGATTAACAAAGTAACAACAACAGTTAAACTAGAATATGAAAATAAACATGTGTCGTTCGTAGGGAGAAGCACACAAGGTCATCGAGTTCCCACTACGAACGATACTTACAATAATCTAACATAAGGATGCTATATAATTAAAAAAATATATATACATTACAAAAATGAAGGTATAGCAGGTTCGTCAAAGAAGTATTCCTTTGACTCACCTGGTAAACAGCGCACATGTTTTTTGGGACACCCTGTATAAGGCAGTACTGAAAGGAGCAGTTCCTCAAAGTAGCAGAAACGGTTTAAAAACTTTACTAGGAAGAAGCATTTGTGATATGATACCGGGTGTCCCAAAAAAATGTATACGGAATTGGTTGACTCCAGCGCTGTGAATTTAGCTTCAATCAATGTCTAATCACTCTAAAAATGTTCTTCGTTAGTTAACTTGAACAAAGGTACCTCGTTTGTTGATATTGGTACTTTGAGAGTAGACATGTTAATCTTGAAAGCTCAAATTTGCCCCTTCCTTCAAACCAGAGCTTTAGCCGTTTGGCCTGAGCAATTTCTTAAGGCACAGCGTATAAATCAACGATAGGCTTGATAAAGTTTGAACAATATTAGATCTTGTGTTATTCTATTTTCCAGAAGTCACCCCCAGTCAACCATTGGCAAGTTTCTTAATTTTTCATTAATTTCACTTCTTAATTTCGATGTGATTCAGGAATTTGCTTAGGCCATGAGGCCAAAGCTCTGGCTTGCACGTGGACACAAATTTGAGCTTTCGAGATTGATATTTCGCTCTCACAGCACCAATTCTAACAAACGAGGTATCTTTCTTCAAGTTAACTATCGAGGAAATTTTTTAGAGTGATTAGACATTGATTAAAGCTAAATTCATATCGCTGGAGTCAACCAAATCTGTACACATTTTTGGGACACCCGGTAGCTTTGTTCCTTCAAATATTTTCTGACTCATATTTCCTAAAATCTTAAACAATTGCCTGGAGACACATCCCTTAGTGTGTTACAACATGTAGGGTGCTGCTCTTTCATTGAATCCTAATTTAGAGAAGAAAAAAAAGATGGAGGAGGAAAAAAAGATGTCATATATACACTAGTGTTACTTTTTCTCCGGAATGGAGAATGGTATTTTTATTACAGCTATATTTGCTGCCGAAGGCAGCCTTACTATTCTTCTTCAATCAACGAGCGAAATTAGCCTGCCTGCCTGCTGTCTGTCCGTCTGTCTGTCTGCCTGCTGTCTGTCTGCCATCAGGCTTTGTAGACGGCCAGCTCACGGCTGCGGTTCGCGGGGGCTGCGGTTCGCGGGCTCACGTCTGGTGAGCATTTATCCAACCCATCCAACCAAGAACAACAAAATTTCTCCAACAAAAGATAATGAGTTCTTCCTACCTATTTAACTATCTAACTACGTCAATGGACGACAAAGGTTTATTTCTGACAATGCAGAGCTCAATATTACGGAGCATATTCCAGACTGGGTAGAGCAAATTCAAGATTTTCGGAAAACCATCCAAAAAATGTTATCATTAGCTATCTTAACATAAATTCAATCCGAAATAAATTCGAAAACATCATGGATATGGTTGGTAACAAAATTGATGTGATAATTTTTGGAGAAACGAAGCTTGATGATTCTTTTCCAAGAGGCCAGTTTAAAACACCTGGCTTTAAACAGCCATATCGGCTGGATGTAACTGCTCGGTCAGGGGGATTGATGGTACTGATCAATGAGAATATTTCATCCAAAACCCTCAATGGGATCGATATTGCATCAGATATGCAAATAATTCCCATTGAGCTAAATTTGCGAACAAAGAAATGGTTGTTACTACCCGTCTACAGGCCCCCCAACCAAAACCCTGCGTATTTTAGAGAAAACTTACAACGAGTAATTGACTTCTTCTCGTCGACCTATGATAACATACTAATGCTTGGTGATTTTAACATGGGTGAAAACGAGGCTGGTGTACGTTCTATTATGGAAGACAACGGGCTGGTCAACCTTATTCACAGTCCAACTTGCTTTAAATCTGCAAATGGCAGATGCATCGATTTGATAATGACAAATAGCAAGAATAGTTGCTTCTGCAGCAACACGTTTGAGACAGGTTTCAGTGACTTCCATCATATGGTGTATACCATCCTCAGAACTACTTATGATAGATTACCACCAAAAGTTGTTAGCTTTCGTTGTTATTGAAATTTCTCTGAAACTTGCTTCCGAGAAGAACTAGCGCGTAAAATGAATGAAAATCCACCAGAAAACTACGCAGAATTTGAAAATTTGTATGTTACCACCTTAAACAGCTTCGCCCCTAAAAAATCTGTTTCTATACGAGGCAACAATAAGCCACATATGTCTAAAAAGCTACGCAACGCTATGATGAAACGCACTCGATTAAAAAATAGAGCAAATGTTTCTCGGAATGACGAAGACATACGGAAGTACAAGATCCAGAGAAATCTCGTTGTAAGCATGAATAGGGAAGCAAAAAGAGATTTTTACAAGAATCTTGACCCAAAGAAAGTCGGAAACGAGCGGGCTTTCTGGAAGACGTTCAAACCTCTTTTGTCTGATAAGGTAACAAACACAAATACCAACATAACACTTGTTGAAAACGGGCGCACAATCTCAAAAAGTGATGAAATAGCGGAATGTTTCAATTCTTATTTTGTGACTATAACAGAAACGCTAAATATTGAGCAAGCTCCCACAAGTGATATCATTGAACCATCCCCTCATCCGGTTTTTGAGGCCATACAGAAATTTAGATCGCATCCAAGTGTCATAAAAATCAGACAAATGGCTGGGGAGAACGATGTCTTTCAGTTTCGCCTTTTCGAGCCTGCAGAGGTCTGGGATGAAGTCAATCGCTTAGACAAAACTAAAAAGACAAGTGGGGATTTGCCGGCACATATTCTTAAATTGACCTCTGATCTTTCCTTCAGTACGGTAACTAAACTTGCTAATGAAATGGTTCAACAGTGCACATTTCCTGAAGAACTCAAACTCGCAGATGTTTCACCAGTGTTTAAAAATGGTGATACCACAGTGAAAAAGAACTTTCGTCCAATTAGTGTCCTTTCGTCACTATCAAAGGTTTTCGAGCGCCTACTGTTAAAACAAATTCTACCGTTTATCGAAAAGAGACTTTCGTCGATCCTTTGTGCTTTTAAAAAGGGACACAGTACTCAGCATGCTCTTTTTCGGGTTGTTGAAATGGTTCGTCGCTGTATTGACCAGGGGGGCGTCACTGCTATGGTACTTATGGACCTCTCAAAAGCGTACGACTGTCTACCCCATGATCTGCTTATCGCTAAACTTGAGGCTTACGGCTTCGGCATAGACAGTCTAAAACTCATACACAGTTACCTCACTGGGAGAAAGCAGAGGGTCAAAATAGGCAGTAGCTTTAGTAGCTGGAAAAATTTATCAAAAGGAGTTCCACAGGGGTCCGTACTTGGCCCCCTCTTATTTAATATATTTATAAATGACTTCTTCTATGCTATAGAGCACTCTCAGGTTTGCAACTTCGCTGATGATAACACGATCTTTGCATGTGGTGAAACCTTAGACGAAGTAGCCATATGCATTGAAGATGACATGAAAGAAGCAATGAACTGGTATAAACTAAACGAAATGGTTGCAAATCCGGACAAATTTCAGTTAATTTTCTTTGGGCTCAAAGAAGACCACGAGTTATGCATTGATATTCATGGCAATGTCATAAAGATGTCCGATACGGTGAAACTCTTAGGTGTCACCATTGACTCAAAACTTAATTTTAATGGGCACATCAAAACTGTCTGCCAAAAGACCAAAAATAAGGTTAAAGCTTTTTCAAGGGTTGCAAGAAATCTGGATTCTCAAAAGGCTAGCCTGCTATATAACTCATTTATACTGACAAATTTTAACTATTGCCCACTTATCTGGATGTTCTGTGGAAAAACAGCCAACGATGAAGTCAATCGAGTTCATAAGCGTGCCCTGAGAGTGTTGCTAAATGACTTTGACTCCAGTTTTGAAGAGCTCTTACACAGGAATGAGGAAGTCACAATACATGTAAAAAATTTGCAAAAACTTATGCTAGAGGTGTACAAATGTATTACTTCTGGAAACCCCTCCTTCCTGTGGGAGTTCTTCAATAGAAAAATGCTTCCGTATAATTTAAGAATAAATGATCTCCTCCAACTTCCTAAAACCAGGACAAATAAATATGGAAATGAGTCTCTTTCATTTTGGGGTAGCATGGTTTGGAATCGGCTCCCAGACAACTTTAAGCTGCAAAAAGCAATGATGAGTTCAAAATTAAAATCAGAAGTTGGAAGGGATCCGGATGTAACTGCCGCATATGTAAAACTTAGATCGAAACATTGTAAATAGGGTAGAGTTGGCCTTTATTAGCATTAGCTACTTTCCAGCCAACTGTAAATAAATTGTATTATTATTATATTATTATAGCACGGAACCATGGACAACAGAACTACGGGACCAAGAGCCTTGGACTCGGGAACTAGAAACCGGCGGAGGAGAGTAACTCAATATTCTAAATCATTTACCTTTGAACCATTACCCAACTTTAAATTCAAACAAAATACACGTTTCCTTAGCGATAATCGTTCAATTAATTTGCATAAAATTGACCTCGCTACGGTCGCATTTGGTACAAATACTAATCGGCAGCACTCGCTGACTGATGTTATATCTAGTATTATCATTATGTTTCTAAATAAAAAACTGTTTAGGGTGTGTACTTTTGGACTTCCTTCCTAGCATGGATGTCAAGCTAAGATGGCTTGCTTTTTGGTGCGTGCTAGTCTTGGCTAAAGTTAAAGTGCCACTGAACTACTTTCATGAAAATGTTGACTATGTGTTTTTTCTAATTAGAAAGATAGAATAAAAGCTGCTGAATCGAATGGTGTAATTATTTCCGGCATATTGTTTCTATAACAATGTTGTTTTAAGCTCCAAAGTGCCGATTTGCGTAACTCTTTGTGCGAAAAAAAATGCGCGGCCAAAGAGGAATTTGAGGAATGTGTGACGTGATGTGATTTATTCACAACAACACGCAAGCACTAATCCACAGTTAGTATACTAGAGAATCGCGAACATGGAGGCAACGAAGAAGAAATCTAAAGGCGGGAAAGGAAGATATTGCGTTGCTGGGGCACCAAACGATACCAGCTGTATGAATCACAGTTACACGCCAGGTGTATCGATGCATCTCTTCCCAAGGAACGAGCAGCAAAGAAGGCAGTGGGTTTCTTTCGTCCGAAGACATCGCGCGGGCTTTACTCCATCTGCAACTTCCGCGTTGTGCTCCATCCACTTTAAACCAACTGACTTTGCCAAGAGGCTTGACATCGATCTTGGGGATTCAAGTGGAAATGTTAAACATCTAAGACGTCTTGAAATTGGTGCAGTTCCGACAGTCGATGCAGCAGGAACCATTCCACGACAAATTGAAACCGAACGAGATCGACGAAGAAAGAGAAAGGTTTGTAAACTTAGGCCTAAAGTTTTCATGACCGTCGTGTCTATGAGCATTTTTCTTCTACTCTCCAATGCTCAAGCTGAAGTTTTTAGCCCAAGCATCTGAATTAAAGTATATCAAGAACATTTCCAATAAAGAATTTAGTTCAAGTCGATGTTTCTCTATAATTTGCTGTGCCATGTCGTTTCATACGCTTTCACTTCCGGGTGTTTTGCTTGGGCATTAGTTAGGCCTGTACAGTTTTGATGACCCTTTCGTTTATTTAGGTTTGCAATTCCGATTGCCACGTCTTGTAAATATTATTTCTGCCTTCAGCTACTATGGCAGCTATCTGAAAGTTATTATAAATGTTGCTTCTTAGGTATTAAAAAAGGCAATCGATGATACAACGTCAACGATAAAAAAGCCACGGAATACCGGCCCTGACCCAGAAGTAGACAGAGGAGAGCCGTTCGTTATTCCATCATTGCCAGGTCCAAGCGGGATTAGGACAAACGTAGCAGAACTACCCTTCGATGACGTACCTGTGGAAACCCTAACTGATGCACTGGTGACATCAACACAAAGTTTAAGCTGCCTCAAATGCCCAGTGCTGTCAAAGAAACTTGTAGCATGCCTGAAGGGGAGCAGTAAATTGAAGAAGGAGGTTAAAAGGTTGAAGGAGAGAATAGAGGAATTGCAAAACCTGCAGCACTATGTAAGATTCTTGCCTTTGTTTGCTAGTTATGTTTAGATTTGATATCCACTGAGATTTTCCATTGCAATTATCAGAGACGTAGGGACCGGGTGCCATTGGGGGCATGTGCCCCCAAGATTTTGCAATAAACAAAGAAATGCCCCTTTTAGCTCAATGAAAAAGGCACCCTTGAAGTGTCGTGGCGTCCCAAGTTTGAGATGCTTCTCACGTCCCTGGCAATTATTAATTAACCAATATTCCATGTACAGATCATGAACTAGACTTATGACGATGAGTCCCTTGTATCCCTGCGGTACCTTGCTCACAGGGACTCATAATGAAACAGTTAAAAACCTGACCCTATCTTCTGCATTCGATTGATCGAATCTGGATCGAACGACTGCTTCGGCTCTGTTCAACGGTCACTCCCCAGAAAGGAAATGCGATAGAAACCACGGTAAGCAGACACTTAATCAACAAAACTTGGTATTCATCTGAAGAAGAAAGTTCACTTTACCTGGTGAGTGCAAAATAAGTCTTTTAATGCTGCAATTTCCATGTTTTTAAGACCAAGTAATAGCAGAGAAATCTTCAAGTACCTGCTGCAGCAACTTCCTTCAAATTTAGTCAACTGCATCAATCGAATTGAAGGTTCGAAACTGATTGTTCTTTGCCAAATCTCGCAATCTGATTGGTATGCTAGGAATCCCAGCATATTAGGCCTAAATAGGGTCAACTTTTTCAGAGTAATATTATGAGTCTCTGTTGACTGAAGCGCCATCAAGAATTCAAAGAGCACAGGGAAACAAGAGACTCATCGTCATAAGTCTAGCTGAGGGGCTGTCAATTGATTCTCAGAATATTCAACTCTATAGCTGAACAAAAATCAAGTACCAAGGCTTAAAAGAATAATTAGAATTATTTCTTTATTAGCACACCTCTGCAAGAGTAACAAGCTACTAACTGTATTTTAGTATGATAAATACTTGGACAAAGTCTATATATGAGTGATAACTTCTTATTGGGAGGGCAAAATACTTAGATTATACTTTGGATAGAATAATATAAATGGTCTGTTTGAAAACGATATTTCTGGTTATTGTATCATACATAGTAATTGTTTCACTGAGGGGCTCCAGAGCAGTGATTAATTTTCAGATACAGTATATTATTATAAAAATTTCAGCTACCAAGCTCTGATGATGAATTCACTGATTATGAAGCTGCTTCTGAAGATGAAAGTTATTGCTGTGAAGAATTTGAAGATGATAGTGGTAGTGATGATGTCATGTATGATGTTTTGGAAGATGACGCAAATTTGTATTCCAGTGACAGCGATGCTGATAACGATGATGTAGGATCTTCTGACCAAGAGTCCCCAGAAAAAGTTCAAAAGTCTACTAGGAACAGAACAAGAAATGCGATCAAGTAGGTAGTTTTTTAATGAAAAACTAGGTCAGAGATGTACAGTCCTAGGGTTTTTGATTTGGGAACATTTTGAAGGCAAATAAAGTTTCTTATTGCGTTCTTACAGTACATTGTAAATGGTTTATGCATGTCTGTATCAATTCGCCACAAGAAAAATTAAAAGATTTACAACATTTTAACATCTAGAAATAAATACATTACAATTTTAATACAAATTAAATAAATACCTATGAAAACACCCCTAACTGTATAGTGGCACGGAAAGCATTAAGAGGTTGCATTGACCTCATTTCCATAATGGTCCCCTTTGTTTTTGTCTTGCTCTACCACTGCACAACTCAGTTTAGATTTCTTTAAAATTGAGAACAATGCACACATCTGGTGTTTACAGATATGTAGGGCTGCGAACATATTCTCTCTACAATAGTCCCAGTAACTGAGAATTGTTGGGAACAAAAACTTCTTCTGGTGTTTGAAAAATGTTCGTGCAGTATAGCAGCAGATACCCATGTGTTGAAAAATAAGCAAAACTTTGCTGATAGATGCACCAGCAGCAAGTGTGGCAAAGCTTAGCAAAATGTTACTAGCTGGAATCTGCCCTATTACATGCTTTATCAAAATATTTTATCCCAATTTATGTTTTTTATTGTAAATTATATCTTCACTTGTAATATTATATGTATTTTTTATAAATAGTTGGCCTTAATTAGCAATTGTAGCTATATTTTTTAGCCAACTTTAAATGAAAGAATTAATAATAATAATAATAATAATAATAAAATGCTAAAGTGACCACAGCTTTTCAGTGGAATGTGGTGCAAACTGCATCATGAGTTTCATTCTTTTCAACCATGTGGAGAAAAGAAGCCAGCGCTCAAACTCATAAAATACGGTACAATGGTAAAGGTCACTCAAGCATTATTATTATTATTATTATTAATAATAATAATAATGCTTGAGTGACCTTTACCATTGTACCGTATTTTATGAGTTTGAGCGCTAGCTTCTTTTCTCCACATGGTTGAAAAGAATGAAACTCATGATGCAGTTTGCACCACATTCCACTGAAAAGCTGTGGTCACTTTATCATTTTGCTTCAGTTATAGCTCATCACTGTCACCTTTTTCCTGCAGCATTGATGAGAATGTTCCCATCCAAGATGAGCCCAAATTCATTGTATTCCAGTCAATGTTGGTGGCACTGTTCTCCTTATTCTGTTTTAAATGTGGAGAAAAGAAGCCAGCGCTCGAACTGATAAAATACGGTACAATGGTAAAGGTCACTCAAGCATGTAGGAAATGCAAGGGAGCCTTCACATGGAGCAGCCAGCCATTAGTCCTGGGGCAGATTCCAGCTGGTAACATTTTGCTAAGCTTTGCCACACTTGCTGCTGGTGCATCTATCAGCAAAGTTTTGCTTATTTTTCAACACATGGGTATCTGCTGCTATACTGCACGAACATTTTTCAAACACCAGAAGAAGTTTTTGTTCCCAACAATTCTCAGTTACTGGGACTATTGTAGAGAGAATATGTTCGCAGCCCTCAGACCAATGAAGAATCTTATCTGGAGTGGTGATGGCAGATTTGATTCTATGGGACACAATGCAAAATATGGCATCTATTCTATGTTTTGCTCATCCAACTCTAAGATTGTTCATTTTGAACTTCTGCAGGTTTGTAATTCGTTTTTGTTTGTTTAAACACACTATAACAAGGTGAAAAAGTATCAGATGTCATCATGATCACATAGCTTCTGTAACAAAATGTGGCCAAAAGGTGCATTTGGATCCCAAAAGACCTTCTCCTAAGACTGAAAATGGAAACTTTTCAAAATATTTTGCATAGTCTTTTGATCACCATCCATGAAACAAATGAAGTGATTCAGTATACCTTCAAAGGGAATTCAAAATAAACCTTGAGATTGCTTTGGCTTTCAACTGCACAAAATTTACTGATTTTCTACAAAAACCTGTTGATGAATTTTTTAACAAAGGCAAAGCATTTTAGCACAGTTAAAATGCTTTGCCTGGTGGTTTAGCAGTTTTTAATTTTTTTTTATATGAGCATATGTTTACAAAAATAAATACAAAAATACATCAACAGCAAACGGCCAGTGCAGTGTGGTAAAAGGGACATTTTTAACATTTAATTTCATCACCACTGAGGATGAAATAGAAATGTCATTAAATATAGCACAAGTCATGCATGCATTAAACCGCTGTTTTTGTGTCTAAGAACTGTTACAAAAAGTCTAGGCTTTCATAAGATTCTTTGTCAGGTTGTGGAAAATTCTCAAATAAAATTGTTCGGAGTCAATGTATGCAAATGTAGTTACAGATGAGTGCTTCTTAATTTTTTACACAGGCAAACGAGGTAGGGAGCAGCAATGCCATGGAGTTGCTTGGGGCCAAGAAGTGCTTTGAAAAGCTTCAAAAAGAAAAAGTTTCTGTTTCAACGTTTGTTTCAGACCGCCATACTGGGATTGCTAAGTGGATAAAGGACCACCAGACAAGCACCCATCATTTTTATGACATTTGGCATGTGGCAAGGTCTGTTTGTAAAAAGATTGCACAAGCTGCAAAGGAAAAAGGTTTAGATAGATTACAGCATTGGGTCAAGGGAATCAGGCGGCACTTGTACTGGTGTATTTTATCAACACGGCGAGGATTTGGAGCACTAATATCTGCCAAATGGACATCTATCATGAGACATGTTGCAAACAAGCATGATGGCCATGACAACCCCCTTTTCCCCAAATGTAAACATCAGGATTTGGAGCGAAGGAAGTGGATTAAAATAGGTAAATATGTTTCTGCGTTTTCTATTTTGCAAACATTGCATTCATGTTTCAGGGAAATACACAACTTTTATCAACTACAGTATATTGTAAAAAGGAATAAAACTAGCAAAGGTATAGCATGTCCGTTTTGTGCCATTGATGTTTTTGCAAGAAACCCTAGCAATGTGCAGCAAATTCCTTCCATATACCTGCACATACATTTTGTTCAATTGCATATTGAACAATTTTAGAGACCCTGATGAGAAATTTGAGCCCATGCTGAGTTGAAATTTTATGATAACACAAAGCAATAGAAGCAATGCCTTTGAAGAGTTAGCTGGTATTGGGCTGCAGATAAATTAATCTATCATTCTTCTTTTGTATGTTTCCTCCATAAGTTTGCCAGCCCCAAGTGTGACCAACTTCATTCTTGATTTTATCCGCTAACTGTGTTACTTATGACCCACAATTAAATTTCAGGCACACCAGCGTATGACAAGCTGGACTCAATTCTAATGAATACAAGAATTATGAATGATATCAAGAAACTTTCTCCTGATCTGCAGACAAGCTGGTTGGAAGGCTACCATTCACTTCTCAATCATTGGCACCCAAAAATGTTGTGCTTTTCATTTATTGGAACAAAATGCAGGTTTGTTTTCATCAATTATTTCGCAATTCTACTTTAGAAATATTCATTAATTGATGTTTATGGATTACATTGTAAAATTCTCTAATCTTTCAAAATTATCTTTTTCTGTCCAATTCAGTGCTATTACTGTGTATCCCTGAAGGTTCACAAGATAAATGTTACCCCCTACAATTTTGCTGAACTGGCTGCTTTTATCATTGGTTATGTTTGGGTGTTGGTTATTTATGTTTGATTTCTCAACTTTTTCAGGACAATCCTTGCTGTTCTCCACTTCAATGAGAATGTACAACGGGAAAGACGAACAACAAAAACAGGAGAGAAATCCCTTCATGTGTCCTACCCAAAATACAAATTTGGTGATGAAGTCGTTCGGGAAATAGCTATCAATCCAACATATTGTAAGATCTACATTTTCATTCAATTTGGTTTACCGAGCACAATTATTTGCTGTACAAGTACATGTTTTCTCCTTAAAAACTTGTTTATTAAGATAGCCAACATCTTACATCATCTTACATTTTTCTATTTTATGGCACAGGCACAGCTTCAATACTTAAATTGCAAATCAGATTTACATAATCAGATCAGAGTTACTGTATTGGCTACAACCCTGAATTATCACATTTTGTACAGATATAAATTCATGTGCAACTTATGAACTACATAAATATACTGGCTTTCAAAATCCTCAGAATTTCAATACCTGTATACTGTACTTGGAAGTAACTTTCAAATCAAGCTACAAAATTTTCCTCCATTTTTCACAGGCTATGTCAGTGACCTCAAAAATTTACTTTTTTCAATGCCCAAAGACAGACTGAGCTCCGTAATGGAAAGAGAGGCAGCACTGATTCCTGATACCCTTACAAGTCAGTTCCAGGACAGGGTAACGAGGCAAGAAGCCGTTAATACATGGGAGAAAAGACAAAGTGCAACTACAGCCTTGTTTCCTTCAGGTAATCTCAATTATTTCGAATGAAGTTTCAATTTAAAGAATTCCCATATTTTGAAAAAAGTAGACGTGCATTTGAGTCAGATGCAATAACTCTTTGTAATATATTGAGCACTCTGTAATCCTAGGAAACTACACTGTATGCACTTGTTGGGTATATGTTTCAGTCCCTGGGTATGTTTTTGTTGGATTTCAATTAGTCAATACTAAAGTAATTGCAATCCACAAAATAAAATCATCATTGCTTATCACTTAGATGTGACCGTTTGTGGTCATATGCGACTTGCAAAGGTTGATGATAACAACTTGGTTACATTTTAGCTGCTGAGCAGGATATTCTGGCAGAGCAGCAAACAATGCAAGACTTGGCAGCAAGTGTCCAAGCATCGAAAAAGAAAACCCCGGCTGTCCGCCATTGTAGAAAGTGTGGACAGCCACGAAAGGGACATACGTGCGGTAATCCACCTTCAACATCACAGTAACGATATCAAATTTTTTATTCATTTTGTTCAGCTGCACGATTTGGTTTAGGTTCCTCTTATGTTTTGGCTAAGTCATTAACAATATGTAAATGCATTATACAGTACATACGCTAGCCTACGCGTAGACCCATTATCCCAAAGGAGGAAAGGGTCTACGAAACAAAGACCAAAAGCTTGCTACTGAGGTTTCTAGATTTCTAGAAACTTAATGTATGCAGCCTTTCTTTCAACCATAGAAATATTTCTATTTCTATGGTTTCAACGCATGTCACAAATCATTTGAAAAGGGGATTAGAATGATTTTAATTGGGCGGCTGTAGCAAGCCTTTGCTCTTTGTTTCGTAGACCCTTTCCTCCTTTGGGATAATGGGTCTACGCGTAGGCTATACATACGCAGGCTTAACTTAGAGCCCTTTTACACTGTACCAGCACAACTTTGGATCTACGACAAAGGTGTAACAGGTCAGCCTGCTCCTGTAAATTCTTAGCTTTTTGTTCCTTCTATCTAAGTATGGGATAAGTTTGTTCTGGAACAGTGTAAACGTTCTTGAACTACAACTTTGTAAGAGATGAACCTGTGCTGGAACAGTGTAAACATGGTCTATATTACCCAAACAGCAACCTCCTGATATTTGTCATTAGATCTACAGTACAGTCTTATATTTCTTAGTTTTCGGGATCCCTTTGTTGTGTGGACTTGTAACCTTTTTTTGCTCCAGTTGGGAATGCTTCTCTGACATATCTATAAATACAGGCTGGAAGAGGTCTGGCGTTGTCATACCCCAGGAAGCCAAACATCCAACGAATCAGCCATCTATATGCAACAGCTCTTAAAAATCTACAAAAAAGGATGTAAATCCACTTACTATGAGTTTCAAAGGAAGTAATTTCAATGTAATATGTCTTTGGTGCAAATTCTTGACAATTGATACTTGCAACTGTCTAATTTGAAGCTGAATGTACTGATTATTATAGTGTATATACATGTTACCGTAATGAAATTGTAAAATTGCTTTCATGGTGCTAGACAATGTGTGTTGGAGTACTCCATCCTTGGAAATTATAAGCACAAGTTTTACTGATTGTGTGTTTTCATTTTCTCAATCTCCTCAGACCTGTTGCTGCCAGCTTCTCTGCTTTTGACATGTACATTATATTTTTATACAAAAACCAAGAATTTAGGCCAGTACTGAAAGTTTCTAAAAATTATCAAATCTTGAATACTCAGAGTTTCTTAGAGGTTCAATAGCAATCTTCATGTTCACTACCTGTGCCCTCCTGAAAATTTCAAAACAAGGTTTTTAAGGCTTTCCAATGTTTGGACATTACTCAAATACCTTATAAGTAATAGTGAACGTATATGTAAAAATATGTCAAGGATTTCCTTCATCAACATAGATTAGTTTCTAAACTTCTATTTGCCCAGTACTAGAGTTTCTTAAGATGATCTGAGTGATCTGAGAGTTGAATTTCTTATTGGTAGTTTCTTATAAAAATATGTGTACTAATTTACAGTATGACCTGGGCCAAGTTGCTCAAAACTGCAATGAGCACTGATGTTTATTCAAATCAAGATATCATGATGAAATGTATACCCATATTTTTCTATAAGAAACTAAGGTACGGGGATGGTAGGCAGTCTCTTCAATGTTTGGGCCATTTTGCTGCCAAAAGTTCCTTACGTGTTTCTTAT
The DNA here is from genome assembly GCA_039566865.1 of Aurelia coerulea. Taxonomy (NCBI): domain Eukaryota; kingdom Metazoa; phylum Cnidaria; class Scyphozoa; order Semaeostomeae; family Ulmaridae; genus Aurelia; species Aurelia coerulea. Next base: position 14,096,167 of record CM076950.1, read on the forward strand.
ATTCCTAATGCCAGAAGTTTAGAGTACAGTATGTTCACATAGCTTGGTCAGAGGGCTTCCAAATTACTAAGTAAGAGCTTGAAACAAGTAAATAACATGATTTGCACTCAAAATAATTTCCAAACAGTTGCTGTACAGTGTCAAAACATTTTTGAGTGCCATGGGAAAATTCAAACCCCAAAGGACAAAAGTTCTTACCTTTATAAATTCAAGTAGGGTTGTTTCTTAACTTTCGAAAAATTAAGCCCTCTGTCTCTTATAAGTGGGGTTTCTTGTAAAAAATGTGTGTGTTGCAATTATGGAAAATATAGGTCCAACTGTTGTGTTAGTCTACTCACAGCTTTGAACAACTAGGCCAAGGAAGACAATTAAAAATATACTCATTTTCTGATTGATTTGCATGACGCCGATAACGTTTACCATCTCTGGTCTTAAAGAGTGGCCCAGCAAGTTTCAGGACATCCTTGTTCATTAAAGCAGGGAAATCTGAATGGTTGGTGACGCATCTTAATTCCTCTGCAGTGCCTTCAAATGTTAATTGCCCAATAGCTTGCGGTACCTCCCAACAGCATCTGTATTCCCTTGAACCAACTAAGATGTTGACAGAGCATTTACCACATGCACACCTGGGGGTAAAAATATGATGGGGTAAGATTCTCTCTATCACTTTTACTGAATCTCAGGGATGTCACGATGTTTTTTACTCCGTATTTTTGACACTGTCTCATAGACAGTATTTCTCAATAAATAAGTTGCCCCTACAAGGTTTATTCAAACTCAAAGTCGAAAAGGCAGTGCCAGTCTTTTTAAACCAATATGGCTGAAATCAGCATAAAATTGAAACAGGATGGCCATGAAACAACATTTTCAAATTTTGTAAGTAGCCACTCAGTCACCCAGAGACGTGAACGGCCATTTTACAATTATCGAAGTCGAATAATGGCCTAGCCAAGTCTAACAAAATAAAACCAAAATCTCAACTGAGCTGAAGCAAAATGGTCTATGCATATGAATTAACACATTAACAGCATCGTGTAAAAGCTCCCTTTTAATGTCTTTGTGCATTTTTCGACAAATTATCTCGTCATAACGTCTCTCCAAGACCATTGATATCAAAACGTGCCCAAAACCCCTCGAGTCCGACCAGTAGTAGGCCCAAAAAGAAGGCCTACCTTGCCAAGCACTTCTTGCCACGCCAACCAACGGAGAATGATAACTAAAGACATTTCACATGGACTCCAAATGATAAACAATAAATCGTCAAATAAATTCACCTACCATTCATCTACTGGCATCCTCCTCTCGAATCTAGCCTCGAGTGTTTCGAGTGGAATTCCGTCAATATCCGCTTCGTGGTCGGCCAGTTCTTCCTCACTTGATGAGGAAGCAAGCGGCTCATCCTGGTAGGGCTCCAAATCGGTTGGCACATCACCCAATCGTCCTTCTATTTCTTCTTCAGGAATGAGGGAAGACTCCTCATCACTCATCGTTCCAATAGATACCTGCTCTGAATTCTCTGTTTCACTGGACATGATGTTCTCGTTCAAATCACTTGTCTGTCCCTATCAAGCACTACCAACAACACTGCGTTTTGAAGTGTTTGTTATGGTTTGTTGTTGATCGTATAAATCACATTGCGTCACTCGGCCCAGACCTTTTTCGCAAGACCATGGGGTAAAGCCACCCCCAAAACGCGCATTTCCCTCCCGCAAATTAAAAAACTAATGACGGCAATCGATTCAGCAATGTTCATTCCCTCTAAGGACAAAGTCCCTCAAAGTCCGATAAAAAATTTTAGGCAAAAGTAGTTCAGTGGCACTTTAAGTCATACACATAGAAAGATCCCGTTATGGCAAAACTGACATTCTTTTCCTCTTTCCTTGCTGATTTGTTGAATACGTAAGCCCCTTGCAAAACTTTCCTGTAAAAATGGTTCTAATTTTGATGATTATACTCTGCTAAATGTCTTTGCTCCAGCCAGGCTATTGGTTATTTATTGGTAAAATTAAAATTCCTTAGTTAGGATGCTATTCAGTGCTACAGTGTACAAAATAATGAATGGTTTCCGCATTGCCAACCAATAACATATGGTTGTACATATCATCAAACTACTTTGAAAATATTTATTTTGGGAATTCCAAAAAGGGTGTTAAATTTGGAAGGCTTGCCTTAGTGCGTGATAGTCCTAGCAAAAGTTAAGCCACACACTTAGAAAGACCCTGTTGTGGCAAAACTGACATTCCTTTCAGGGGAAAACGAGGGAAAAGAAGCCAAGCAGATAGGCTGAAGCGAAGAAAAATTTAAAAGAGAAATATGGCCCAAGCTGAGTTGAAAGAAAAGCAACTTGATGATGCTTGATAACGTCAACTAAATCAGTGTTTGATAACGTCAATGTTTGATGTCTCTCAATTTATTGTTATTTTTTTTGAGGGGCATGCCCTTATTATATATACGTAGTACCCTTATATCCACGTAAATATATAGTAATAATCAGCCGTTACCTCGATATACAATTGTTGGTTTATTTTATTCATGCTAAGCTCATTTCGATAGATTTGGCTCATTAAATTTATTTTATCTTCAGCTATTTCTCAATCGTTCCAAATATATATCTGATGGTGAAGAGCAGCGTATATGTGGCAAGGTGTTGGGAATGAATTGATGTCCGATGAGGAAAATGGCCCTGACAACGTATTTGTCATGAAAACTTTAGAATGGAGAGCGCATCAACTCATCGTACTTATATAAGATCGCTAGATGATAGATTTGAGAGGGGAAGGAACAAGAATATTGCCCGCAAAGAAAGGGTCTATCGATCCCCTTGCAGGAGGCGTTCATCCGAAATGCTGCACAGGCGGTTTATCCAGATGCATTCAGATGATCCTCATCGTAGCGACATAGAGAAGGAAGAAGGACACGCTCAAAATTATGAACATGATATTGACGATAGTCATTTAATCTAGATAGCAAAGGGCTGAAATGCCTGATAAGTTTAAACTTATTGATTTAATATTTTTTCATCAGTTTTAACCGATTAGTCTTTCCGGCATGCACGATCAGTTTAAACTGACGAACTGGGGGTGGTTCAATGACCTTGGAATGTGTTGCTGCAGAAATAGCAGTTGCTGTATGTTAAAACGAAAAATAAAAGTTTCAAATGCAAAAAAACATCTGCATGAGTCCACATCACGATGGTCTTTGTAATCATTTGACTTTACATCCTACAAAATTTGGCTCTGCTTAAACAAAACTATGATGAAATATTCAGTTTGTTTGACGAGTTTTGATTTTTGCAGTCATTTTTCGTCTGATCTTTCCTCGTGTAACTTTTACACAACGCAATAATTGATCGAGGTACAATGCGTCTATCTGCAAGGCTTAGCGTTGCAATATGATTCAAAGCATAACTGACATTCAGTTTAAGGTGGATAGTTGAACGCGTCCAACTTTTAAAAAGACTGATCAGTTTCAAACTGATGGCAAAAAACAGCAGTTTTTGACTGTCATACGACCAGATCTTTATCTTCGGTTGAAACTGTCAGTTGAAACTGATCGTGTATTTCCACCTTCAGCCTGACTGATTTTTAAACGTAATTTTAGGAAAGGGGACATGTTCCATTTCATTTCTTTTTACTTTTTTCTATGTACGAAGTATAATGAGTACGGGAAACCGGGCTCAATTGTAACACTTTTTGGAAAATCAGCTATATCGTCTGAATAATAATTAATTGCGCTCTTGAAGGTAAATAAGATTGTAGTGGAATAAAATAGACATTTCTTTCCATCAAATAGAACCAATCAATGGTCAAGTGTTACAATTGCCCCGGTAACACGAGGTAATTGTAACAGATGGTTGGAGCAATTGCTACATATCTTAAAGTCATCATAGATGATTATTGCAAGACTCTGCTTTTTCCTTACACATAATGTAGCACCAGGTAGCAGATTTTTTTGTTTTGTTTATATATATTCAGCATAAAAATTTACAAAAACGGGATTACTTATAACAACACTTACGAACTACTTTACTACACTACCAGGACGAGATACCATTGGGAACAAAATACCATGACTACCCCATGGCTTTGACATAAAGACGAGCAACTAAATTAAACCTACATACAATTAAATACAATTGCTACCATAATTACGCGCAAATAATCTCTACTGATAAACACTGGAGTCAGTTTCACATTGGATGTCAGGAAACCATTTGAAGGCTTATAATTTAAATGTGAGTTACACGTCAATCACAATAGTATTTTATACACTGAAATTATCCAACATCCAATGCAAAACAGACGTACAGGGGTGAAAAAAAGGAAGGAACAAAAAAGGACTTTGTGGCTGAGTGGCGTAGAACAAGGATTCAAATCTAATCAAACCGACCTGTTTTTTGTATGAAATCAAGAGTTAATTCGAGGATGTTTTTATTAATGTTATCAGAAAGGTCTTTATCACCATACAACAAAATTTGTACAAGATCGTTGTTAGAAAGGCTGTTGATTTTAACAAATGGTCGTAATACTACCGAAACTCCAGCGAGAAGATTTCGTCGTTGAATGACAAACGAAGGGCAAAGCAACAAAAAGTGCTCCGTAATCTCAATACCGTCATTCGTTGGGCACATTGGGTTTACGGTGTCTCTAAAATTGTGCTTGAATTTGTGGAAGTTTAGCCTGCTGAGACCAACCCTTATTTGGGAAAGGTAAGATAGGCCTATTGGGTCATGAATACCAAAGACAGATTTTGCAGGGGGGCGAATTTTGGATAGAAGCTTTGTCTTAAAAACAGCAACAGACGGTGCAAGCCTGATTTCGGGATCAAGTTTATTCCATTCAGATGTGCAGTTTGGATGGAAGCTAGATTGAAATTTTTCTGTTCTTGCCTTTATTCGTCCAACAGCATCCTGATTGCGAAGGTAGTAATTCGACTCAAGAGGCTTTCGGATTGGCTCCTTTGTATACAAGGGGGTGAGACAGCAGGAGAAGCTGAATGACTTTGAAACAGGAACAGAAACAGAAAACAGAACAGAAACAGGAGAAGCAGGAGAAGCTGAATGACTTTGTTTTCGTTATTGAGTATTTTTGTGTTGTTTTTCTGGTCTGACCTAACCAAATTCATAGATTTCAGGTGGGTGAATCCTTGAAAAAATTTTGACAGTTTTTTTTACGTTAGTACTCTATGTAATTTGTCTATATACAATCAGTTTCACCTATTCAAGCAAGGGGCATCTCACTCTATCGAAAAGTGTACGAGGTTTTTCTACCAAAAAAAGGGTTTTCGGAATTGCCTTTTCTTTTTCTTTTTTGTATTTACATTCTCTTTTGATTGATTTTTCTCAAAAACAAAGAAAAGGAAATCCTTGCAAGAGAATTCGGTATTTTATCTTGGGAGTGAAATGCCCCTCATAGCTTTGTTTTCATAGATCTGTTTTCATTAGTGACACGCCTTGTCCGCGCGGTGGGTGGATTAGCGGACGGGTTATTTTTACTTTGTTTACCATATTCTTGCAGTTTGCCATTGAACATTTTAAGTTGAAAAGTTGTGTAATTTGGTACGCGCTGATAGTCAAAAGGGTCAGTAGGGAAAACAAACTGGTGCATATCTTTACAAATCGCTGAATTTTTCATTTGTTTCATCCAATTCATTCTGATACGAAAGATCTGAAAAGAGCCGTGCATTTCCCAGCCATAAGACCCACGAGACTCCCATCCCTCGTGATACTAGCTACTAGTTATGTATGTTTATACTCTTGAGTTCGTATATTTTGCCTTTCGTGTCTGTTTATCCTGTATGTTATTTTCTTTAGGACTTTTTAATTGTGGTTACATTGAAACTTATCGTCCCTTAGGACCAGCGAGAGGATTTCTGCACGATGATGCCGGTTGAAGTGAATCAATGGCGAGCAACAATAGGGTGTTTTCGTCCATCCATGCAAAAATCGTCCCCGTTGAGCAAAATTGTAAGGCCAATTTCAGTCTTTTGGCTATTTTGCTTTTGTTATGGCTTCATTGCAATTTCCGTCCTCGTTCTACCCTTTGCGCTATTGTTACAGTTCTTTGCATTACACTGCGCAGGAACACAATTATGTTTCCTTCCCCTCTTCGCCCGTATGCATCATTTTGCGAAGACGGTACTGTATGTGACTGCTGAACTTCTCAAGCGTATCCCACTCGGTGTCATTATTCTTGTTAGATATAAACATTTTTTGGCACCTGTCATGGCGGAGAGCAGTCGATAGCCGTGACCCGGAGTTTTCGTGCCGCTTGTGGAAGAATGCTGATGATAGAATGAAGTAAAAAACTGTTTCATGAGGTCTATTATATAAGCATCGATGAATATATAACCCATTGAAGTAAGTTGTTATGAGTTCGAAGATGTTAACGCGGCGAGCAGAAAAATTAAAATCAAGCGAGGAGCGAGACGAGGAGGGCCTAAGCGAAAGCGAGGGCTCGAGTAAATCAGATGATGGCTCCACTAAATCAGAAGACGTCTCGATGCTAGATGAAATATCCAAATTGTTGGACGAGAAAGTAGCGGCCTTAGCCACCAAAGAGGACATAAACGAACTAAAAAATGTGGTTGTGCTGCAGAATGAGAAAATTCAAATGCTCGAGGCAAAAATTGCTGTAATGGAAAAATACGAAGAACAGATTGAGAAAATTCAGCGACGCCTTGATGAAATTGATGACATGAACGAAAGAATCCAGGAGCTTGAAGCAAGATCAGATGACAACGAGCAATACCACAGGAGACTTTGCTTACGGATCGATGGTGTGGCTCTTAAGGATGGCGAAGATGGTGAATCAGGTCCAGAATGTCTCGAATTAGTCAAGAATCTACTGGAAAAGGAGCTGAAAGTGATAATTCCTGAGATGGCTTTTGATAGGGCGCATCGTATTGGCCCAATAAAAGAGAATGGGGATACAAAGAAGAGGTCCCGCCAGATAATAGTACGGTTTACAACATGGAATCATCGCACTCAAGTGTATAGAGCAAGAAAGAAGACAGAAAAGTTCAAAGTTAGGCTCGACCTTACCTACAGAAGAGCCAAGATTCTAGAGAGAGCGAGTGAGTTGTTAAAAGGCAAGAAAGGCTGCTTTGTTTTCGCTGATGTCAACTGCAGGCTCACTTTATTTATCGATGATAAGTACCATTCATTTTCCAATGAACAAGAGTTATTTGAACTTATTAAATATGCGTAGACATCTCAAACCGTATTTCTCTTTGAACCGAAGTTGTGTAGGTAGCTAGTTTAAGATCTTGTCCCTCGTCGAATTTGCTTTTGCTCTAAGAATAACGAAACTCGTAGGGATTCCTTTTCCTCTGCTAGCCAAGAAATTCACCATTTTCGTAGCAATAATTTGAAAAAAAAACTATCTTCTTTTTCATCATCGATTCGTTTCCATCATCTTGTTTTATTCGGTTTTCATTCATCATCTACGAGTTTGGTTATTCTTATTCAATATAATTTTTGTGTTATATCCTATTTTGCGAGGGGCAAATCACTTCCTGCAAATCTTTTATAATCTTTCGTACAATTCCCAGCGAAATTGCTAAAAATCTTTCGAGAATCCTTTTGTTCTCCTATAAACCTCGTACGCGTTTTTAAGGGAGTGATACCCCCCTCGTATTTTTCGTATTTTTGTTTACATAAGCGCAAGGCCGATTCAATAGTTTAATGTTTGTTTGTATTGTCCTCTTAGCATTGTGTGTTTTACTATTTTCATTCCCAATTGAGCGCAACTCCATAAATGCTATTTCAATGAAAATGAACAAATTTACTTTAATTTGGCAAATCGTTGAAATTATAAAGCACTTCCACGCGGCAGTTACTCCAAAACAGGAATTTTTTCCCCTAGGAAATGCCGGAAAAATCACAAAACTTTAAGTCTTCATGTTATACTCTTTGTTTAAGTTTAAATGTTTGCGCTTTGGCACGTAAGTCTTTTGGTATTGTTTTTTTATTTACTTTTTATAGAGTCCTTTGTTTGTGCAATTGTAAGTTATCACCTTCTGTTTTCTTTCACAAATGTTTATTTTCCTTTTGTCAAGTTAACTTTTCGTCGTTTCCCCTAGGACTTACCCATGGTGGTTTCATTATGTATCATTGCCCCTTAGGACCAGCGAGAAGATTCCTTTGCTATGATGCCGGTTGAAATCAATCAGTGGCGAGCAACAATAGGTTGTTTCCGAATATCCGTGCAAAAATTGTCCCCACGGAGGAAAAGCGTCAAGCCGTTTTCAATTCTTTTTCAAATCCTCAAGTTATTCTGGTTTTGCTATTGTTTTATTGCAATTTCAATCCTTGCTCTGCCCTGTACACTAACAATACAGTTTCTTAAATTGCACTCTTTAGGAACACAGTCATGTTTCCTGCCTTTGTTCGCTCGCGTGCATCACTTTGCGAAGACAGTACTCTACACGACTCTTGAACTCTTCAAGCGAATCCCTCTCTGTATCATTGGTCTTCTTCGGTATAAGCAAGCAGCTGTGAGGCAATTTCTTTTCTTGTACGCGTATTTTTACATCGGGTGCACCACGTGCAACACACTTCATACGCAATGGTTGGTCTTCAGGACGATTTTGCTGAGTGGTGATGTAGAAATGAATCCGGGCCCTGAAACATTAGATTTTTGTACTTGGAATCTAAATAGTATTACTGCGTATGATTTCTTACGAGTCTCCCTCGTAGAAGCTTACAACTCGGTGTACAATTATGACATTATTGGCATTGTAGAAACTCACCTTGACAGCACCGTTGATGAAGATAGACTTGCACTAGGCGGCTATACGTTTGTTAAAAATAACCATCCTCAAAATGTGAAAAGGGGGGGCGTTGGGTTATACATCAAAGATTCCCTTGCTTCAAAAAACCGTTCTGATTTAGTGACTCTCCCTGAATGTATTGTGTACGAAATTCAATTAAACAGGAAAAAGTACTTCTTCGCCGTAATTTATAGAAGTCCGAGTCAGGGCCCGGAGGAGTTTGATAATTTCACAATGAACTTTGAGTTGATGTTATCCAAAATGCATGCTGAAAATCCTTTCTGCGTTATCATTACTGGTGATTTTAACTGTAGGTCGAATCAGTGGTGGGAAAATGATATCGAAAATAACGAGGGAAAACTGTTTGAGCCACTAGCGTCTGACAATGGTCTTCATCAGTTGATATCAGAACCAACCCACCTGATGGGTGATTCCAAATCCTGTATTGATTTGATATTTACTGATCAACCTAATCTCATCATTGAGTCTGGTGTTCATCCGTCACTACACGAGCAATGCCACCATCAAATTGTTTACGGAAAATTATCTGTCTCAAACATACCACTACCTCCGTACACCCGCAAGATTTGGTACTACGATAAGGCAGACTTTGTAGCTATTAGAAAAAGCATCGAAATGTTTGCTTGGAACGAACATCTTGATAACATGACATGCCCTAATGAACAGGTTAACCTACTCAATGAAGTCCTTTTGAACATTTACTCTAATTTTATTCCCAATACAGTTAAAACAATTAGAGCTCGCCAAGCACCGTGGATTACGGAAGCCGTTAAGAATTTTCTCAGGAAAAAAAATCGTGCATATAAAAGCTTCGTGAGGAATGGTAGGCCTAACGACAAGCTTGAAGGTATACAAAAGATGATATCTGAAGGTGCCAAAATGATTGAGGAAGCTAAGCAAAATTACTTCCGTAAAACTGGAAAATCTTTGGCTGATCCTGGGACCAATAGAAAAACCTATTGGAATTTAATAAACACTGTTCTAAACAAAGTTAAGATTCCTATGATACCACCTCTTCTAGAAAACGGGCTGTTTGTAACGGATTTTACCGAAAAGGCACAGATATTTAATGACTATTTCATCCTTCAATGCACGACCATTGACACAGGTAGTGAAATTCCCCAAGATACTCCGATGGCTACGACTCTGATAAGTGATATCGTCATCTCTGAGGAAAAGATACTTAATATCATTAGATCGCTTAATCCCAATAAAGCACATGGCTGGGACGAAATATCTGTGAGGATGATAAAGTTGAGCGATGTTGCATTGGTTCTGCCACTCAAGATAATTTTCATAAATTGTTTGAGGCGTGGTTTATTTCCCGAAATATGGAAATGTGCAAATGTAGTGCCGGTTCATAAGAAGAATGAGAAAAATGTGAAAGGGAATTACCGTCCTATTTCTCTTTTACCAATTTTTGGGAAAATACTTGAAAAACTCATATACGATTCTCTTTATTCACATCTTGTATCACATGAACTCCTTAACCAAAATCAATCAGGATTTCGCCCAGGGGATTCAACAATCAATCAGTTACTCTCAATAACACATACAATATTTAAAGCGTTTGACTGTAACCCTCCTCTAGATGTTCGTTCTGTGTATCTTGACATCTCTAAGGCATTTGATAGGGTATGGCACGATGGTCTAATTTATAAATTAAAACGATGTGGTGTCTCGGGACAACTTCTCTCTTTAATCCAAAGTTTCCTCAAGGATCGAAAGCAGAGAACTGTACTGAATGGACAGAGTTCTAATTGGGGAGATATTTCGGCAGGGGTGCCCCAGGGCTCTATTCTTGGACCTTTGTTTTTCCTTGTGTATATAAATGATCTAGCCGTAAGCTTGAAGTGCAATGCTAAGTTATTTGCTGATGATACATCATTGTTCACAGTGGTAGAAGATTCCAATACAGCTGCCAATAATATGAATCATGACCTGGACTTGATAAGTCAGTGGGCTCACGCTTGGAGAATGTCATTTAATCCTGATCCGTTAAAACAAGCTGTTGAATTAAAATTTTCAAAAAAGAAAATTGAAATTGAACACCCAGTAATCCTTTTTAATGACATACCTGTGAAGAGGGTAAACGAACATAAACATTTAGGAATTATCCTTGACTCAAAACTATCTTTTTCAGCTCATATTAAATCAGCTATCTCTAAGACAAGAAAGGGCATTGGTTTGCTGAAATATCTCTCCAAATATCTGCCCAGGCATACCCTTAACGAAGTATATAAGCTCTACGTTCGACCACACCTGGACTATGGTGATGTCATTTACCATATTCCTGCCAAAGCATGTGAATTCAGTCAAAGTATCATTTTACCAAATGCCATGGAAAAGCTAGAGTCCGTTCAGTATTCTGCTGCTTTGGCTGTAACAGGAACATGGAGGGGAACATCTCGCGAGAAGCTGTACAAGGAGCTTGGCTGGGAGTCATTAAGTTCCCGACGATGGAGTAGACGCCTTACCTTGTTCTACAAGTTTGTAAATAATTTTAGCCCTGAGTATACAGTAGATCCAATTCCTCCTCTTCATCAGTCGCAGTACTGTCTTCGCGACCAGGATGTCATTGGGCGATTAAAGGCACGGACAGAAAAATTTAAGTCTAGTTTTTATCCCAACTGCCTATCCGAATGGAATAAGCTCGAGCCTGAATTGAGACTTGCACCCTCAGTTGCTGTTTTTAAGAAAAAGATCTTATCAATAATCCGACCCCCTGCAAAATCTGTTTTTGGAATACACGATCCAATAGGATTGTCCTATCTTACTCAACTTAGGGTTGGTCTCAGTAAGTTAAATTTTCACAAGTTCAAGCATAATTTCAGGGATACCATAAACCCAATGTGTCCAACAAACGATGGCATCGAGGATACGGAGCATTTTTTGTTGCTCTGCCCTTCTTTTGATGTTCAACGAAGAGATCTTCTCGCTGGAATTGTACAATTATTGCAACCGTATGTACAAATCGCTGGCCTTTCAAATGATGCTTTGACGCAGCTTTTACTATATGGTGATCAAGACTTTTCTGATGACTTGAACAAAAATATACTCGAATTGACTTTACGTTTCATCCAGGAAACTGGTCGGTTTGTTTGAGATCCTTTGAAATTTCAGCGATGTTCTTAGCAACCACCAAGTCCCTTTACGTGAATGTTCTTTGTTTTCCTTGTAAGTTCTGTTTGATATTAGATGTCATGCATCTTATGCATCTCAACTTCAAACGAGCCGCACTCGTAAAATTTTTGAGTTCTTCCCAACCTTGACACGACATCCAATATCAGACAGAATCTAGTATATTATATCCTTTATCCATTAGTTTTCTAATCGTTCGTAGTGTACAGTTAGTTGCATGTAGGTTAACGTTATATGTCTTTATGTTTTTGGCCATGGGGTAGTCATTGTTTTTCGCTCCCCCTGGTATCGTTCCCGTAGTGTTGTATAGTAATTAGATAAGTATTGTAGATTGTAGAACTCATTGTAAACTTTTTAAATGAATGATATAAAAAAAAAAAAAAAAAAAAAAATCCCCGAGTGCATTGTGTATGAGATCCAATTAAATAGGAAAAAGTACTTTTTCGCCGTTGTTTATAGAAGTCCAAGCCAGAATCAGACTGAATTTGATAACTTCACAATAAATTTTGAGCTGATGTTATCCAAAATGCATGCTGAAAATCCATTTTGCGTTATCATTACTGGTGATTTCAACTGCCGATCAACTCAATGGTGGGAAAACGATATAGACAACAATGAGGGAAAGCTGTTTGAGCCATTAACATCTGATCTAGGCCTACACCAGTTGATTTCTGAACCAACACACTTGATGGGTAATTCAAAATCCTACATTGATTTGATTTTCACTGATCAACCAAACCTCGTTATCGAATCTGGTGTTCATCCCTCTCTTCATGAGCAGTGTCATCATCAAATAGTCTATGGAAAATTATCTGTTTCAAATATAAAACTACCTCCCTACTCACGCAGGATTTGGTACTATGACAAGGCAGATTTCGTTGCGATTATGAAAAGCATCCAACTTTTTCGCTGGCAAGAGCACCTTAACAAACTGACATGTCCCAATGAGCAAGTTCAGTTACTTAATGAAGTTCTGTTAAACATTTACTCTAATTTCATACCTAACAAAGTTAAAGCGATTAGACCCCACCAAGCACCCTGGATAACAGAAAAGGTTAAAAACTTTCTGAGAAAAAAGAATCGTGCCTACAGAAATTTCATAAGGAGGGGCCAACCAAATGACAAGCTAGAGGGAATACAAAAGTTGATATCCGAAGGTTCGAAAATGATAGAGGATGCCAAACGAAATTACTTTCTCAAGGCAGGAAACACTTTGGCTAACCCTGGGACTTCTAGTAAAGCTTATTGGTCTTTAATCAACACCGTCCTAAATAAGGCCAAGATTCCAATAATACCACCTCTTCTACAAAACGGGTTGTTTATAACGGATTTCACTGAAAAGGCACAGATATTCAATGAGTATTTCGTACTCCAGTGTACAACAATCAATACAGGTAGCGTAATTCCACCTAATATGCCAGCTCCTTCTTCCCTCATAAGCGATTTTCCTATGTCTAACGAAAAGATACTGAACATTATAAGGTCTCTAAATCCTAATAAAGCTCATGGTTGGGATGGAATATCAATCAGAATGATAAAATTAAGTGATACTGCACTAGTTATTCCACTAAAAATAATATTTGAAAACTGTTTGAGATGTGGTTTATTTCCCAAAATATGGAAATATGCAAATGTTGTGCCGGTTCATAAGAAAAATGAGAAAAATTTGAAGGGAAACTATCGACCAATTTCTCTCCTACCAATCTTTGGGAAAATACTTGAAAAACTTATGTACGATTCTTTATACTCACATCTCGTTTCATGCAATTTACTCAATCCGAATCAATCAGGCTTTCGTCCCGGTGACTCAACGGTTAAACAGCTGATTTCCATAACGCACACGATCTTTAAAGCCTTCGATTGTAATCCACCTCTTGATGTTCGCTCTGTGTATCTTGACATCTCTAAAGCATTTGATAGGGTATGGCACGACGGTTTGATTTATAAACTAAAACGATGCGGCGTTTCTGGAGAGCTCCTTTTACTTATCCAAAGTTTTCTTAAGGATAGAAAACAGCGAACAGTTCTAAATGGACAGAATTCTGATTGGGGAGATATTTCAGCAGGAGTACCCCAGGGTTCTATTCTAGGACCCTTGTTTTTCCTTGTATATATCAACGATCTAGCTGCTGACGTGAAGTGCAACGTTAAGCTTTTTGCTGATGATACATCGTTGTTTACCGTAGTAGAAGACTCTAGCTCGGCTGCCAGTGATATGAACCATGACCTAGAGTTGATAAGACAGTGGGCCTACGACTGGAAAATGTCCTTCAATCCTGATCCGCAAAAACAAGCTGTTGAACTGTTATTTTCTACGAAAAGAATTGAAATCAATCATCCAGAAATTCGTTTTAATAATATTCCAGTGATGAAAGTGGATAAACATAAACATTTAGGAATTATCCTGGACTCAAAGCTTTCTTTTTCGGCTCATATCCAGGCAGCTATCTCTAAGACAAGGAAGGGTGTCGGTTTGCTGAAATATCTCTCCAAGTACCTACCCAGACATACCCTAAACGAATTATTCAAGCTCTATGTGCGGCCCCACCTGGAATACGGAGATGTTATCTATCATATTCCGGCCAAAGTATGTGAATTTAGCGGTAACACTACTTTGTCAAGTTTGATGGAAAAGTTGGAGTCAGTTCAGTATTCTGCTGCTCTAGCCGTTACAGGAACGTGGAGGGGGACATCGCGAGAGAAGTTGTACGCAGAACTTGGTTGGGAATCATTGAGTTCCCGAAGATGGAGTAGACGCCTTACGTTGTTTTACAAAATGATACATAATCTGATGCCTGAATATACAGCTGATCCAATCCCCCAACTTCAGCAGTCGCATTACTCTCTACGCAATCAGGATGTCATTGTGCGAATAAGGGCAAGGACAGAAAAATTCAAATCTAGCTTTTATCCCAATTGCCTGTCAGAATGGAATGAACTAGATCCGGAGGTTAGACTTGCACCATCGGTCGCTATCTTTAAGAGAAAGCTGATTTCAATTATCCGCCCCCCTGCTAAATCTGTCTTTGGGATTCACGATCCAATAGGATTATCCTATCTGACTCAACTTAGAGTGGGTCTTAGTAAGTTATGCTTTCACAAATTCAAGCACAATTTTAGGGATTCCATAAATCCAATGCGTCCTACAAACGATGGTATCGAGACTACGGAACACTTTTTGTTGCTCTGCCCCTCCTTCGAGGTTGAACGTCGAAATCTTCTCGCTAGAGTGTTTGATTTGCTGCGACCATTTGAACATATCGATCTTTCAAATGAGGTTTTGACGCAACTGTTATTATATGGCGATAAAAACCTTCCAAAGGACCTCAACAGAAATATACTCGAGTTGACTCTACATTACATCCAAGCAACTGGTCGCTTCAGTTGAGATCACCGTAAATCTAGTTAAACGTCACCAAACCACTAAGTCCATTTTCGTAAAGTTTTCTTGTCGTAGAGTCCTGTCCATATATTCCTTTGCAAGCCTGTTTCACATTGGATGTTAGGCTTATATTAGAAATCCAGACACGATAGCGGTGTCTCGAGCGATGGGGACCTTGGGTGGGGAGCAGTGACGGGGACAGTTGTTGTCGTTGTTGTTTCCTCGGCCGGCGTTCCGATTGTTCACTATTATATTTTGGCCTGATATCTAATGTGAAACCGGCTCAAATATTTATTTGTAAAATGTTTTTATAATTAGAATTTCTATCTGTATTAGTTGTAGCGTATGTATAGTAGTTAGCATTAGTTGTATTTCAGTTTATATTAATTCCAGGGGGTAGACATGACATTTTGCTCCTCCTGGTCCCCGTCCTTGTAGTGTGGTATAGTAGATTGTAGGTAGTGTTTAGGTAACTTTGTTGTAAATTTTTATATTGAATATAAAAAAAAAAAAAAAAAAAGGGGTGAGATTATTCATAATCTTATAGAACAAAGTGAGGCGCCTACTCCACCTTCGGGAACTAAGTGACTCCCAGCCAAGCTCTGCATACAGTCTTTCCCGGGAAGATCCCCTCCATGTTCCTGTTACAGCAAGGGCAGCCGAGTACTGGACAGACTCTAGTTTTTCCATCAAATTTGGTAGCATGATGTTTTGACTGAATTCACACACTTTAGCTGGAATATGGTAGATAACATCCCCGTAGTCCAGGTGGGGTCGCACATAAAGCTTATATAACTCGTTCAGGGTATGCCTGGGCAGATATTTGGAGAGATATTTTAACAGACCAATGCCCTTTCTCGTTTTAGAGACAGCAGATTTAATATGAGCTGAGAAAGAAAGCTTTGAGTCTAGGATAATACCTAGATGTTTATGTTCATTTACTTGTTTTACGGGTATGTTATTAAAGAGGATAACGGGGTGATCTATTTCATGTCTTTTCTTAGAAAGTACTAACTCGACAGCTCGTTTTTGAGGATCGGGATTAAATGACATTCTCCAATCATGGGCTCATTGACTTATCAACTCCAAGTCATGGTTCATGTCCTCGGCAGCTGCATCAGGCTCTTGAACAACCGTAAACAAGGATGTATCATCGGCAAAAAGCTTAACATTACATTTCAAGTCAGCGGTGAGATCGTTGATATACACAAGAAAAAACAATGGTCCTAATATAGAACCCTCTGGGGCACAACTGCCAAAATATCTCCCCAATTTGAGCACTGTCCGTTTAAAACAGTTCGCTGCCTTCGATCCTTGAGAAAACTTTGAATAAGAGAAAGAAGTAGTCCTGAAACACCACATCGTTTTAGTTTATAGATGAGACCATCATGCCATACCCTGTCAAATGCCTTGGAAATATCAAGATACACGGAGCGAACATCCATAGGAGGATTGCAGTCAAATGCTTTGAAGATTGTATGCGTTATTGAAATTAATTGGTTGACTGTTGAGTCACCCGGGCGAAAACCAGATTGATTGGGGTTAAGTAAGTCATATGAAACAAGATGCGAGTACAAGGAATCATATATGAGCATTTCAAGCACCTTCCCAAAAATTGGTAAGAGAGAAATAGGACGGGCTTTTCAAGCACCTTCCCAAAAATTGGTAAGAGAGAAATAGGACGGCAGTTACTCTTTAAGTTTTTTTCGTTTTTCTTGTGAACCGGGACTACATTTGCACACTTCCATGTTTCGGGAAATACGCCTTGTCTCAGATAGTTTATAAATATAATCTTAAGAGGAGTAATTAATGAAACATCGCTTAATTTTATCATTCTTATAGAAATTTCATCCCAGCCATGAGCCTTATTAGGATTAAGTGATCTTATGATTTTCAGTATCTTTTTCTCAGAGATGACAAAGTCATTTATTGAAGTAGGATTTACTAGCGTTTCACGAGGAATTTCACTACCTGTATCTATTTTCGTACATTGTAGTATGAAATAGTCATTGAATAACTGAGCTTTTTCAGCAAAGTCAGTTATAAATAACCCATTCTCTAAAAGGGGTGGTATTATTGGAATCTTCGCCTTATTTAGAACAGTATTGATCAAAGACAAGTACGTTTTGCTAGTGGTCCCAGGATTTGCTAAGGTTTGCCCTGTCTTACGGAGGTAATTTTGTTTGGCATTTTCAATCATTTTAGCACTTTCAGATATCATACTTTTTATTCCCTCAAGCTTGTCATCTGGCTGGCCGTTCTTCACGAAGTTTTTATAAGCATGATTCTTTTCCTCAGAAATTTTTTGACAGATTGTGTTATCCAGGGTGCTTGGCGAGGTTTAATCTTTTTAACTTGGTTGGGAATGAAGTTAGAGTAAATGTTCAAAAGGACTTCATTTAGTAATTTGACCTGCTCATTAGGACATGTAATTTCATCGAGATGCTCACGACAGTTAAACATTTCGATGCTTTTCATGATGGCAACAAAGTCTGCCTTATCATAATGCCAAATCCTGCGGGTGTGAGGAGGTAATTCTATATTCGAAATAGATAGCTTCCCGTAAACAATTTGATGATGGCATTGCTCATGCAATGACGGGTGCACACCAGACTCGATAAAGAGGTTTGGTTGATCGGTGAAAATGAGGTCAATGCAAGATTTTGAATCACCCATTAAGTGAGTTGGCTCAGAAATCAGCTGATGAAGACCAAAGTCTGCCGTTAATGGCTCAAATAGTTTTCCCTCATTATTTTCAATATCATTTTCCCACCATTGAGTTGATCTACAATTGAAATCACCAGTAATGATAATGGAAAACGGATTTTCAGCATGCATTTTGGATAGCATCAGTTCAAAATTTATTGTGAAATTATCAAATTCACTCTGGTCCTGACTTAAACTTCTATAAATAACCGCGAAAAAGTATTTTTTCCTATTTAATTGGATCTCGTACACAATAAACTCGGGGAGGGTAACCAGGTCGGAACGTCTTTTTGAGGGAAGGGAATCTTTGATGTACAATCCAACACCACCTCTTTTCACATTTTGTGGATGGTTGTTTTTGATAAACGTATAGCCATTTAGTGTCAGTTTATCTTCGTCAACGGTGCTATCAAGGTGAGTTTTCTACAATTCCTATCAAGTCATAGTTATACACCGAGTTGTATGCCTCGATAAGGGAGACTCTTAAAAAATCATACGCAGTAAGACTATTTAGGTTCCAAGTGCAAAAGTTAAGTGTCTCGGGGCCGGGGTTTGTCTCTATATCACCACTAAGCAGAATTGTCCTGAACACCAGCCATTGGGTATGAAGTGTATTGCATGTTATACACCCAATATAAAAATAGGTATACAGGACAAGATAGCGATTCAGTGCTAAATGCTTATATCGAACAAGGCGTATGATACCAAATGGGATTCGCTTGAAAAGCTCAAAAGTCGTGTAAATTACAACCTTCGCAACATGATGCACACCGGCGAACAAAGGCAGGAAACACAACTGTGTTGCCAAAGCATGGTGTGCAAGAAATTGTATGATTAGTACAAAAGGTAGAACAGCGATTGAGACTGCAACAAAAAAAACACAAAACAAACAGAGTCTGAGGATCTGAATAAGAATTGAAAATGGCATGGCAGACTTGCTCAGGGGGACTTTTCTTTGAAAGGATGCACGGAAACACCCTATTGTTGCCCGCCATTGATTGATTTCAACCGGCATCGTCGTGAAGATATCTTCCCGCTGGTCCTATGGGGGAACCCGCCACAATGCAACCACAAATGAAAAAATCTACGGAACATAATGAAAACTGAAAAGTAAATAGTAACTTAAGATTAAACAAACGAGCAGATTATTCATGGCTTTAACAACAGAAACATTTAAAATAAGACGGGGTTTTCTCTTTTTGAAGTTTCAAGTTTTAAGTCTTTAATACTGCATGGATGAGTGTTCGTCCAGATTAGAAAAATAATCAAAACCAAAGCATCTGCCAGCTTACGCCGGGGCAATTGTAACAGCGTGTTACATTCAGTGGCGTCGCCATAGGGTGGATTGGGGTGGGCATAATTCTTTGTTTTCATCCCAGTTTTCTTAGAGGATGTCTAGTCACTTCGTAAAAAACAATTATTCTGGCAATACAAACTTGGGATGTTCGTACCTGCGGGCCTAAAAGAGAGGGCAGCAGATATTGAGCTCGATATGTTTGCGTGTGGGTCAGCATGAATTCTGCCCTTACACTTTGTTCAGTACCGCACAAGATCCGGGCGTGTGGTCATCCCCACACAAAAGCTAGGGGTTATCCCCACACCAAGTTCGTAAACAACTTGCGTCATAAACAATACGCGTTCCAAAACCTTAGAAATCGGGCCTTTTGTACATAGAAATCGAGCCCTTTGTAGTTGGTCAGCAAAGCATAAACAGTTTTGTTATTCGATTTGTGAAAGAAAAACAAAGTCAGTCGTTTTGTCAAGTTAGCTTCGAAGCGTTTCGGGCCGAAGCCCAAATTTTACTGGAAAACTTAACGTTTTAATTCGTTCTGAAGAACAAGCTATATCGCTGCATTTCGTGCCGAAGCACAAGATTTATTTATCAACTGTATTACCGTCCCGAAGGACAAAGTTATTCATCGTTATTCGCTGATTTGGCAAAGAGCTTACTACTGGAGAACATACTGGAATTTATTTATTTGCTGTTTGCATCAGAGAATTCACAAGCTACTTGCTGTCATTTTGTATATATCATATTATGGGCAAAATTCGAACGGAGTTAACAGGATCCCAATTTTGGAAGAGATTTATTGTTATTTTGGAATGTTACGATGAATTTTGCTCATCTGAAGAACAATTCTTAGCTCTTGATTCCGCCGCTGGCAGAGCTTTTATCGTTATACTGGAAGAACATTTCTTAGCTCTTGATTCCGCCGCTGGCAGAGCTTTTATCGTTATATATGAAGAACAATCATTGGAAAAGATTGGAAAAGAAAATATTACATTCTTCGTTCTAAAGCGTTTAAATTATCAAGATCAATTTGATTTAATTAATAGAGAAATTTCATGAGATAGAATTTTATTTCAAGATCCTCTTGGATTTTCGCGCGATCGCTATCGGGACTTGATTTACACTGTTTCGCAGGGAATAAACTTATCATGGTACTCCGCAGAGGGTAATCAGGATCCCAGATTTAATATTGGTCCACCGAGCCGGATTCCAAAGTTTGGATAAAAGAATTGACAATTATGGAGTCGGATATTTTCGAAGTTGACTTAGATACCATTGACTTATTAACATATGGGCAGATGCAATCTGCACTGAAGCACATGGGGCTTAATGCAGCTGGAAGTAAAAAGGTCCTTGCAAAGCGTCTCAGGAGTCATTTGGAGTTTCAAGAAAGTAAGATTGTTGCAGGTAGTCCAGCTGAGCGTGCAAGAGGTCTGAAATCTGGAGTCAAAAGCTCAGAAATTGTGGGTATCAGGAGAAAGGAGAAATGTTTGAAACTCAACATTAGCCATCTTATTGAAGACATAACTGAGTTTTTAGAAAGGGATGACCAGTTAGTAGAAATTGAGAATTGCTTAGCAGAACTTGAGAAGCAAAGAGAAAATCATGTAAAATTGAATGATGAACTGATGCCGTTACTCCAGGAAGATGAAGTAGATTTTGAATGTGAAAGTTTTGCTGAATATCACCGTACAATTCGTAAGCTTTGCAACCAGGCTCAAAAGTATATTGCAGATAATGCCGTCTTACCTGCGAGCTTAGCATCAACTGAGCGACAACACAAAGAGATAAAGCTTCCAAAATTCGATTTGCCTACATTCAGTGGTGACACTTTAAAGTTTAATGCGTATTGGCATCAATTCAAGTGCGCAGTGCATGATAACAATAATTTGTCAGCAGCGCAGAAATTTTCCTATCTACGTGCAAGTCTGAAAGGAGCTGCCCTACAAACAATAGATGGTTTTGAAACAACAGCTGCCAACTACAAGCCTGCAATAGATATTATTCTACATCGTTTTGGCAGACAGAAAATCATTGTTGCTCATCTGGTGAAATCAATTGTGAAGTATGAAATGAAAGATAAAACAAAGGCTGCGTCATTGCGTCAGCTACACGACACTCTACAGAATCGCATCAGAGCACTAGAAGGATTAGGATTGAAGCCAAAGGACAATCAAGACGTGCAGATGATTTTGATACCACTGTTAGAAATGAAATTGCCACAAAGCCTAGCTGAAAAATGGGAACTGGAAACATCAGACATAGAGGATGAAGAAATTACGATAGATCTGTTTTTCAAATTCCTGAACAGGCAAGTCATGTCGAAAGAAGCCGGTGAAAGAAGTCAAGCAGAAAGCAGCCACACAAGTACTAGTTCCAGTAAAGGTCCCTATAGATCGAAACCTATTTCACTCAACAAGAAAGATCAACGAGTATCGTCAGCATCAGCATTGCTTGGAGAAGTAAAACAAGAAACAGTGATCAATTATCATTTCTGCAACAAGCCAGGTCATGAATCAGGAAATTGTTATTCAGCAAAGAAGAAAGGTATCGAAGAGCGATGGAAAGTAGCAAGAGACAATAAGCTTTGTTTTAACTGTCTGAAACCTTCTCATGCGGGTCATAATTCCAGAAATTGCAGACAACCCAGCTGTACTGCTGAAGGATGTGGAAGGAAACATCATCGATTGCTTCATTCAGACAGCCAACAAAGTCAAAGCAATTCATTAAGTGGATGTATCGTAGATTCACAAAGATCAAGCCAGGCACTCCTTCAAACAGCGCTTGCTACTTTGCAAGTAGGATCACAAGAACTACCAGTACGTATCTTATTAGATACAGGCAGCCAGAGATCATACATTCGTAAAGAAATTGCAGAATCACTTGATCTAAAAGGCCCAACTGAAGTCTTGAGCATCTCAACCTTAGGAGGGAATACAACACAGTACAGGAAGATGCAAAGAGTCAAGTGTTCCATCAGAAAGTTAGACAGTGAGTCAAAGGATGCTTGCATAGAGATTGAAGCTTTAGCCATTGATAAGATTTCTGCTCCATTGCAGCCAGTGCACCTTGATCCATCAAAGTATCAACACTTAAGAGGATTGACTTTTGCAGATAGTTACCAAAGAGATCCAGAACAAGTGGACATTCTAATCGGTGCAGATTTATACTATAGTATCGTTGAAGGCTCAGTTAGAAGAAGTACAAACAAGAACGCACCCATAGCTGTTAAGTCAAGACTAGGATGGATCTTGTGTGGACAAATTGAAAGTCAGCAGCAAGGTGTAACAGCCACAATGTTCTCAACAGTTGAAGAAGATGTATCCAAGACTCTGAAATGTTTCTGGGAGTTAGAGAGTATAGGTATCCTAAATGAGAAATCAATGCCGATGAAAAATGATGAGATTGATGCTTTAAAGCAATTTAAAGAGGGACTTTCTTTTGATGGAGAGAGGTATGAGGTACACATTCCTTGGAAAAAAGATCATCCCGTGTTAAAGAATAATTACAATCAAGCTGTCAGAAGATTGATAGGTGTAGAAAATCGATTGAAAAGAAATGATACCAAAGCAGAAGAATATACAAAGGCAATTTCCCAGTATGTGCAAGAAGGGTTTTCTGAAGAGATCACATCAGATGACAATAGTGAAGAATGTGAAAGAACTAGATACCTACCACACCATGCTGTCTACAGAGAGGATAAAAGTACAACCAAGACAAGAATAGTATTTGACGCTTCTGCAAGTGAAGGAGATGGAGTTTCATTGAATGACTGCATATTGCAAGGACCTGCATTGCAGCCAAATTTGGTGTCAGTCTTGATCAGATTCAGAATGCATCACGTAGCGCTCATTGCAGATGTGAAGAAAATGTTTCTACAAATCAAGATTGCAGATGAAGATCGAGATTCACACAGATATGTTTGGCGTGACATGCAAACAAACGAAGAGCCAAAGGTCTTTCGCATGAAAACAGTGACATTTGGAGTCAATTGCAGTCCGTTCTTGGCCATAGCTACTGTTAAGAGCCATGCAGAGAAGTTAAAGAGACAGTTTCCCGTAGCAGCAGCAGAAGTGATTGATAAGATGTACGTAGATGATTGCCTTACCGGTGCTGAAGACGTTGAAAAGGCAACAGAGTTACACGATTCCTTGTTTTCAATGATGAAGTCAGGAGATTTCCGCTTGACAAAATGGGCTAGCAATTCTGAAGAAGTCTTGAAGCACATTGATCCAGAAGAAAGAGCACCATCGTTGACGGTAGAGTTTGATAAAAGAGAATCCCTAAAGGCTTTAGGTATGAGTTGGGAAACACAGAAAGACCAGTTCTATTTTGATGTTGCTGAAAAGATCAGTAAAGGAAAAGATCCTGAAACCAAAAGAAGTCTTCTCAGCATTGCTTCAAAGATATTCGACCCGATGGGTCTCCTATCACCATACATTCTAAGAGCCAAAGTATTATTTCAAGAGTTGTGGAGCCGAGGACTGCAGTGGGATGAAAGGCTGCCAGAAGATATTCTCAGTCAGTGGAAGAGATGGAAGGAAGAATCTAAGGATATACCTGATATAAGAGTTCCTAGGTGCTTTGTCACAGATCAAAATGAGATCAAGAGTATTGAGCTTCATGGATTTGGTGATGCCTCACCTAAAGCCTATGGAGCCGCAGTCTATCTTCGCACTACAGATATAAAAGGAAAGATCAATACTTCCCTTGTAATTTCAAAGTCAAGAGTCGCGCCTTTAAAGATCGTAACATTGCCTAGGCTTGAGCTACTTGCAGCAGTAGTAAACACAAGATTGACTCGTTTTGTCGCAGATTCGCTTAAACGAGATATCAGCCGAGTCGTATTATGGTCTGATAGTACGGTTGCACTTCATTGGTTGAAGAGACCACCTTCAAATTGGAAGCCATTTGTTGCCAATAGAGTTTCAGAGATTCAGTCAACATGGAGCCCAGAGCACTGGAGACATTGCCCTGGAAATGACAATCCAGCTGACTTGCTGACACGGGGTATCGGGTCCAAAGATCTTATAAGAAATGAGAAATGGTTCAAGGGTCCATCGTGGCTCGATCAGCCATCAAATGAATGGCCAAAAGTGAGAGAAACAAAATTAGACAACGAGGATGCACAACAAGAATTGAAGAACACAGCTCAGTCATTGCCAGCTGTAGAATCGCATACAGTTATTGATCCGAAGAGATATTCATCGTGGAGAAAGCTTGTCAGAATAACTGCACTCGTTTTTCGTGCTATTCAAAGATTTAGAAGTTTGAAACAAGCAACGTCAAAGAAATCACAGCCATGGGATGAGCTATCGTCTCAAGAGATAAAAGATGCAGAGTACTTTTGGTATCGAAAGGTGCAATCCGAGATTTACACAGAAGAAGAAGTCTTTTAGTAAGCAGAAAGAGATCAATGCATCCAGCAGAATTCTCAAATTAGATCCATTCTATGACAGTAAGGATTGTGTTATCAGAGTTGGAGGAAGACTTCACCATTCAGATTTGCCAGAAGAGACGAAACATCAGGTGTTTTTGCCACATGGTCATCCGGTTGTCGAAATGAAGATTCAACAAGTACACAAAGATTCCGTTTGCGTTGGTCCTTTGACTACCTTAGCAATTCTTCGCCAGACGATTTGGTTGACACAAGGGCATCGTGAAGTAAAACGTATCATAAAGAACTGTATTCGTTGCAAACGACAGAATGTAGTAGCTGGATCACAGAAGATGGGGAATTTGCCAAAGGAGAGAATACAGCACTCACCCGCATTCACACACGTCGGCGTGGATTTTGCTGGACCGCTATATGCTCGCACCAACTTAACGAGTAAGAAAGTTTACATCTGCATGTTTACATGTGCTGCATCACGAATGGTACACCTAGAGCTGACAAATAGTTTACACACTGATGAGTTCCTTCAAGCATTCCGCCGCATGATCAATCGTCGAGGACTTTGCCAATCAATGCAGTCAGACAATGCAAAGACATTTAAAGCAGCAGATCGTATTCTTCAGCAGTTATTCGCATCATCAACCAGTAAGCCAAAGATGAAGAACATTGATCAGAATCGTGTCCGTAAAGAATTAGCAGCTACGGGCGTAGAGTGGAAATTCATTGTCGAGAGAGCTCCCTGGAGAGGTGGATTTTGGGAAAGAATCGTAAAGTCAGTGAAAGAGCCTCTGCGCAAGGTTTAGGGAAACGCATTACTCAGCTACGTAGAGTTGTATACGATCCTGACAGATATTGAGGCAATCATCAATTCTAGACCACTCACAATCATAGGAGATGATATCAACGATGCAGAATCGATTACACCTGCACACCTAGCCATCGCAAGACCATTGCCACAAGTACAAAAATCTCACTCAGAAGAACAGCCAATTGTTCAACGCTATTGGTATCAACAGCGCATCTTAAACCATTTTTGGAAAAGATGGCGTAAGGAATACCTCCATCAGTTATCGCCAAGAAATAAATGGAAGCAAGAAAGCTTGCCAGTTACAGTTGGAGATATTGTTCTCATATCAGAAGATAGAGTCGCGAGAGGACATTGGCCGATGGGATGTGCTACTGCAGTACACCCAGGAAAGGATGGATTAGTTCGCACGGTTACACTTAGAACGCAAAAGGGGCAGCTTAGAAGACCAATCCAAAGGATCCACAATCTTGAGATTCGAGAAAATGTTCCTCCATCTGCATCAGTTGATGTTGCTGCCACTATAGAGACACAAGGACAAGGACAAGGACAAGTTTCAGAGAGCAAGGCCGATGTTGAGAATTCAATCAAGCAGAAAGTTGTTAATCTTCCTAGAGAAGATCAAGCTGGGGAGGATGTTCAGTACCGCACAAGATCCGGGCGTGTGGTCATCCCCACACAAAAGCTAGGGGTAATCCCCACATCAAGTTCGTAAACAACTTGCGTCATAAACAATACGCGTTCCAAAACCTTAGAAATCGGGCCTTTTGTACATAGAAATCGAGCCCTTTGTAGTTGGTCAGCAAAGCATAAACAGTTTTGTTATTCGATTTGTGAAAGAAAAACAAAGTCAGTCGTTTTGTCAAGTTAGCTTCGAAGCGTTTCGGGCCGAAGCCCAAATTTTACTGGAAAACTTAACGTTTTAATTCGTTCTGAAGAACAAGCTATATCGCTGCATTTCGTGCCGAAGCACAAGATTTATTTATCAACTGTATTACCGTCCCGAAGGACAAAGTTATTCATCGTTATTCGCTGATTTGGCAAAGAGCTTACTACTGGAGAACATACTGGAATTTATTTATTTGCTGTATGCATCAGAGAATTCACAAGCTACTTGCTGTCATTTTGTATATATCATATTATGGGCAAAATTCGAACGGAGTTAACAGGATCCCAATTTTGGAAGAGATTTATTGTTATTTTGGAATGTTACGATGAATTTTGCTCATCTGAAGAACAATTCTTAGCTCTTGATTCCGCCGCTGGCAGAGATTTTTTATCGTTATACTGGAAGAACATTTCTTAGCTCTTGATTCCGCTGCTGGCAGAGCTTTTATCGTTATATATGAAGAACAATCATTGGAAAAGAATGGAAAAGAAAATATTACATTCTTCGTTCTAAAGCGTTTAAATTATCAAGATCAATTTGATTTAATTAATAGAGAAATTTCATGAGATAGAATTTTATTTCAAGATCCTCTTGGATTTTCGCGCGATCGCTATCGGGACTTGATTTACACTGTTTCGCAGGGAATAAACTTATCATGGTACTCCGCAGAGGGTAATCAGGATCCCAGATTTAATACACTTAAATCAGGAGTCTGAGTCTACTTGGGCGGGTCACTCCAGCCTTTGACTTTTGTGTTGTTTGCACATGGTGGTAGGGTGGAATCCCCTATCTTGCCATCCGGGATTTAGCAGTGGCTAAAATAATTTTTAGCCGTTTTGCAAATCCTTGGAGGGTCATCGGATGGATGTTTTTCTCAGTGGTTCTTGGCTCCAACAACACGAGAGTAGGGCTTCCAGTCCCAGGAGTATCGATTTAATACGGAAAAGGAAGGAAGGGGGGAATTAAAAATCGAAAGGACTTCCACTTTAGAGACGGGGTTTTTTGTATTTGACAACTTAGTCGTATCGTAAAATGTCGTTTCCTTTAGATTTTAATTTGTTTGTCTCCATTGTTATTTAAAGTAAAAAAGTGTTTGTAAATCGTATTGTAATGTAAATTAGATATTTTAGGTATTTATATTGCTCAGCTGTCCCAGTTTTAGCAACTGACGAAGATTTTATAATCGAAACGTTTTTATCAAACAGTTGTGTTTTTCTATTTTATTTTCTAATTTATTTTGAATATGGTTTTAGTTTATTTAATAATAATAATAATGATAATAACAATAATAATAATAACAATAATAATACTAATAATAATAATAATAATAATGATAATAATAATAATAATAATAATAACAAATAAAAAACAAGACTGCTTGTGTGAAAATGTTCGATCTATCGTAGATCTTCTTCAGTCACTAAATGATAGCATTCTATAAATCTAATAGTTAATAAACGTTTAACAAGAGAGAATGTTGCGTTCTATAATGGAAAAGAATTAAACGTTCTCCTAAATAATGGAATGTAAGTTTCTAATGATGTGGCGTCATGAAATACGCGGTTAATTCGTTTTGCTAAATAGTTTTAAATGAATACGTCCTAGTTCGTTGCAACTACTGTTCATGCCTAATGGTTCGTGAGTTCTAAGTCTGGATATCCATTCACTTTCTTTCTGTGCAAGAATAGCAGAGTCCCCTTCAACGTTCTCTAATACGTGCACCCACAGATCGCGATCAAAGCAGCATAATTCACTGTCATAAAAATGTTTCCCCAACTCCGTTGCTGTCGGATCGTGTTTCGCATCACTCCGATGTTTGTTAAAGACGTTAAAGCGCTGGCTCAGCGTTGTTAATGTGTACCCAACATAAAGTAAATTATGCTAAGTGCATTCGGCTGCATAAATAACGTTTTTCGATTGACAAGATCCTCCTGAAAACTTTGTGTTTCTTCTTTGCATTTATATTTTCTACCAGATCAGTTTGCCCCATGTAGTCGCATAATTTACATGGGCGGCCGCGTTTCTTTGAATTCTTCTGTGTGCATCTCACACTCGGTCCAGATGATCTTTTTACCTTTGGCTGACAGGAAACTAGGAGTGAACGAAGGTTTGGATTGCGGCGGTAAGATACAATTGGTGGTTCTGACAAGATTTTAGCGAGTTTAGGGTGATCTTCAAGCATTGTTTGATAGTTTCTGTGTAGGATGGAAGCTAGTCCTTTAAATCTTGTGTGCCAGTTGATAACTAGAGGTACCCTATTGTTGTCATCACAAACATTCGGTTTCTTGAAAGTCAAGAGATCTTGACGGTTTTTCTTTTCTACGTCACTGGCTATCCGAATGAGTTTAATTTTTGAATATCCTCTGTTTACATAAAAGTTTATAAAGTCCGATGCATGCTTTCGGTAATCAACAACAAGACTGCAAATTCTTCGAATTCTGATAAACTGCGAGAGTGGGTTAGATCTAATTGTATGGTCTGGATGATCTGAGAGTCTGTGTAAATAAGTGTGTGTAGCCGTAGGTTTGCAGTATAGTTCAGTGATGAGAGAATGTTCATGAATTTTTACTCTTGTATCCAGAAAAACAACTTCTTTCTTGGAGAATTCAGATGTAAATTTGATTTTGACTTGTAATTGTTCTCTTCGGCAAAGGAATTGCAATAGGAAAGAAATGCTTGTAAACTGACTTGATCACCCTTCCATATGAAAAATATATCGTCGATGTATCTTATCCATGACAATGGTTTAATTCCATGATATTTGTGAAAGTTTTGTAGCAATTCCGTTTCAAATTTAGACATGAAAAAATATGCAAAATTAACGGCCATGGGAGTGCCCATTGCTGTTCCTTGTTCATTGCTGTTCCATTGCTGTTCATTGCTGTCCCCATTGCTGTTCATTGCTGTGCCCATTGCTGTTCCTTGCAAGGCATCTCGATCAATTCTTTAATATTACATTCGTATCTGCCCTAGTGCCTGAGCTAACAGCTCAGTTAACATATACTAGGTTTATGTCAGCTATACTTGGTTTATGTCAGCTACTACACACAGTCTCAGATGAAAATACCTCAGCAAAGGGTGGAGCTTATCGACGCACAGGCAGACATTTAGCTGACTTATTTCAAACGAGAAAGAGAGCAATGCTCTCGAAATTCAAAAGTGCTAAATGTAGGCCTAGTTTACGGGAATAATTTCCGCATCATGTGCCTCCAAATATAATTTGCCATAATAACGTTTGATATTGAACACCATTGTAACGTCTGCTGTGCAACTATTTTATTAACTGACAAAGATCTCAGTTCTCTCGAGATGTCCTTTTTTATGCAACCAAGCGAGCCAAAACACATAATCTTTAATTCAACGTTCCATCCATGATCTCGTAATAGACAGCAAACACTCTCGTAACGTCCCAGCTTCTCTCAAAAAGCGTAATCAAAGTACAAATCGTAACACACAGTTACCTCAACAATCATGCACTTCCGCGATACATGTCGGGTTTGCGGTGTTCAATCAACAGCAGTTCCTCGCGATATTCTGTGAATATTGTCTCCATTAGCTTGTTTGAGTAGACTTGTAGACGACGGTTACTCTGTGAAATAACATCTTCTATCTTATCAGCGATTCGATTGTGGCGACGACTATAGAAATTTCGAAATTCATGGCAACCATTCATCAAATGCGCCATACTTTCAGTATGACTTCGGCAAAAGGGGCATAAAGGATCATGTTCACGGTTCCATATGTGCAGCGTAAAGTTAGTCGGAAGGAGACTAAGACGTGCTTTTATGCTGAATTTCACCAACAAGTCGTCAATTTTCCAATTATAGAAAATGGAATGTGATGACTTCAAATGAATGCCATCCATACCGAAATAGCACCCCTGAATTGACAATTCTTTTGCCTTGATCAAATCACGTTCAACTGTATGATGGAACAGAATCTTTTGTAGCGACGAAATGTCGTCATAAAACTTTCCATCAAGGATTACACCTGCCTTCCCATCTCTGAACAGCAACTCAGGCCAGTCAGACTGACAACCAAAGTTTGTTTTATTATTCAAATATCCATCAACTGTGATCTCGTAACCAAGAAAGTTCTTTTCGTCACCAGATTCCGCTACCCCTCTCCTTAACATGTCAAGACTTAGAGACTGACGCGCACTGTTTTTAAAATGATTTTCCTCGTGATTCAACATTTTTACGAGAAACGCAATTCGTGTCGTCCGATATACAGCAGATACACGATTAATTCCTATTCCACCGTTCTCGCGCGGTAGGTAAATGATGAGCTGCGTAGTTGAACTGTATAAGTCGTACAAATTTCGAACTGTTTTGCGTTAAAGCCTTGTCCAATTCTTCAACCTGTTCCTCGGTAAACCTTGTATCGTTAAAATGATGCAATATTTTAGCAAGAGCCATGTTATTGAAAGCACTTGGCTTCAGCGAGAGTGGCAACATACATTTTGAGATTTTGTCCAGCAACTCTTTATAATTTTCTAATATTTGATCGACCTGCTTCGGATCCTCTCCAGATAACGATAACGACTTTCCCAAATATTTATATGGCCTATTGCGCCCACAAACAGCTAATTCATGTGACTGTACTTTCACTTTTGGCTTTATATCCGATTTGCCCTTGTACCAATTATTACCCGACCTTCTAGCGTATAAAACAGCGCATTTCTCGGGTTTTACTTCCAAACCAGCCTGGGCCATCATTTCTTCCCCGGCATCAAAGATATGAGAAACTTCTGAGTTATACTGTACCACAGCAATATCATCGGCAAACGCCTGCAGGGGAATAGGATTGACCATTCTTTCATTCTGAATGGCCATACAACCAGGGGCGAAGCTGGCTCAAAAGGACTGGTCATGCTCTGCACCGAAGGTGCAAAAAGGGAATACAGGTTAAATATGCACCTTCCCATTTTCGAAAATTTCAGGCCAAGATTTGGTTTTCAAATGTTTTTGTTTTGGTTTCAAGTCTGATCATTTAAGCTTGTCATAAATTTGGCAGGCATTTTGTGTCAAGATTTTCACATTTATGCACCTGAACACACAAGGGAAAACTCTATATTTTCAAAAAATGTTAGGCCAAGACTTGGTTTTCTCTTGTTTTAAGTCTGACATTTCAAAGAAAGGCATTTTAAGCTTGTCATAAATTTGGCAGGCATTTTGTGTCAAGATTTTCACATTTATGTATCTGAACACAGAGGGAAAACTCTTATTTTCAAAAAATGTTAGGCCAAGACTTGGTTTTCAAATGTTCTTGTTTTAAGTCTGACATTTCAGAGGCATTTAAGCTTGTCATAAATTTGGCAGGCATTTTGTGTCAAGATTTTCACATTTATGCACCTGAACACACAAGGGAAAACTCTATATTTTCAAAAAATGTTAGGCCAAGACTTGGTTTTCATGTGTTCTTGTTTTAAGTCTGACATTTCAAAGAAAGGCATTTTAAGCTTGTCATAAATTTGGCAGGCATTTTGTGTCAAGATTTTCACATTTAATTTTGTTGAACAGTTGCAAGGCAAAAGCTTGAGTTTTCCATTTTTAAGCATAAGGAACCCCACCAGCTCATGGCAACAGTAAAACTGGGGGGTAATCAAACTGCATTACAATTGACCATAAAAGAAAATTGGCTGTTGTAGGGAGGAAGCTGCCGTAAAAAATTATGATAATAATACTGCAATCACCAACAGGAAAGTTCCTTGTGAAATTTCTCATAGTCAGCAACAAATTATGAAAATACTGCACAAACAGGAAAATTCTCAGTTCCTTTGATCAGCACTTATGATAATACTGCAATCATCAAAAACAGACAACAGCAAAGTTCCTTCACCATGGATGGTGGGCATGTGAAAGTTCTCATATCAGCAACAAATTATGATAATACTGCACCAGTGCACCTAGCCAGTTTTGCAATCAGAGAGGAACACATGCCATGAATGTTGGTATAGCCTGTTTCTGTCCATGTTTGGGAGCCTGGCCTACTAATGTACATGGCCAACAAAACAGCCCCTTTCATACCTTCACTCGCACACAGCCAATTTCCGCATTGGTCGCTGTTGTTGGTAGATGTGCTTCTGCTCAGGAACAGTCCTCGAACCAAAGGACATTCTTAATAATTGAGACACAAGGTCTCGATCAGCAATAATTCCCTGAGCTTGAACTTGCGCCATAATCAGCTAGGCCTAAACACACTCTTGTCAGAGAGAAACTCACGAAATGACACAGGGTTGCACTACAGTCATCACTTGACATGCCTTGATGTTCTTTGCAATGATTTTGCAGAATAAAATATTCAGCCAATCAAAACGAACCATTCATCGAAATTGTAGGACTAGGTTATGATGATTATAGCGACGAGGATGCTCTTCTCGTTTTGCCAGACCAAGCTTTGTTCGTTCCTTTTGTTTCAGAAGTGGACTCCATTGTCGAGCATGAGCAAACATAGGGTACCAACCTTATGGGCATGACCGTATTCATAGGGGGATTTCCGGTAGGTCGGGCTCAAGAATGAGGACACCAGATTGGATGCCCTGTTGACTTTCGTCCTGCTCTCAGTAGCGAATCTCATGGCTGAGCCAAACTGAATACGGGGGATATCATCAGAAGCCATATTGCAGGGGGGGGGGGGGATCATTCGATCAATCGTTGTATTTTTGAACTGGTTAGGCGATAAGAAACTGCGTTTTCGAGCAGAAAAACCTATTTTTTGTGATTGAAAAAAATGTTATTTTTGAAAATGTTTGGTCATGCTGAGCATGATAAGCATGGCCACTGCATACAACTTATAGCAGTGGCAACCATTGGTTTACATACTTTGTATATGACCATGATAAATAATAACGCACTTAACGGATCCCCTGTTTTGGTTCATCTAATGATGTTGAAGGACTTACTTAGTTGGGTACCACATATCACTGAAAAAGATGAATGCCTGTAAATATCTTCAATCAGGCAACAGTATTTCAAAGGGATGTTGAAGTTTTCCAGGGTTTCGAAAATGAATTTGTGATTGACGCTACCAAAGGCGTCTGCAAAATCGATAAAAACAACAGTAAGTTTAGTGCTCAGATGTCGAAAGTCATCAATTGCTGCTTTCAATGTGAAAATCAATTCTTGCCTATCTCTTTGGCACAAAAAGGCTCTTTGCCAAAACGCAATTTCGTTCATTATGTAAATAAAATAGTAATAATATTAATAATAATCCACATCAAATAGACTTTGCAGAAATCCACAGGAACCTGCTTGAAGATGATTTTGATAACCAGCAACCTGCTATAGAAAGAATAACAAGGACAAGAGGAGAGAGTACGAACGAAGAGAACGAAGATATAAGTGTAGATGTATCGCAGAGAGACTTTGAAGTTAAAATGGACTCAAACGGACGAATCGAAGGTCGTTTTGAAAATGGCAAGGTAATCAACCTCCAAGAGGGCGTTAACTGAATCGGAAATATCTATATTATCTAAAGGTTTAAAGTTTGTAGCTACACCTAAGGAAATTGATTTCTCTCAAATTAAGATTGATCTAGAGAACTTTGGGAGGTGTCTCCGACTAAAGTGGCACTTCAGAGAGTCGGATAGCTTTTCAGAGTACCCGACATTTAAACCTCGTAGTAAATTTAACCCTAGAAACAAGGATGTAGCCATTGAAGTGTATTTATCTAAGTTAGAGGATGAGATTATGAAGATTTCTGTGGAAGGTAACAATTTTAGTAATATTAGTAGGGAAGAGAAATTAGCTTTAGACAATCTTAAGTCTGACCGGACGATTGTTATCAAGGAGGCTGACAAGGGGTCTGGGGTGGTAGTATGGGATAGAGAAGATTATATCAAAGAGGCCCAAAGTCAGCTAGGGGATACTGCAGTATATGCAGAGCTTGATAGCGATCCTTCGGAGCACTTACAGCAGATAATTGATAATGCGATTGATAATATTAGAGAACGAGATGATATCGACGACAAGACATTAGAGTACTTATTGGTTAATAATCCCAGATTAGGAAGATTTTATTTATTACCTAAAATTCATAAGCGGCTGAATAGCGTTCCTGGTAGGCCTGTTATTTAAAACTGTGGGTTTATACGGAGAACATCACTTACAACCATTGGCTAAAAACGTCAGGTCGTACATAAAGGATACCAACCATTTTTTGCAGAAGATTGCTAGTCTCGACGAGCTTCCCGAGAATGCTATTCTTTGCACGGTTGATGTGGTTGGTCTTTACCCGAGCATACCACATGATGAGGGACTGGAAGCTCTTCGGGTTGCCTTGGATGGTCGAGAAGATCAGTCGGTCTCAACAAAATCTCTCGTAGAACTAGCTGAGTTGGTGCTTAAGAACAATTTCTTCGAATTCAATGGGTCACACTTTCAACAACTTAGGGGGACGGCAATAGGCACTAAGTGTGCGCCATCATATGCTATTTTGTTTTTGGCTGCATTAGAGGAGAAGCTACTTGGAGAGGCCAAAATACAAACCATGTCTTTGGTGGCGTTTTATAGACGACATATTTTTGGTCTAGTTGCATGGGGAAGAAAAACTTTCGGAATTCATTACCTTTCTTAATAGGGCACATCATTCTATAAAATTTACCGCAGAATGGTCCAAAGAAAAGATTAATTTTCTAGACGTGCAGGTTATTAGAGAGGGTACAAAACTTGTCACGGATTTATATTCGAAACCGACCGATACACACCAACTCCTCCGTCGTACTTCATGTCATCCGAATCATACTAAAAGGGGTATACCGTATAGTCAAGCCCTTAGAATGCGACGTATTTGTTCGGAAGATAGGTTTTTTGAAAGCAGGGTTGCAGACCTAAAAGCTTGGCTCTTGGATAGGGGTTATTCAGAGGGGGACATAGATGGGCAGGTGGACAGGGTTATAGGGTTGGATCATGCTTCCTTACTTTCCCGGCAACAACAACCAAAGGAGGACACACGGATCCCATTGGTCATAACATATCATCCAGCTTTGCATAAGGTGTACGAAGTTTTACGCCAATCTCAGAATATCCTTTTTGCGGATGCGGAACACAGGAATCTTTTCAAAGACAAAATTTTTGTATCTTTTAGGAAAGCAAAAAGTCTCAAGGATAATTTGGTTAGGGCAAAACTGCAACCATTAGAGGAGGAGTTGGTGGAAAGGGGGACATTTAAATGTAACGGTAGAAGAAATTGTCAAATATATCCTTTGATACGAGAGGGGGATACTTTTGCCAATGCAAATGACTCAAGGACATTCAAAATATTTTCGGGGGCCTATCATTGCAATACAGAAAGTGTGGTTTACATGTTGCAATGTGACTGCTGCAATAAAAAATATATTGGCAGCACCAAAAACAAGTTTCGACAAAGGTTCAATGTCTAAAAATCGTATTTTAGGACATATGCACGCAAACATAACGAGGGCAGTCTGGCGACGGGAAAGCCCGTTCCACAGGCTGGTTTCTTCAGCCATTTTTTCGAGGGACAACATGGGGGTAATTTTGCGGTTAGTATTAGGATAATCGATGGGGCAGATAATGTCTTTTCCCTTCGTAGGAAAGAGTTATTTTGGCAATACAAACTTGGTACGTTTTTACCTGCTGGCCTGAACGAAAGAGCAGCAGATATTGAACTCGATATGTTTGCTTGCGGGTCGGCATAAATTCTATCGTTACATTTAGAAGCTAGGATCTGCATGGGTGGGGCACTTCAACCTTTGGCTTTGCGTTTTTACGCACATGGTGGTAGGGTGAAATCCGCTACCTTGCCATCTGGGATTTAGCATTAGCTAAAACAATTTTTAGCTGTTCTGC
This sequence comes from Aurelia coerulea, assembly GCA_039566865.1. Lineage (NCBI taxonomy): Eukaryota > Metazoa > Cnidaria > Scyphozoa > Semaeostomeae > Ulmaridae > Aurelia > Aurelia coerulea. Next base: position 14,132,381 of record CM076950.1, read on the forward strand.
AAATCCTTGGAGGGCTATTGGATCTTTTCTCAAAGGTCTTGGCTCCAATAACAGAAGAGTTTCCAGTCCCAGGTGTGCTAATTAATGGTGCCACGCATATATCTCAAAATGGTTGTTTACTGGGAGTCATCTAAAACTTAAAAACTTTCTTTTAACAGTGGTGGCGGTAAATGCTACTTCATTGTTTGTAATATAATTTGGCATGATTTTTGCTTAGGTGGTGTAAATATATTGTCATGTAAATAAGATTTTTAAAATGTATAAATACTCGGCTGTCCTCTGGTTTAGTTTAACTGAAGAAGATTTGTATCGAAACGTATTCAAATAAACAGTGGTGTTTTTATATTAATAATAATAATAATAATAACTAACTACTTGACCAAGATGCTAAGCAAAAAACTGCTTAAAAACTGGTGTGTTGCCGTATTCCCAGGAATGTATCTGCTAAAGTCCGTTTATTACTAATAACTACTGTACCAGTGACGTTTTCACTCTGTTCCTCCAGATATAGCTTCCTCCAATTAAACACGATATCGAACACCATTTCATCACATTCTTTATATTTTCTTTACTTTGGGAGAATTTTCTCAATCCTTTCCATACGTCACTTTTTACGCACCCAAGCGAACCGAAACAAAGAACAACCAGCTGCACTGAGAATCCGTTTCTCTCCAGATAATCACATAACTCCTAATATCTTGTAACTTTCTCTTGATAAGCATTTTCCAAATATAAATCATAACAAACAGTTATTTCCACTATTGTACACTGCCTCTGGATACGATCAAGAATGACAATGTCTGGTTTACGATGAAAAATCTGCTTAATTCCTTCTTTAAATTCAGGGAATATGGTTTCCGCTAACAAGTTGGATGAAATTCTTGCCCATGGCTTATTTTCCTTTATGCATTCTGCAATCTTATTCACAACTCGATCATGGCGACGTGAATAGAAATTCTTAATCTCGTTGCAACCGTTTAATAGGTGAGCTACGGACTCAGTATGACTGTGACAGAATGGGCATTCTGGATTGTGATCTCTATTCCACAGGTGAAGAGTAAAGTTAGTGGGAAGAATACTAAGTGTCGCTTTGATTGCAAATATCACAAGAGCATCATCAACTTTCCAATTATAATAGATCGAGTGTGCCGATTTTATATGAACATTCTCAAGATTGAGATAACATCCTTGCTCAGTTAATTCCTTAGAAGCCTCGACATCTCTTTTAACACACAGCTGATACAGCTTCTTTTGAAGCTCGCACTGATTGTCATACCATGTTCCTTTAATAAGAGCCATCGCCTTGTCATTCACATACTTAATATCAACGTTCAAGCTTCTTGCATATCTTACCATGTCTGGCCAGTCGGACCGACAACCGAAATTTGTGTTACAAGCCAAGAAACCATCATCAGTTAATTCATATCCAAGGAAATTATTCGCACCACCTGTTGGCCTGACTCCTCTTTTTTTCATGTCTAACTCAAGAGACGACGTCGCAATGTGCCTAAAATGCATGACGTCATGATTTAGCATTTTAATAAGAAAGGCTAAACGTGTTGATCTATAGACATCAGAAATTCGCTTAATGCCAAGACCACCATTTTCTCGGGGGAGGAATATCACAATTCGTGTTGTGGATTTGTAGAGGGAAAATAATTCTCGAACTGCGTCAGTTATCATATTGTCAAGCTGGTCCAACTGCTTCACACTCAGTCTTGAATTATAGAAATGGTGTAATATTTTTGCAAGAGCAAGATTGTTCATGGCACTTCCTTTTAGAGCTAAGGGTAAATCAGAACCTTTGATTTTCGTTACAAAATCTTTATACGTGTCAACAATGTCTGATATTTGTTTTACATCTTCTCCAACAATTGAAATAGATTTACCAAGATATTTATATGGCTTATCACGTTGATACACAGGTAGTTTATCAGACTTAATTTCTACCTCAGATGTAGCATTTTCTTTGCCTTGTACCAATTGTTTCCCGAACGACGGCCATAGAATACAGTATACTTCTCATGCTTAACCTGCAGACCAGCTTCGTCCATTTTTGATTCAGCTGCCCCAATCATACTCTTTATCACATTTGAATTATTTGCAGCTAATACAATATCATCAGCAAACGCTTGAACTGGCATTGGATTCAAATATATCTCATCCCTTATATTCCTTTCTGCGATTGCAGCAGCTACCATAGGCTTACAGACACGATCAATAACCATGATGAATAGTAGAGCGCTCAGGGGGTCACCTGTTTTGGTACCCCTTACGATGTGAAACCTTTTTGACATCTTATGGCCACAAATTACTTCAAATGATGAATTCTTGTGAAGATTCTCAATTATGCAGCTGTACATCAGCGGAACTCTAAACTCTTTTAGGGTTTCAAATATGAAGTCATGTCTAAAACTGCCAACCGCAAAATCGATGAATACCAAATATAGTCTTGTGCTCTGGTGTCTAAAGTCGTCAATTGATGTCTTTAAGGTATAAACATCAATTGATAATAATAATAATAATAATAATAATAATAATAATAATAATAACGGTCCAAAAGACATGCTTACTAGGAACTGCAAGGATCCTTCGTAAAGTACTTAGCATCTGAACTTCAACATGACATGCCTTAGGTGTATTGTTTACACCCGGCCAAAGAAGAAGCAACCAGTATGAACTGTGACATTTAGCACCACGTATAATAATAATAATAATAATAATAATAATAATAATAATAATAATTATTATTATTATATTATTATATTATTATATTATATTATATCATATTATATCATATTATATTATTATATCATATTATATTATTATTATTATATTATTATGATTTTATTATAATAATAATAATAATAATAATAATAATAATAATAATAATAATAACAATAATAACAATAATAATAATAATAATAATGATAAGAAGAGATTCAAGAATTAGATAGACGTACTAGGAAACTAATGACGATGCACAAAGCACTCCACCTAAAAAGCAATGTAGACCGGCTGTATATTTCACGAAATGAAGGTGGAAGAGGACTTCTCAGCGTTGAAGATACGATAGAAACATCAAAAATTGGACTAGAGAGATACGTACAGGAGAGCAAGGAACGACTATTGAGTGCAGCTAAAAGATCGCACATGGAAGTGAAGGAAACAGTGAAACAATATAAAGATCGAAGAGCAAAAGAGCGCAAGGAAAACTGGAAGGAGAAAGTCCTGCATGGCCAATTTATTAGACAAACTGAGGAGATTGCTGGAGAGGAAAGGTGGAAATGGTTGAAAAATAGCGCCATTAAGAGGGAGACCGAGACTCTCATCCTAGCAGCTCAAGAGCAAGCCATCAGGACCAACCTCGTCAAAGCCAAAATCGACAAAACACAGGAGGACAGTAGATGTAGAATGTGCGGTAAGGTTGATGAAACTATCAATCATCTCATCAGCGAATGTAGCAAAATGGCGCAGAAAGAATACAAGAATAGACATGATTGGGTCGGGAGAAGAATCCACTGGGACATATGCAGGAAGTTTGGGGTACATGTAAGCGAGAAGTGGTACAACCATGAGCCAGAAAGTGTGGTTGAAAATGATACTTGCAAGGTACTGTGGGACTTTACCATCCAGACCGATCATGTAATTGAAGCTAGAAGGCCAGATTTAATTTTGATCAAGAAGGAGGAAAACAACTGCATCATCTGCATCATATGATACCCGGATAGAGCAGAAGGAGAAAGAGAAAGTCGAGAAATACCAGGATATAAAGAGAGAACTATAGAAACTATGGAATATGAAGGTGAAAGTAGTACCCATAGTCATCGGGGCATTAGGAACACCACCAAAAGACATCAAAAGGAGAGTAGAAGAACTAGGAATTGAGACCAGAATTGAAGAGGTGCAGAAGACTGTAATCCTGCAAACTGCACGGATCCTGAGAAAAGTCCTTGAAAATTGAGGAGACTTGCTGTCACCAATATCAAGGAGACATTACCGCTGAATGAAATAACATTTTATCAGCGTGCGATAATTCAATAATAATAATAATAATAATGATCGAATCCAAACTTGCACAATCATCTGGTTCAAACAAAGCGACAAAAAAACAAAAAGGCCGGCTATTCTGTGCGCTGTACGTTAGGAAAATCAAAGAAAAGAGGACGTCCATGCAAATTGTGTTGCCACATGGGACAAACAAATGACATAACAAATACAAAGACTGGCAAAACATGTCGTATTGACGGTGGTTCCTGCAACAGCAAAAATGTGATTTATGCCGCTGAATGTATGAAGAATTAGCTAATATACATCGGATATACATCCACAGCTTTAAGCCAAAGGTTTAATAAGCACAGAGTGATGCAAAGCATGATCCGGATGCAACGGAACTGGGCAAACATTTTCACGAGAGTGAATCATGCAATTTTGATAGGGATTTAAAGGTACATATCCTGCAGAGATTAGAGGGAGATCGTGATAAATTAGAACATTACGAAAACTTGTGGATATCACGATTAGACTCCAGAGAACCAAACAGACTAAATTCTAGCCTTAATGAGCTCGGAAAGACATATTATAAACTACACAAGCATATGTAGCAGTTTAATAAAGTTTTGTCACATCAATTGTCCTCCGTTCTCAATTTCATTGTTAGAATTTTAGACTCCTTTTATTTATGGAACACAACATTCGTATTTGATAACGTTAGATTGTAAAACATTTATTCGAACATTAATTGACTGATGAAGGTCTACGATAGATCGAAAATTTTCAAATAAAACTAGTCTTGTTTTCTCTGCGTATTATCGACCCGAAACAAGAATACTCAATCTTACTTGACGCTATAATAATAATAATAATAATAATAATAATAATAATAATAATAATAATAATAATAATAATAATAATAATAATAATAATAATAATAATAATAATAATAATAATTAAGAATTAAGAATTAAGAGTCATAGACAGACAGACAAGAAAGATGATGACCATGTACAGAGCGCTACACCCGAGAGACAGTGTGGACAGGCTATATCTTCCCAGAAAGGAAGGAGGTAGAGGACTTATTTCGATAGAAGATTGTGTTGATATCGCAGAGCTGAGTCTCAAGGAATATGTAATGAAAAGCAAAGAGAAACTGATATCTGCAGCCAGAGGAAGCGTAACAGAAGAGGTAGAAAGTGTGGAATCTTACAAGAAAAGACGAAAAGAAGAGAGAGGAACAAATATCTGGGGAAAGGAACTTCACGGGCAGCATTTTAGACAGATGAAAGATGTAGGAGCAAAGGAGTTGTGGACGTGGCTACAGAAGGGAGAACTAAAGAAAGAAACCGAAGGAATGATAATGGCTGCACAGTCACAGTCCCTCAGAACGAATGCCATAAAAGCAAGGATTGATAAAAGCAGGGAAGATGCAAAATGCAGGATGTGCAGTGAAAAGGATGAAACAATCCACCACATTGTAAGCGGATGTAGCAATCTTGCGCAAAAAGAATACAAACGCCGACATGACTGCGTAGCCAGAGCACTCCACTGGGATATTTTACGTCAGCGAGGGTTTGAAATTAGTGACAAGTGGTACCAACATCAACCTGAGAGCGTTGTTGAAAATGAACACTTCAAAGTATTATGGGACTCTACAGTACAGACGGATCTTGAAATACATGCGAGAAGGCCAGACATCATAATAGTGGATAAATATTTGAATGAAACGATCATAATAGACGTAGCCATACCAGTTGATGTGAACATAAGAAACAAGGAACAGGAAAAGATCACAAAGTACCAAGATCTAGCCAGAGAAATCAGAAAGATTTGGAATGTGTCAACCAAGGTCATCCCAATTGTCATAGGTGCCCTTGGCACTGTAACAGGCAGACTTGAACAGTACCTGAAGGAAATAGGTGTAACAACAAGAATTGAGTTAATCCAGAAGTCAACCCTTCTAGGCACGGCGAGAATCATCAGACAGGTTCTTGATATCTAAGGACACTAGATGTGACCCAATATCTTGGACAGTAATTCCAAATGTTAATTCATTTGTGCGTAGCATTCATAATAATAATAATAATAATAATAATAATAATAATAATAATAATAATAATAATAATAATAATAATAATAATAATAATAATAATAATATAGCGTCAAGTAAGATTGAGTATTTTTGTTTCAGGTCGATAATACGCAGAGAAAACAAGACTAGTTTGTTTGAAAATTTTCGATCTATCGTAGACCTTCATCAGTCAATTAATGTTCGAATAAATGTTTTACAATCTAACGTTATCAAATGCGAATGTTGTGTTCCATAAATAAAAGGAGTCTAAAATTCTAACAATGAAATAGAGAACGGAGAACGATTGATGTGACGAAACTTTATTAAACTGCTACATATGCTTGTATAGTTTATAATATGTCTTTCCGAGCTCATTAAGGCTAGAATTTAGTCCGTTTGGTTCTCTGGAGTCTAATCGTGATATCCATAAGTTTTCGTAATGTTCTAATTTATCACGATCTCCCTCTAATCTCTGCAGGATATGTACCTTTAAATCCCTATCAAAATTGCATAATTCACTCTCGTGAAAATGTTTGCCCAGTTCCGTTGTGTCCGGATCATGCTTTGCATCACTCCGGTGCTTATTAAACCTTTGGCTTAAATCTGTGGATGTATATCCGATGTATATTAGCTAATGCTTCATACATTCAGCGGCATAAATCACATTTTTGCTGTTGCAGGAACCACCGTCAATACGACATGTTTTGCCAGTCTTGTATTTGTTATGTCATTTGTTTGTCCCATGTGGCAGCACAATTTGCATGGACGTCCTCTTTTCTTTGATTTTTCTAAAGTACAGCGCACAGAATAGCCGGCCTTTTTGTTCATTTGTCGCTTTGTTTGAACCAGATGATTGTGCAAATTTGGATTTCTTCGGTAAGAAATTATTGGTGGTTCTGGGAATACTTGTTTGAGATCTGGATGTTCCATTATCATGAAATGGTAGTGTCTTTGTAGTATTTGGGAGAGTCCCTTAAACTTCTGGTGCCAATCAATTACTAGAGGAACTCTGTTTTCTTTATTCTTTTCAGTAACTTTCTGTTTTAATAGACAGTTGCGATCTCGTGCTTCTACTTCGGTTGCAACTTTTGTTAGTGTTTTCACGGAATATCCTCGGTTTGCATAAAAGTTTATGAATTGCGTTGCATGTTTTCGATAGTCAGTCAAAAGGTGACAGATCCGTCTTATTCGTATAAACTAAGACAACGGATTTGAGCGAAGTGTATGCGTTGGATGGTCTGATAGTTTGTGGAGGTAAGTGTGCGTAGCTGTTGGTTTGCAATGTAATTCTGTTATCAATGTTCCATCATGCTTCTTTACTTTTGTGTCTAGAAAAACAACATCAGATTTGGAATATTCCATTGTAAATTTAATAGTAGATCTGTAAGAATTCTTTGCAGCGAATGAGTTGCAATAAGACAGGAAATGTTTCAGCTCTTCTTGATTATGATCCCATACAAAAAATACATCGTCTATGTATCGTATCCACACAGCAGGACCTTTATGATATTCTCTTTCATACTCGTGTAGCAGTAACAGCATGAAACTAAGTAATCGTTTTTCTGCTTTGGAAGCAATTAATGCGAAACAAACATTTCCTGCCAAAAGATCGAGACATGATAAGCTCCACACCACTGAATATTACACTAAAGGAACAAACAATCCGTTCAAAAAAAATAACCAAAAATCTAATGTGTACAACCTTTCACAGCACAAATTAACAGAAGATGAAAAGTTAATTTTAGAACTTGGCCTCTCTTTTTGCCCTAGCCAAAAGAATTTTAACAGAGAGAAATTCGCCAATGATACGCATGCATTTATACGACGCCTTAAACTAAAAGAATACTTCTATGAAAGATCACAAACTGATGACAAATTCGATAATGAAAAGAAAAATCAATCAATCACTAGCAAAGATCTTTGTGCTCTTAATTGGAACATTAAGAATCCTCATTGGTATCCAGAAGCAGTACGAGAAGGACGTTCAGAAGGATTGGTTGACTTCATCAACAGTTGTACTAAAGACTTCAGTGAACATATCCATTCAAATAGGAACAAACACTGGAATAACCTAAAAGATAGCCAAAGACAAGCCATAAAATCATTGTCATCTGACGAATCGATTATAATCAAACCTGCAGATAAAGGGAATGGGATTGTGATTATGAACACAAAAGACTATAATGAAGCATGTTTGAACACACTACAAGATAAAGAGTTCTATGAGACAGTCCATGATGATCCAAACCCAACGTATCGTAAATCCCTTGATAACATTATCGACGAACTTAAAGTTAAGGGCTATATCAGCGAAACAGAAGAAATTAGACTTAAAGAAGGAAACAGGACACCTTGTTTCTATGGTCTTCCCAAACTCCATAAGGACTTCGAAAAGTTCCCTCCTCTTCGTCCAATTTGCAGTGGGTATAACTCTTGCTCCACAAGATTATCAGAATGGGTAGATAGTTTTCTGAAACCAGCAGCAATGCAGACAAGCTCATATGTCCGAGATACGACTGACTTCGTCAACAAGTTGGAAAAGATAAAAATTTCTGGAAAACTTTCAAGCCCCTCTTTACTGACAAAACATCTGGGCACAACAAAATAGTTCTTGTAGAAAACGATAACATCATAAATGATGACAAGATGATATGTGAAGTTTTCAATTCTTACTTTGTAAATATAACCGACACGCTACCTATCACTGCACCGCCAGAGTCTGACGTTGAAGTCACTTCGACAACTGATCATGTGCTGCATTCGATCCAAAAATATAGGAACCATCCAAGTATTATCAGAATCAAGGAGGCTGTTGGTATTGTTGACGAATTTGAATTTAATTTTGTTGCACCCATTGATGTCTGGAAGGAAATCAACCAGCTTAATAGTTCAAAAAAATCTAGTGGGGAGATTCCTACGGACATTCTAAAATTACTCTCAGGTTTGTGTATTGATCAGATCACATTGTATATTAATAAGATGTTCGGAAATAGCGAATTTCCAGACCAACTAAAACTGGCTGATGTATCACCTATCTTTAAAGCTGATGATTCTACATTAAAATTTAATTTTAGGCCTATAAGTGTCCTTCCAGCCCTATCTAAAGTCTTTGAGCGCATCATGGCTAAGCAAATGACACCGTTTGCAAATACCAGACTTTCTAGTTTACTGTGTGGCTTCCGTAACGGTTACAGTACACAACATGCGCTGTTCCGTCTTATTGAAGCTTGTCGCAGTACACTGGATAAAAAGGGCTATGTGGGAATGGTACTGATGGATTTGTCAAAAGCTTACGACTGCCTTCCACATGATCTCTTAATAGCTAAGCTGGCTGCCTATGGTTTTGGTCTAAAAAGCCTGAAACTCTTTTCAAGTTACCTCTCAAACAGGAAGCAACGAGTCAAATGTGGCAACTCATTTAGCGAATGGCAAAACATAGAATCAGGTGTCCCCCAAGGTTCAGTGTTACTTGTTTAACTTCTTCATGAACGATTTCACATATGCCATTACTAAGTCAGAGTTCTGTAATTTTGCAGATGACAATACAATATATGCATGCAGTCAAAACCTAGAACATGTTATATCCTGTCTTAAGAATGATACCCATAATGCGCTGTGTTGGTTTCGGGACAATGGAATGGTTGCAAATCCTTCCAAATTTCAAGTCATGTTTCTTGGGCTGAAACCAGGCCAGGAATACATGTTTGAAATTGATAAGAAACCGATTCCTGCAACTAGCACAGTGAAACTCTTGGGTATTACTATTGACCCCCGGCAAACATGTAAAAACACTTTGCACAAAAGCCAACAACAAGACCAGTGCGTTTTCACGAGTAGCAGAAAAATCGACAGTACTGAAGAGCAAAGATCCCTACATTTCGTAACAATGGATGTATCCTCGTTAATTGTATCCAAACATCGACCATGGAGAAGGTGTAGCTGCATGCGTAGAAGCACTTGAAAGACGCACAAATAAGTCTGTTCCTAGCGATGTTATAGCCGAACCTCCTAATCTTCATCCTAAAAAGCAACACACTATCATTCGACGGCACAAATTTTACCATCAAATCAAAGGGACTGCAATGGGTACACCCATGGCTGTTAGCTTTGGAAACTTATTTATGTCAAAATTTGAGACTGATTTGCTACACGAGTATGAAAGAGAATATCATAAAGGTCCTGCTGTGTGGATACGATACATAGACGATGTATTTTTTGTATGGGATCATAATCAAGAAGAGCTGAAACATTTCCTGTCTTATTGCAACTCATTCGCTGCAAAGAATTCTTACAGATCTACTATTAAATTTACAATGGAATATTCCAAATCTGATGTTGTTTTTCTAGACACAAAAGTAAAGAAGCATGATGGAACATTGATAACAGAATTACATTGCAAACCAACAGCTACGCACACTTACCTCCATAAACTATCAGACCATTCAACGCATACACTTCGCTCAAATCCGTTGTCTCAGTTTATAAGAATAAGACGGATCCGTCACCTTTTGACTGACTATCGAAAACATGCAACGCAATTCATAAACTTTTATGCAAACCGAGGATATTCCGTGAAAACAATAACAAAAGTTGCAACCGAAGTAGAAGCACGAGATCGCAACTGTCTATTAAAACAGAAAGTTACTGAAAAGAATAAAGAAAACAGAGTTCCTCTACTAATTGATTGGCACCAGAAGTTTAAGGGACTCTCCCAAATACTACAAAGACACTACCATTTCATGATAATTGAACATCCAGATCTCAAACAAGTATTCCCAGAACCACCAATAATTTCTTACCGAAGAAATCCAAATTTGCACAATCATCTGGTTCAAACAAAGCGACAAAAGAACAAAAAGGCCGGCTATTCTGTGCGCTGTACTTTAGGAAAATCAAAGAAAAGAGGACGTCCATGCAAATTGTGCTGCCACATGGGACAAACAAATGACATAACAAATACAAGACTGGCAAAACATGTCGTATTGACGGTGGTTCCTGCAACAGCAAAAATGTGATTTATGCCGCGGAATGTATGAAGCATTAGCTAATATACATCGGATATACATCCACAGCTTTAAGCCAAAGGTTTAATAAGCACCGGAGTGATGCAAAGCATGATCCGGATGCAACGGAACTGGGCAAACATTTTCACGAGAGTGAATCATGCAATTTTGATAGGGATTTAAAGGTACATATCCTGCAGTGATTAGAGGGAGATCGTGATAAATTAGAACATTACGAAAACTTATGGATATCACGATTAGACTCCAGAGAACCAAACGGACTAAATTCTAGCCTTAATGAGCTCGGAAAGACATATTATAAACTATACAAGCATATGTAGCAGTTTAATAAAGTTTCGTCACATCAATCGTTCTCCGTTCTCTATTTCATTGTTAGAATTTTAGACTCCTTTTATTTATGGAACACAACATTCGCATTTGATAACGTTAGATTGTAAAACATTTATTCGAACATTAATTGACTGATGAAGGTCTACGATAGATCGAAAAGTTTCAAACAAACTAGTCTTGTTTTCTCTGCGTAATAATAATAATGATAATAATAATAATAATAATAATAATAATAATAATAATAATAATAATAATAATAATAATAAAACAAAATTGACCAACAAGATATATCACCAATGTGCAGGCTGTGTGGGGAAAGAGAAGAGACCATCAGCCATATTGTTGCAGAGTGTACGAAACTTGCACAGAAGCGATATCGCCACTGGCGCCATGACAGGGTTGTAGTGGTTATACACTGGACATTATGTAAAAGATTTGGATTTCCCCATAGTGATCAGTGGTATCAACATATTCCAGAAAGAGTATTAGAAAATGAAAATATAAAGCTGCTGTGGGACTTTTCAATTCAGATGGATCACCACCTTGAACACAATAAACCTGATATAGTAATACACGAAAAAACTAACAGGGTATGTGAAATCATAGATGTTGCATGCCCATTCGATACAAGAGTAAAGATGAAAGAGCGCGAGAAGATTGAACGATATCAGGACTTAAAAAGAGAAATTGGTAAAATCTGGGAATGCAGAAAAGTATTTGTGGTTCCAATCGTGATTGGGGCATTGGGTACATTGAGCAAGGATTTCAGTTCATGGGCAGCAAAGATAGAAGTGGAAGGTAAGACTGACATGATGCAAAAAGCTTGTGTGTTGGGAACGGCAAAGATTATCAGGAACGTTCTAGATATCTAAGGTCAAGGGTATTGACTTGATATTTAGCTAAACAACAGACCACCAATGACAATGATATGGTGTGCGAAAAAACAACAACAATAATAATAATAATAATAATAATAATAATAACAATAATAATAATAATAACAATAATAATAATAATAATAAATTCGTGTTTGCCCCATATGGTTTGCCCTAGTGTCCGAGCTGACAGCTCAGTTAACATAAAAATTATGTCTACTAGGCATATGTTATTCCCTACATACATAATCAGTTCATATGATGTAAGACACACGATTGAGAAGATATTCAGTGTGAATATGTAGTATATAGAGTAAGTGTATCTTAACCGAAAAAACATTCAGAAGTCTCTACCAGAAATCATTAGAAATTGCCTCCAGTTTTGAAATATGATAGCAGTGAAAGAGTTTGCATAATCGCTGAAATTCTTATCTGTATATCTCATTTGTAGCGATTTCTATAGATATTTCAACGAAGGTCAATATTCTTCGACCGGAAAATGAACGCAGCTCCGGCCCCAAACAAGCTGTGTGCCTAAACATGTAAACAACTCTGGACGGACATCCCCACAACTGATTTATTAAAAAAAATTGCAACTAACTGAAGTATTTTAGCATCCATTTCAGTTTTAGTGAGGGTACTAGAAAATTTACCTCAAACAACCGATTTTGTCTCCAGGGGCTAGAAAGCGGTGATCTCATTGGCTGACAAGCATGAAATCGGATGATTTCCGCATGCTCTGGCAACCAGTAAGGATTTGAGCCTTATCTTCGAACAAGTTATCTATGTTCAAGTTCAGTCAAGTCAAGTTAGTCAGTCAAGTTATGTTAACTATCGAGGACCATTTTGAGAGTGATTAGACATTGGTTGAAGCTAAATTCACATAACTAGAGTCAACCAAATCTGTATACATTTTTTGGGACAACCGGTAGATCTTCCCAACCTAGTTCGTCCTACAGTTTTTGCCCATTTGTGCCTTCCTATGCTCCAGTTACGGCCAATTCAGCAGGATACTGGATCTCATTTCGGGGTCATACCAACGGTACATGGTGTCACCATAGTCAAAATGGGGTCTTACATGAAATTATATACACTCCTTGTGGGGACTGTCTGTACACTGTCGGTGTTGGAAAATTGACATGAGGGTACACCGGTCCCCACAATGTACACTTCTGTGTAAAATGTATGCATTGTGGGGACATAGAAAAAAGGCTCCTGGGGGTAGAATTAGCCATTTTAGACAGAATAAACCAATGCACATTGTGGGGTCAGAATTTTTGTCCCCACAATTACGACAGTCCCCACAAGGCGGGTGTGTAAACCATAAAATGTCCTCACAACGTAGGTCATGTGGGTACATACATACATACAGGAATTAGATGGAAAAGATAGAAGTGAAAGTCTGATCCCAGATGCAGATGAAGCACAAAAATTCTGGAGCTCAATATGGGAAAGCCCAGTAGAGCACAACACTCAGACAGAATGGCGGAGGGAAATCAAAGAGGAGATGAAAGAATTATACCATAAACAAGAAGATATAGAAATTGAAGAAGGAAAGGTTAAGGAACAATTAAGTGCAGGGATTCTGGATCAAGAACTTGAATGGACTCCACAACAGAATCGCTGAGCAGCTCATTGAAATAATTAGAACTGGTGTTGTGCCGACATGGATGACAACAGGTAAGACAGTGTTGTCTGTGAAAAATATTAGAAAAGGTAATGCAGTGGACAACTATTGACCAATATCGTGTATACCACTTATGGGGAAAGTGTTGACAGGGATGGTCTAGCTGCAGATCAGATTTACACGTATATGGAAGAGCGAGAGTTGGTCCCAGATGAGCAAAAGGGGTGTAAAAGAAAAGCAAGGGGCACAAAAGATCAGTTATTTATAGACAAGACCATTATAAAGAATTGTAAAAGAAGACATACCAATCTCTCCATCGCATGGATTGACTATCGTAAAGCTTAAGATATGATACCACATTCGTGGATAATAGAATGTCTTAACATGATTGGAGTTGCAGAAAACCTCAAAGAGCTATTACTAAATGCCTCGCTGGAAAACGATATTAACAGCAGGGAAAGAAGAATTAGGAGAAGTAACCATTCAGAGAGGAATCTTCCAGGGTGACTGCTTGTCCCCGCTATTTCTTGTGATTTGTCTTCTACCAATGTCAATGGTACTGAGAAAGTGCAAGGCTGGATATCAACTTGAAAAGGGAAAAGCGAAAGTAAATCACCTCCTTTTCATGGATAATTTGAAGATATTTGCAAAGGGTGAAAATGAGATTGATTTACTTCTAAGAACTGTGAGTGCTTTCAGTGAGGACATAAGTATGATGTTTGGAGTTCAGAAGTGCGGAGTGGTTGTAATGAAAAGAGGAAAAGTTATGAATAGTGATGGTGTACAACTGCCAAACGACATTTGGCTGGCGACATTTAGTTTCCCAAAAATAATTTGATGCTGGCAGAAGTCATCTTAGGATGGGTTTACACCAGTCTCTACAAAAAACCAGGTTGGTCTGTTATTATAAGGTCAATACAGGACATACTGTCTCCTCTAATATTCGTGGGTTCGTCAATCAATTGATATAGATTACTAGTTTCAATGAGTTCATCTAAGTCATTCCCCTCAGGTTGTTCAGTGTCCCCGTGCCACCATTGGAACGATCTACAATTAAAATCTCCAGTTGATATCAAGGCATGCAGTTTTTCTGTCTTCAGTATATTGATAACAGACTGTAACTTATCTGTAAACAATACAAATGTCTCGCTGTCTTGGCTAGGGCTACGATACACCGTTACAAAGAATATTTTCTTGCTACCAAGTTTAACTTCAGTTACGATCATTTCTTGCAACAACTCGAATTCTTTTCTGCGTTTAATGGGCAACCCGTCCCGAAAATATATGGAGACACCTCCAATTTTGGTGTTGCTTGGGTGGTCATTGCGGTATATTTCTTTACTGTATCCTTCAATACTAATTTCCTCATTGCTAATTGTGCTTTTCAACATGGTCTCTGAGAGGGCTATGGTATCAAAGTGATGAATTGAAATGTAAGCTTCAAGCAAAGAGATCTTGATTTTATCTCTCGTGCAAATACTTTTCAGATTCCAGTGCAGAAATTTGAAAATCTTATTATGATCGTGTCCAGGATTCGTTTCAATATCCCCGCAAATCAACAGTTTATTTTCGAATTGTAGATAGCCAAGGAGCACGTAGATTTGCATTGTAAATAGACTAAGTTGGAAGTATCTAACAATCCGTTTCCGATAAACAACGAAATTTACAAAGAAATTTGCCACGCAGGATTTCGTGACAGAAACAATACGGAAGACGCGAAGGATCACAAGGGGTGTGACAGACATGTAAATGCTAACTGGATCTTGCATATCTAGCACCTTCTCATTGACAAAAATCAATGAATAATAAAAGAAATCGGCGATGATAATAGAAATAGGAATTGTGCAAACTGATGCTCATAGGAATAGGTACAAATAGGCAATAGAGCGGATACAATCTGAGATGATGCAACCAATGGGGAAAACTTTCGCTATTTTGCGCAGGACATGATTCTCACGGGAAGCTATTCCTGCACGCCACTGCTCAACACCTACTGGCATTAAGTGTATCCATCTCCCTGGCCACTCAGAATTTCAATGAACAGCAATCCCTGGAAACAAAGCATCCGTACAAGAACAAATGGACGAATACAACAAAACAAATTAAATCTAAATGTAAAACAACATATAACACAAAGTAAGGGGTTTGCGTTAATTCTTCCTCTTGGGAAACAGACGGCCATACACCTGGGGATTATGTAAAGCCTGGCAGCTTGGGGCATTTTAGTATATTTCGGGAAAAAATATATTCGTAGTGCTTCGATGAAAATAATCTTCTCCAATATAAGGGACAAAATATTATGAGATATGGCTTTGTTGTAATATCAACATAAACAAGGCCTTTCCAAATTTCATTCCAACACATTTTGCAAAACGAGTGCAGGCCTAACAACTTACTTGGTAGGTTAAGTTAAGGGTCAGAAAGTTAAAAAGAAGACTTAACTTAACTTAAAAAGAAGACTTCAGGGACGAGTGAAGGAGATAAACAAAGATCTTTGTCGGGTGGATATGTTGATTGAGAAGAAGAAAATTAAACATAAGCATAAATCACTAAAACCTGTCTTAATGGTTTGAGTATCTTTGAAACTGTATTTTTTGTTGGTCAACATAAGGTCAATACAACTCCCCTGTGTGGATTTAAAATAGGTAGGTGTTCTAATTATACTAAACAAACCATTACTCTCAATGAAAGAAGAAAGCGTATGGTTAGGTACATCCATGTTGAAATCTCCAAAAAGAAGTAACGTTTGTACTGATTTAGCACAAAAGTCAACAACCTTTTGGATTTCATCTAAGAAGTAAGCCGTTTAAGAAGTAAGTCGTTTTGGCAAGGATGTTTATAAATGGGTAAGAGCACCATTTAGAATTGTTAATGTTCATCTCGATAGGGACAGCTTGAATATCACCATGGAATCAAATCAAATCAAATCATAAACATTCTTGAAAGTTGGTGTTACATAGTTTAAAGAAGAAACTAATTTATACCAACTATTTACAATATAATTTACAAATGTCTAAGAAATATACATAACGTAGTGGACAGGCTATTTACAAATTCGGCAATTATATTGTTCACCCGTCCAGGTTTTGATCTTTGTTTTAAAGCTTGCAACCGTTGATAGCTCCTTTATTTCATCGTTAAGATTGTTCCACAATATGCTTCCTCTGAATGAGAGCGACTCCATGCCAAATTTTATCGTCCTCGTAATCGGCAATTTACACAGATGCTTAGTTCTGAGGTCATACTGAATCTCCTTCCTTTCATGAAGGTGCCAGATGTATGATGGATTTAGCTGGTTCATTGACTTAAAGATTTCTAGCATCAATTTTTGGAGATTTTTAATATGGATCGTTACAGTGTCACTTTTCTCCAAAAGTGTATCAAAGGAAGAGTCGTAATCATTGTGGAGTATTCTTAAAGCACGCTTATGGGTACGGTTTATTTTATGGTTGGCATCTTTGCCACAAAACATCCACACTAATGGGCAATAGTTAAAGCTTGAGATAATTACTGTGTTGCACAGTTTCATTGCCTGTTCTCTTGAGAGATAAATATTTAACCTCCTAAAAGCACTGACTTTTCTGTTTGTTTTGTCGCAGAGTGTTTTTACATGCTTATTGAATCGAAGCTTGTTGTCAATTTCGATTCCAAGAAGTTTAACATGTTCAGTGGACGATATTTTTACACCCTCAATATTCAAGCGTAACTTATGTTTTTCATTTAGTCCCAGGAACATCAATTGGAACTTATCAGGGTTTGCCACCATACCATTAGCATAAAACCAATTTAGGAGTGTACTTAGGTCGTTTTCTAAATTTGTCGTAATTTCGCTTATACGAGTGCCACATGAATACACGGTGTTATCGTCAGCAAAATTACATATTTCTGAATTTAATTTCATATAGAATAAATCATTTAGGAAGATGTTGAATAGCAAGGGCCCAAGAACGGAGCCTTGGGGGACGCCTATCTTCACATTGCTCTGAGAACTTTTGTAAGACCCAATTTTTACACTCTGTTTCCGATTCGTTAGGTAGCTATACATCAGTCGCAAGCTTTTTTCATGAAACCCATAGGCCTCTAATTTAGCAATAAGGAGGTCATGAGGTATACAGTCATATGCTTTTGATAGGTCCATAAGGATCGTACCAACCATACCAGACGAATCTAGGCTCTTTCTCCATGCTTCTATAACTCTTACTAGCGAATGTTGTGTGCTATATCCCTCTCTGAAACCAGAAAGTAGACTTGATAGGATAAGTTTAAAAAATCCTTCCATTTGCCCTTTGAGTATTCTCTCAAAAATTTTGGAGACCGATGGCAAGACACTAATAGGCCTGTAATTCACCTTTGTAGTGGTTGCACCTCTTTTAAAACCGGGTGACACATCAGCATCCTTCAGTTCCTTTGGAAATTCAGAATCATAGATGGCAGTGTTGATGCAGTCGGTAAGATATGGGCAAGCTAAATCCTTTGCTTTCTTAAGTTTATCAGTAGGTATTTTGCCACTATTTGCTTTATTACAATTAAGTGCGTCTATTTGCTTCCCAACTTCATTTGGTAAAACGTGAGTGAACTCAAATTTGGAATTTGTCACGTCACAATTTTCTCTAATTCTCCTGATAGAAGGGTGGTTTTTATATTTCTCAACTGCTTTTTCTACCATCTGATCTACTGTTAGATCGACTGCCATATCCTCATTAGCCTCCTTAAAGCTTGGTGCAATATCTAACGAGTCAGTTATGTTGCTAAAATATTCGTTGAAGCATTCAGAGACCTCTTCGTCTCTCGAGAGTATCTTGTCTCCTTCAATCAATATGATCCTATCTCTTGTAGGATCCACGTTTGAAAACAATGGCTTTACGCTTTTCCAAAACTGTTTATCATTCTCGATGGTCTTCGATTGAATGGATTCAAAATACTCCCGTTTTTTCCTTATATTCAACTTTACAACAAGGTTCCTCTGATCTTTATACTTTCTCATATCTTCCGTACTACCACTTCTATTTGCAACCTTTTTGAGATTGGTTCTTACCATTATCGCTTTACGCAGCTCTTTCGTTACGTGTGGTTTGTTATTTGCTCTAACTACTTTTGTTTTAAGGGGTGCATTTGCTTCAAGGGTGGTCATGAAGACAGATTCAAATTCCGAGTAGCTCGTTGGATGCGAGGCACGAATATTTCTCTCAAGGTCCATTTTCCAGCGCTCCTCTGACCAGTTCTTATAGTCACGATAGAGAAGTTTCTTTGGAGGTGCCTTGTTGTAAGTTGACTTAAGTACAGTGTATATCAAATGGTGATGATCGCTAAATCCAGTCTCAAATGACTGGGTCATCATAAAAGAGTGCTTCTTATTTGTTAACAGTAGGTCAATGCACCGTCCCTGGCAAGACTTGAAACATGTAGGCCCTTTGATGAGATTGTAAAGATTATGTTCTTCCAGTAAAGGAGACAGATTTTTATCATTAGGCTCCATGTTGAAGTCTCCAAGGACAAGTATATTGTCATACCGCCCAAGCTTATCAATAAGCTTGGAAATTTGTTCTACGAAGAAAGACATGTTTTGATTTGGAGGTCTATAGATCGGTACTAACAACCATTTTTGCTTTCTAATATTTAGTTCAAACGGAATAACCTGTATATCTGTTGACATATTGTCAACTTTAATCTCTGTCGAAAGGAGGCAATCTCTGACAAAGACCAACAACCCACCACTTTTATCAGATACATCAAGTCTGTATGGTGTTTTGAATCCGGGTATTAAAAACTGATTTTTTGGAAACGATGCATCTAATTTTGTCTCCGCAATGACCAAGATGTCTATATGATCCTGTACCATAATTGAAAAATCTTCAAATTTGTTCCGGATTGAGTTTATGTTAATGTACCCAAAGATGACATTTTTGGGGTATTTTAAGCGAAGATTTTGGAGTTTGTCAAAACAATTTGCCTCAGTTTCATAGGCTACCGAATCTGATGTTTTTAATATATTTAAGGCGTTTTCCCTTAAAATTTGGTTGTTACCATCATTACGATCAGAACGAGGTTGGTTAAGTTCCTGTCTTTCTTGTTGCGTTTCCTTGCCTGTATTGTTAGTAGCCTCGATTCAATAACTTTTAATAAACTTAATGTAATTGTTTGCTAATACTGAGTCCCCTTTTCGATTCAGATGGAGTTGCTTCCGACTAAGGCAGGACACATCAATATTTGAATTATCTATCACTTGGACGTTCAGTTCTTTTGCAAGATCTTTTATTTTCGTGTTTAACTCTTTCACGTTGAGTTTCTTATCCAGTGCTTGTTTGTCTTTTCGAATTACAACGGTCGACAAAACGATTTCCGTGCCAGGTGCTTCTTTTCTGGTTTCTTCAATGGCGCTCTTCATATTTCCTATGGTATCAATCCCTTGGGTGAGGTCATTTGTTCCTGAATGTATAATGATGCACGAAGGCCGTTTCCTTACGACTGGTTTTATGTGGTCGACAATGTCTCTTGTCGTTGCTCCTGAATGTGCTCTTACTTTTACATTATGATCTTTTTGCATTCCTGCCTCCTCCAGTCCATTGAGAATTGAATCTCCGATTATCGTTATATTTTTCCTTGTAGTTTTACTTTGCTTCGTTGTTTTCCCTTGTTTTGATTTTTCATCTTGTTTTTCTTCTGGTCTCGAGATACTCAATCTTTGGTTGCTTGTTTTTGCATTGCCATTTTCTTTGGAATTCATTTTGTTGGATGTTGGGAGACCTTCCGGTGAGTTGCTATGGTAACTGTTGTGCTCAACTGTTGTATTGCTGTAGTTGGGAGATTGGCCTGTTCCCATGGGGGGAGCAGTCGCCTTACTACTTTGATTGTTTACGCAATGCTTGGGGCTTTGGAGTCTAGGCCCATCTAGAATTTTCTCGATGATTCTTTGCTTATCATTTAGCTGTTTTTCCAGCGAGATTATCCTTTCTTGGAGGGATCGTATGAAGGCCTCATGTAAGTGGTTTCCACTCGTGCTTCCACCAGAGAAATTTTCTCTGGGGGAGCTGCAAGATCTGTTTGCCACCTGAGCCTTAATTGCCAGGATTTCGCCGTGAATGAAGCGCTTGAATTCTTCGTGATCATTTTGGAGTCTGACATTTTGATCTTGGAAAATTTCATGTTGATTGGTTTGGTCAGTCTCCGTTTGTGGACCGTCCAGGACTTCTATTGTCAAACATCAAGAGATGAAGGAACACTATCCTCGTGAATACATTAAACCAGACGCAAAGGGCACTTACACCTGTTCTTGGATTTAGTTATTAATCAACACAATTCAGTCGTAACTTTGGTTTACTGATATAAATGAAGAAAAGTGAGGAAAAGCAAGCAAAACAACTTTATGGAAACCAGCCTTAAACATCAGAGAACAAATTTAATTTTCAGAGATATCATCAGACGAGTTTTGCTGCAATGAAGAATATCTTCTTTACCGGTTCAAAAAGCATCGCATCTGTTTAACAAACAAAGCAATAACATAGTTTGGTATATGGCAGGTATGCAGCTGATGTGAGCCTGCAGCATTAAGGTTGCAGGCGCACAATAGCAGGTTTTTGGGTACGTACCATCTCCTTGCTTAGTTTCATAGGAGGGGGAAACGGCTTCGGATCTCTACCCAAGATGTAGCCAAAATCGATGTGAAACAGCTTTCCTGCAAATGTGAAAGGAAACTTTAGTAGTATTAACACAGGGCACTATTTCTGGGCCACATGGCCAATATTTCTAGGCTACCATGGGGCTAACAAAAAATCGTTAATATACACACTGGAGAAGCCTAGATAGAAGACAGTGACAAAGAGAAGTTACTGGGCATCAATTTTGATAAGAAACGAAGTTTCAGTAAAAATGTCCAAACGCTATGTGTAAAAGCTAGTCAGAAGCTTCATGCTCTTACTCGTATTTCAGTTTTCATGGAGCCTGAGAAACTAAAACTGTTGATGAAAACATTCGCTGTGTCCCAATTTAGTTATTTCTCGCTGATTTGGATGTTTCATGACAAAAATCTGACTAATAAGATAAATAGAGTACATCAAAGGCCTTAAGAGTCGCATGCAAGGAAAATGTTTAAGTAATATTTAAGTAATCGTAATGAGCAAAACAAGTGCCGTAGGCAATGACATGCGTCCATCAGTTATTTTGCTTCTCAGAAGTGACAAAGTCGTTCTAAACCAACGATATTGCGTTTGGTAGGCTGAATGGACAATTCTTAAGTTATTTGGTCATTAATAATAATATGATAATATAATTTATCTATTTATTTACGGTTAGCTCGAAGATAACTACCGGGTGTCCCAAAAAAACGCAACAGATTTGATGGGGACTAGCGACAAGAATTTAGGTCCAATCAATCCACAATAATTTTATATATAATCCTCGATAGCTAACTTGAAGATAGATACCTTGTTTGATCATATTGGTGCATGGAGAGTTGGAATATTAATCTTAAAAGCTCAAATTTGCCTGAACCTCAAAACCAGAGCTTGTGGCTTTTAGCCTAAACTGCAAGCGCGCTATTTTGGGGAATCTCCTGAATTACCGTGAAATAAGAGAATAAAGCCTCACGCTGAGGAAAACATTTGAATAGAAATTCAATCAAGTTCATCAATTCTGTCCTGAAAAGACATCCTTTGTTGTGCTTCAAAAGTTTCGAAAACTTAGCATTGCATCTGTCTCATAAAAGAAAGTAATCCGCAAAATAGTTTGCTTGGGTGTGAAAGTGAATTAGTTCTTGCAATCTTAATGACTTTAATGAAATGTATTTTGTATAATCTTTCTTCGAATTATTAAGAAACAAGAAATCAAATATACCCAAGGGAAAATTATCCATGGATAAGATCCTTAAAACTGCTCATTCGTGCTTGGCTCTTTTGCTGGTGCACTATGATGGAAGAAATATATTCCTTTGTGAATTTTCCCTTCGGCATTGTTATGTTTGTCAATGTTTAGCTTTCAAATTTCAATTGAAATGTGTGCCTAAACATGTGTGCCTTAGTATGCTCATACTACTACACTCTGCATATGACTGAGGAGATTCCTCAAGCGCGTTTTCAGTTAGGTCAAAACCCGAAACCTCTGGTTTGGAGATGGAAGCAAATTTGAAGTTTCAAGATTGATATTTCGACTCTCCATGCACCAATATCAACAAACAAGGTATCTATCGTCAAGTTAGCTATCGAGCATTATATCAAAAATTATTTTGGATTGATTGGACCTAAATTCTTGTCGCTAGTCCCGATCAAATCCGTTGCGTTTTTTTGGGAGACCCGGTACTGGAAGCTAATTACAGCCAACCACTAACAAAAAGGAAAACTCAAAATTGAATAATCTTATTTACATCTTGACTATACAAATAAATAAATATCTAAAACAATCCTAAATTATTTACAAATCTTTTACACGATCTTCAGTTGCAATTCCTAAATGAATGCTTTTTATCTTCCGCTCTGTCAAGATACGAGACTCTTTTAGTTCTACTGCCAAAGAATGCCAGAGTTTGTGTTCCTGATTGTCTCTATACCATAAGCATTTGATCGTTAAATTGGTACTGACAAGTTGTCATTACCTCTCAGTCTATATGGAATTTCTTCTCGACGAAGACTTCTTTTTCTATGTCAATTTAAAAACAACTACAACTCTAATATCTACATTCAACTGTGCCCCTCATAGCGGGAAAAGACCCAAGGAAATCGTGTTCCCACTATGAGGGACACTTACCAATACACAATCCATTATAAAGAAGATATACAACCAAAATAAAAGGGAGGGGGGGGGGTAGCTGCTGTTTGGAGTTTCACTTAAATCGTTGAGTAGTCTTGATGTATAATATAGTGGCATCCATGATCATTCTATTGCTAATTATATTCAAGTGTGAACTGCCATATAAAAGGAGATCGCACAAGGCTGTTGTATCCATATCATCAATGTCCAGGGCAGGAATTACTGAAAGCTGACCAAAGAGATCTGCACGCATCAAGTCAAACTGTGGGCAGTGCAGGAAATAGTGTTCGTTGTCCTCTTTTCCAGTTCCGCAATCACAAATCGGGTTTAGACAGTCGAAGTTATGCTGGAATCTGTGTTCGTTTAATGCACTTCAAGCGAAGTTTTGTTAAAGATCTAACACCTTCAATGTCATGAATGTCATAATGTCATAATGTCATATGTCAATGTCAATGTCATAAATAGGAAAAAGTACTTTTTCGCCGTTGTTTATAGAAGTCCAAGCCAGAATCAGACTGAATTTGATAACTTCACAATAAATTTTGAGCTGATGTTATCCAAAATGCATGCTGAAAATCCATTTTGCGTTATCATTACTGGTGATTTCAACTGCCGATCAACTCAATGGTGGGAAAACGATATAGAGAACAATGAGGGAAAGCTGTTTGAGCCATTAACATCTGATCTAGGCCTACACCAGTTGATTTCTGAACCAACACACTTGATGGGTAATTCAAAATCCTGCATTGATTTGATTTTCACTGATCAACCAAACCTCGTTATCGAATCTGGTGTTCATCCCTCTCTTCATGAGCAGTGTCATCATCAAATAGTCTATGGAAAATTATCTGTTTCAAATATAAAACTACCTCCCTACTCACGCAGGATTTGGTACTATGACAAGGCAGATTTCGTTGCGATTATGAAAAGCATCCAACTTTTTCGCTGGCAAGAGCACCTTAACAAACTGACATGTCCCAATGAGCAAGTTCAGTTACTTAATGAAGTTCTGTTAAACATTTACTCTAATTTCATACCTAACAAAGTTAAAACGATTAGACCCCACCAAGCACCCTGGATAACAGAAAAGGTTAAAAACTTTCTGAGAAAAAAGAATCGTGCCTACAGAAATTTCATAAGGAGGGGCCAACCAAATGACAAGCTAGAGGGAATACAAAAGTTGATATCCGAAGGTTCGAAAATGATAGAGGATGCCAAACGAAATTACTTTCTCAAGGCAGGAAACACTTTGGCTAACCCTGGGACTTCTAGTAAAGCTTATTGGTCTTTAATCAACACCGTCCTAAATAAGGCCAAGATTCCAATAATACCACCTCTTCTAGAAAACGGGTTGTTTATAACGGATTTCACTGAAAAGGCACAGATATTCAATGAGTATTTCGTACTCCAGTGTACAACAATCAATACAGGTAGCGTAATTCCACCTAATATGCCAGCTCCTTCTTCCCTCATAAGCGATTTTCCTATGTCTAACGAAAAGATACTGAACATTATAAGGTCTCTAAATCCTAATAAAGCTCATGGTTGGGATGGAATATCAATCAGAATGATAAAATTAAGTGATACTGCACTAGTTATTCCACTAAAAATAATATTTGAAAACTGTTTGAGATGTGGTTTATTTCCCAAAATATGGAAATATGCAAATGTTGTGCCGGTTCATAAGAAAAATGAGAAAAATTTGAAGGGAAACTATCGACCAATTTCTCTCCTACCAATCTTTGGGAAAATACTTGAAAAACTTATGTACGATTCTTTATACTCACATCTCGTTTCATGCAATTTACTCAATCCGAATCAATCAGGCTTTCGTCCCGGTGACTCAACGGTTAATCAGCTGATTTCCATAACGCACACGATCTTTAAAGCCTTCGATTGTAATCCACCTCTTGATGTTCGCTCTGTGTATCTTGACATCTCTAAAGCATTTGATAGGGTATGGCACGACGGTTTGATTTATAAACTAAAACGATGTGGCGTTTCTGGAGAGCTCCTTTTACTTATCCAAAGTTTTCTTAAGGATAGAAAACAGCGAACAGTTCTAAATGGACAGAATTCTGATTGGGGAGATATTTCAGCAGGAGTACCCCAGGGTTCTATTCTAGGACCCTTGTTTTTCCTTGTATATATCAACGATCTAGCTGCTGACGTGAAGTGCAACGTTAAGCTTTTTGCTGATGATACATCGTTGTTTACCGTAGTAGAAGACTCTAGCTCGGCTGCCAGTGATATGAACCATGACCTAGAGTTGATAAGACAGTGGGCCTACGACTGGAAAATGTCCTTCAATCCTGATCCGCAAAAACAAGCTGTTGAACTGTTATTTTCTACGAAAAGAATTGAAATCAATCATCCAGAAATTCGTTTTAATAATATTCCAGTGATGAAAGTGGATAAACATAAACATTTAGGAATTATCCTGGACTCAAAGCTTTCTTTTTCGGCTCATATCCAGGCAGCTATCTCTAAGACAAGGAAGGGTGTCGGTTTGCTGAAATATCTCTCCAAGTACCTACCCAGACATACCCTAAACGAATTATTCAAGCTCTATGTGCGGCCCCACCTGGAATACGGAGATGTTATCTATCATATTCCGGCCAAAGTATGTGAATTTAGCGGTAACACTACTTTGTCAAGTTTGATGGAAAAGTTGGAGTCAGTTCAGTATTCTGCTGCTCTAGCCGTTACAGGAACGTGGAGGGGGACATCGCGAGAGAAGTTGTACGCAGAACTTGGTTGGGAATCATTGAGTTCCCGAAGATGGAGTAGACGCCTTACGTTGTTTTACAAAATGATACATAATCTGATGCCTGAATATACAGCTGATCCAATCCCCCAACTTCAGCAGTCGCATTACTCTCTTCGCAATCAGGATGTCATTGGGCGAATAAGGGCAAGGACAGAAAAATTCAAATCTAGCTTTTATCCCAATTGCCTGTCAGAATGGAATGAACTAGATCCGGAGGTTAGACTTGCACCATCGGTCGCTATCTTTAAGAGAAAGCTGATTTCAATTATCCGCCCCCCTGCTAAATCTGTCTTTGGGATTCACGATCCAATAGGATTATCCTATCTGACTCAACTTAGAGTGGGTCTTAGTAAGTTATGCTTTCACAAATTCAAGCACAATTTTAGGGATTCCATAAATCCAATGTGTCCTACAAACGATGGTATCGAGACTACGGAACACTTTTTGTTGCTCTGCCCCTCCTTCGAGGTTGAACGTCGAAATCTTCTCGCTAGAGTGTTTGATTTGCTGCGACCATTTGAACATATCGATCTTTCAAATGAGGTTTTGACGCAACTGTTATTATATGGCGATAAAAACCTTCCAAAGGACCTCAACAGAAATATACTCGAGTTGACTCTACATTACATCCAAGCAACTGGTCGCTTCAGTTGAGATCACCGTAAATCTAGTTAAACGTCACCAAACCACTAAGTCCATTTTCGTAAAGTTTTCTTGTCGTAGAGTCCTGTCCATATATTCCTTTGCAAGCCTGTTTCACATTGGATGTTAGGCTTATATTAGAAATCCAGACACGATAGCGGTGTCTCGAGCGATGGGGACCTTGGGTGGGGAGCAGTGACGGGGACAGTTGTTGTCGTTGTTGTTTCCTCGGCCGGCGTTCCGATTGTTCACTATTATATTTTGGCCTGATATCTAATGTGAAACCGGCTCAAATATTTATTTGTAAAATGTTTTTATAATTAGAATTTCTATCTGTATTAGTTGTAGCGTATGTATAGTAGTTAGTATTAGTTGTATTTTAGTTTATATTAATTCCAGGGGGTAGACATGACATTTTGCTCCTCCTGGTCCCCGTCCTTGTAGTGTGGTATAGTAGATTGTAGGTAGTGTTTAGGTAACTTTGTTGTAAATTTTTATATTGAATAAAAAAAAAAAAAAAAAAAAAAAAATGTCATGAATGTTATAAATAGAGTTTCCTAATGGTCGTATGGTTGCAAGAAGTTTACGTTTGAATTCAGCCATGCTTACAGAATGTTTTATATCATCACAAAGAAGATTCCATTCAAAGAGAGTATTTTGGAAATACGTATTCGAAAAACGGACAGTTCGCCCAAAATTTTGGCTGTAAGCGCGTGTTCCTCTAATATTGTAGGTAAGTTCACGTTCATCTGGAATTTCCGCAAACAAGTAATGAAGGGATTGTGACTTTTTCACGTTGAAAAAATGAAACAAGGTCGATACCATCTTCTCTGATACAAATTTCCCAACCTAATTCCTCGCAGAGTCTTTGTCTACTCGTACCTCTCCATGCTCCAGTGACTGCCAGGGCAGCTGAATATTGAATATGCTCCAGTCTTTGAGTGAAAGCAGATTGCATTTCAGGATCATATCTATGGCATATGGTGTCTCCATTATCCAGGTGGGGCCTCACATAGAGCTTATATACCTGATCGAGCACATTTCTAGAAACATATTTCGAAAGATATTTTATTATACCGATACCCCTTCTTGATTTTAAACTAGCTTCTCGGATATGGCTTTCAAAATTTAATTTAGAGTCAAGAGTTAGTCCCAGGTGTTTGTGCTCGGATTTTGTATCTATCTTGTTGGATCCCAAAGACAGGGGAGGATGGGAGGGCTTATGTCTCTTGCAAGAGAAAATTACTTCTTCAGTTTCATATGAAGACTTCATCCATGAATTTAGGATTGAGGTCATGTTAGGTCTTGTAAATTTCCGTAGTTAACAACTGTAGATTTCTTTGGTGAACGGTGAATGTGTCGGCCTTATTCAACAATTCTTCAAAATTAGACGACGAATCCTTGAATGCGCTTCTTAATGCTCTTTCGTGGATCTTATATATTTTGCTAATAACTTTCCTCTTATGAAACATCCAAATTATACATGACAATAGCTAAATTGAGACAACACAAAAGCATTGTTTATTGCCTTTAACTTTTCCTGGTCCATGAATTTTGCAACTCGTGCAAGTGCATGAAGTTTTTGGCCAGCTTTTTTGAATGTGTTTTCAACGAGACACTAAGTCTAAATTTTTGTCCAGTGTTATCCCAAGGACTTTTCCTTTGTCAGATTGTTCTATGCAGGATGTGCCAATATTCACTTATCTGCCAGGTAATTTACCTCTGAATAGCATAAATGACATTGTGCATCATTTGGCTTCAAATGGTTGTCAACAAACCATTTAGAAAGTCACCTGGCATCTGCCTCTATTTTATGATGAACATTATTTACATCAGAGTCGCATGTAAAGATAGCAGTATCCTCTGCATAATTGCAGACTGACCAAAAAAAAAATATCGTTAATAAATACCGGGTGTCCCAGAAAAGAGTATAGGCGCTTGAAAAGTTCCTGCGAAGGAGCCTTGTATTCAAAAATGTTCATCTTCAGTTTATGGTATAGTTGAGATCTCAACTTAGATTTTGCGACTTTGCATATCCAGATCGGGTTTGTATTTGCAGAGTAATTCACGTAAAAAGGCAAAATTTCTTAGGCAGCCTAAGACAGATGTTTATTGAATTATATGCAGTTACTATCTATTTGTAATTCATAAAAAGCTTTTAGGGCAACTAAACAATATATTATCTTTGGAAGTTTGTTGAGCTATGAAAATTCAGTTTACTGTTCACTATTCAAAAGCCCAATATGACTGAACAATCACAACTGCAACGAAACTTGGGTGGAAAAGTTCCTTTAGTTCTAGAAGACACTACTACAATCTTGGCCAAAATACTTGGGACAAATCATAAAATTGAACTACTTCGGTCTTTGATTACGTGCCCCCCGCTCCCCCCTTCTCAAAGTTGCTTGAATCAAACGCCTTTCGACCTTCTCAACATTGAAGTAGGGGGAAGGGGGGATTAGGAGACTCTAAACGTATGGTTTCTCCTCGATATTTTAGGAAACATCATGGAGACACTGAAATTTGCCTGCGTCCCAGCTTCTTTTGGCCAAGATTGTAGATACCGTTCAACTTCCTTCAGTCCTAGAACCTTGGGCTGTGAACTGTTAAAATGAAAATGAATCTTTTCTTTTAATATTTTATCTAACGTATATCATAGTTTGATTGATCAGGAGATTTCTAAGAATACAAATTTCAATGGTTGAGCTGACTCAAAAATTGTCTTCAAATTTTTACGAATTGTTAGTAGTAGCATATATCATTAACCATCTATCTCAGGCTAGCTCAGAAAATTTTCCTGTTTAGGTGAATTATTCTGGAAATGCAAATCCGATTTGACCATGCGAGGTTGCAAAATCTAAGTTGAGATCTCGTCTATACCATAAACTGAAAATAAAAAATTTTGAATACAAGGCTCCTTTACAGGAACCGTTCAACGCCTGTGCTTTTTTTTGAGCACCCGGTATATTGAATAGAAGGGGTCCCAAGACTGAACCTGGCGGTACACCTTTTGTTGATTCCTTCCATTCACTGAATGATTCATTTACCTAGACCCTCTCTAATCTTTCATTGAGGTAGCTGTAAATGAGCTCAAATGCACCTCTACTAAAGCCATATGCATGGAGCTTCGCAATAAGTAATTCGTGGTCAAGGCAATCAAACGCCTTAGAAAGATCCATAAGAAACGCCCCTGCATAACAAGGACAGATTTTATTTTGAGCCAATCAGCGTGTTTGTTGACATAGGTGAGATTAACCAATCACATCACGTATTCTAACATCAAGTGACATACCGTGATTCTGCAGAAATTCAGAAGCTGTGGGAATGAATACAAAAATACCTTCGCCCAAAAAACTGACGATGTGGAAATTGATTTTTGACAAATCAAGAATGTTTTGACATTTTATAAGCTTGCCGAGAATCCTACCGCCTCAGATTTTGATATCAAACTCAGATCGAGAGATATCTATGTTTTAGGTTAAGCAGAAAGATATTCCTTGAAGGACTACTTCAGTCTGTTGCACAAAAGCAACACATGGTGATTCGTAGACTACATTAAACCATTAAATTTTTGGTGTTGCATAGCATTCAAAAGGGGAATTATCTTCTGTGTGTGTGTGTCATCTTATTTTATTTCGAAAAATATGCATAATACAAATAGCTTCTAACTATATAAAATAAGAGAAGCTAATCAATTTCGAAAATATTTACAACTATTCTCCTTCTCCTTCTCCTTTAACTATTCCCAGATTCTCCTGATGATGACCTTATGGTCGAAACTAGTTGGGAATTGAAATAAAATTTATATATTTATATTCCTGTTCGTCTTTCCTTTTTTTCATCTTTACAACTATTCAAATATACAATATAACTAAACTAATTAAAATGCCACACTGTTTCAATAATACTATTTCATGGATCTTTTACTCTAATTAATTTTGATCGATATTGTGTTTTTCAAATTGACATGCGTTGAAGTTGCATTGCATTCCATCCCATTGTTTTATCAATCTCTTAAAAATGTGTATATTTTGAGCAGACTTCATTTCATTCGGGAGTCCATTCCATATTCGAGGCTCTAAGGCTCTTATGCTATTAGTACCAAAATTAGTCTGATTAGGTCTATGATGTAACAGATCATGTGGATTTCTCTGAGAGCGACTCAGATTAGCAGATGATTTGAAAGAAAATATGTTTTGCATAAAAACAGGATTTAGTTGCTTCATAGTTTTGTAGATTTCGATACAAAGAGCTCTTAAATGAGAAACGTGCATATAAATTTTACCTGATTTGGTCAATAACTCTTCATATGTAGAATTGTTATCATTGAACAGAAATCTTAATGCCCTCTCTTGTATACGTTCGACTTTTTGCAGCGACTTTATAGATGAAAAAAATGATACCGAGCACGATACCATCTTCTGAAGCACTACAATCACATTCTAAAGGGCCAAAACTCGACACGAAACCCCTACCAATAATGTCACAAATATAATGTAAATCACAAGATACTCGTCAATTCTTCATTTTCTATGATGATCCAAAACCGGATAAATCCAAAAAGTTCATTTTGCAGCACAAACGCATTTGACAAGAATAAACCCAATCGATGATTTCCACAAGTTTGAGCAGCAGAGTCTTCACTGCGTTACAGTGTTGATGAAATGTCTACGACATTCAAATTCTGAGCTGAAATAGCGCAAAACTGACCACGTCTGAAAATATAGCATTTGTTTGCACAAACAAGTCGATTTCTTAACATTAGATAATTATTTTCAGTTTATCGACAGAAAAGTTGGGAAATTGACAACAGTCTAAATTTTGATGAAGGGGTCAGGTCAAATGAAATATGAAACTCATTTCATTTTCTTCTTGGTGAATGACACTGAGGTCTGCAATTATGCGGATGATACGACTATCTTTGCGCGCGATTCTGATGCAAATAAAGTTCAATATAAGTTAGAGGCTGATGCTAGCCGCCTTTCCAATGATGCAAAGTGTCATTTTATGTTATTCGGAAGTAAGCCGCCAAGCACTTCAGTTAATATTGGCACATCCCGTATAGAACAATCTGACAAAGAAAAAGCTCCTTGGTATAACACTTGATAAAAACTTAGACTTCAAGTATCACGTTGAAAATATATGCAAAAAAAGCTGGCCAGAAGCTTCATGCGCTTGCAAGATTTGCAAAATTCATGGACCAGGAGAAATTGCAGACAGTGATGAATGCTTTTATATTGTCTCAATTTAGCTATTGTTCTGTAGTTTGGATGTTTGATAGAAACGTGAACAACAAAATAAATAAAATCCACGAAAGAGCATCAAGAATCGCTTTCAAGGATACGTCATCAAATTGTGAAGAATTGTTGATAAAGGCAGCCTCAGTCACCATTCACCAAAGAAATCTACAGTTGCTAACTACAGAAATTTATAAGACCAAACATGATCTTAATCCTACATTCATGGGTGAAATCTTCGTGGAGAAGAACATCTCATATAGCCTGAGATGTAATGACCACCTGTCAGTACCAATTCCACGCACAAATGCGTATGGTATAGAGACAATCAGGTACACTGGACACAAACTCTGGTGGCAATCGTTGCCACTAGAAATAAAAGAGTCTCATACCTTGACAGGATTTAAGAAGAAAATAAAAAAACATCATTTCAGCGATTGCAACAGTAGATTGGCAAGATCTATGTAAATAATTTAGAATTTTATAAAAACATGTAAATAGGATTATTCAGTTCTCACTTTTGTTAAATGGTTGGCCTTAATTAGTTTTTTTTTAACTATCTTTATCATGCCAACCTTAAATAAATAAATTATTATTATTACTATTATTATTACATGCACTGAAGAAGATTTTATATCGAAACGTCTGCACTGAAACAGTTGTGTTTTTGTCATTTTATTTCTGTTTCACTTTGAAAGTGGTTTAGTTTATACTATTACTATTATTATTATTATTATTATCATTATTATTATACGTGGTGCTAAATGTCACATTTCATACTGGTTGCTTTTTCTTTGGCCGGGTGTAAACAATACACCTGAGGCATGTCATGTTGAAGTTCCGATGCTAAGTACTTTACGAAGGATCCTTGCAGTTCCTAGTAAGCATGTCTTTTGGACCGTCTGAAGATTCATATTTTCTGAGACGCTTCTGATATTATTTTCCACTCCTTTTCAGATGGTACCGAGGGCTCCTATCACAATGGGTATTACCTCCGTTTTCATTTTCCACATCCTTTGTATTTCAATTTCCAGATCTTGATATTTGCTTTTCTTTTCCATTTCTTTGACTGAAACATTTTTATCACATGGCACAGTCATGTCTATCAGCTTGCAAGTTGAATTCACTTTGTCCTTGATTATGATATCAGGTCTGTTCGCACCTATATGTCTGTCTGTATGCACTGCCATGTCCCATAGCACTGTATGTGTTTCAGTGTTAGTTACTGTGTTCGGTTGGTGCTCATACCACTTGTCTGAGGTCTTGATTCCTAGATCATTACAAATATTCCAGTGTACATATGCTGCAGCTTTGTTGTGTCTTTCGATGTAATCTGACTTTGCTAATACTTCACATCCTGATGTTATATGGTCAATTGTTTCAGACTGCTTGTAACACATACTGCATCTGCTGTCAATTTATTTGCCAACTATGTATTTTTGATAATTTTTATCAAATCGTGTGTATAGAGCTTGGTCTTGCGCTGCTATCAATAATCCCTCTGTTTCTCCTTTGATGTCTGATCTGAGCCAATTGTTTGTATTTGGAAGGTCAACATGTGGTTCCCCAATAAGTGAAGGGTACTTGCCATGCAGTGGTTTACTAAGCCATCTACTATTTTTCTTCTTCACAAGTTCTTTTTTTATTTCTTGTTTCAATACTTTTGCGTTTTCTGCCGTTGGTTTGTCTGGTTTCGGTGCGAAATTCAAATCTGCCATTTCCTTTTCGATATTTTTGGCTATTTTACTGATTGAGTACTTTCGCTTCGTCTTCTCGTGCATAATAATCATATTGCTTGACAAAGTGCTCTTGTTTTCAAGATAATAATTAAGCCCTACTATTGCCACTTTAAATGCAGTCTCTATTTTTATCAATCCTCTGCCTCCTTCTTTTTTGGGTATGTAAATTCGGTCGACATCAGATTTTGGGTGTAACATTCCATGCATTGTCAAGATCTTCCTTGTCTTTGAATCAAGCTTCAAATAGGGTTATTTTTATTATTATTATTATTATTATTATTATTATTATTATTATTCCCTTGCATTTTAGGATATTAGGCGATCTACGCTCTTGCCTTTTCCACATCCAAAAACTGTTGGTTGTTACTTGCTTTGAAAGTAGCAGTTTTAAGAAATATGGCCATGCCTTCGAAAGCGTTTAAAAAATGGAAGCAATCCACCACTGTCTCAGGGAGGGGAGAGATCCATTCATCGCTTTTTGTCTATATTTGTTCAATTTCTAGAACGGTTTCCATCGCTATTCTTTCCTCATGCAAGCAAAGAAGTCTATGCATGTGGTATGAAATGAGAAAAAATTGAATTTCTGATAGTGGATTTTTGGAACCAACGAGCAGGACCTAAACAGCAGGGGCAAAATTATGAAGGATTTGGAGCCGATTAGGATCCCCTAGGACCGCCTCATATTTCCTCCAATGTTCACCTTTCCATCATACAATGTCTGAAACTGCAGGAGAATTAATAATGAGTTGCACATTTCATTTGACCTGACCCCTTCATCAAAATCTAGACTGTTGTCAATTTCCCAACTTTTCTCTCAATGAACTGAAGAACAGCTATCTAAGGATAAGAAATCGACTTATTTGTGAAAAAAGGCTATTCTTTTCGAACTGATCAGTTATGCGCCATTTCAGCTCAGAATTTGAATGTCGTAGACATTTCATCAACACCGTAGCGCAGTGAAGACTCTGCTGCTCAAACTTGTGGAAATCATTGATTGGGGTTATTCTTCTCAAATTCGTTCGTGTCGCAAAATGGAATTTTGGATTTATCCGGTTTTGGGTCATCATAGCAAATGATGAATTGGTGAGTATCTTGTGATTTACATTTTATTGGTGATATTATTGGTAGGGGTTTCTTGTCGAGTTTTGGACCTCTAGAATGTGATTGTAGTGCTTCAGAAGATTTTACCGTGCTCGGCATCAAAACACCCAAATTTAATGGTTTAATGTGGTCTACGAATCAATATTTGTTGCCTTTGTGCACAGACTGAAGTGGTCCTTCAAGGAATATCTTTCTGCTGGACCCAAAACATTCGTCTTTGCCTTGATTCTAGGGCGTCATTCAGACATAGATTTCTCTCAGTCTCTGAGTTGAATTTCAAAATTTGAGGCGGTAGAATTTTCGGCAAGCTTACATTCTAACAGAAAATGTAAAAACATTCCGGATTTGTCAAAAATCCATTTGCATATTGCCAGTTTTTGGGGGAAGGTATTTTTGCACTGATTTTACTTGTGAGCTAAATTGTGAACAGAAGTGTCCTGTGTCATTAGGATGATTGTTAATTATTTAGCATAAATAATTGTTTCAGTTGGCAGTAACAATCTCGAATTACAAGATTTGGCATTTTCTATATTTGATGTCTGCAGTTGTAATAAGATTGATTTGAAAGTTATCCCCAAAGAGGTAAATGTTGCAGCATGGTGACGTTGACGACTGGCAACTTTCTCCAATATTTCGTTGTGTTTCGCAATTAAAGATGGGGCCCTTTTGCTATATAGATAGTTTTCCAAACAATGAAAATACCCAGCTCGATAGATTTAACTCGAAATATGCCTGTCCATACAGAAGCATGTGATGCCTTTTTGAAGAAAAAAAAACTATTTGTACCACCGATTAGTTAGATACCTAACGTATTAAACATGGTATTAAATCATCTCAAAGTTGGTCACCCGAGAGGTGTTGTTGCCCTTCCAAATTGGAAACTGTCGTATTTTTTGGCCATTAATGGTGAAATAAAAAGCAAATTTTGAAGCTTTTGTCTCTGGCCATATATCCATTAAAAATGGTTGTGATTGTTTGAGAAAGGGGAGTTGCCCTTCTGATTTCCGACTCCAAGTTTTTAGGGGCTCTCTCGTCGAGAGGCCTTAAGACTTATGTCACGATTTTTCAGTTTGTAGAATACGTTGAGCCTCTGAAAAAGGGCATTCATTCATTCATTTCATTTTAAATTCTTTATACAGGGTGAAAACATTCAGTTAGTAATAAAAAACTGTTTTACAATGTGCCCTGTTGAAATAGGAAAAAATAATAATTATAACATAAATCAATCAATAAATAACTATCTAATAATACTTACTACATTTTCAGATGAATTACAAAAGTAAACTTATTTTTTAATTAGTCCTATCGAAAAGAAAAAGAAAATTACATTGCTACAGAAAGAAAATCTATAGCCTATCCCACATTACACTTCAGGCAAGAGACTTTCCGTGAATAGAATGATGGCTAGTTTTGGGTAAGTGGTAGACGTTGACGGCAATCTAGCCTGAACTTGATAGTGAGGGAGACAGCTTGATTTGGTGATCAAGACCATTCCAAACGGTCGCCCCTCGATATGCAAATGACTTTTGTCCGTTTTTTGTTCTAAACAAAGGAAGTTTCAAGTCAGTTTCGGTGTTTCTTAGCGTCCTTACTGCCTGTTCACGCTGTCTTTGAAAAATTTGGGTCATATAATCTGGGCAGAGTTTATTCG
Source organism: Aurelia coerulea (assembly GCA_039566865.1). Taxonomy (NCBI): domain Eukaryota; kingdom Metazoa; phylum Cnidaria; class Scyphozoa; order Semaeostomeae; family Ulmaridae; genus Aurelia; species Aurelia coerulea. The sequence continues at coordinate 14,169,182 of CM076950.1, forward strand.
AAGATTTGAAAACAGTAGTTGCTGTCTCAAAACTGATCAGCTCTCTAACTGTTAGCCAGCTCAAACCTTTAATCAGAGGCAAGGAGTGTGCATCATAAGAACTATTTGTCACAATAAGGGCAGTGCGATTTTGAAGAATTTGCAGTCTTTTTAGGTCTGCCTCTGTGCAACATCCCCATACTGTGCAACATTAGGATAGGAGAATTAAAATCAGCGAATTTGTTATGATCCGCCTTGGCCAATCAGATCGCTAGAAATAACAATGGAAAGTGCGGGCGTCAGCGTTTTTCTTCAAAAGTAAACAAACGGAGCTGTGGGAAAATGCCCAAAACCACTATCCTTTCGAAGGGCGTGATGCAGTCCTTTTTCAGCGAATTTGATGGGGTTTCGAAGTTTTTTGTGATGAACAGGACTTTTTCTTGAATCTTACCAGATATATTTTTGATATCTGCAGCGGTTCGCCCTAAATGGCTTACTACGCCTCATGACACACAATGCATTCAAACGAACGAAGAGTAAAAGGCCAAAGATGATGCTAAAGCCTCTCACCAACGCAAAAAGCAGTCTTCAAATTATTGCTTAGATTATACAGTATCATCGGAGATTCTTTTTTGTTGCATTTTTTTCTAAGATGGATTATTTGTTCAGGTGCAGTGGTGCTGCCACCTGCCAAGGCATCGTTTGACTTCCTGCCAGAAAGGGCCTAAGTCATCCAGCAGGGGAAACGGACTTCAAATCGAATGATCCAGAATTTGATTTGCCACAGAACGAAGTTAAAGACAGATTTTTCAATATAGACGAGAGTCAGGTTTGTTTTGTGGTTATTTCCAGGAGTTAATATCACTTTCCCTCGACGTCGAACATGGACCACGAAGCGCTGGGTCCGGCGACAAATTTTGGCGGGAAAACTGAATGACGACATTATGTTTATTTTTGGAGGGAGGAAAATACCATTTTGACGAGAATTGTGAATGTAAAGCTGCTGAAAGTTTCAAATACGTGCGGAAATGAACGCCATGAAGAACAAACAGACTTCCGACGATCTTTACATTAAAAGTTCAACATTTAGTGCTCACAAACATGCAGAGGCAAAGGAGAATTTGTGCAACACCTTAAAAATCATGAATCACTAGAAGAGGTAAATTGCTCCTAATTTTGTGATTTTGTCATACAGTATTTGCGATTTCTTTTGCAGTTGCACAGAGCAGGCATTAATTTTATAACAAGGGTTAGGAGGAGGCAGCAAATAAGGAGGGGCACTGAAACTTTTTTAGAGTAAATTTTTTGGGCTCTTGTGGAAAGTTTTAAGCAAATTATGCTGAAGTCTGAAAATGAAATGCCAAATATTTCAATATTTTCAAAATATTTAAATTTTGTACATTTTTAGGTTCTGAAAATTATGAGGAAAAATTAGAAATGATGAAATCTCCCTGTAGTGTTGAGTGAGAAATTATTTGGAAATTTGACATTTATTCTAGGAAACCATGGAAAACTAAGGGTAAAAGCACATTTCGTTTTATCCACTTGGAAACTATGGGGAAACTGTTCTTTTACCTTGAATTTCCATCTTAAAAATCAAATGCCAGGATGTAAATTTTTTGCACAAATTTGAAATACTGTAATATGCTTCTATCAGTTATTAGCAATGACCAGGCCTGTAGGAAGCGGGGGCAGGGGGCTGAAGACCCCCCCCCCAATAATTTTGAAAACAACGATGCTGTGTCACAAGCATTAACTATATTTATTGTTCTCCATCTTTTCAAGAACAATTCCCCCAAATCCGAAAACTTGTCTACCGCCCTGGTAACAGGGGTCGATCCAGCTCGAAATTGAAGGGGGGTCAATGCAAAGAGGGCACCAAAAATATAACAGAAAGTGAGTTCAAAGGAGCGCAAAAATTTTTGGATGCTTTTGAATGAAAATTCTTTGATCTACTATTAAACATCACCTTGATTTATACGTTTCCGCCGTATTTAAATAGAAACAGTTAGAAAACTGTGCATTAGAGTCAGGACGAGGGGAGCTTTCTCACCAAAAAGGGGTGCCCAGCTGAACTTTTATCATGAAGGGGCAGTTGCCCCCACTTGCCCCCTAAATCTGCCACTGCCTGGTAAAGACAGCTTCCAGAGACCCAAGAATAACCTCACTGCAAATTGCTATATTAGAAATAACAAAAGTCTCATCTGGAGCAGTCTTCCCAATTTTTACTGTCTGCTTTATGGTAAATACATTTGGAAACAAACCAATTCTATATGTTTTACTCTCTGATTTGGATCTTTCTATAAAAAAGTACTGAAGTTAGGAGGTGAACCTCTGTAAGCCAACAATGTAATTGATGAAGCCCAGGAGCTGGCAAAATTACATTCAACAACAGAATTTGAGACAGAAAGTTTCAAAGTCATTGCTTCAAGGAGGAAAACTCATTATCACATTTGAATAATCATTCTGCACTGATTTACCACTTAGACTACCCTCACATGAGAAACCTCAGACCGATCCGAGTTTCAAGCATTGTGTCTGCTAATTTGCCCGGCTCCTCACATGAACATCCTAAGATCGGTTTGAGTTCAGCTCACTAGCTCCACACATGCGCATTTCACAAAAATGTTCCTGAATACAAACAATGCGTGCGTTCCCCTGTCAATCAGAAAAATGATGATTGCATTGTTGAAGATTTATCTTGATTGTTTTGATTGCGAAAAGAACACAAGGAATGCCACTCACACCTGCTTTGAAAATTCATTTCGCCCTGAAATAAAAGTGTCTGCTCACATGAAAATTTCAGGTTGACCTGAAAACTGAGACTGACCTGAGAAACCGAAATGATTTTCAGGTCGACCTGAGTTTCATTTTGCCTGTGTCATGTGAGCACTCCAAGGGCTTTGACCGCAAGCCGAAATGAGTTTCAAACCGATCTGAAACTCAGACCGGTCTGGGTTTGCTCATTTGAGGGTAGTCTTACATTCTTCTCAAGTAGTTGAATCAAGACCAGGCTGGCCTAGCAGGGCTGAAATACATGCACCTTACAAAATGGTCTTGAAATTATGGTGCCAAATCTACCTGCATTTATTAGAGCTCGTGTTAGAATCATCCATTTAATCACTCAACTAAAAGAGCTAAGAAAACTTTTGCACTCTTCATGCACTTTGGGACAAATTGCAAATTGAATTTCAAAATATGACAAAGGTTCCTATCATTTTCAGTGTGATCTGATTTCTGTTAAAACTGTTCGTTGTTGTGATGTCTCACTGAAAGTACTTGGAATCTTTTTTACAACAAAAACAAATCACTGTCGGATTTTTTAGCATCAAGATTAAGAAACTTGCAAGAAGCTTTTGGTTGGACAAAGTTTCTATTCAACAACATGAATCCTCTTGTAATTATTCTGTCCCATCATGAAACTAAACAAACATAAATAACTTGATGTACATTATGTTTCCAGGGCTTTCATACTGATAAAAGACTAGGGTCCGCAGGGTTGTGGGTAGGTTGTGGTAAAATTGTTTGTGTTATTTCTGAGAAACAGTAGACCCTGAACTTCTTCATCAATACCGAGCAGGACCGAATATCAGTATAATGCTCAGAGTACAAATAATAATGATAACACTAATGATAATAATAATAAGTGCCAGAGATGCCACTGATCAATGATTAGATTGTAAACTTGCATATCAAATCAGAATGTGTTTGCATCAACAAGACCAAATTAAAAAGGGCTGACAATGAAAAGGGATAGGGGCATTGCGGAAATGAATTGGTCAGTAGCATCTATGAATTAATATAGGTGCAAATAAAAAGAAAAACAACAAAGATCTAAACTATATTTAAAAGCAATCCTTTGAGTTGTCTATGAATGTTGTGTGCATTTAGATTAACAACGTTTATATTCTTCATTTCGATTTCTTTCTGAAATTTTACTATTGTAGATAGGCCAAAACTCTCAAAATTTAACCAGGCTGAGTGGCTGACTGCATTTGAAATGCTAAGAAATTGTGTCATTGCGACAAGAATGACCACAGAGGCACTGTTCAAGATCAAGAACGAATCCAATATGGCGCCATTCTCGTGGATGTGGCCATTCTTGCCATTACCATGTCATGTAAAATGGATGTATGTATGTATGTATGTATGTATGCATGTATGTATGTATGTATGTATGTATGTATGTATGTATGTATGTATGTATGTATGTATGTATGTATGTATGTATGTATGTATGTATGTATGTATGTATGTATGTATGTATGTATGTATGTATGTATGTATGTATGTATGTATGTATGTATGTATGTATGTATGTATGTATGTATGTATGTATGTATAATATTCTTATACTTGTTTTCAGTTTGGTTCACAAAGTAAAAGTATGAAAAAAACAATTTATGTAATGAGGTATATATATGTATACAATATCAGTTAAAAAGCTATTTCAGAATCCATCCATAATTAACAAAAGAGTCTAGTTTATTTTGTCCATGAGGATATCTTTACATTTACGTTTAAAAGAGTCAATATTGTTACATTGCCGCAATGAATTGGGCAAAGAGTTCCAAATTCTTGCTCCATACTGCCTGAAAGACTTTGGGGAGCCCCTTTGAATATATAAACATCCTTGACTGGCATTTCTTGTTCTATGTTCATGAGTCTCTGCAGCTTTCTTAAACATTTCAGAAAGGTAAGGTGGAGCAGCACCCTTCAAAATTTTAAACATGAAAGTACAAATGTTTAACTCGATTCGCTGATGGAGAGGTAGCCAATTGAGTTTTATAAACAAAGGCTTGCTGGGAGTCCTTCTGTTACAGCTGAATATCTGCCGGGCACATCGCTTTTGTAGTTTCAAGAGAGTGTCAATTTGACCACAGCTAAGGTTATACAGAACTGGTGAACAATAATCCAAATGACTTAGAGCAAGAGAGTTGGCAAGGAGGATCAAACTGTTCTCAGGCACAAAAGGTTGAACGCGTCTCACTATTTGAAGGCCATAGTTGATTTTTTTTACAGCTATCCTTGACATGTAAAGAGTAGTCCAAGTGTTGTTCCAATGAAAATCCAAGACACTTATATGAGTTGACATATTCAATGTCCGCATTGTTGAGGGATAAAACGGCACGATCTTCAAATTTAGTTGCTTGTGATGGCTTACTGAAGGAGATTACTTTTGTCTTGGTAGGATGAGGGACAAGGTGATTTCTAGAAGAGTATGAACTAACACTGTCCAAATCCCTTTGGATGATAGGGGTTAGAATGTTATGAGAGGGCCCATGCGACAGGATTGTTGTATCATCAGCAAACATCACTGTTTGGGAATCAATAAGACTTGGTAGGTCATTAACATATAACAAGAACAAAAGTGGACCGAGGATGGAGCCCTGAGGAACACCAGTTGAAATGATTGCAGAACGAGAAATCGACCCATTGAAATCGACTAATTGTGTTCTACACTCCAAATATGAAGACAGCCAATGCAGTAAGAGTTCATCGTCTTTTAAGGCTTTAAATTTAGATAGCAAGACTGCGTGGTTCACGGTATCAAAGGCCTTTCTTAAGTCTAGGAAAAGTGCACCAGTTAATAGACCACTATCCATGTCGGTGTAAATTGTATCAATCATGTGTAAGAGGGCAGACGTAGTTGAATGGAGACGCCTGAACCCTGACTGCAGCTTGTGAAGCAATCCTTCCTGAATTAAGAATGAGAAAATATGGTTGAACGCAATCCTCTCTATGATCTTGCTCAGGCAGCATAAAATTGAAATAGGGCGATAGTTGTCAACGCTTTGAATATCACCAGATTTAAAGACTGGAACAATCCTTGCCCTTTTCCAGATAATTGGAAAATGACCTGAACTAAACGAGAAATTTATAATATTAGCAATCGCTTCCACAAAGCCATCTGATTGGCAGAGAATTTTTATGGTTTTTATGGGTAGCTCATCAAGACCTGTTCCTTTGGAATTCTTTAGCTTGTTGATGATATTCTTGACTTGGCCAGGGATTGTTGATGGGACGTGTAATGTTGTCCTTGTCAGCAAGCTTGGGTGGACAAGATGAGGGGGTGGTAGATGGGATGTAACCTTTTGAGCTGCAGTGCTGAAGAAGTCATTAAATGCATTAGCTATTTCACTAGGAGATGAATAAGTTTCTCCTTCAAATATCACTTTAGTCGGCAGCTTGCTCTTTTTTGATGGTAGCAGCCCTTTTAGAACTTTCCACATCTTTTTAGGATTGCTCTCACCACTTTCAATTGCATCAACAAAATATTCTCTTTTAGCTTGCCGAATAACGTTTGTAGTTTTATTTCGAGCAGATTTATAGAAAATCCATGTGTGATCAGTTTTGTTTTTTAGATATAACTGCAGAGCGTATGCTTTCCTCCTAATATGTTCAATAACATGCCTAGTTATCCAAGGATAAGATTCTTTCCTGATTCGCTTATCACGCTTAGGTGCATGCCAGTCAAGCAACTGGTTAATCAATTTGTAGAAAATATCAACTTTGTCATCAATGTCATTAAATACATCCATCAAATTCCAAGGAGTTGCATTCACATCCTCAAGGAACTTTTTTTTCGTCAAATGCTTTAAAATCACGATAGGTATGTAAAATATGATCTTGCTTTGTTTTCCCAGATTTATTAGCAGCTCTTGATAAAAAGATTCCAAAGTGATCACTGATAGCCACAGGGATGACTCCTGATAACAAAACATATGATTGCTCAGAGACAAATATCAGATCAATCAAAGTTGAAGACGTTTCAGTTACTCTAGTCGGCAAGTCAATAAGCTGCTGAAGGCTATAAGTAAGGCAGATGTTGTCCATCTGCACAGTTGAATTATTCCTTTCGAGTTGGTTAAGATTAAAGTCACCGAGCATGACAACATCATCAATAGAGGGACAAGATTCAAAGACACCATCCAGGAAGTTAGTAAGGTGTGGCTCAAGGGGTGAATGGGAAGATGGCCTATACACAGCAATAAGTACGAACGATGGAGAATTTGAGGGGCTGATTTTTATAGCAATAGCCTCGAGATCCTGGCAGCTGATCGAGGTGATTTCTTTGTGGGGAACTGATTGTTTCAAGTAAACTGCTAAACCTCCTCCTTGCTGATCACTGTAATTACGATCACATCGAACAGGGTCAGCATAACCTAGAATTTGTATTTCAGAACTGCTGATTGAGCTTGACAACCATGTCTCAGAAAATGCAAGAATATGATAGGAGTTTTCTTTGGCAAACAGTCGAATTTCATCAATTTTAGGGAAAATACTTCGAGTATTTAGGTGAAGAATGGAGAAACCCTTTTTTGGAAAGAAAGCTGCTGCATTGTTAATCCTGTTCAAGTGAGCTTCATGTTCAGGTAGCATGTTGATTCCGGTGTCACCAACGTTAGGAACATGATTTAAAATCATAGTTTGCCTGCAAGGGGGGCATATCCAGTTGAAATTATCCATCTTCTGGTAGCTTTCATATTGACTGACTTTTACATTTCCACACTTTGAGCGAATATGGCACCATTTATCGCAACTGTCACACAACAGTGCTTTGTCATTTTTCCTCACAGCCTTTTGACATGATGAACAAGGATACTTAACTGGGCCAGGATTCGACTCAATGTCACCAGAGATAATCAATAATATTGAGGCATCTTTAAGAAGTTGGAACGTTTGAGAACCTTTGCCAGCATAGTAAGCGATTCGACATAAGCGATTCGATTGGATCATACCAAACAGCAAATATGTCTCATATGTGATCAACTTCTGTAGAGGCATATGGATATCCTTGCAAAGAAATCGAATGAAGCATAGCTAAGGATGGATGCGATTCTGTTTCAGGTGAATGCGACTGATATACTGCTAGGCCTATGCATGAAGCCACGAGACCAAGGAACAGCGGAAGGCAATCGGTCGATTTGAAGATGAACCAAACCCAAACAGTGATAACAATAAAATCTGTAGCAGGCTCGTTGAGACGTCTTCCTAAAATAGATCATCAGCTCCAACAAAATAGGTATCTGATCCGAGATGTCCCAATTTGCTTTCATTCTTCATCTGACAACTGCATTTTCGTCCCGTCGGTTGCCCTGTTCACTTTGCTTTGTGTGTCATGAGGCGTAGTAAGCCGTTAGGGAAACCCCCGCTTCGCAGCTTTGATTTTGGGCGAACCGCTGCAGATATAAAAAATACATCTGGTAAGATTCAAGAATAAGTCCTGAGCATCACAAAAAACTTCGAAACCCCATCAAATTCGCTGAAAAAGGACTGCATCACGCCCTTCGAAAGGATAGTGGTTTTGGGCATTTTCCCACAGCTCCGTTTGTTTACTTTTGAAGAAAAACGCTGACGCCTGCACTTTCCATTGTTATTTCTAGCGATCTGATTGGCCAAGGCGGATCATAACAAATTCGCTGATTGGATAAAAACAAAATTCTCCTATCCTTGCAACAATATCGTAGATAAGATAGTGTTCGACTATACTTCTGTACATGGTTTTTACCGTACTGAGTGGAACATACCTCTTTGCATATCTCAGCATCCCTATTCCTCGTGAAATCTTCGAAGCAATAATGTTGATATGTTCCTTCCAACTTAATATTGTGTCGATTAGTACTCCAAGATACTTAGCCTCGTTTATCATTGGCACAACTTCATCACCAATAACAAACTTAGGGCTAACGCCATCAGTGTTTGAAATATTCTGGAGTTTTTGCCCTACTACCGATAAGCATGGCTTGAGTTTTCGCAACGTTTAAAGACAAGTTATTACCTTCTTACCATAATTTGAGATTGGTCAAATCATCGTTAACTGCTGAATTAATTGCATCGACTGATTTAGCGGAAGATAGATTCAACTAGCGGAAGATAGATTCAACTTTCCCTGACAGCCAGTTCCAGATACTTAGGCTAGATGTGACAAAAACAGTGGTGGGATATTAGTTTACGTTAGAGACAACCTCATATCACGGAAAATTCCGAACATTAATGTTCCAGATGATATCCAAGTGATCCCATTTGACATTAATGTAAGGAAACAGAAATGGTTGTTGCTGCCAATTTATAGGCCTCCACATCAAAATCAGGCTTACTTTATACCGTAGAACAACTATTTCAGCTGCTAGACAGACTGTCTGGATTTGAAAATGTATTGGTCCTTGGAGACTTCAACATGGAACCAAACAACCAACATCTGTGCTCCCTATCGGAGAAGCATGATCTCAAAAATATTATCAAAGGGCCTACATGTTTCAAGTCGTCCAAGGGCCGATGCATTGATTTAATATTGACGAATAAGCGGCACTCGCTTATGAAGACTCAGTCGTTTGAAACAGGATTTAGTGATCACCACCATCTTATATACACAATCCTTAAAAACAACTTACAGCAAGGTTCCTCTAAAAAATTGGTTTATCGAAACTACAAAAAATGGTCAGAAGAGCGCTTTGTGTTAGACTTAATGCGAAATCTCCAGTCTATTCCAACGGTCAGTTACACAAATTTCGAAACAGCTTTTGAAAATGCACTAAACAAAGTTTATAAGGGGAAATAACAAACCCCATGTGAACAAGGAATTACGAAAAGCTATAATGAAAAGAACAAACCTGAAAAACATTGCAAATGAAAGTAAGCGAGAAGCTGACATTAGAAATTACAAAGACCAGAGGAACCACGTTGTAAATTTGAACATAAACAAAAACAAAAGGAGAGTATTTTAAATCCATTCAATCGAAGACGATAGAAAATGACAAAAAAGTTTGGAAAACTGTGAAACCATTATTTTCAAATGTAAATGCTATGAGTGAAAAAATCACCCTGATTGAAGACGATAAGATACTCTCGAAGGACGCAGAGGTTGCAGAGTGCTTTAATACATATTTCACTAATATAATAGACAGTCTGGATATAGCTCCTACATTTAGAGAGGTTCATGAGGTGGCAGAGGACACTACGATCGAACAATTGACAACTATGGCAATTCAAAAATATAATACGCACCCCAGTATTATAGCAATCAAACAGAAATATGGAACCAGTGGCGATAAATTTGAATTTTCTTATGTAAACCCATGGGTGGTCGAAAAACAACTTGATTCTTTAAATGTAAAGAAATCGCACAGTGGAATTATTCTAACATTCTTGCTCAAAGCAACCAAAAATGTCATTTGCCCTTTCCTGACAGACTGTATAAACTGTGCCATCCACGAGTCAGCCTTTCCAGATAAACTAAAAGAAGCTGATATATCCTCAAAATTCAAAAAGGATGCGGCAACTCTTAAAGAAAATTATAGGCTCCTAAGCGTTCTTCCTTCAACATCTAAGATTTATGAGAGACTCTTCAAAGATCAAATGATCAAATTTTTTGACAACAAATTCTCAAATCTTCTCTCTGCGTTTCGTGAAGGATATAGCACCCAGCACTCTTTAATCAGAGTAATTGAAAAATGGAGGAAGTGTTTGGATTCCTCTGGAATAGTGGAGACTATATTGATGGATTTGTCAAAAGCGTTTGACTGCTTGCCTCATGATCTTCTAATTGCTAAGCTGGAGGCCTATGGATTCAGCGTAAATAGCCTGTGCTTGATCTATAGCTATCTAAAAAATAGGATGCAAAGGGTTAAAATTGGATCGGTAAAGAGCTCACAACAAATCGTTAGAGCGGGAATCCCACAGAGTTCTGTTTTGGGACCAGTATTATTTAATATATTCATCAATGACATCTTTCTCTTAAAATTAGACGCAGACTTGTGTAATTTTGCAGATGATACCACACTCTATGCGTGTGGCTGTAGTCTGGACGAAATTGTCCCAAGGATGGAAAATGAACTTAGCGCACTTATAGAATGGTTTTTTGAAAACGGAATGGTAGCAAACCCTGGCAAATTTCAAGTGATGTTTCTTGGATTGAAAGAAAAAAATACCTTGCGTCTCAATATCAATGATAACAAAATACTAACCACAAATAAGGTTAAATTGTTGGGCATAGAGATTGACAACGCGTTGACTTTCACTGCCCATATACACAATTTGTACTCCAAGGTATATAGAAAGATAAATGCCTTCTCAAGGCTAAATACTTATATCTCAAGACTACAGGTCATGTTGATATGTAATGCCATAATACTGTCCAATTTCAACTATTGCCCGTTGATCTGGCCTTTTTCTACGAAAGCTGCTAATAACACAATAAACCGCACACACAAACGTGCACTAAGGATCCTCTTCAAGGACTATGACTCTTCCTTTGATGAGTTACTGGAGAAAAGCGAAAGCGTGAAAATACATGTTCAAAATCTCCAGAAACTGATGATCGAAATTTACAAAACAATGAACAACTTGAACCCCTCATATATTTGGGAATTTAATGAAGAAAAGGTTGTGAAATACGACCTACGAACAAAAAATTTATGTCGATTGCCAAAAACACGAACAACAACATTTAGAATAGAGTCATTATCCTTTAGAGGAAGCCTCCTTTGGAACACCCTTAGTGACCAGATAAAAGCACTTCCAAAAGTTGCAGCTTTCAAAAGAGCGATCAAGCACTGGCTTGGCGATAAGTGTAATTGCCGGATTTGTAAGTAGCCAGAATAGTAAATTTGTATATTTTCTATTAAAGTTGTTTTTGTAAATAGTTGGTATAAATTAGTGATTTTATTACTATTGTAAATAGACCAACTTTAAATAAGATTATTATCATTATAATTATCGAATAAGAGATGCTGGTATCATCCGCATACATAGCAACCTTGGCATTGTCAAGTACAAGTGGTAGGCCATTTATATACATTAGAAAAAGAAGTGGTCCCAACCAAGATCCCTGGGAAACTCTATACCGAATACTTTCAATATTTGATATATGCCCAGTGACCTTACAGCATTGTTTTCTCCCACTTAGATAAGTTTTGAACCAATCAAGTTCAAGACCCCTTATACCATAATGGGTTAACTTTTCCAACATGATACTGTGGTCTACTGTGTCGAAAGCCTTTTTCAGGTCGATGAAAACGACCGCATTAACATTGCCCCTATCGATGTCTGTGTACCAATCATTAGTGCTCTTGAGCAGACATGTAACACAAGAGTGTAATGATCGGAATCCAGACTGGTGCAAGTAGAGCAGCTTATTTCCATCCAAATGTTGGGATAGTTGGCCATACAAGACTTTCTCAAATAAACGTGATACCGTTGGCAGGACCATAATAGGGCGGTAGTTAGATTTGACATTGGCAGGGCCTTCTTTGAAGATAGGTGCACTCCTCGCTGTTTTCCAACAGTCAGGAAATACACCCTACCTCGAAAAGAAGTATTAAATATGATTGAAGTAGCTAGGACAGGCATGCTGACTTTCAAAAAGTAGGTTGAAATACCGTCTAAACCAAATCCATTTGATGTTTTGAGGAGCTTCATTGCTTTGCGTATCTGGACTTCATCAACATTCTTAAATTTGAAGATTTTAGAATACTGATTTATGTTAACATCCCCTGATAGTAGGGGATTTCTCCTTGGTGGAATTTTATTGCTGAGCTTTTCTCTTATGTTACAAAAGTATTGGTTCACAGCATCGGCAATCTGTTGAGAGTCTGTAATATCTTTGTCACTATCCTCAAGAGAAGAGATATGAGTAGTTTTTGATCTCTTATTTATCATCTGGTTAATGGCTTTCCCAGTTTCTTTCAGGTTGTCGTCAAACGTTCTTATTCTATCAGAGAAAAAGTCCCTTTTAGCTTTTGGTTCGTATTAGTAACTTGGTTTCTAATATGTTTATATGCAGCAAATAACAAATCAGATTGGTTTTTAATTGCAGCTTTCTTTACCTTGTCTCTTAATTGCGACAGCTTGCTTAGTTCAGATGTGTACCAATGAGTGTATCTTTCGGCTACCCGGCGTTTTCTTACAGGAGCACGCTTTTCAATTATCATCGAAAGCACTTCACACCAGTGCCCAACCTGCTCATTGAGGTCTGCAGGTAAATAGAGGTGAAGTACGCAGAACCTCTGCCGGAAGGATTGGAGGGTTGCAGCCAGGGGGGGGGGTACTTCACATATTTTGGTTACGGGACGTGCCATCGGTAAGGGTATCGATTTTTGCGATTTTGGTATAAGGAACGGTATCGATTTTTGCAATTTTGGTATAAGGTTGGATATACATTTTCGGAGAATTGGTATAAGGTCGGGTGTACTTTTCAGAAAATTTGTATAAGGTCGGGTATACTTTTTCGGAAAATTGGTATAAGGAACGGGTATGTTTTTGATGCTTCGATGGCATGTCCCCGATCAAAACCTGGTCAAGTACCCCCCCCCCCCGGGGGTTGCAAGTATTCAAGCATGGTAAACATCGACTCACATAGCCTCTGCCTCGATTTGATAGGGCTGCAATTGCAACAAAAAGTACGCTGAACCTCTGCCAGGAGGATTTGAGGGTTGCAGGTATTCCCGCATGGTAAATATTTCAACTCACAGAAAGAGTACTCTAAACAATATTGTCATACTGGAGATGATTTTTATAGGGAAGAGACCTATATATTTATATATACTTCCTCGTTTCACACCAAGGCTTGGGCCATTTTTGACAGTTTTGACCACAATCTCCAAATATGTTGCAGATTTAGATGAGACTATTATCAAATTTCAATCGCAGAAACTGTTTGGAGCATAAGCATTTTTGGTATCGCTATGCGATCTCTATAAATAGCAGAAATGCGGCATTTCGCGACTCACTGCAGTCATTCATAGGTTTTAGATTCTACAATAGACCATTTCGCAATTTGGAGAAAGAGACTGAGGAGAGCGCGGCCCATTCTGACAGCCTTGGCAACAGGGAAATCTAGGGAATCCCCTCTTCTGCAGTGTAAAGTGTACGGTTGGCGGCTCGCTCGCATCTCTCTCCAAACTCGAGTTATTTACGATTTATTTGCAACTTCCAAGAGTTATGCGATGCTTGTTTAGTATGGTAAGTGATGTCTTTGGATTATGTAGCCGTTTTGCAATCTTTTCGCTCATTTGTGAATGTATTTCGAGCCATTTTATTTCAGTTGTTTCCCTCGACTTTGAAACGGCTCAGTTTAGGCCCAGCTGCAGAAGAGGGGATTTCCTAGATTTCCTACTTGTTGCTAAGGCTGTCAGAATCGGCCGCGCTATCCTCAGTCCCTTTTCCAAATTGCGAAATGGTCTATTAGCAAAGGAGAGTCAGAAACAGAAAACACAGAGCAGTATTGGTGTATAAACGTACATCAACTGGCTTTGATAACAAATATTTACTTTTCCTGCCGCGATCTGCTGTCAGTTTCACTAACAAATCGTTGATATTGCTTCCTAATGTGACAAAATAGTGAACGAACACGGGTGCTTAGATAAAACTTATGGTCCAACACATGGATATTTTTCCAAGTGAAATTTGATTAAATTCCACTTATACAAAGCCTTACCGTGAAATGCAGAATTTAATACAATTAGGGCAGCTGATTGGTTAATATTAAGAGAAAATGCGATCAGATTGAAGCAAGGATCATAGATCCAGGGAATATTTGACAAAAATAGATTTGGAGGCCATGTTGTACCATGTTGTAAGTCACGCATTTCTCAAGGAAACATTTCATGAGTTCAAAAACTTCAATTTTGTCACAAGAACTGGTATCACAATAAAACGTTCACCAGTTTAATGGATTTAAACTTACCAGACTTGGTAAGCATTAAGTTATCCAGATGTCGATCACCAACCCCAAGGATGTATGTTATTACGCAGTATCCAGCTATGACAAGAAAACAAAATAGCAAAATTTCGATTCAAGAAAACTGGTTAGGGACTTCTGATGAAAACATTCAGGGTAGCACTACAGCCGTTTGGTTTCATGAAACTCCAACAAGCTGCATATTAACAATGCACAGATCAACAAAAGAACAAACCCCTTTTCATGTAAATTTTTCCGGTGATACACCGGGTGAGTGAAAAAAAATTCCCGGAGTTTGATAAAATACTGCTCTCTGAATATCACAGCAACAAAAAAATTGTTTTACTTTATTGCCGATATTTGCAATTAGGTTCAGTAATCTACATAACTTTAATCGGCCATCTTTTCCCGTGGTTATGGGATATTTTTGGCAGAAAACTCCTTTTGAAAACCGGAAAAAGTCGAGAAAAATTTCCTTGGTTTTCCTTCTTACAAATAATGACACTTACATGTATTCATTTACTTTGTTCTGTTGGTGGAATGGAATACCCCTGAATAAGAGGACTTGGTCATCCTCCTAAGAACATAGCATGTGCTAAAGCGTTTTCAAGTCATTACTGTAAGGTAAAAATATTGGGGAAATTTGAGCGTGATTTTAGCACATTTTTACGGTTTCTCGAAGGGACTTTCTCGAGAAAATCCGTTGTAAAATCTGAGTGACCGATTTCAGCCAGAAAAGATTCTAAATACAATCAACCATGTTGGCTATTCAACCCACTATTGCAAAATATCATTGCATACATAAATAGGGAGCAGTAGCCATTCAAACGCCGAGCACTCATTTGACTCACCAGGTAGTATTCTCTGATTCAGAGGGAAGAATATCAAGGGAAAACTGATTCTCTTTCAGGTATCGCTTTGCTAATGCCATTTCCAAAGCTGCATCAAAACTAAATATTTACTACCAATAGATAACTATTCCATTGATTGAATTTCAACCTACCGCAACTCTTTATATAAGTATCCATGCAGTCTGGGTTTATGCCATATGGTGCACCTTCTAATGGGTTATGTTTTCTGAAAAAATTCTGGAATTAGAAAACAAGATTAATCAATGATTGCAAAATATGAACCTCGCGTATTTCAATTAAATCCTCAAGTACTAAAAAGGGAAATATTTAATCAATAAATTGGATAAGCATTTCTCTGATGAAAAAAATTCCTTCCGTTTATATCATTATTTCTCGTCGTTTAAAGGAAAAACAGTTTTTTCTTGCAACTATAAAATTTATTACAGTTGGAGCAAGAGTAGTGTGACCGATTGAATTTGATTCTGCGAATGATAATCGTATAATAATCGAATATTGATTTCCAAGTATCAAATAATATAAGACAACATTTCGAGTTTATTGACCGCTTCTGCGCTGTGAAAATCTGACGATTGTTCACAGGATGTGACGGACATGAGTGCATCAGCAAAACATGGCATGGAATTCAATGCATTTGACAGTACAAGACTAAGAGATTATTAGTCGATTTATTATTCCAATAATAATCCAATAATGATTTGGAATAATCAACTTTTTTAGGATTATGCTAGTCAAGCTTCTCTTGCTTCAGCTGTAAGTGGTGAAATAGATTTGTCGCGAGAATTCATGATATCCCAGATCAATTCCTGGCAAACGTACGCCAGAAAGAGTACGTTTAGTTTCCTAATCACGGCATCAAGTCATTTGATTTAATCATTCATTTAATCATAAAACATTCCTCCTTTTTTTTATACATTCAATGTTAAAAATTTACAATATACGAATTAACTAAGATTACAAACGAGCTACCATACAATACTACAGAAACGATACCAAGGGGAGTAAAAGATCATGACTACCCCAGGGCCATCACATGAAGGAGATAAACTAAAATACAACTAAATATATAAGAGGCCTCCTAGCTATTCAAAAAAGAATTAGAAATGAACGATATTTTGCAAATGGAATTTTCGAATGTATGTAATAGTGATAGAAGCTATATCGCCACTCAATCGAAAAACAATGATGATTGATTTCGAAACTGCTACCATGGTTTATAAATCGCTCCATGGACTAGCTCCTCCTTACATGCAGGACATGTTTCACAAACTGTCTGATTGTAGGAACCGAGTCCTACGGAGTACTGAAACAGATCTTGAGATCCCACGCTATAAAACATCTTATGGGCAACGAAGCTTTTCGTATCGTGGAGTGACTGTTTGGAACCAATTGAGCCCCGAAATTAAAACCGCCCCGTCACTGGCGATTTTTAAAAACAGACTCAAGACCTTTTTGAAAAATCATAGATATATCTCCGCATGAAGACTATTACATCGAAACAAGTGCTTGGTCAATTTTTCTTTTCTTTTCTCTTCAAATTGAGATTTTCTTCCTTGTTTTTATTGTAGAGCTTATATCATAGATACAACCATGTAATTAGGTTATATTTTATTGTTTTTTTAGCAGGGCACATTGTAAAACAGTTTTCTTACATATAAACTGAATGTATTACCCCTGGGTAAATAATTAAAAATGAAAAAATGATCTCTCAAATGCTTTAGAAATATCAAGATAAACAGAACGAGCATCCAGAGGAGGATTACAGTCAAAGGCTTTAAAGATCGTGAGCGTTATGGAAATTAACTGATTAACCGTTGAGTCACTGGGACGAAAACCTGATTGATTTGGATTGAGCAACTTGCAGGAAACGAGATGTGAATATAAAGAGGCGTACATAAGTTTCTCAAGTATTTTCCCAAAAATTGGTAGGAGAGAAATTGGTCGATATTTCGCCTTCAAATCTCTCTTATTTTTCTTATAAACTGGCACTACATTTGCATATTTCCATAGTTTGGGAAATTGGCCACGCCTCAAGCAGTTTTCAAATATTATTTTCAGTGGAATAACTAATGCAGCATCACTTAATTTTATCATTCTAACAGATATTCCATCCCAACCATGTGCTTTATTAGGATTTAATGACCCTTGTAATGTTCAGTATCTCTTAAACAGTAATGGGAAAGCCATTTATCAGGGAAGAAGGTGCTGGCACATTAGGTGGAATTTCGCTGCCTGTATCAATCGTCGTACACTAGAGTATGAAATAGTCATTGAATAACTGTGCCTTTTCAGTGAAATCCGTTATAAACAACCCGTTTTCTAAGAGGGGTGGCCTTTTTAGAAATTTTAGAAAGGCCTTTGATACAGTAGACCATAAGATACTGCCATTTAAATTGCAAAGTGTAGGAATCTATGGAAATATTTCCAAATGGATTGAAGATTACCTTACTGAGAGGAAGAAATTTTGTGAAATAAATGGTTTAGCATCAAAACTATTGCCAGTATCATATGGAGCCCCTTAAGGATCCCTTACAGGACCAAGACTATTCTCAATATACGTAGGAGAACTACCAAATTGCCTGTCAGTTGGCCGGATTCATATGTATGCAGATTACACCACTGCTTTCTGCATTGGGGATTCGATAGAAGAAGTAACTACAACAATGTCCAAAATGTTAGGAGAGATAGACACTTGGTGAACGCAACAGAAACTTACATTGCACTCTGGAAAGACCAAAGCTCTAATATCAAACAGGCATAAATTTACAGGACCACTAAACGAGTTAAGAGTTGGACAGGATAGTATAGAGTATGTTGATGAAACTGAGTGCTTGGGGATAAAATTTGACCAAAAATTATGTTGGGCTCCCCAGATAAGTAGGGTTATAAAAGCCTATAATGCCAAGATAGAGAAACTTAAAAGTATGAGGTACTTGAAGAGACAAATTCTAGAAGATCTATATTTCAAAACAGTTATTCCTGCAATAACCTATTGTATCTCAGTATGGGGTACATGCGGAGAGCAACTATTCAGCAAACTGGAAAAGACACATATAAGAGCAGCCAGGATTATTCATGGCATTAAGGGAAAATTTAACAATGAAGAAATTTTACAGATAGCAAATTGGGACCCCCTTTCATACATCTACAAAAGGAGATTATTGACCATAATGCAACAAGTCAACTTAGAGAAAGTCTTCCCAATGATTGAACAGTTGTTCACCAAAAAGCAAGAACAAAGATATGAACTAAGAAGAAGAACCGTCTTCAAGATCCCTTCATTTAGAACAGAAATTGGTAGAAATACTGTAGCCTTTAGGGGACCAATGATATGGAATAGGTTAGACGAAGATTTGAAACTGAAAACCATTGAAAATTTCAAAGTACAATTAAGGAAACACAGGACTCATATCAAAAATTTTAATTTTGCCAAAGGAACAGGGCACATAAGTTTCAAATGTAGTAATTTCGTTTATCAGTGATTTTAAAATTTCATTTTGAACACTGTAATTAATAGGAACATTAGAAAAAAGTTTTTTTAAGTAGTGTAAATAGCAGGTACACATCAGCTGCAAGCTGCCAGTATCTTACCTGCTCATCAACAAAATAATGTATGTATGTATGTAACAGGATTGAGACAAAAAGAAAGATTACATTCTTTGCTGTTACTCAGAGTTTCACGCTATACAGCGATCATCAGACAACTGAAAACTCTACTCAATTTTTGTGCATTTATACATTGAATGTTGCGATGACATAATCTTATAACAATTTTTTACGTGGGGTCTCTTTTAAAATTAATTAGATAGTATTTGTTCTCATGGCGGCACTTGGAGATTAACTCTGATCTTCTGTTAAGTAGGTGTGTCTTGTTGGCTTTACTAATGCAGAGCGTTTCCGTTAGACATAAATTGCACCGTTTTGTTTCGTTTGAATATGCCGCTGCATGGCTGGAGATAGACTATTTTACGTCATATGCTTCATTTGTATCTTTGTATTTCCAAACGTGCTTTGATAGCTCTGTGCTATTCTCGTACTTCTTATGCCTGAATGAATTCACGTGGTTGTTGTAGCGCTGCTTGAATGTATTCTCTGTTAAACCGATGTACAGTATGGGGTTCATGTCGTTGTTGGTGGAGGTGATTTCGGCGTTGTAAATTGTGTTTGTAGTTTGGCAATTTCCTTGCAGGGGGCACTGGTCTTTTTTCCGGCAGTTGCAGCCTTGCTTTGGTTTTTGTAAACCTTTTGCTATCATCTGCTTGTTATGGGCTTTGATGATGCATGCCATGTTTTCAATGCAGCTGTAGCTTATTTTGATGTTGTTTTTGTTGAATATTTTATGGAGTTTATCATTTTTAGGGAAGTGCTTGCTGATTAGTCGCAAAAACGTGTGGCCAACATTTGTCTGGACGTTTTTGCTGAATGGGGGGTTGAACCAAATTACGTTCCTTTGCCTGTTCTTTCTCTCTCTCTTCTGCCTACGTTCTTTTCTTTGTATGTGAGACTCTCTTCGTATCCGCTTTTTCTTAACGCTTCGTCATAAAATGGGGCAGCTCTTTTGAAGACATCTTCGTCGTGGGATATGTCGGATACCCTTTTGCTTATTGCTGCTGGAAGGTGCTTGATAATAGTTGGGGGATGGTTTGATTGGGTGCTGATGTACATTGGTTCATCATTTGGCTTTCGGTACGGGCAGTACTTTCCGTTGTTTAGGTTTAGGGTGACGTCGAGCAAGTTTACGATTTTTAAGTTGGCTTCTATCACTATCTTTAGACCAAGGTTTTTGAAAATCTTGGTGATATCTTTTTTTATCTTTTCTGCTTGGCTGCCTGACACACCTTTGACGACTGCTAAACCATCATCTCGATAGAGGCCGATTTGCTCTCTGTCGTATTTCTTTGCGAGGGTGTCAAGGATGTAGGCTCCGACTAGCTCGCATACTTCTGCTCCATCATAGCTTCCCATGGTGACATCGAACGTACCTTTGTTGTCTTTCTTTGTCCAGGGGGTTTTTTTGTCAAACAATAAGGACTTTCTAGCGTGCATGATGATTTCGATATCTTGTTCCGACACATTTGTATACTGCTTTGCAAAACTGATAGCTATAACAATAACAATTAAAAAAAATTGTTATAAGATTATGTCATCGCAACATTCAATGTATAAATGCACAAAAATTGAGTAGAGTTTTCAGTTGTCTGATGATCGCTGTATAGCGTGAAACTCTGAGTAACAGCAAAGAATGTAATCTTTCTTTTTGTCTCAATCCTGTTATAATTCGCTCTGTCTTCATGGCATTGAGCACTGTTTTAACCAGTAAAGACACATACAACTTTCTGTAATATGTATGTATGTATGTATGTATGTATGTATGTATGTATGTATGTATGTATGTATGTATGTATGTATGTATGTATGTATGTATGTATGTATGTATGTATGTATATGTATGTATGTGCGCATGCATGTATGTATGGTATGATTGGAATCTTTGCCTAAAGAAACATTTCTCTTTAAGTATTGACTCAAGTTATTGACTCAAGTTATTGCAATCTCGGACCTAATTCATGACGGTCGAATTCGATTCTCTCGAACATTTGTTTGCACGGTGAATTCGAAAAAAGCGATTTAGTTGAAGCTGTTCTGCTCCACGATTTGATGTTTACTGATTTCATAGTAAGAAACCGGAAAGCTGCGGTGTGATTGGTGCCCGGAATTTCCCGCGGATTTGTCAAAACTAGGTCCGGATTTTCAGCTGTAATGACAAATTTCCTTGGATGGCCTAAAGTGTTATCAGATCATAAAAAAACGAAGCGAGATATAGGGGCTTAGGTGGTACCTCACTCATGCAATGGACGATTTTCCTTTACATGCTATTTCTAACATTATCACGAGTACTGAGAATTTTTGCTTCAAAGTAACAACTGTAACGAACGAACAGTTTCTTGACTACTGTATTCCATTCACTACATTTAAGCCTAAATTACTACCGATTTTAGCCATTTGCTACCTAAATTCAAATGAAAAGGTGCAGGACAAGGGATTTACAGGGTGCCCAAAAAGTTCTCATCTTTGGGTAAATTGAACAAGTAACAGCTGCTAACACGTGGCACAAGAAAGTCAGAATGAGAGCTTGCCTTTTTTGTTAGCAGCAGAAAGATAAAGATTAAACATAAGGATATTGAGAAAAATTGATTTGATAGTGCACGTGATCACTATACCACGTGCCTTACATCCACTTTTACCAATAAAAAGCCACCCCCTCTTCACTTCTTCCCTTGTTCACCACGTTCTTCATCAGTGAACAAGAAAGATCTTTTCTGCACTTACTGTATTTTATAAAGCTTTCTCAGCACTCAACGACAATACACTTGCAGCACTCCATACACGCCGCTACAACGCATTTTGTTTGTATTTCAAATCCGCGGCTACATCGTAATGACACAAAACTCCTTCTTATACCAACACTGCAACAACCAGCTCTGGCTCTGGTAAGCTTACCCCCCTTGTTTTACCTTGCCAAACCTTTTTCCTTTGTCAAACTATTTACGTTCTACATGTTAATATCTTACTTTCTGTACTGTAAGATTGTAAGTTGTTATACTCGTTCTTTGCGCTAGTAGCCTTGTCTCTAGAAAGTACAATTTTGTCTCTTTACCCCTCATATATTCAACCATACCCCTTCATCTATCCTGTAGCTCAGTTCGTCAGCTACACTCACCCCATATCTGTATACATGATTTCTCACTGGCTAAGTTCACCACGGGCTTCTACAAGATAATTCTACTTACAAGTTGTATCCAGTCATTTCACGATTCTTTACCCCAACCGATTTTATACACTCTGTTTTAATAAGAATGTTATACATTTTTACAAGCTTCAATATTCTTAAGAAATTTTAACTTTGAACCTGAATATATTCTTAAAGTATTTAAGACGCGGTGGACCGGAGGCACCCATAAGAAATGGGAGTGTCCCAGTTATACCGCCTCGAAACAGTCCTCTCGTAGGAAAACTGGCTGACGATCCGCCAATGCCACCTTGGATAGCAAACTAGCAACAGCACGACGGGGTACCACAAGCAGATTGGGATTATCCTGACTTTCCTTTTTCTCTATTTCATTATATGACATTTTTATCTTTCTGCTGCTGACAAAGGAAAAAAACATTCCTTTTTTCTAAATATTATTATACCGGGTGTGCCAAAATAAACTATGCACGTTTGGCAGGCCACAATAAATTGAACATTGGACCGATTTTAAAGATTTATGACTTAATATTTAGCAGAAAGCTTGAATTAAATTTTAGGACTTTTTGCAAACTTTTTCCGTTTTTATATTTGAAGAATGAAAACATTATCAGTTTTTAGAGCTAGAAGCGAGTTTCTTAAATGTTCAATTTCGAAAATATTGAAAATGATAAAAAACGTCGATCAAATTTTAAAAGATCCAACACAAATAAACAAAGAGAAAACGTTTCTATGGGGATTTGCGGGTTCAGTACGAACTCTCGTACAGCAGATTACAATTAGATCGCAAATCACCACGAAACAGTTCTCTCTTTGTCCATTCATGTCGATTCTTAGAAAATTTGATTGATGTTTTTTGATCGTTTTCGGTGTTTTCGAAAACTAAAATCTTAGGAAACTCGCTTCAAGCTCTAAAAAAAGGTCAAATTTTGAGAATCGCTTTTCAATGAGTTGGCAGCTCGATTGATGAATTCATTAACAGCTAGACTTGTTAGGTGAACCCAGTAATTACCCATAACGAGGAAATATCAATTGGCAGCTCACCCAAATTCGATTGTTAGCCAATATATCTATAAATTGTTGTTTCAATTGTGTGCATAAAGAATGCCTGTTGCAACATTCCTGATTCCTATCAATCTAGGTTGGTGAGTATATGGGTCTATTCCTTCCGGTTTGACCGAGACCCCTTCCATGATGTTTTCGTTCTTCAAAGATAACAAGCTGAAATACAGTTCCAACTTTTGATCCAAATTTGAATGTTTCTCTCTTTCCAGTTATAAGCAATTAGCTTGTCTTTTTTCAAAATTTTCAATCATACAGCATGATATGCAAATGTGAGAATCGTTAATAGCAAGCACACATCAACGATGTGTTGAAATGCCGTATTTTTCGGAAAAATCGGGCAAAAAGCGAAATCCTTTGTACGCCTCAACATCGACACTGACATTAAATATGTTCGATGGTTTCAAGACAAGAGTTCTTTCGCTAGCATTTCCTGGCTGTACCATATTCTGATGATATTTATTTTCCAATGTCATGCTTTTCCTATGAATTTACGAGCATGGATGTTTTATTAAGCAATCAGTTACCTCCACCAGATTTATATACTCGATTTGTGCACTCTGTGCCCGTTCTCGATCGTTCTTGCAGAGCAAGCTGTATTACCCATTCTCGATCGTTCTTGCAGAGCAACCTGGATAGTTCAGGCACCTTGCCAGATTACCAGGATCAAATTTAATGAGTTGGTGGCTAGCTTAAAAGGTCCATTAGCATTCTAAGCTAGTTAGGACATTTAGTATATTGCCCTTGAAAATAAGCACACGTCAGCAGAGAGGACAAGCAACGCATGCTCTTGGCCAAGACAGCTGAATCAGTAATTGAATGAACAAAAATTCACATAGGACGCATGCGTGCATAATCTCTACATTAGCATTTAATGACATTCCATCTTTTGTTACAAAAATTCCTTAGTTTTCCAGGGGACTTTATAGGGTAACCATGCCAAAAAATTTTAATCGCCATACTGAATCTCACAAAGTTGACCCCACAACACACATTTTCTGGCAAATGTCGATCTTAACGGTCTTAAGCATAGAAAATTGCTCGAAAATCGATCAAAGTTTGTGAGCCACGGAGGTAATGTTGTCTGCTCAAACACCCCTCCATAATGTTTTCATTCTTCAAACATAAAAACTGAAAATTAAAAAATTTGCGAAAAATCCCAGTATCTAATTCAGGCTTTCTGCTAACGAATAAGTCATAAATTTTCAAAATCGTGCCAGTGTACGATTTATTGTGGCCTGCCAAACGTGTATAGTTTATTTTGGCGCACCCGGTATGCCAATTTTTATCTTTCAGCTACTAACAAAATGATTGGTTATTAGCTAGCAATGCAGAGAATCAAGCAAAGGTTCCAAGAAGTTACTGTCGCGACTTTCTTATATGCTAAACGAAAAGAAAGTCATACAATTGTCAAAAGGAAAAAACAACTGGGCTACATCTGCTTCCATCAGCTAATCTGCTAATCGAAGCATGCATTCACAGCTATTTTTTATATCCACTAAAACATTACATTAAATTAGGCATTGCGTGGCATCTAATCGGAGATTGACTTTTAAAATTGCTAGCATATTTTCTCGCTTCAAGCAAAGAAAGCCTTGAAAAACAATAATTAAGGATGATTTTTCTTTAAGCAGGATTCGTAAGAATGTATTACTAACCAAGAATTTGTGTATTCTTAATCGAGTAAACTATTTCTTAAACGAACTGTTTTAACAGTAACGGAAACAAGCAAAAAACTCTTGGCATAAAAATTCAGCAAAACTCAAGAATTTCATCTTGATGAGGATCCATGTTTCTTTGGTATCAAATATTCTTTAAATAAGGAGGCTTGTGATTTTACAAAAATTTGAAAACTAAAAACTTGCTATTTGATAAAATCTCACATACTGAGAGTCTGAGAAGAAACTAATGCGAGTTGGAAAACGCAAAATTTTTGGAGTCAACTTTCGCGAATGAAATGTTGTGGAAATCAAATTTTGCGTGTTGCGAAAATAACATGATCTGTGGGCATGGAAATATGTGAATTTCTCATCTCTTAAAACACTTCGTGGGACTAAAATTTCACAAATTCTTATGTTCTAGGAAATTGATGTGGACATACAATTTTGGAAGTTTCTTGGAATAAACTTCCGTGAATTTAATAGCAAAAACCCGAAAGTTCCTTCCCACGAAAGTTTTTTCCCTTCATAGTACCTTTTGGTAAGAGAAATATTCTCAAAACAAGCATCTTTTCTCAAATGAAGAAAATATTCAAGTATCAAACAATATTAAAGGGAATATAAGCATATATAAGTGGCTCCGAGCCACAAGACCTAAACTGTCAATCAAATTTAACCAATCACAACAAGCTAGCTACCATTGCACGTGATCACTTTCACTGCAGCCTAGCCTGCACGAGGGCACGTAACGGGCGATCAGTAATGGCGGGGAAGAGTTGCTTCGTTGTTCTCTATCCGCTAAGGGGCAAAAACGGACAAGAAATGGAAAGAAATATTGCCTGTTCATTGACCACCGTGATGGAGCAGACCTTGTAGCCACAGAATTTGATGTCCTGAAGAATCGAAGCGCTTTGAGTCCATTTACGATACGAATGAATTGCTGAAATGGATGGGTACAGGATAAACAAGCACATCTCATTGGGCCTAAACGTATCTTCAGACAAGGGAATCTTCACTAAAGTTAGCCTTACGGAATCTATGGACAAAGGGCTAGTGTTGCGGAAGAAATACTGATAAATAGTGAGCATTCAACAAAGCAGCCGAGCCGGGCCTAATATAAACACTGGATCCATCGATCGCGACAATGATGGCAAACAACAAACAACTCATACGATTAGGTCATTGAGACGTAAGTGGAGCTAAATTACCTTTCCTTCTCACTTCTTTTATCTCGATTCACTCGAGCAAACTACTTCAGAATCGTCGCAGTCAGGAAGAAGGAATCTTGCTTGCTGGGTAACCATATTGGAAAGTATATCGACAATCTCCTCGCACTACAAATTTGCAATGCAGAGCTCACTTTCAAGTGCACAGTTAGAATGCAACTGCTATGCGCATGCTCTGGTGTATCTATTTATAGAAAGCGCCTGATATATGCTTATATTCCCTTTAAAACAAGAAAGCTGAGAATCTAACAAAAACTCTGAAAACTAGAAAACTCGTTCTTTGATAAAATGTTATCTATCTTGGTAAGTAAAGAATTCTCAGAACAAATACCCCTCCCCTCACCAAAATGCTTTGCACGAAGTCAGCGACTTGCTTACTCCAACCAAATGCAGCTAATTCGAAGTCAAATCACAGTGTAGCATTTCTGCTTTTTAACTACAAAATTGCAGTCAAATTTTGAAGTCATAACGAAGTTAAATAGCAGAGAAAGGAAGCTGCCGGGAAGCTGTATTTTGTCTGCACTTTGACTTCTTACATCACTGCATCTTTTTATTTGGCTCTGACTTTAAACAGTAGTGAGTGCAAAAGAATAGATGCCTGCAGAAGAGCTGCTTTTTGACTATTTTTTTTTACTTTATAATGTTTGGTCAAAATAAACTAGTGAATCAAATATCAAAATATCAAAATAGCAGGTAATTCTGAAGATATGAGAAGTCAATTGTTCTGGGAGTATATTGTAAAGAGAAGTGCGAGGTCGATTGTTTAGACGAGTTATGCATAATACAACGAGAAAGCAATGATTGTGTTCAATGGCTTTGTTATGCCAATAATGAAATTTCAATTTTCTTTGGACTTTGACACCTAGACTGTGGCGGGTACTTTGAAACAACTGATTTCAAAAACTTAATAAACCGTTAGGTCAATTCAGATCAGAGTTCAAATATGCAAGTGGTTGATTTGAAGTTTGCTTGGTAAAATGACCAAGTGTTCGGCAAACACGCTTTCAGAAAAGCTAAGGAAGGAACCCATGGAGGCAATAATGAAATACAAAAAGTACTGGTTTCTTTTTGTAGCAGACTGTAGACAATTTTAGTTCGTGCAGATCAGGAGGAAATTAATTCGTACGGTGCTTGATACATAGATGCTGCAAGATGACTTTTGTCGCGACTGTTGAAACGTCGAAAAACACGCCTGGAAACTGAAAAAGATAGACACAGAAGGTATTTGATCTAATTAACGAATTTCTACCGCGAGCTGCTTTGATTCTGTATCGTTTGTTGGCAGAAAGCTACAGAAAGTATTTCATGTTCCATCTTTTAGTTTTGGCGCCATAAATCGATCGCGAGATAAATTGAATGAACAAACAGTCTGGATAAGTTGGCATGGAATGCCCCCAACCAAAGCAAAAACAAATCGAATAATTGAGGACCAAGATAAATCCAAGTCGAGGGGCAGTAACTTCAAAAATAGCCTACGAGCTTTTGGATGTGATCTTGAAGGTTTTTGAGGTGATTTTCAATGAATCTTTCAAATGTCTAAAGACTCTTTTCGATCATCTGAGATCTTAGCGATTTTCAAAATGTTTCGAGATTTTGGAAAATTTTTGGGGATTTAAACAACTGAGAGATTTTTGACGAACTTTCCGAAGACTGTTTTGAGAATTTGGGGGGATTTTCTTAGATTTTCGAAGAAAGACTTTCTTTGAGCTTGTTCTGTGAAGATTTTCAAAGACGTTTGGGCTTTTGAAACTTTAGATGAAAGTTTATGAGAAATTGGCAGTGATTGCAGTGATTGCCCAGTGGTGGGACTCCGGGGGTTCAGTTCTTATCTTGATAATCGGAAGCAGTACTGCAGAGTCAATGGCACAACTTCTAGCATTGAAAATATTGATATTGGAGTGCCACAGGGATCGTGCCTAGGGCCTCTTCTTTTTCTACTATACATAAATGACTTGCCATTTGCTCTAAAGAAAGCAAAGGCAACCATGTATGCCGACGACACAGCAATTTCGTATTCTTCTGATAAAAGTGAGGAACTGGACCTAGTAATCAACGAGGAGCTGTCGTACATTGAAAGGTGGCTACAAGGCAATAAGCTTTCCCTTAATGTTGTTAAAACCCAGGCTATGATAATTGGTTCAAAGCCAAAAATTAAAAAACTAAAAAACAATCTTAGCACACTTCCTTCTTTCAAAGTAGGGGGCGAGGAAATCAACCTGGTAAACGAAACAAAATACCTCGGGATCATGATTGATAATTGCCTTACCTGGGAAAGTCATATAAGCGCGGTTCAAAAGAAGATCTCCAGAGCTATTGGCCTATTGAAGTATGCAAAAAATTTTGTTCAAACTGACACTTTGATAAATTTATATAGAAGCATCACGGAGCCACATTTCAGCTACTGTTGTTCTGTCTGGGGCTCTTGTGGTGCTTCAAAGCTAGACGTGCTTCAAAAATTACAGAATAAAGCAGCCAGAATAGTAACAAATAGCCCTTTCGATGCATCTGCAGCTCCTTTGCTCCAGAGACTTGGTTGGCCATCTGTACAAAAGCTGATAAATAAAGAAACAGGTTCTATGGTTTACAAATCTCTTAACTCTCTTGCACCTCAATATCTTAGCGATCTCTTCGTGAGATCGTCCGAGGTACATCCAAGAGAGTTAAGAAACTCTAAAACAAACCTTGCAATACCCATGTTGAGAACTGGCAATGGCCAAAAATCCTTTGCTTATCGTGGGGCCAGTCTCTGGAACAGTCTTGATTTGGATACAAAGATGGCTCCCTCAATCAATGCCTTCAAGTCCAAAATGGGGGACAGAAGGTAATTTCATCGTTCAGACTCTTACAGTAAGAAAAGAGCTTTATACGAGCTTCATACAGAACGAGGGCTCCTTTGGCGTTGAGTTCTTGGGAGAGGATATATATCACTGAAAACTCTGATTCTCAAAATAAGAAAATTGACTGAAAAAAGTTTCAAGGGAAAAAGTCCTTGTAATGAGCACATTAATTCTTTTGCCCATTTGGTAAGCAAAAAGAATTCTTAATTAGAATAATTTTACTTGGTGGGTAATCGTTTGCTTGAATCAGGAAATAATTTTCTTGTACTTAAGTCTACTGATTTTGAGAAATGTTTTTCTAGATTCAAGAAAACAATTACTTACAAAGTAAAAATATTAATCAATAATTTGCTTGAAACTGGAAAAATATTTCTCAAAATAAGTAGACTCAAATACTTATTTCAAGAAAACTCTTTCCTGTTCTAAGCAAACGGTTACTAACCAAGTACAAATATTCTTGTTAAGAATTATTACTAAGATTTTTTTGCTTACCACACGGACAAGTACGAATGTGCTTGTTTCAAGAAATTTTGTTCTTGAAACTAGTTATTTTTTTCTCATTTTAAGAATCAGAAATTTGCTGTGCATGACTTAACCAAGGAAAGACAAAAACAAAAGCAACGACATAAACTAAAATGGGACATGCAACATGTTGGTTGTGGTTAAGTGATTTATAACTGAGTTCTTTGGAATATTCTAAACGAATCGACCAGATTTGTGGTTAAAATTTAGAGTTAGCAGGAGTATATTTTTGTTAAGCTTGTTGGAAAAATTATTATCATCAAACAATAAAATCTGCATTAGAACATTATTTTGGACATTGGTATAACCATATGGTCGCAGTAAAGCAAAAACTCCAGCGAGAAGATCTCTGCATGGTACTGCAAGGGAAGGGCAAAGCAATTAAAAGTGTTCTGTATCCTCAATACCATCGTTTGTAGGGCACATTGGGTTTATGGTACCCCTAAAATTGTGCTTGAATTTGTGAAAGTTTAATTTGCTGAGACCAACCCTGAGTTGAGTGAGATAGGATAAACCTGTTAGGTCATTAATGCCAAACATGTATCTTACAGGGGTCTTAATAATTGATAATCATGAAAACAGCTACAGACGGTGCAAGTCTAACCTCAGGATCAATGAGGATAGAAACTAGATTTGAATAACAGGGCCACATTTCGTTTTCAATATCGGTTGCGCCAAAATAAACTATGCACTTTTGGCAGGCTACAATAAATCGTAAACAGGACCGATTTTGATGATTTATGACTTAATAATTAGCAGTAAGCCTGA
Source organism: Aurelia coerulea (assembly GCA_039566865.1). Taxonomy (NCBI): domain Eukaryota; kingdom Metazoa; phylum Cnidaria; class Scyphozoa; order Semaeostomeae; family Ulmaridae; genus Aurelia; species Aurelia coerulea. The sequence goes on from CM076950.1 coordinate 14,199,531, forward strand.
ATTAGATTCTAGGATTTTTTTGCAAATTTTTCTGCTTTCAGTTTTAGAGCTGCAATACCCTGGGTACCATCCTCTCTACAAGCGAGTTTCTTAAAATTTTTGTTTTCGAAAAAAAAAACTGAAAACGATCAAAAAACGTCGATCAAGCTTTATAAGAAGAATCGATATGAGTGGACAAAAAGAAAACTTTTTCGTGGTGATTTGGGATTTAGAAATTGACTAATTTTAAGCTTCTTTATGAGAGTTCGTATTATCTTGGGAGAAATGTAATAATATTTTCAAGGATATAAAGAAATGTCTTTTCTTTTGTAATGTTATTTAATTTATGCTTTGGTGCAGGTTGTGTTCCTGTTCGGTGCAGGTTGTGTTCCTGCAGGTTGTGTTCCTTCAAAAATTTCTTGGGCCTTCTCGCGAGGATGGGGGCGGTGCGCTGCTTCCCGGTGGGATGGGGGATGTGCTGTGCGGGATGTGAGGTCCCCTTCACGATGCAGGCACTGAAGTGCGGTTGAACTGGGGAATTGCTCCCTAGCGGCGACCGCAACTTAGGATATGCGTGTGGGGGTTCCCTCGCGCGGTGTGTCCGCCGTCTCTCTGGGAGGTGGAGACGAAGTATTAACGAGACGAAGCTCGATAAAAATGTTGATGACGATCTTGTCAGTATTGATGGCTTTTCCATTAGGAGATGCGATCGCAATCGCAGCGGTGGCGGAGTTGCCATTTATATTAACGATGCCCTTATTGATAAATGTACAGTTCGGGACGATATTCCAAAGTCCTCCCTCGAGGCACTGTGTATAGAACTGAAGCCAGTCCGCTCAGCACCTTTTGTTGTGCTGGCTTGGTATCGTCCTCCTGATGTGTCGAATGAGGTTTTTGATGACCTCGAGAAAACCTTGCAGTTTCTTGACAAGGAAGGGAAAGAGATCATCATTTTGGGTGACACTAATTGTGACATCTTGCCTAACTATTCTTCTTCGCAACTTAGCAAGGACATCAATCTCCCATCGCACTCAAATCGATTATTACAAATGTATAATCTTTTCGGTTTTCACCAGCTGATAGAGACTGCCACTAGAGAAACTACTACATCCTCTACCCTAATAGATCATGTTGCTACTACAAACAAATCAAATATTGTAGTATCAGGCGTTCACCATATTGGCCTGAGCGACCATTATTTGGTCTATGGTGTCAGAAAATTTCGTGGTTCTCTAAAGAAGCAGCATAAGAGTATTTCAACAAGGAGTATGAAAAATTTTGACAAAACTGAATTTTTGAATGACTTGCTTTCAGTGGATTGGAAGGGTATTCTTTCCAATACTGACGACATTAATGTCGTCGTTGAACATTGGTCCAATATATTTTCACTTATTTTAGAGAAGCATGCTCCTATGCGCAATAAACGGGTGTCCGAAAGATTTTCCCCTTGGCTCACAAAAGAGTTTCGGAAGTTGTCTGCCAGTCGCGATAAGCTTCGTAAGCAAGCCGTGCGTTCTAAATCTGAAATTCTACAGCAGGCATATAGGCAGTTGAGAAACAAGGTCAATAAATTAAACATTGACTTGAAACGTGAGTTTTTTACAAATAAGATAACCTCTTATCAGGGTGATCTTAAAAGTACATGGAAAGTTATTAACCAGGTTATAAACAAAAAATCTAAGACCACAAATATCTCATCTCTCAGTATTGATGGAAATACAGTCCTAGGTGGTAAAGGTATCACAGAATCAATGAATGAATTTTTCTGCAATGTTGGCAATAAACTCAGCAGCAAAATACCGCACAAGAAAAATCCTCTTTTAGAAAATGAATATTCAGTTAACGAAAAGAAATCCCAGTTTCATTTCCAGCCGATAGGTATTCGGCAGGTTGAAAAGGCTCTAGGCAAATTCAAATCATCGATGGGATTTGGTACTGATGGTATTGCTAATTTCTTTCTGAAAGCTGGTCTTCCGGTCATAGCTGAGTCCCTTTGCGACATTTTCAATCTATCTCTAGCAACTGGGAGCTTTCCCAATTCATGGAAGGTTGCGAGAGTTGCCCCTATATTCAAAAGTGGGCAAAAAGATGATCGCTCTAACTACAGACCAATATCGGTGCTCCCTTTCTTGTCTAGAGTATTCGAAAAGCTGGTTTACAACCAGGTTTACGAATACTTGGATAGAAACAAGCTCCTTTTCTCGCACCAGTCTGGCTTCAGGTCTTTGCACTCTGTGGTTACTTGTTTATTAAATAGCACTGACGATTGGTATGTAAATATGGATAACGGGAAATACACTGCGATGGTATTTATCGACTTAAAAAAGCTTTTGATACCGTTGATCATCAAATTTTACTTGCGAAACTAAAAAAATATGGCATAAATGGTCATGAGCATTCTTGGTTTAAGTCCTATCTGCAAAACCGACGTCAATTCTGCAAGGTCAATGGCACATCCTCAAGTTTACAAAAGGTTGATTGCGGAGTGCCACAGGGTTCATGTCTTGGTCCACTCCTTTTTCTAATTTATATTAACGATCTCCCTGTGTCTCTCCGTAAATGCAATGTGACAATGTATGCTGATGACACAAGTATTTCACATTCTGCGAAAAATATCAACGAGTTGAATGACACACTGAATAGCAATCTCGATCGGCTAAAGGAATGGTTACAAGGGAACAAACTGTCACTAAATGTCGTAAAGACACAGGCGATGGTTGTAGGTTCTCGACCAAACCTAAAAAAGATTGCTGACAATAAAGTAGAGACCCCATCATTTGTTATTGATGGCGCTGAAATTGACATCGTTAAAAATGTAAAATATTTAGGAGTCCAACTTGATGATAGCCTCGTTTGGGATCGGAACACGAAAGTATTATGTAGCAAACTGTCTCGTGCTCTAGGATTTTTGAAATATGCCAAAAAATTCGTACCCAAGGATACCTTAATCAAAATGTATCATGGCATAGTAGAGCCACATTTCCGCTATTGCTGTTCTGTTTGGGGAGGCTGCAGTGAAACCAGATTGCAAACCATACAAAAATTGCAAAATCGAGCTGCAAGAATTGTCACCAATAGCAGCTATGATGTATCCGCCTCAAATTTGATCAAGGAACTAAATTGGCCAACGGTTACGGAAATGATAAAATGCGAGACAGCTACTATTACATACAAAGCATTGTCAGGTCTTGCACCCGGCTATCTTTCAAACCTTTTCAAGAAAAACTCTGCGCGTGATATCAGTATGAATTTGCGGAATGCCATTGCCGATGTCCTTGTTTCAAGGATGAAAACTTGCAATGGGCAGAAAGCGATATCTTTCCGGGGTGCAAAGACTTGGAATGAATTGCCTTTGGATGTCAAACAAGCACCCTCTCTTAGCATTTTTAAAAGTATGCTGAAGAGTAATTTGCCTCTCTCAGGCTAACTCCTTTGTTTTTCATTTATTTTTTTATTTAGATTGTAAATATAGGTAATTTGATAGTAATTTTTAGTAACATTGTAAAGTTTGGCACGGCCCCCTGTAAAGCAATCCTCTCGATTGACGGGGCCACCGTGTAAAAATAATGAAAAATGAAAAATGAAATGAAGTGGGCGTCGCTCCGTACCTCGTAGGGAAGGCATGCTTTTATCTTGTATATAATCCACTAAATGTTTTTATTGATTAGCTTTAGGAATTAATTTGTAAATTTTGCAAATTTTTGTAAAGTAGGCCTAAATTAGCTGTAATTTAGCTATTCTTTTTATTTAACTTAGCCTACATTAAATAAATTATTGATGATGATGATGATGATGATGATGATCCTGTGTCAAGGGGGTTAAAAAGACAACCGAGGAAGCGTCATGGGGCCAGCAAGCATGGAGTCTTGTTAAATTGTTGATTTTTGTGACTGATCTTGGGGCGGTATTCGATCGTAACTACTACAGAATTTCGCAACAGGTCAATCGTTGAAATAACGCTCGTGCAGAAGTTTACAATAATCAATTCCATTCCAAATCTCCAAATCACGCTGAAAAAATTCAGGCTTTCTGCTGAAGATTAAGTTATAAATCTTCAAAATCGGTCCAGTGTACGAATTATCGTGGCCTGCCAAAAATGCATAGCTTGTTTTGGCGAACCCGGTAGACCAAGAAGTTTGTTTTGATTTGGGGATTGACCAATCAGATCACGCTATTTTCAAAGATGGCGGCCCGCTGTAATCAAGCGAACCTCCGAAAAAGGGCTAAAACCTATCTTTGTTTTTGTTCCACGGATTTGCGGTTTTCGAAAATTTTCAAACAATGATAACGAATTTCTTAAATATGAATTCTGATGCATACTTCCAATGTGCATGTTCCAATGTGGATGACCAGCTTCAATCTTTTTCCTTGAAAATATTAATTCCACAGTTTGTTTTTGTGGATCAGGATTAAACGACATCCCCCAGTCATGAGCCCACTGTCTTATCAACTCCAAGTCATGGTTCATGTCATTTGCAGCTGAATCAGAACCTACATAAAGTTACAAGGAGTGAAACTCTTCTTCAAGCCAAATTCAATAAATTGATTTAAGGTGGTCGTACGGTAATGAATTTAGATTTTTTCACAAAAAATCGAAAAATGTTTCTTGATGTATTTTTATACTTTCAACATTGAAGAATTTGATTCTGGGATGGTAAATTGCCTTATAGAACTATAAATACTAGAAAATAGCACAACTGTACACAACAGTCCAGTTTTTCTCCTTAGCAACGCCCATAGCTACGCAATAACATCCCTATTTCCCCTCTTCTTTCAAAGAATTAGGTCCTGCATGCCCCCCAGTCCCGATGTGGTTTAGATATGATCGAGTTGAATTCCGTGCATGCTGCATGAAGTAGTGTGTGTCCTTCGTCTGTGAATTAAACTTCGAGATAACTTGTTCAGGAGATCTCCACTGAAAATTTCCAAACTTCTCCAACCCAATGAAATGACGAAAACATTACCAACGTGAGCAACAGAGTACAAAGCAGTGAGGATTCAGAGGGTATCAACATTTTACAGTGCAGGAAAGTAACAGGAATGTGTAAGAGATTGCTGCCTGGCCTTTTTTAGTTAGCCTTAGGCCTAAAATACTCGTTGTCGTGGGTGGGCCTAAATGATGAATAACTCTGAAGAAGGATAACCAAAAGATCCTTGTTGCTGGAGGTATCTTTGCCTAAGGAACACAAGAAAGAGAGAATTACCACGAATCAAAACGCCTCTTAGAGAACAATCCAGCACATACACTGATGACACTGTATTCAGTTGAAACAGCCAGCTTGTTCATTGTACAAACATAGAAGTACATAATAGACAGTTGTGAAATTTTTATTCTTTGAGAAAAAGAAAGAAGGATTTTGCTACATGTAATACATTTAAGTGAATCTGCGATAGTCCTTGATTGCCTAGCTGAAAATTCTGATTGCTCAGAATGCAAGAAAGACTTAAACATAAAACTGACACCTCGCATGGAGCTGGGTTTCTTCACAAAATCATCATGTGATGTGCACAGTTAGAGAAAATCATGCATGCATTACAGCCAAAGAGATAACAAGAATCCAAAAGAAAGACGTTCTATTTTAACTGTCTAACAAGCAAGTGGACTAATGAAAGTCCTGAAAAGTTACGTATTTGGCAACATCATCTTTAAACCTTTCTTTGAAGGCCAGATTCAAAACAGCTCATTTAGACAACAACAATCAAATACAAATTCTGAACCGGTACTTTAGAGCCACAAGAGCTTACTTCCAGAGAAAGAGATGTTGAGGAGAAAAGTTCATATTCAATTTCCTAATTCATGTGAAACTTGTAAGACAATTATACCATTTTAGTGTAAATGTTGCACTAAGGATTGGTTGGTTGCAAATGCAAATCTTTGATGGCAAGGTGTCACACGTGACAATGGCAAGACTCTTTCACACATTATATAGGACAATAGAGCCAACTGTTTTTGGAACCCTATGAAAAATGATGGTATTTTAATTGTAGAAATAATATAACACTTGAAAAATTTACCAATTTTTCATAATCTCACAAGAAACAATTGTCAAATCTTTGTTTTGATTTTTCCGAAAATGAAGAATTTCGGCGATTTTTAAACTTTTGACAAAGATAGCTAAAAATTGACTAACAATATCAGCCTGAAATTTACAATCCTAATCAAGCATCAAGTGCTGCATGTGCTGGACCTCAAATATTTAACTTTGCATTGCTTGTAATAACTTAATTGTCCTAAATTCCCAGATGTGCGAACGCAGATTTCTCGTTATTGATAATAAACTGAAATTATTTTCATAAAATTAGCATCTAACTCCAATTTTTGTGGTCCAGCACACTCAGCATGCCATATAGAGGTATCACATAAAGTTTCATTGGAATCCAAGGTATCTATCAAAAGTTATCTTTGTCAAAGCATTCGCTGGAGCTATATTGTGCGGAAATCACTTCACCCCAATCCAGCGCTTTCTGCATACTCTCGTGGTACAGACCACCGAGCAGCCCAGTAGACACTTTCGATAAAATGGAGCAAGTTCTACGATTCCTCGAATCAGAGGGAAAGGAGATTATCTTATTGGGAGATACAAATTGCGACCTCCTCAGTTCTGAAGACTCGTCTGACTCTTCAGAGCCTCAGGTTCCAAATCATGTAAAACGTATTAATGATGTCTATCAATCTTTTAGACTTGAGCAAGTAATTAAAGAACCTACACGAGAAACAACAGAGACTGCCACCCTCCTCGATCACGTTGCCGTGAGCAATATCTATAATATTGTTGAGTCTGGTGTATATAGGGTAGCTCTTAGTGATCACTACCTTGTGTACGCTGTCAGAAAATTCCGCGGTGGGGTTAAAAAACAGCATAAAGTAATAAAAACGCGGCAAATGAAAAATTTTGATAAGGAGCTCTTTTTGTCAGATGTTGCCTCTGTTGATTGGCAGTCACTGCTTCATTGTTCCCCTGATATCAATGTTATCGTGGAGGAATGGACCAGTATGTTTGCGATGATTATACAGAAGCACGCCCCTATTCTTGAAAGACGCGTCTACGAGCGATATAGCCCGTGGCTTACCTCTGAGTTGAAACGTATGTGTAGATCGAGAGATAAACTAAAGACTGCAGCCGTCAAGAAAAAATCAGAGGCTCTCATGGCAGCCTACAAACAACTTAGAAACAAAGTGAATAATACCTGTAAAACACTAAAAAGATAATATTATACTGACAAGATTAAAGCATCCGAAGGAAACTTGAAAGAAACATGGGCAACTATTAACAAGGTAGTTAATAAACGATCTAAATCGACAATGATTAGCTGCTTGTCTGATGGTGACGAGCGCATCTCAAATCCCCAAGACATAGCGAACAAGATGAATAATTTCTTTTGCAATGTTGGTGATCAACTAAGTCAGGAAATTCCAAATACCAAGAACTCCCTCCAAGAAGGAGAAGTTACTGTAAATCCTGAAAAACTGTCGTTTTCATTTTCTCCAATATCGCCCCAACAACTTGTCAAAGCAATGAGTAAGTTTAAGACCTCTAAAAGTTTTGGTCTGGACCTCATTTCCAGCTATTTTCTCAAAATTGGGATGCCGATCCTTGCCAGTCCTCTGAGCCAATTGTTCAATCTATCTATGTCTCAGGGGTTATTTCCCGACAGTTGGAAAATTGCACGGGTTGCACCTATTTATAAAGCTGGTCCAGCTGATGATCGGTCAAATTATCGACCCATCTCTGTTTTACCTGTTGTTTCTCGTCTATTCGAAAAACTTATATTTGACCAGATGTATTCTTTCCTTAACAATAACAAGCTTCTTTACTCGAAGCAGTCAGGCTTTAGAAGGTTGCACTCAGTTCTAACTTGCTTACTAAAGTGCACGAATGACTGGTATCTGAACATAGACAAAGGCAAATTCACATCAGTAACATTCATAGATCTAAAGAAGGCCTTTGACACAGTTAATCATGAGATTCTTCTCAAGAAGCTTTCCCTGTATGGAATAAAAGATAAGGAATTACGCTGGTTTCATTCATACCTCTCGAACAGAAAACAATGTTTTAAGGTAAATGAGCAGATCTCTGAACTTGAGGACGTTACATGTGGCGTTCCACAAGGTTCATGCTTAGGGCCTCTCCTCTTTTTACTCTACATCAACGACCTACACCTATCACTAAATTACTCTGAGGTGAATATGTATGCAGATGACACTAGCATTTCGTTTTCATCGGATTCTATCCCCACCATAAACGAAAGTGTCAATTCTGACCTTCTTTGTTTAAAAACCTGGTTGGAATCAAATAAGTTATCTCTCAATGTCGCCAAAACACAAAATCTCCTCATAGGAGGTAGAAAGAAGTTGAAAGACATTGAAAACTCTGAAACACAAAAAGTGCAAATTGTTATTGGTGAAGAACCAGTTTCGGAGATTAAGCACACAAAATACCTGGGGATCGAAGTTGACCAATTTCTAAATTGGGATGATCATATTTCCGCTATAATTAAAAAGATATCAAAAGGAATCGGAATGTTACGTTATGCGAAAAGATATCTCCCTCTAACTACGATTCAGTCAATGTACAGAAGTCTTATTGAGCCATATTTCCGATCCTGTTGCTCCGTGTGGGGAGTCTGTAGTACCACTGCCTTAAAAAAACTACAGAAACTACAAAACCGTGCCGTGAGGAAAGCTACAAACAGCCCTTACGATGCGTCCTCACAACCACTTCTGAAGGAACTAGAATGGCAAACGGTCAGAGAACTTATTGACATGGAAACCGCCAGGATGGTGTACAGGTCAATTAATGAGGAAGCTCCCAATTACCTTGCAACTTTGTTCGAGAGGTTGTCGGATAATAGTATTAGAGTGCTTCGAAATACAAATACAGACCTGAAGCTGCCTTTCCTAAAAACGTCCAGTGGTCAACGGTGCTTTGCTTATAGAGGAGCACGATTATGGAATAGCCTTAACGCTGATGTCAAGACAGCGTCGACCTTAAATCGATTCAAAGCTGCATATAAAACCAGCCAGTAATCTTTTTGGTTGAACTCCTTATTTACATACCAGTTTTATTTTCATCTTTATCGTTACTTGTCAATTTTGATTAGATATCTTTATTTTGTTATTATTTTACAGGGCAATTTGGAAATCAGTATTTAACTGTATATTTAACCCTGTTTAAAGAATTTAAAATGAAATGAAAAAAATGAAAAAATGCATAAACAGCTTCCAGCGCCTTCGACCTAATAAATTATGCGCATAAATTAATTTTTTCAGAATGTTTTCCCAAATATCATCATCCTGTCATGAACCCTTTCATATGATGAAGCACCTGTGCTGAAATAAGTCCACATAACGAATTTAGGTTTTTTACCAGACTACCACCTTAACTTCGCTCGCACTCCGCCATCCAAAGACTAAATTTGCAAGGGAACATATCAAAATGTAACTTTATATAGGAAAGCGTAGTGTTACTTCACATCGAACTCTCGTATTCGAACAATTACGCAGTACAGAAGTCAACAAAGGAAACACAATGCAGCCGTAGAGAAGTGCAACAGATAAGACACAAAGGTATTACAATTAACAATTTTGAAGTTTTAAACTTATTATCGTTCAATCAACCGCCTGGGTTTCCTGTGCCTGGGGTACTCTTGTCGAAATATCTCCCTAAGAAGAACTTTGTCCATTCAAAACAGTTCGCTGCTTTCTATACTCAAGAAAGTTCTTGACAAAAGAAAGAATATTTCCTGAGACACCACATCGTTGTAGTTTGTAAATCAGACCAAGATGAGGGAATTTTATATACCGCTGACCAAAGCGCTCCGCAGCAAAAATATAGTGATGGGCTATCAACCAAATTATGTCACGTACAATTTTTGTCTGTCGCCCAATTCATATTCAAGAAATGAACAGAGATGGAAAGCAGAAGTCAGTTTCAACGAAAAACTTGATTTAAATCATATTTCCTATGATATTTCCAAGTTATCTATCTTTTAATATGCATTCCGTAGGAGAAACACCCGATCCAACAACGAATAACTTCCGACCAAAAACAACCTTGATTCAATTTAATTCTATAAAATACACGACACCATGTAACAGTATGAAATATTAAGAATTATTCAAGGAATGATAACGCTATCTCCTGGTATACTTCATTAGTTTCGGAAAATATTTTTAAGGGCAAAACATGTATATCTTCTGTTCTGCATTCTGCAAGGGAAACGCCCAGCAACAAGGCCGCAATTCCTACCAAAATAAAACCTTGATTATAAATAATTCTACAAAAAAACCAAGCCATGCAACAGTACAATTTTTTCAGAATGATTCAAGGAATGATTATGTTGTCTTCTGGTATACTTCATTAGTATCGGAAAATATTTTTAAGGGCAGAAAATGTATCTGTTCTGTTCTGCATTCTGCAAGGGAAACACCCAGCAGCAAGGCCGCGATAACTACCAAAAAAACCTTGATTAGAAATAATTCTATAAAAATAAAATACACCATGTAACAGTATGAAATATTAAGAATTATTCAAGGAATGATAACGTTATCTCCTGGTATACTTCATTAGTTTCGAAAAATATTTTTAAGGGCAAAACATGTATATGTTCTGTTCTGCATTCTGCAAGGGAAACACCCAGCAACAAGGCCGCAATTCCTACCAAAAAACCTTGATTAGAAATAATTCTACAAAAAAAAACCAAGCCATGCAGCAGTACAATTGTTTCAGAATGAACCAAGGAATGATTATGCTATCTCTTGGTATACTTCATTAGTTCCGGAAAATATTTTTAAGGGCAGAAAATTGATCTGTTATCACTCAGTACAATCTGCATTCCGAAGGGGAAACGCCCAACAACAAACAACTCACGACCAAAAAACCCCTTGATTAAAAATAATTCTACAAAAAAAAACTACAGCATGTAACAATACGAAACTTTCAGGATGATTCAAGGAATGATTATGCTGTCTTCTGGTATACTCTTCTGGTATACTTCATTAGTATCGGAAAATATTTTTAAGGGCAGAAAATTGATCTGTTCTGTTCTGCATTCTGCAAGGGAAACACCCTGCAGCAAGGCCGCGATACCTACCAAAAAAACCTTGATTAGAAATAATTCAATAAAATAAACTACACCATGTAACAGTATGAAACAATTAGAATTATTCAAGGAATGATAACGCTATCTCCTATTATACTTCATTAGTTTCGGCAAATATTTTTAAGGGCAAAACATGTATATCTTCTGTTCTGCATTCTGCAAGGGAAACACCCAGCAACAAGGCCGCAATTCCTACCAAAAAAACCTTGATTAGAAATAATTCTACAAAAAAAACCAAGCCATGCAACAGTACAATTTTTTCAGAATGATCCAAGGAATGATTATGCTGTCTCTTGGTATACTTCATTAGTTCCGTGAAATATTTTTAAGGGCAGAAAATTTATCTGTTCTGTTTTGCATTCTGCAAGGGAAGCACCAAGCAACAAGGCCGCGATTCCTACCAAAAACATCTTGATTAAAAATAATTCTATAAAATAAACTACACCATGTAACAGTACGAAACTTTCAGGATAATTCAAGGAATGATTATGCTATCTCCTGATATACTTCATTAGTTCCGCAAAATATTTTTAAGGGCAGAAAATTGATCTTTATCACTCAGTACAATCTGCATTCCGAAGGGGAAACGCCCAACAACAAACAACTCACGACCAAAAAACCCCTTGATTACAAATAATTCTACAAAAAAACTACACCATGTAACAATACGAAACTTTCAGGATGATTCAAGGAATGATTATGCTGTCTTCTGGTATACTTCATTAGTATAGGAACATATTTTTAAGGGCAGAAAATGTATCTGTTCTGTTCTGCATTCTGCAAGGAAAACACCCAGCAGCAAGGCCGCAATACCTACCAAAAAAGCCTTGATTAGAAATAATTCTACAAAAAAACTACGCCATGTAACAGCACAATTTTTTCAGGATGATTCAAGGAATGATCATGTTATCTCCTGGCATACTTCATTAGTTTCGGAAAATATTTTAAGGGCAGAAAATGTATCAGTTCTGTTCTGCATTCTGCAAGGGAAACACCCAGCAACAAGGCCGCGATTCCTACCAAAAACACCTTGATTAAAAATAATTTTACAAAAAAACTACACCATACAACAGTATGAGATTTTGAGGGAGCATTAAACCATAACTAAGCTTGCATCTTGTAAAATCCGCCAATACCTAATAATTTCAGATTTAACAGAAAATGTATCTGTAATCACTGAATGCAATCTGCCCTCTGCAGGAGAGCTCCCTGTCATAACAATTCCTGAAGTCCCCGTGGACATTCCACTGCCTTTGTGTTACCCTTTTGTTTGAGTTGTGTTTTGATCACAAAAGAACATTCTTCTTCTTCTTACTGGCTCTTCCATCTTAATTCAAGACATTAGCCTTGCCACTGATTTCTTCCAAAGAACAAAAGAACATTGTTTATCACAAAACTTTTCTAGAGATTTCCTTTATCTACGTTTGAATGAAAATGGCAAAAAGCAACACTTCTGGTTGTCCCAATTGTCTCTGTATGAACGTATAATTCTAGAAGAAAAATTGAAGATGGCGCGTAGTTCTCATATTCTTGACTCCCTGTCCTGATTGGCGCATGGCAAATACAAAATTCCCTCATCTTAATCAGACCAAGATAGGCACTAAATCCTTACTGGCTAATGAGCTTGGCACGTGACACGCTCTGAAACCAATCAATGGAACGGAAAACCGACCGGGAAATTTGAAAAGTCAAATTTAGGCCGTTTTTGGTAGATTTTACCACCCTTCACCAAAAAAAGATTGTACGGAAGGAAAATTAAGATTTTCAAAAAATTCCTTCACAGACATGTTCCCAATACTTGAATACATGCCTGTTCACGGGGGCTAAGAATTATCTCAAAATCTGAAGAAATGCCGAAGTTTTGAATTTGACCTCACTGACCTCACTGTAGCGTGTCATTGTAAAAACCTCAGTAAACACAGAAACGTAATCTACTTTGCTTCGAAGTTCTTATTCTGTGTGTTTAAGAATCTTTAGAGCATCTTAAAACATGCCAAACTTAGAGCACTACAGTATCGGAATCTTTTTTAGTTTGAAGCTAACACGAATACCACCGGCGATTTTCAATATTTAATGCTGAGGGGTAGGTGAAAAATGGGAAGATTTGCACTGCACTGGCCTAATAAAACATCACACTGTCGTTATAAATAAGGACGAATTAACAGATACTTACATTTCTATCTTGCAAAATGAGGACCACAAACTGAAAATATGAGGCAGCACAAATGTCAAAAGTATTTCAACTGGTTTTAATGGCAAAAATCCACTTTTTGACCGTAATCTAATCTGCAGCCAGTTTCTCCAACAAATCGTTCTGACTTTTCTCTTGCAACATCATTGTCAATAGAAAGGGCGCGGAAATTTCAGTGATCAGCTGCATGCTTGCTAGTCATCATCAAATAACATACAATTCCAATGAACTTTGAAATAAATGATAATTACTTCAGGAATGGCAAGAGCTGTAACATCCAACGTGGCCAGAACGAAAGATTTTGTGATGTCCTCTTCGATAACCATTGCTCCCATTCCTTTATCCAATTCTGTTCTTGTCTTTGTGAGATCATAAGAGTGGGAATCAGCAATTACATGAACCAAAACATCATATAAATTCATAAATTGTGTCCCTTGCTCTTTAGCACAAGAAATGGCTATCATCTCGTCTAGCAGGTACATGAAATGAATATGAAATACTAGATTTAATTTTGCGAAAGATCACAATAACAACGAACGGAAGAAATGTACATCTTGTTTTTAATGTGAAAAATAGATTGGCCATTTCTGCAAAATAACATTTGAAATACTATTTTTACAGCTCCTTCATATCAATTTCACATTTTGTGCGGATATCATAGAAAAATATCTATCTTTGGACTACCAGTGGTCATCCATTAGAAAATCACCCCTATACGGTCAAACGAGAATATGAATTCTAAGAAACTTCAGTCGATGGGGGGTCGAAGTTTTATCATCTCACTAGCCTGTGGACAGGCCAAAAAAATAAAAATAAAATATCATCTCACAGAAAATATGCTTAGAGTCTGCAAAGTGTCATGTCCAGTTGTGCTTTATGCAACTGCGTTGCTTGACCGTAAAGGAGTGATTTTCTAGTGAATGGCCTTTGGTATTCCAAAGATAGATATTTTTCTATGATATCCACACAAAATGTGAAATTGATATGAAGGAGCTGTGAAAATAGTATTTCAAATGTTATTTTGCAAAAATGACCAATCTACTTTTTCACATTAAAAACAAGATGTACATTTCTTCCGTTCGTTGTTATTGTGTTCTTTCGCAAAATTAAATTTAGCATTTCATATTCATTTCATGTACCTGCTAGACGAGATGATAGCCATTTCTTGTGCTAAAGAGCAAGGGACACAATTTATGAATTTATATGATGTTTTGGTTCATGTAATTGCTGATTCCCACTCTTATGATCTCACAAAGATGAGAGCAGAATTGGATAAAGGAATGGGAGCAATGGTTATCGAAGAGGACATCACAAAATCTTTCGTTCTGGCCACGTTGGATGTTACAGCTCTTGCCATTCCTGAAATAATTATTATTTATTCAAAGTTCACTGGAATCGTATGTTATTTGATGATGATTAGCAAGCATGCAGCTGATCACTGAAATTTCCGCGCCCTTTCTATTGACAATGATGTTGCAAGAGGAAAGTCTGAACGATTTGTTGGAGAAACTGGCTGCAGATTACGGTAAAAAAAAGTGGATTTTTGCTATCAAAACCAGTTGAAATACTTTTGGCATTTGTGCTGCTTCATATTTTCAGTTTGTGATCGTCATTTTACAAGATAGAAATGTAAGTATCTGTTCATTTGTCCTTATTTATAACGACAGTGTGATGTTTTGTTAGGCCAGTGCAATGGAATCTTCCTGTTTTTCACCTACCCCTCAGCATCAAATATTGAAAATCGCATGTGGGATTCATGTTAGCTTCAAACTAAAAAAGATTCAGACACTGTTGTGCTCTAAAGCTTGGCATCTTTAAAGATGTTCTGAAGATTCTTAAACACACAGAATGAGAATGAGACCTAAGGGACAGTGCAAAATTTATTATACGACATGGCCGGTGGAGAAGAAAATTCTTGCTAAAAAATCTTTTCGTCCCGTAGAAAGTATTGCAAAAAAAGCAACTGCCCCGTCACCCTTTCCTTATCTGCCCCGTATATAGTACAACCAATGAAGTGGCCAAATACCACACCAAAATCAATCCTTGTCCTTACAAGTCTCTGTCAACGAAAAAATTGACTTTGAAGATGAAAGAGATATGACTGATGAATCGTTCTTGCAAACAACTGACGAGGAATCTTTGCATCAATTTATACACATCCTGCGAAGCATTTTTAGTTCAGTTTCAGTTCAGTTTCATATAATTTAAATTCACTACATACAATTTATAATCCCCTAACTATATACGAATAAATAACTAAACTACACGGATAACAGATAATATTACAGAAAATTAATACAATGATACAGAAAATTAATACAATATACAAATACAAGAGGAGCTAAATAAATTGTATGCAGGGAATTACTTAAAGGAGGAGCTCTCTCAATAGGTAAAATAATCGAGGAGAGAGCCCCCCCTATCCTTAATTATTACTAGGTAAATTTAGATGAATTTACATAATTGTGCATTTTCTCTTCATATAGATTAATAGAACTTCTGCCAGTATCAAAATGGAATCATCGGTTGACTTTGTTCAATAAATGAATTCTCAGTTTAGTTTTGAAGGATAGTTTTGATGGAGAATTTCGGAGTTCCATGGGTAATGTATTCCAAAGTTTAGCACCAAGATATCGAATCGACTTTAGACCATATTGAAGACTGTTTTTTCGAGACATATATAAATCACCTTGACTGGCCTGTCTTGTAGAATACTGATGAACAGATGAACTGAATAAGAAAAAGTCATGAAAGCAACTAGGTGAAGTTTTATTAACAGAATCAAAAACAAAAATTAAGAGTCGGAGTTCAAAAATCTCAGAAAGTTTCAGGAGCTTAAAATCATTAAAGATTGGAAGAGAGGGAGACATGCGAGGCTGAAATGAGATAGCTCTGACTGCTTTTTTCTGTAATTTGAAAATTGGATCAATGTATGATGCATATGTTTGACCCCAAACAATAAGACCATATTGTAAGAAGGACAGAAACAAAGCATTGTACAAGCAAATTAAAACATCTAATGGAAGTAAGTTCCTAATTCTGAAAAACATTCCACATGTTCTAGCTAATTTTTTTGAGAGTTCACTGAGATGGTATTTCCAACTGAGATGCTCATCCAGGAGAAGACCTAAAAACTTAACAAACTTAACTCTTTTAATATGTTTCTTGCCTATTTTGATATCAGAATCAGAAGGAACTTTGACAGATGAAGAATGAAAGATGATATAGTTTGTCTTATCAATGTTTAATGATAGTTTATTAGCATCAAGCCATTTCTTTACTAATCTCAGCTCTTTATTGACAATTTTGTTTAAAGTAGACCAATCTTTGGATTCATAGTAGATGTTAGTATCATCAGCAAAGAGATAAAAATTTAGTTTCTTAGAAGCATTTGGTAGATCATTGATGTAGATGAGGAAAAGTAATGGGCCCAGTACAGAACCTTGTGGTACACCGCAAGTAATAGAGAGTAAGTTGGAATTACTTCCATTAACAGAAACATATTGTTTTCTATCAGATAGATATGATCTACACCACTCAAGGGCACATCCACGAACACCATAATGTTCCAATTTTGACAGCAAAATTCTATGATTAACTGTATCAAAAGCTTTCTGTAAATCAATGAAAATACCACAACCAAGTCTTTTATTGTCAAGTGTATTTCTTAAAGCTTCTGTCAAACTCACTAGGGCATGATCAATTGAGTGGTTTTCTTGAAATCCAAATTGTAAAGAATAAATAATTTTGTGAATTTCAAGGAATCTGTAAAGACGTCTGTACATTAGCTTCTCAAATATCTTGCTGAAGATAGGTAAAAGGGAAATTGGCCTATAGTTTGAGGGAAGCTCAGGATTTCCTTTTTTAAACAGAGAAATGACCTTGGCTATTTTAAGTTTATCAGGGAAAATACCAGACTGGAAAGACTGATTCACAAGAAGAGCAAGAAATGGGGAAACAGAGTATCCAATAATTTTAAGTAATCTTATAGGTATACTATTAGGACCTACAGATTTGGAAGGATTTAAAATGTTGATTAGATCATTAACTTCTATCAAAGTAACTGGAGTAAGGAAAAGTGAACCGCAAGTTCTGTTAGATAAATAGTCAAGAGGAGACTTTGGAGTTGTTGGGATTGTCTTTGTTATGCCATCAGCAACATTGAGAAAAAAGTCATTGAAAATATTAGACATTTTGGAAGTGTCTGATGTTACATTTCCATCTTTGCCTTTGATTTTGTTAATTGAAGAAGAAGTGGAAGACTTATGAGAAATTATTGTCTTGATACCTGACCATAATTTTTTCATATTTTGACTATTGGTAGAAAAATAATTATGAAAATACCTTGCTTTACTTTCTTTTAATTTTTTTTTTTTTTTTTTTTTTTATATTCAAATATGAATATTTACAAAGTGTTTTACGTTTAACTATACCTTTCTAATTACTATACAACACTACAGGTACGACACCATGGGGAGCGAAAGACAATGACTACCCCATGGCCAATGTAAAGAGACACGTAACATTAAACTAACTACAACTACACTACAAACGGTTAAAACTATTGGATAATGTACTAGGATTCTGTTCCACATCAGATGTCAGGTCAGGGTTTCGATGACTTAGATGATGTTGCAAGCGCAACTCATCGTTGTAAAGGTAAAATACCTGAAATCTGATGTGAAAAAGAATTTACAAGGAAAAAGAACATTTACTTTAAAGGACTTGGTGGTTGCTTAATACTAAGGTTGCAAAAGATCTCAATCAAACCGACCAGTTTCGTGGATAAAACGTAAAGTCAATTCGAGTATACTTCTATTCAAGTCATTAGAAAGGTCGTGGTCACCATATAACAAAAGCTGGGTCAAAGCATCATTTGAAAGATCGGCAATTTGTACGACTGGTCGTAATAATTCAACAATTTCAGCGAGTAGATCTTGTCGTTGAACATCAAATGAAGGGCAGAGCAACAAAAAGTGCTCCGTATCCTCAATCCCATCGCTTGTTGGGCACATTGGGTTTATGGTATCCCTAAAATTATGCTTGAATTTGTGGAAATTCAATTTGCTGAGACCTACCCTGAGTTGAGTGAGATAGGATAATCCTTTTGGATCGTGAATTCCAAACACAGATTTTGCAGGGGGGCGGATTATCGACAAGAGCTTTTTCTTGAAAACAGCAACAGAAGGTGCATGTCTCAATTCAGGCTCAAGCTTATTCCATTCGGATAAACAGTTGGGATAGAAGCTAGACTTGAATTTTTCTGTCCTTGCCTTTAATTGCCCAATGACATCCTGGTTACGAAGACGGTACTGTGACTGATGAAGAGGGGGAATTGGATCTACTGTATACTCGGGGCTAAGATTATTTACAAACTTGTAGAACAAGGTGAGGCGTCTACTCCATCTTCGGGAACTTAATGACTCCCATCCTAGATCTGTGTAAAGCTTCTCTCGAGATGTTCCCCTCCATGTTCCTGTTACAGCCAAAGCAGCAGAATACTGAACAGACTCTAGCTTTTCCATTAAATTTGGTAAAACTATATTTTGACTGAAGTCACATATCTTAGCAGGGATATGATAAATAACATCACCATAGTCCAAGTGGGGTCGAACGTAGAGCTTATATAATTCGTTTAGAGTATGCCTGGGCAGATACTTTGAGAGATATTTCAGCAAACCAATGCCTTTCCTTGTTTTAGAGATAGCTGATTTGATATGAGCAGAGAAACATAGCTTTGAGTCCAGGATAATTCCTAAGTGTTTATGCTCAACTACTTTCTTCACAGGTATGTTATTAAAAAGGATCACAGGATGATCAATTTCAAGTTTCTTCCTTGAAAATGTTAATTCAACGGCTTGTTTCTGTGGATCAGGATTAAATGACATTCTCCAAGTGTGAGCCCACTGACTTATCAAATCCAAGTCAAGGTTCATATCATTGGCTGCTGTATTGGAATCTTCTACCACTGTGAACAATGATGTATCATCAGCAAATAGCTTAACATTACATTTCAAACCTACGGCTAGATCATTTATGTACACAAGGAAAAATAACGGTCCCAGAATAGAGCCCTGAGGCACCCCTGCTGAAATATCTCCCCAATTAGAACTCTGTCCATTCAGTACAGTTCTCTGCTTTCGATCCTTAAGAAAACTTTGGATAAGGAAAAGAAGTTGTCCCGATACACCACATCGTTTTAATTTATAGATTAGACCATCGTGCCACACCCTATCAAATGCTTTAGAGATGTCAAGATACACAGAACGGACATCAAGGGGAGGATTACAGTCGAAAGCTTTAAATATGGTATGTGTTATTGAGAGTAGCTGGTTGACTGTCGAGTCTCCTGAACGAAAACCTGATTGATTTGGGTTAAGCAGTTCATGTGATACAAGATGCGAGTATAGAGAATCGTATATGAGTTTTTCAAGTATTTTCCCAAAAATTGGTAGCAGAGAAATAGGACGGTAATTCCCTTTCAGATTTTTTTCATTTTTCTTATGAACCGGCACTACATTTGCATATTTCCATATTTCGGGAAATAAACCACGCCTCAAACAATTTGTGAATATTATTTTAAGTGGGAGAACTAATGAAACATCGCTTAACTTTATCATTCTCACAGATATTTCATCCCAACCATGTGCTTTATTAGGATTAAGGGATCTTATGATATTGAGTATCTTTTCTTCAGAGATGACAAAATCACTTATCAGCGTCGTAGTTACTGGAGTATCTTGTGGAATTTCACTACCTGTGTCAATGGTCGTGCACTGAAGTATAAAATAATCATTGAAAATCTGTGCCTTTTCAGTCAAATCCGTCACAAACAGCCCGTTTTCTAGAAGAGGTGGTATCATGGGAATCTTAACTTTGTTTAGAACAGTGTTTATCAAAGTCCAATAGGTTTTGCTACTGGTCCCATGATTAGCCAAAGTTTTGCCTGCCTTAAGGAAGTAGTTCCGCTTGGCTTCTTCAATCAGTCTCGCGCCTGCAGATATCATCTTTTGTATACCTTGGAGCTTGTCGTCTGGCCTACCATTCCTCACGAAGCTTTTGTATGCACGATTTTTTTTCCTAAGAAAGTTTTTGATTGCTTGCGTTATCCAGGGTGCTTGGCGAGGCATAATTGTTTTAACTTTATTAGGAATAAAATTAGAAAAGATATTCAAAAGGACTTCATTGAGCAGCTTTACCTGTTCATTAGGGCATGTCATGTTGTCAAGTTGCTCTTGCCAAGCAAACATTTCAATACTTTTCCTAATGGCTACAAAGTCCGCTTTGTCGTAGTGCCAAATCTTGCGGGTGTATGGAGGTAGTGCTATGTTTGAAACAGACAATTTACCGTAAACAATTTGATGGTGGCACTGCTCGTGTAGTGACGGATGAACACCAGACTCAATAATGAGGTTAGGTTGATCAATAAATATCAAATCAATACAGGACTTGGATTCACCCATCAAATGGGTTGGTTCTGATATTAACTGATGAAGACCATTGTCAGCTGTTATTGGCTCGAATAGTTTTCCTTCGTTATTTTCGATATCATTTTCCCACCACTGAGTTGATCTACAGTTGAAATCACCCGTAATGATAACGCAGAAGGGATTTTCAGCATGCATTTTGGATAACATCGACTCAAAGTCTATTGTAAAGTTATCGAACTCCTCAGGACCCTGACTTGGACTTCTATAGATAACGGCATAGAAGTACTTTTTCCTATTTAATTGAATTTCATACACAATACATTCAGGAAGAGTCACCAAGTCAGTACGATTTTTTGAAGGAAGGGAATCTTTGATATAGAGCCCGACACCACCCCTTTTCACATTTTGAGGATGGTTATTTTTAATAAACGTGTAGCCATTTAGTGCCAGCTTTTCTTCATCAACGGTATTGTCAAGGTGGGTTTCAACAATGCCAATAAGGTCATAATTGTAAACCGAGTTGTAAGCCTCCATAAGCGAGACCCGTAAAAAATCATGCGCGGTAATACTATTTAGATTCCAGGTACAGAAGCCAAGTGTTTCAGGGCCTGGATTCGTTTCTACATCACCACTCAGCAAAAGTGTCCTAAAAACCAACCATTGTGTATGAAGAATGTAGCATGTCATACACCCAATGTAAAAATGTGCATACAGGAAAAGAAAGTGCCTCACAGCTACATGCTTATACCGAACAAGAGCAATGATACCGACAGGGATTCGCTTGAAAAGTTCTATGGTCGTGTAAAGTACCGTCTTCGCAAAGTGATGCACGCGGGCGAACAAAGGCAAAAAACAAGACTGTGTTGTGACAGAGTGCACTGTAAGAAACTGTATTGTTAATGTAAATGGCAGAGCAAGGATCGAAATTGCGATGAAACAATAACAAAACCAAAACAACTTGAGGATTTGGAAAAGAACTGAAAATGGCTTGACACTTTTCTTCAGTGGGGACAATTTTTGTATGGATACACGGAAGCACCCTATTGTTGCCCGCCATTGATTGATTTCAACCGGCATCATCGAAGTGAAATCTTCTCGCTGGTCCTATGGGGCAGCAAGTACCAATGCAACCACCAATAATAAGTCCAAAAGACGTTAACAAAATACATAACAAACAAAGACGTTCAAAAATAGAGAGGTTATTACGATAAACAGAAACTTTAACACAACATTCATAAAATAATCGACTCAGAATCATTTTAGAGTCGAGTGCGATGCACGATGGCACTGGCTCTTGGGATTCTTTTAATTCTTTTAATTCATTGGATACACGGTTTCTAAACTTCTTATACAACTTGAGATTATCAGGAGTCTGCTGCTTCTTTAGTTTCTGCAAAATTCTGTCACGGATTCTCATCATCTTTTGGATTCTATTATTTATCCATGGTTTATCTTTAAGTTTTATTTCCTTTCTACTCCGCCTTTTAATCGGAGCGTGCTTATTTGTCAAAGTATTAAGATCTTTCAAAAATCTATCAAATTTATTGTTCACATCCAAGTCACTGTTTTCTAAGTAAGTAAAATCAATCTGATTAAAGTCCTCAAGGAATGCGTCTTCTTTAAATCTGGAATAATCATATTTTAATGACTCAGATTTGCTATGACTAACATGACTATTTTTCAAAATCATAAACTGGGGAAAATGGTCAGAAATTTGCATTAAAATATTGCCACTTGTTATATTAGCATTGGTAGCATTTGTGTATATGTTATCAATAATTGATGCTCTATGTTCTGAGACTCTAGTAGGATGATGAATGCAAGGAAGAAGGCTGTGTGAAAAAAAAGTTGTTGACAAAGTCACTTGTTGGTGTATGGGAAGCAAAATCTAGAAGGTTTACATTGAAATCACCTATAATAAATAACAGCTTATTTGATGATAATTTTGAAAGAAGATTCTGGAAGTGAGATGTAAGGTTGTCAATATTTGAACTAGGATGTCTGTAAACGCAGCAAATAAGGAAATTTTTGTCATTTTTGTTTTCAATTTCAACCCATACAGTTTCAAAATCATCTGTACAAGAATCCAATTCAATTCTTGGATTGGAAGTAAGAGAATCTCTGATATACAAACCAACACCACCATTCTGAGTGACTGATTTATTCTTTAAAAAAGTATAACCTGGAATATCAACATTTGATGATATGGGATTGTCCTTGGAATGCCATATTTCAGACACTCCAATCACATCAGCAGTCAAATTAGTGTGAGCAGATAAAGAAACTAATTCATCACGATGAAGGGAGAGGCTTCTAATATTAGTGTGAAGAATAGAAAAGTCACTAGAAGATAAATGCAAGGAAGAGAGTTCAGGTAAAGTGAAGTAGCGAGAATCAATATTCTGAGGCATATGTTCATCAATATCATAATCACTAAGATTGGGCAAGTCCATAAGGTTAGAAGTAATCTCAAACGAGGGAGCAGAGTCAATGAATGAGGGTAGGTCAAACTCGTTAAGTCCCAAGAATTCTTCATTTGCTAATGAGCCAAACGGAAACGTATTCATGGTACATTTTTTGCAAAACCAAGAAACATCATCAGGTTCCTTTTCAAGTTCTTTGTATTCTGAAGCAGAGATATGATTGCATTTCATGTGGACATAAAAATTGCAATTATCACAAAAGATTGCTTTTTGGTTGATATGTATATTTTTGTGGCAAATACCACATGGATCATTAGCTGTGTTTGTCATGCTTGATAACTTTTGTTACACTATGTTGACCATATTCTAAAATAATACTGAGAATGAAAAAGAACGAATTTGAACTTGGTTATAAACACAACACTCACATATTGAGTCACAGTTCGAAGGGGTGATATCTGTTGTATACTCTCAGACACCACCATTGTTACCGAATGTGATTTCATCTTCACTTGCATTTGAAGTAGAACGTTCCATTGCATTTGCAGTAGAAGTTTCCACTCTTTGAGATCGATCTGGGGGCTTATCTTTGATCACCAAGTTCCCTCCAACGAAGAATGCAATCTTTCCATCATCTCTCGCCTTCTGTAATTCAGGGATCTGCTGACTCCGTCTGAGTAAGGTCCTTTGACTGAAATCCTCCACAAACTTTATATCTTGAGGCTTTATCTTCCTTGCTGTATTGATAACGACTTCCCTTTGCTTCCAGTTTAAAAACTTAGCCACAATAGGTCTAGGTTTTGCGGGAGCTACGCTTCCATCTCTCCTGGTGTGGAATCGCTTCCTTTGGCCTACACGGTGGGCACGTTCAATCACCAAATCATCTTCAATCTTTAGAGCTTCTTTGACTTTACATTTAACAATTTCTTCCGATTCAACCCAAGATTCAACACCAGTGTCACTTTCAGGTACACCAATCAATTTCACATTGTTGCGTCTGTTCTGGTTTTCGATGTATTCTTGCTTGTCAGCCATTTCGATGATTTCATTGGAGTGGCCATCAACCAAAGCTTCGAGGCTCTGCCCACGTGTTTCAACAAACTTCAGATTGCTTTTGATATCATCGATATCACGCGAGCTGTACTGAGCTGATGCTTTCAGCTCATTCACCTCTGTTTTGACAAACTTTATTTCCTCATTTATTTGATTTACAAGCAATTGCACTGACGAGCGAAAACTGTCCAATTGTACTGCCAGAAGTTCTTTGACAACGGCCAATGTTACGTATTCCTGAGACATGATTGAGCAAGAACCAAAACAAAAATGACGATTAACATGCCATATGAAACTGAAAACTTATTATTAAAAACTTCAAAAACTTCAATATCAAATTTTGAAAAAGATGAGAGTCTCATAAAGAGTTAGACCCTCTTCAACAGGCAACGCCACGCCTCCATGTTGCTCTCGTGTTGCACGCAGCCAAGTTGGACGCCGCCATGTTGAGAAAAAAAAATTTTTCATCCTTCATGATTTAGAACTTCACTCTCAAAATGAACAATTCTATGTTTGAAACATTGGCTTATAACAAGTTACTGCCCCGTACATATTTGCTTTATAAAAAGTGTTGACCCAGTTCTGCCCAGGGGGGGTACTCCCTAACTTTCCATACGGGGGGGGTCCATGCCACTATTTCTTTGCTGACCCCTAAATATTAAGCCTGATTTTTTGGGGACCCCAAATATTGAGTCTAACGTTTCGGAGACCCCAAATATTGTTATCTATTTCTGGGGTCCCTGAAATGTTTTGAATGACTTCAATTTGAGCCTCTTGATCTTTCTCAGTTTTTTAATTCATGATTCACAACTTCAGGGCCAAATTGCACGATTCTTCCTTTTTTCAGATTTATGGACCCCAAATATTGAATTTTTGTCCATGTTGTAATTCACAGACCGCAAATATTGATTGAACATAAAATTTCGGACCCCAAATATTGGCATGGACCCCCCCGTATTGAAAGTCAATGAGTACCCCCCCTGGGCAGTTCTGTTCATGCTAAAAAAAGTAGCTGCCCCGCTACGTTTTGCACTGGCCATGTTTTAACATAAACTTTACACTGTCCCTAAGTAAAGGATTTAGTCTCCAGATGCACGTGAATACGTTTCTGTGTTTACTGAGGTTTTTGCTATGACATGCTACAGTGAGGTCAAATTCAAAACTTCAGCATTTCACCAGATTTTGAGATAATTCTTAGCCCCCGTGAACAGGCATGTATTCAAGTATTGGGAACAGGTCTGTGAAGAAAGTTTTTGAAAATCTTAATTTTCCTTCCGTACAATCTTTTTTTTGTGAAGGGTGGTAAAATCGTCCAAAAACGGCCTAAATTTGACTTTTCAAATTTCCCGGTCGGTTTTCCGTTCCATTGATTGGTTTTAGAGATTGTCACGTGCCAAGCTCGTTAGCCAGTTAGGATTTAGTGCCTATCTTAATCAGACCATCATGCCATACCCTGTCAAATGCTTTGGGTATGTCGACATACATAGATACATACATACATACATAGATACATACATAGAAAGAAAGTTCAGAGAGGGATTGCAGTGAAATGCTATAAAAACTGTGTGCGTTATGGAGATTAATTGGTTGCCTGTTGAGTCACCTGGACTAAACAGCTGGACTTACCTTGTTCACAGCTATCATTCCTGTGTCGTATGCTTGCTGTGGGCAGACCTTGCATTTGTCGCCATTAATCACGATTGTATCGGACTTGGCATAAAGTCTAATATTATGATTTTGTGACGATGTTTCAGACACCCAAAACACGATTTTGAACACACACACCAACAATAGAAATGTCTGGTTTGAAGAACTCACCCTTTTTCACATTTTTGTGTCACGAGTTGGCAATCACTCTCTAGATGTACCAGAAAAGGTGTCATGGTATAAGTTGTTCAGGAGACAAATATTCGATACACTCATTTTTGTAACTGTCCGTTGCGACAATACTTGTTTTTGGAGGAACTTGTTTACGCGTTTTGAAAAAACAGTTGTTTACGCAAAGTTGTTTTTAATTAAAGATGTTTACCAAAAATTGGACAAAAGATGTTTTTGCCAAGCAAGTTGTTTTGCGTTAACCCTATTTTAAACGGGGGTGGGGGGGGGGTTTCGCCCCTCCTATCGGATTTTTTTAAATAGCTCCCAAACGATGCTATCTACAATGCTGAAACTCCTTGAATTTTCCTAAAATTTAGTTGGCAATTAGAAAATGGAAATTTAAATACCTATTGTTTGACCACGCGAACACCACATGCCCATATTTGGAGAGTGGTCACAAAGAAATTCTTTGAAACGGCTCTAATTTCTTCCTTTGTTACTAAATCTCAACAATATATATACCATTCGATTCGTCTCGATGAGTACTTTAATTTGATATGTAATTTATTCATATTTGCTGATATCAGCAGTTTATTATTTCTATGACGCCATCAATCTTTATGACGTCATATTCCTAATGAATGAGTAATTTTTTCATGCAAAAGTGATGGAATTACCTCAAATATCGATGAAGGTACTTGATTTCATCAAAGATATGCGAAATTGATGGTTTTATATCATAATTATTGAGCTAACAATTTTGCATTGAATCAAATTTTCATTGTTTAATTCATTGTTTCATTGTTTTATTTTCATTTTTTTCATTGTTTAATCCGGCATAAACCAGAAGAATCAAAGGACAAGGCAACCATGACCAAGATCAAAGAAATTGCAAATGGCATACATGAAAGCATCAAGGTAACAATCGACTTTCCCTCAAAGCACGAAAATGACAGGATGCCTGTGCTAGATATAGAGCAATGGATTGCGCCTGTAAAGTGCGGGAATACAACCAAATTTCAAGTCCTGCATTCACACTTCATGAAACCAATTGCTAGCAAACATGTCATCAATAAAAATTCTGCCCTATCTCAAGAAACGAAGATAAATATCCTTGTGGCTGATCTTGTCAGAATCATGCGCAATGTCTCGCCACTTTGATTCAGCACTGAGAGAACTGAGCATGTCCAACAATTCGTAAACCGCTTGCAGTTCTCAGGGTATCCACAAAAGGACAGAATAACTATTTTGTCAGAAAGCAAATCAAAAATATAAGAGAATTGGTGAGAATGATAACAAGGGAAAATGTCCAATGTATAGAGGGAAATTCTGGAACAGGCAAATAAGAGATGAGGAAAAGAGCAAGAAACGAAACACATGGTTTGCAAAAGGAGGTTTTGAAACAGTTCTTTTCGTGGATGCTACGCCTCGTAGCGAACTAGCAAAGGAATGCAGAAAAATTATGAAAGAAGCAGAACTAAAGATAAGGGTTGTGGAGAGGTCAGGAAATCTCTTGAAGAGATATCTAGCAAGATCAGATCCATTTAAATTACCTAATTGTGACAGTGAAGAATGCCCTGTGTGCAAGATAAATCCAACTCTAAACTGCAAAACCAGAGATGCCGTATACGAAATTAAATGTTCTTGTGGAGAAAGCTACATTGGAGAAACAGCACGCAGCTTGGGAGAAAGGTGCAATGAGCACATCAAGAAATTTGAAAGAAGAGAGAACTCGTCTGTCTTCCATCAGCATATGCTTGAAAAACACAACGGAGTAAAACAAGCACTTTCTGTAAAGCTTTTAAGAACATGTCAAAACGACGCAATGCTAAGGCAAGTAACAGAGGCGACGTACATCCATGCGGAGAATCCAGAACTGAACGCTAAGGAGGAGTGGGGAAATTCGAACGTTCCTAGAACTCGATTTGATCAAAGATCAAACGAATCGAACATTATCGGCAACTGGTAAGCTATCGATTCGACTCATTAACTCACTGATGAGGCTGCCGATGGGCAGCGAAATATTTGAGGTAACAATGTTAGTTTTTAAAGTTAGATAATTGCGCGTGTCTTAAAAACAATGGTCACCAAAACAAAATTACCGAATTACAAATTGTTTAATTAGTTAATTTATTAGAAACCACAAAAATCCGTATGAAACCATATGAAACTACAAATTAATGGTGTCCAGCAGGTATTTGGATGGCTTTTTGTCAATTTTATCTACAATCCTGGACAAAATATTTGGAACAAAGTTAGTTTTTTGGTGATTATCTCAGTACTTCTCACTCTTACATTTGCACCACCCCCTTTTCCCCCCGAAACAATGTTGGTTGGCATCTTGAAGCTGAAAACATCCAATAAACATTGTATCGGGGGTAAAAAGGGGGTTGTTCAATTGAAAATGTAGATTCTTACGCTGTTCCAATATATTTTTTTCCACGATTGTCTGTATGAAGAAACTTGTAAGGTTGGTCAAAAAAAGGGGAAAATGCGAAAAATAATTAGAATCTTTACAAGTAAAGCATCAGTGAAAAAATGTAACATTTGACACTCATGTAACAGGATAAATGATCAAATTAGCAAGGAAGGGCTCAGTATTGACGATGAAATTGGCAAATCTTCACACATTGTCAGAACAACATATCATAAACCAATTTTATAGTACTTACCACGAGTACGGTCATGTCTGACTGTTCTTTATGATTTGATAGAGAAATAAATTCAGGCCATTCATCCATAATTCCAATAAACAAATTGATATTCAGAAATAATAGCGTCTTTTGCCATGAAAAATCTCTATGGTAACAAATATGGCAGCTTCTCGCAAAGATGGCCGATCTTAGGACTTTGTGGTATTTGCAATTTTGCATCACAATTATCTACTGTATACACTGATGGGCTTTGGCACGGGTAACCACACGGGTAACAATGATTTCATACTATTTTGCATTGAAGAAGCACGGGTAACCACGGGTAACCATAATATTTAAAAGGAAAGTTATATTTCCTTATAAATATTATGGTTACCCGTGGTTACCCGTGGTTACCCGTGGTTATTTGTGCTTATTCAATGAAAAATAGTATGAAATCCTGGTTACCCTTGTGGTTACCCTTGTGGTAACCCGTGATCAAATCATATAATGGCACTGTCACTGTTCTAATTGGATTCCAATAGTTTCTAAAAGGAGCAGAAAATCATGTGTCCTTATTCAATCAATACTGTAGATTTAATCGAATTCTATAATCATTCTTTTGTGTTACTTGGGTGTGTCACTTGAGGTGTGGCACAATATTTTTTCTGACGTAGATGATGGCTACATGTTTGATCGAAAAAGAAGCACATTGAGCGTTATACAGCTTTCACTTTTCACAGAAAAAGTGTAATAAATTAATGTTTTTGCCAGACAATCCTGGACAAAATATTTGGAACAAAGTTAGTTTTTTGGTGATTATCTCAGTTCTTCTCACTATTACATTTGCACCACCCCCTTTCCCCCCGAAACAATGTTGGTTGGCATCTTGAAGCTGAAAACATCCAAGCAACATTGTATCGGGGGTAAAAGTGGAGTTGTTCAATTGAAATTGTAGAATCTTACGCTGTTCCAATATATTTTGTCAACGATTGTAGCTATTTGCTAATAATGGGCCCTTTTCTGCAAATAGCTTGATTTTCTCAAAATTTGCATTGTTTTTGGTTGCCTAGCAACCAATCACATGACTATTGATTGACTGATTGATGCTGCTTTTAAATTATCCTTTGTTCAATTATGACACAGTGCAAGTTTCATTGTCATAGCTGTTATACTTGCAGAGAAAAACAGGGGA
This sequence comes from Aurelia coerulea, assembly GCA_039566865.1. Classification (NCBI taxonomy): domain Eukaryota; kingdom Metazoa; phylum Cnidaria; class Scyphozoa; order Semaeostomeae; family Ulmaridae; genus Aurelia; species Aurelia coerulea. Next base: position 14,229,356 of record CM076950.1, read on the forward strand.
GGGGGGCGAAAAAGGCCCCCCTGGTAGAGAATCACTTTTTTTACCCGGTTAAAATAGGGTTAAATTGAACAATAGATAGTGTTAATGAGTCTTTAGAGGACAGTATTTATTAATGCTTGCGTAATGGACAATGAAACTAGTGACAATATTTTGAAGTTGTTTACGTCGTTAAAACAGTATAAATTAGGTTCGTATTCACAGTCGTTGTTAGTTAGTCAATATAGCTCAAGATATCATAGACCTCGCTAAACGTATAGAAAGTCATCACATAGACGTTGTCGTGTCCGGCCTCGTGCCTAGATATGATAGATACGAACCGAAGAGGGTAAGAGTCAATTACATCCTTAGAGATTTATGCTTGGAACATAAATTGAAATATTGTGAACATTCGAACATTGACGCTTCTAATCACTTGAACAGAAGTAAGGTCCATCTCAATAAAGCTGGTGTAAGTATTTTTGCAAATAATCTACTTAAGGCCACTAGGCCTACTACCCAGTGACTTTGTAATCACGGTATACATCGTAATTCTAGTGATGCCATTGCCGGGCCCCCGCAGTTAGAAATCACTTCTGATTTGCCCAATGCAAAGGTGCAAATGGAAGGTTCGCCAGCTGGTCTGAGGCTGGGATTTCGAAAGGGCATGGTGATAGCGAAAGGACTTACAAGTAGCGATATTTCTCTTGTGAAAAATGATACCGTTATAACTGATGACCAGGAATTGACAGAGATTTTCAATGATCACTATGTAAATATAGTAGAAAAATCCAGCGGTAAGAAGCCCATCAGCCTTGCTAAAGATACTGGAATTTCTGACGACCGCCAAGTTGTTCGCTTGATTCTCGATAAGTATAAAAACCACCCTAGTGTCCTAGCTGTTATTCAAAACCCAGAGCAAGTGTTAGACACTTTCACCTTTCATGAGATAGACAATCAAGTAGTTGCAAAACTATTGAAATCATTGGATGGCAGAAAATCTACTGGTGAAGACCAAATACCCCCGAAGTTAGTATCTCTCGCAGCTAACGAGCTTACAAACACTTTAACCACGGCAATAAACAGTAGCATTCGAAATTCTAGTTTCCCAAACGATGCAAAAAAGGCAGCGGTCTGCCCTTTGGATAAGGGGGAACCAAATCGCACAGTAGAAAGGAATTTTCGCCCAGTTAGTGTTCTCAATACCTTTTCAAAGATATATGAAAAAGTTCTAAAACATCAACTGATTGGACATTTAGATAGCACGCTTTCTATCTTTATTGCGGCATACAGACGAACATATGGAACTCAACACGTCTTGATACGTCTCATAGAAGATTGGAGGGCTAACCTCGACAACGACTATCTCGTAGGAGCAATCCTAATGGATCTTTCAAAAGCCTTCGACTGTATTCCGCATGACTTACTTATTGCCAAATTACATGCATATGGATTTGACGAAGATGCACTAGTCCTTACCTATTCTTACCTCAAAAGACGAAAACAATGTGTTAGGATAAATAATACGTATAGTTCTTTTCAAGAGGCTATATCTGGTGTACCCCAAGGCTCTATGCTGGGACCAATCCTTTTCAACTTTTACATCAATGACTTATTTTACTTTATAAAACAGGCAACGCTTTATAATTACGCTGATGATAATACACTCACTTATTTTTCTAAAAGCATGCCCGATCTTGTAAATATTTTAGAAAAAGAAACAGGAGTTGCCTTGTCCTGGTTGGAACAAAATGAAATGATTGCTAACCCTGAAAAATTCCATGCTATATTGATCAGAAAAAACCGGACAAATACTAGTGGAGAACAAATTAACATTAACGGCAAAATAATCAAATCTGAGGAGACTGTGAAACTTTTAGGCGTTACGCTGGATTATAAACTTGATTTCGACCCACATATTTCGAATCTTTGCAAAAAAGCTGCAGCACAATTAAATGTTCTTAAAAGATTAAAGTCGTTCATTGGCTGTAAAGAAAAAACGATTCTTGTTCAGAGCTTTGTATATTCTAATTTTGATTACTGTCCCTTGGTCTGGTATTTTTCATCTTCCAAATCATTACAGAAAATTGAAAAGTTACAAGAACGCGCTCTAAGATTTCTCTATAAGGATCATACCAGTTCGTATAACGATTTGCTTTCGAAGTCAGATAAATGCATAATGCTCATTGCTCGCCAAAGAGTCCTGTGCATAGAAATATTCAAAACAGTGAAACAGTTGAACCCACAGTTCATGCAAAACGTTTTTAAATTACGGTCATCAAATTATTCATTAAGAAATCCAAATAACTTAGCCCATGTTAGGCCTAATCAAACAACATTCGGGTCCAACAGTCTGATGTCTATTGGGCCACAGATTTGGAATGGCCTACCAAACGAGCTGAAAGCAGCAGAAAACTTGAAAACTTTTAAAAATCTGATAAAACGATGGGACGGACCCTCCTGTAAATGCAGTGCTTGTCAATGCCTGCCTAGTGTTACAAATTAGTGCCTGTTAGTGCAATTTAATTTTATGATTTATAAAACAAAAACAAATTTAATTTACTTCCTATAGTTATATTCGATTTTGATTAGTTAAGTTTGTATATATGTATATATGTGTATATATTGTTAGCTATAGTAGTTAATCGAATCAAAATAAATTTACAAACAAACAAATAGCATCACTAAATGTAAATAGTCTGCCCGCCCATCACGAGGAAATTAAAATTCTTCTTCATGAAAAAGGGATCCATTTGCTTGCCCTCAATGAAACAAAAGTAGACCCAGACTACCCACGGGAACTTTTAGATATCGAAGGGTATCGCTTTGATGGGCTTGACCGCAACCGCCACGGAGGTGGAGTAGGATTCTATATACAAGATAATTTTGTAGTTAACCCTCGTGAAGATATCCCTCTTTCTAGTTTGGAGTTAAGGTGTGTTGAGGTGAAGCCTATCCGAGCCAAACCCTTCTTTGTAGTTACTTGGTATCGGCCACCCTCGGACCCTGTGGACTCGTTTGATAAATTAGAAGCAGTTTTTAGATTCCTCGAGTCTGAGGGTAAGGAGATTATCCTATTGGGAGACACCAACTGTGATGTTGCTCCTGCTAGTGACGTCTCTTTGTCCTCAGACTTGCCTAATAATACTAAACGCATCCTTGAGTTTTACAACTCGTTTGGCCTGAAGCAGCTTATATCCGAGCCTACTCGTGAGACGACGGATACCTCAACTATAATAGATCACATCGCCGTCATTAACCCCTCGAATGTGGTAGAATCCGGTGTAATTAAATGTTCTATTAGTGATCACAATTTGGTATATGTGACGCGAAAATTTCGAGGTTCCGTCAAAGCTAAACACAAGAAGATCAGATCGAGGCAAATGAAAAATTTTGACAGGGATCTTTTTCTCCAAGACCTTGCGTCGTACGACTGGCTAAGTGTAGTGAATAATGCTGAAAGTGTTGACGATGCAGTCAATCAATGGTCTGAACTGGTTTCTCTCGTAATCGAAAAGCATGCGCCAATTAGAGAACGAAGGGTAACGGAACGCTTTTGTCCTTGGATTACTCCATCCCTGAAACAGCTCTTCAGAACGAGAGATAAACTTAAGGTTAAGGCAGTAAAAATGAAATCTGAGATACTAATGAGCGCATACAAGCAAGTCCGTTGTAAAGCTAACAATTTGAACCGCAGAATGAAAAGGGAGTATTTTTCCAATAAGCTAGAATCCTGTGAGGGGGACATAAAGGAAACTTGGAAAACTGTTAATCAGCTGATAAATAAGAGGTCTAAAACCACTAACATCCTCTCTATTAAAGAGGACGAGAAAGTGATTTCAAATCCGGAAGATATAGCGGAAACCATGAATCACTTTTTTTGCAACATTGGAAAAGATCTCAGTGACAAGATACCGGCTACAAAAAATCCTCTTTTAATGGAGATTTTGGTGATAAAATTGTTTCATCTTCGTTTTCGTTCTCCCCCCTCGACAAGGCGAAAGTTTTCAAAGCTTTTTCGAAAATCAAAACATCCAATGGGTTTGGTACTGATATGATCTCCAGCTTTTTCTTAAAAACTGGCATTGAAATTTTGGCGCCCTCCCTTGTACTGCTGTTCAACTGGTCCTTGTCTGTTGGACGCTTTCCTGACAAATGGAAGACTGAACGAGTTGCGCCTATCTGCAAACAAGGGTCCACTGATAATAAGTCTAATTATAGACCGATTTCAGTACTCCCCGTAGTTTCACGTCTGTTTGAAAAATTAGTCTTTGACCAGTTGTATTCCTATTTCAACGACAACAAACTAATATTTTCGGATCAGTCAGGTTTTCGATCACTCTATTCAACCCTTACGAGTCTGCTCAGGTGCACAAATGATTGGTACCTTAATATCGATAAGGGTTTATATACGGCAGCTGTCTATATTGATCTCAAGAAAGCCTTCGACACAGTAGATCACGAGATTCTATTGAGTAAACTCAAATTCTATGGTGTTAAAGGGAAGGAATTTAAATGGTTTCATTCCTACCTTGCCGACAGGAGGCAATTTTGTAGGGTTAACGGACAAATATCTAGTACCGAGCCTATAAATTGTGGAGTTCCTCAGGGATCCTGTCTTGGGCCCCTCCTCTTTTTCGTCTACATTAATGATTTACCAAAATGCTTGAAGCATTCCCATGTATCTATGTATGCCGATGATACTAGTATCTATTTTGCATCTAATTCCGTTTCTGAGATCAATGACGCTATTAACGCTGATTTAGCTGCTTTGAAATTGTGGCTACAAGGAAACAAGCTATCATTAAATGTTGCAAAAACTGAAGGCATGATTATCGGACTCCCAGGTAAACTGAAAAAACTTACTTCACCTGGCTCAGCTAAACCACAGTTTAAAATCGGGGAGGACGATATTAAAATGGCTGAATATACTAAATACCTAGGAGTTCCAGTAGATCAGCAATTAAAATGGTCTTCCCAACTGGCCTCATTGACAAGTAAGATTTCCAGAGGTATTGGCATATTAAGATACTCTAAAAGGTACGTGCCTGCATCCACTGTTAAACAAATTTACAAAAGCCTCGTGGAACCTTACTTTAGATATTGCTGCCCTGTTTGGGGAAATGTTGGTGAGACCTCTCTTAATAAACTCCAAAAGCTACAAAATCGTGCTGCCAGAATAGTTACCGGCAGTCGACATGACCAGTCAGCCTTGCCACTCTTTCGTGCCCTAGGATGGCCCACGGTTAGGGAATTGATTGATCTTGAAACACTAAAAATGGCTTTCAAGTCCCTAAACGGTGATGCGCCGTCCTATATGAGCGACATGTTCAATAGAGTGAACGAAACAACCTCTCGCGTACTGAGGAATTCTAATATAAACCTTAGGACTCCAATGTTAAGAACATCAGCTGGTCAGAGATGTTTTTCATTCAGAGGGGCCAGTCTCTGGAATGGGTTGAATGATGAATTAAAAGGAGCACCTACTCTAAAGAAATTCCGGGAAGGGTTGATGAAATCCCACAAAGCATAAGTTGAGATGCTTTATGCAATGAACTCTTTTAATTTTACTTTTATTGATATTATTTTAATCAGATTGTAACCTTAATTTAGTTTTAGTACTTTTATTGCATGGCCCCCTGTAAATCAGTTTTTCTCTAACTGAGGGGCTACCATGCCTAAAAAATTGAAAATGAATGAAAATGAAATGAGTTTTTAGACTTCGGGCTGAAAAGATCGAAAGTCGCGGACGGTCTTCCAAACATAAGTCGAGGCCTGTTCCGCCCAAAAGTATACAATTTGCGTAACACAGAATGAAACATCATTTGCAACAGCCATTGTAACAGGATGCAAGTTTTGTTTGACATACCCTGTGTCCCAAAAAAAAGGCAACAGATTTGATTGGGGCTAGCGATAAGAATTTAAGTGGAATCGACCCCGCATAAGTTTTGAAGTACTCTTATTAGATAGTTAACTTGAAGATTGATACCTTAGTTGTTGATATTGGTGTATCAAGGGTTGGAATATTAATCTTGAAAGTCCAAATTTGCCTCCTACTCCAAACCAGAGCTTTTGGGGTTTGGCCTAAGCTACTAACTCGTGTGCTGTGTGATGTGCTGTGGAATCTCCTCAATCATAGTTAAGTACAAACAAGAACCCTCATGCTTAGGAACACATTTTAATGGAAATCTGACTCTGAACTTTACAATCAGATTCAAGAATTTAGCCCCAAAGAGACCCCTTTCTTGATTCTACAAAAACTTTAAATTAGACCTGCCTGAGAAAAGTTATTCATCAGCGAAATAAGTCCTGTAGGCTTTAACACATAGAATATCTTGCAATCTTCATTGCTTGAATGAAATGTTTTTTGCATCATCTCTCACAAAATTATTACGAAAGAAGCAATCGTATATCCCCCAGGGAAATATAAAAAATGCTCATTCGTGCTTGGCTTGGTGTACTTTTGTAAATGCATTTTGACTGGAGAAAAAATATTCCTTGGTGACTATATTCATAAATTTATTTGCTAGTTTTCAGTTTTTTATGTTCTTTTCAAACGGGTACCCAAAGGACCGATCCTTGTCCAAAAATATCTTCGACTGAGGAGATTCCCCTAACCAGCGCGTTAGCAGTTTAGGCCAAAACCCAAAAGCTCTGGTTTGTAGATGGACGCAAATTTTGGATTTCGAGATTAATATTTCAACTCTCGATGCGCCAATATGAACAAACGAGGTATTAATCTTCAAGTGAACTATCGAAGAGTACTTCAAAATTTATTTGGGATCGATTCGACTTATACTCTCATCGCTAGTCCCCATTAAATCTGTTACCTTTTTTTTGGGAAACCCGGTATAATAGAACTTACGTACCGTTCGAATTCTCCAGCAGAATCATTGAAGTTCATTTGAGGTAGCGGATGAGTCAATAAAAAAATCCCCGTTTGAAAAGCTACTGCTCCCTAGATATATAATAAATGATATTTTGCAATGCCTGACTTTTAGAATTTGTTCTGGCTAAAATAGGTCACTCCGGCGGCCGAAATCGCAACGAATGACCGATTGAAGCCAGGTAAATTAATGAGTGTAACTGAACATATTGGCAATGAGACAAGATTGTTTGCAATGTTTTTGCTTTGATATTCAGCAATAGCAGTATTTTTCAAAACGTGAATTGTTTTTATTCACTCACCTGGTAGAATCCTAAAGCCAAATTTGATTTAGCAGAATGACATATGCTCTATCTAAATGTGGGCTCACCTGAATGCTTCCATCTGATGATAAGATTTCAGCAACTGGCGTTGAGTTCACAAATTGCACGAAACCTGATAAATGCAAAATTAATACCCTTGCATAAGGACTGGAAACATTTGACGTTACAAAATTTGAAATTTTCAGTCAACTTCTATCAGTGGGTAGAAATTATACGAACACATACGATAAATTTCCTACCATTTTCCTGCTGTCAGAATCTCCTTCAACATTTAGTGTCAATTTGATAAAAATCTTTGAATTAGCAGAGTGAATAACGCAGCTCTTCTGAACCTATACAATATCTTAAAATGAGCTTTCCCCAAAGTTGGGAAACCACACAATTGCGCTTGATACATCCAACTCTTTACATAATTTAGATAGACTAATTGGTCCCATAGCAATTAATCCGTTTGTGGAGAGGAGGACTTGTGAAACGGGCTATCTGCACTTAATAGACAGGAAAGAAGAGTTAACTTATGTGATAAACATTCAAAATCAGTCCTGTGCAAAGGTGGATTACTAGGCGAATAAATACGTGTGAGGCAAATTTTTCGATATAAATGGGCAGACACTTTTCGTAGAGGCTTTTTCAGAGAATGCACTTTGAAATCGCAGCAAATTTTTCGCTTCGCAGAAAGTAGAATCAATTTCTACCTTTTCGATGCGAATTTTTACAAGCAGTAAAATTAGCCAATCAGAACAACGTTCAACCTATCTATTTTTTCAGTAGCAACGTTCTAAGTACATCCGCCATGTTTTCCCTTGTTTTGGCGCTAAGATTTCTCGGAGTAGAAATGAAAACAAAAATTCGAGGAGAAAAATTCGAATCGAAAAATCAAATTTATACACCTCGAGACGGAAGATTCGAGGCGAAAGATTTGAGGCGAAAGATTTGAATCGAAAAAGTCACTGTTCATCCAGTAAATGTAGAAATATGATTTGGTATTCAGCTATTAGCCCAAACAGGAACTTTGAACACTAACATTGCGATCAATTTTTGTGAATTTTAGAACGTGTATACATTTTTCGGGACAAACTAATACATGAGATACAACTCATGGTGCAAATGAAGAGTTAAAGCAATTAAAATGAACAAAAAATTAGAATGAATCTCTCATTGCTAGTCCAAATCAAACAACAAATACCATAATCTAGCACAGGAACTTTGAAATACAAACAAAATTACCCAACTTTCTAGGGAGGATATTCTTTACAAGAATGCATCATTTCCCTCAAGAAGTCCATCGTGGTCGATCTTCTCTTCCTTCTTTGTTAAAATTTCCAGAAAACCAGCAACCTTCATTATAAACTTGAATTGTCTGGGTGTCCCAAAAAGCACTCCCATCAAAAAAACATAGCCTGCGTGCAGACTTTGGTTACTGGGGAGGAGAGGGAAGAAAGGAACTGCAAAGTCTGCGCAACGCCGTGCATTTCCTTGTTTTTGATCACATGACAGCCATGACCTATTTGCCAAGAGATTGCAAAATTTTGTTTTGAGTCAGCGTCGCGTCACCCAAGAAACTTTGAAACAAAATTGTGGCTTGCGGGATCCAGATAAGGAGTGATGGGAATTTCGAAGATAGTGTTGGTTCCTCTGAAACTGTAAAGACATTGTTACGTAAATATGTTTTTTGCCGTTGCGTGGATTTGTTGAAGGAGCGAAGAAAGCTGCTCGATTCATGGTCGTAAAACGTAAACAATGAACTAAATCCTTGTGTACGCCCAAGCAAACAGACCAAGAAGGCCCATCAGCTGTCGAAAAGAGAGTTCTCTGAATAAAAAAAGTAAACCTTGCTGCTGAAAGAAATTCGAGCAGAATAAATCTTTTCAAGACCTGTTTCCTACTCCACACCCAGACAAGAGACTTTCCAAAACCGGTCGGAGCACTGAAAGTACGTAATTTCCTTTCCTTCATAGCCTTTACTTGAAAAATTTCTTCGTCACAATTTTCTGCTCATCAAGGATCCCATGGATGTTAAGATTGTGTTGGATGTGATTTAGGCCACTCTGAAAATTCGATCCATCCCAATCTTTCACATATCTACGCAACAATCTTGTGTACTTCCCTTCATAGCAGAGCGGCGAGGTCTTCCCTTTCCATCACGATCCGCCATTTGGTTCAACGACTGAGTACTTCGATTACAATCAACTTTGTAAACAAGACAATGTCAATCGTATTCCACTATATCTATTGGGTCCGGGGTATCCAGGACTCGATACTGATTGGCTTTCGTAACAAAAAGAAAACAAAGAGCTTATCGCTTGCGCAATTACATTGAAATTTCAAAACAAGAAAATCAACGGCGTTGCACAGACTTTGTAGTTCCTTTCTTCCCTCTCCTCCCCAGTAACAAAAGTCTGCACGCAGGCTAAAAAATCACCAAAGTTCGATTATCAAGCTATCATAAAATGTTATTACATACGATCCCTTTTTCAATCATCCAAAGATATTTCACGATAATAAAATGTGTGTTTTCATTGCTTAGAGGGCATTACATGACAGGTCGAAAAACGTTCTTCTGAGCTATAAAATTTAAGCAACATCGTAAATCATGCAAGAGAGCCGATATTTTGAGATTTTTCATCAGCCTGCGTTTCTTTGCGAAATTTATAACCAAACTAGGAGCTTAATATACGAAGAGAAACTAATTTGGTAATCATCAGTGTTTTTCGCAGTATGCTTCGAAGCCAAGAAACCCGAAATAGATCCAAATCTATCTACTTTGAAAACCAATCATAGCATCACATCAGCTGTATCTGGGAAAATCATTTGGGCTTGGATGATTTAATAAGATTTTGATGATTTCATCAATAGAAGTACGTTTTTCGGCCACCCGATCTAATGAGGTTGCTGTATAATTGAACACACTTTGGACTGTCCTTCTCTGGTACGAGGGGCAAATCACTGCTTAAAATCACGTATTCTTACGAAAATAATCACATTTTAATCACATTTTAATCACATTTTAATCACATTAAGCACATATTAATCACATTAATCACACAAAAATCACATTAATCACGAAAAATGATCAGTAACATTAATCACAAATTGTGAATCTTTAACCACGTTTATTTGCTTACGTTTCTTTGAAAAATGAAAGAATTAGAATGTCCTTTTCACCGTTTCATGGGGGTTAAATGCAATTTAAGCCCGGTGAATACGACCTCGGAAGGTTTGCTGGGTTGTCCTTGGCTTGGATCTTGGTTCCTTGGTCCGGGTTTTGGCTGAGGCGTGGAACCGTGTCATTGACTTGTATAAATGCCAGATCTGTCTAATAATTTGGATGAGGATGAATTATCATATCAACAAAACAGGATGCTTAATCACTAGGCGACTCATCAGACCGCCCAAGGATTAATTTGGATGTCTCTGCCGGCACGTCTTATCTGTCGGGCTGTCAAGCTATACTCTAAATTATTTCAACCGATCTCATTCTGAGGATCGAGAGCAGCGGAACGAACGAACGACGAGATTCTCCCACCCTCCCTGTCCCTTCTTATATTTGCGTTATTGAGTTTATTGTTTTTTGGGTTACTTTTTTAGTTTTTCGGTTGTCCAGTCGGACTTCCTGACAGGTGCATTAGCCGGAATTCGTTATTCCATGTCTATCACCGACCGTAAAAAACTACCGCTGTTCAGGCAAAAGGGCCTGGTGCACTCTCCTCCGCAGTCAGATTAACCTGTGGGGTGAGAGAGGCTGATGCACTGATGGCCCATTTTCCTGAGGTAAGTATTAACCCAAATTAATGTGAATACACTGCTGTCGAAAAAGCTCAAAAACCTAAAAAGCACAGCAGCGTATGATTCTGATGAAGCCTCGTCCTCGTGCCAACGTCATTAGGAAAATCATGTCGTTGCTGCTGTACATTTGACTTAGACTTATGACATTTCGTCCTTTGTTTCCCTGCGTTATTTGATTTGCAGATATCACTTAATCAATAAGGGACTCATTTCATTATTCTTATAAAATGGGCCCCTTTTGTTAAAATGGCCTAAACTAGCGGTAGTTCTCGTACACTCAACAAAATCGCTTCAATTTCTGGTTTAAAGAGCTTCAACATTGAAAAGCAAACTTGTAGTACAACGAATAATGTTTTACGAACCTACTCATCGCAAATACATACCTTTCAAGCAGTAATCTTCCTCTGTAGAAACAAAATGGATCTATGGCAGCTACGAGAACTCTTTCCCCAATCAACCGTTTAGTATGCAACAACAACAATAGTCTAAATAGCGCCTCCTTATTGGTTGAAAAGCAAATTCTAGCAATTTCATTGGTCAATATGGATCCACACGATATTGGCCTAAAGTGGCTACACTTTATAAGAGCAATGAAATGAGTCCCTACTGAGCAAGTGATATCTGCAAATCAAAGAACGCATGGATACAAGGGACGAAATGTCGTAAGTCTACATTTGATTGCCAAGTTTAACCTCGTCCCCAGAGTGAGTTCATTGCTCTACCTCTACTCTGGGATACAAGAGGCCGTTCGGAAATTTGATTGGCTATTCAGAAACAATAGCAAGATCAGATTAAAACTGGTTCCCATTCAAAAATGGCCTCTATTGAATCACCAATTTCACAAAATCAATGGGGTGTATGAGGCAAGTGAGGAATTTATGAGGGGTAATGGGCCACGCCGCATCTGAATGTCGGGGTTTCAGAAAATTTTGGGATCATTATGACGTTGACTTTGGTTGACCGGTTGACTTTGTCATCAAAAACTTCCTTGAAGTAGTTAGACTTTCGCGATTTTGCTTCCCCTTGAGTTTTCTGCTATTTTTGGTCACATGTTAAACAGTCATTTTCGAAATAAAGGCTTAAAAGTTGCTTGCGACACAGTAAAGAAGCTGACAACTATCCTGGAAGAATTAGTCATAACATTGACTTGTAATAACATTGCTTCTTACCTTGCGAGCTTCCAGTTGCTAGTACATTGTATGGCGTGAGTTTCAGATCCAAATTTTCTCGCATCAGCAACTAAAATGTTCAAAGTGCAAACAAGGCACAAGAATAAATGATCTGAATTCTACCATGCCATCACAGAAAACGAATAAAGCCGAATTCATTTTGGGAAAATATTCTTAGCAATAACTAACTGATGCTAGCGTTTCATTTCACGACGTAAGAGGCATATTTGGATAGCCAGCAGTCTTAATTATAAAATGGCATCACAAATTCTTCGTATGTAAATTCAGCATGAAGATGTGGAAGAACAAATTTTGATAAAAATGTAATAATGCCGCTAAGTGTGGAAGCACATGAATACTTCATGAATAGCTACGGGAAATAATAGCGAAAGTTTACCATATTTGTCATGTTTTGAACATTACCTGATAATTGCTCAAAATATTAAGCAAAGAGAAATATTTGTCAACGACATTTCTGGTTGGAACTTACCTTATCCATTAAGGTGATTATCTGCAGAATCAATTGATCCTGTCGTAAATCATCGCCATTTTTGAAAATTGCCTACAGTAGGAAAAACATATGTTAACGGTTTTATCAGTTTTCAGTTTCAGTTTCATTTGATTATCAATCAATCCTACATACAATTCTAAACAATTACAATACAATTAAATACGAATACACTACTAAAACTACATTTTTAACAATACAAAGACTACATTAAATGATTGTATATAGGATAGACCGACTAAGGAGGAGCTCTCTAAATAGGTAAACTAATCGAGAGAGAGCCCCCCCCCCTCCCCATAAAAACAAAGAAACTAAAAACAATTATAAATAAAACAAAACCAGATGAACCTCAACAATTTTTCAAATTAGACATATGAGTCAATGAAATGAGCTTTTAGTTTAGAGCGAAAACTTGAAATAGAACCAGCAACACGTATGAAAAGTGGAAGAGTATTCCATAATTTAGAGCCAAAATATTGAACTGTTTTGAGTCCATAGAGTGTGGTCCTTTTTAGAGAAAGGAATAGATCACCTCTGGTGGCCTGACGAGTTCCAAACCTATGGGTAGAAGAGTTTGGAGTGAAATAGTTATGGAAGTAGATTGGTGACAGTTTATTGATGGCTTTAAAGACAAATGTTAGAACTGGTCACTTTGATTAATCTATAAAGACTACACTACAGCTATGTACTAAGCAACCACCAAATCCTTTATCATAAATAGCTCTTTCCTTTGAAAATTCTATTTCACATCAGACGTCTTACTTTACTGAATCAACAATTAAATGAGTTGCACTCGTGACATCTTTCAACCCATCGAAACCCTGACCTGACATCTGATATGCGACAGAATCTAGTATAGTATCCATTAATCTTTAATTGTATCGTAATGTGTCTGTATAAAGTTTAATGTTTCATGTTTTTATATATTGGCCATGGGGTAGTCATTGTATTTCGCTCCCCATGGTATCGTACTTGTAGTGTTGTATAGTAATTTAAATAGGTATAGTAGAGTGTAAGATTATTGTAAGATTTTACATTTGAATAAAGAAAAAAAATTAACCCTATTCTACATGGGGGGTCGCAAAAGAGGCCCCCCTGAAACAAAATTTTTGTAATTACTCTTAAGCTAATCATGATAAAGAAGACTGGAACTTGGGTGACTTTTAATCAAATTTAATATCGCATCAAACTAACAATAGTTCATTGTTATATAATTGGTCACGTGACTATGACATGCCCATATTTGGCAACAGGTATCTCAGAAAATCAGTAAAACATGCACAACTTTTGTCGTACACATCTGATTTCAATGCAATTGGTACCAATCAGTTTTCTTGAAGTCTACTTTCATTTGATATATAAATTTTCATATTTTGCTGACATCAGCAAAATTTAAGATCTACGACGTCATATTTATATATGTCGTCATATTCATAATAAACATATGAAATAATTAATGTATTATGATCAAAATTGAAAAACTAACAATCCAAGATCAATTTCATATCGTTTTTATTGCTAAAAACGTATTTAAAATGCCAATAAAGCATCAGCTAATTTGTTTATGTATCAACCATGATTTTGATTGACAGTTGTGATAACAGTAGAATTCCAAAAATAGAGTTTTTGACAGTTTTCATTAAGAACAATCAATATGTATCGTATCTATAACTTTAAAGTTTTTTATTGACTATTTTTGGTTGAAAATATTACGTTTTAAGGTGGAGAGCCAACATCAGCAAATTTTCATTGCTTTGCGTTGCCTAGCAACAGATCCTATTATTCTATTTTTAGAATCATAATAAATTGGTAATGATGTGTACCAAGTTGCGTTGCCATAGGCACTACGGTTGCTTAGAAAATCAGGGGGGGGGCCTTTTTAGCCCCCCCCTCACGAGAAAGTGGTGCTTGACTTACCCATGTAGAATACAGTAAATCGCCGCATATAAGAACCTACTTTTTGAGAGCAAGACTGAAATAGGTTCTTATTTTGAAGGTACCAAGACCAATTTCAAGGTATCAAGGTTCTATTTGAAGAGTGCCTTGCGTAGGCTGTTCTAGAATCTTCACCAAAGATGCCCAGCCCTGTTATTTGTTTTGGTAAAGTAATTATGTACCCAATACCAAATTCTAAGCTTACAAACAGCAGGGGAGGAGATTCAAACTTTAACAGCCAACTGGAACAAAATGAACTTGATAACGACAATGAAAAATAAACTTTGCTACGCCTGCAATAAGAACATATTTTCATCAAACTGAAACAGGTTCTTAATTATAAGGTGCACAATTTAAGAAAAACAACCTCTAGGTTCTTATTTTTGCAGCTTCTTATATGCGGGGATTTAGTGTAGGGTTAAAGGCAACCTAAGCCTCAAAAGTGTGCATTTAATAAATCGTTTGCCCATCTAAAATCAAACAAAGCCAAAGAGAAGGTAAAAGCAGTTGAAACATCACTTACAACATATTCCTTGTTTTGTAAAGTACGAAAGGTCAACTTCATTGGCATTAGTGCTGACTTGAATAAACTGACCTTTTCTGTAAAAGATAAACAAAAGGATTTGACTTTTGTTGCACTTGCCGTTGACTCCAGTGGGAATTGCTAAGCAAGTAACGTTGTTTCAAAGGGAAAAAAAACTTCAGAAAAACTTCATTTGTGTTTACTAACTTCGATTGATTGTTACTGTAGCGATCCCCAAGGGAGTGTACTCCCACTGTATAATCAATGCTGTGCCAACGAAGTTCGTGCTACGTAGGAATAAGCTCTATCTCAAATTAGATGTCACCTGCAAATGCCTGATAACAGCAACTAACAACTAACAACAATAAAAGTACTTTGCAACGGTATTTTGCGTTATCACAAATCTCAGGTGTGACACATAATTTGAGAAGGACTTTAGTGTTGTGTCTAGTGTTGTGTAGATATGGCTATGAATAACACGATAGGAAGTACAACATTTGATTCCTATCTTAAGGTAACTCTGCTTTCCGCTCCTGTGAGCAGCGAGATCCTGTTTCGCAAAATCACTCTCCTTAGAAAACAGTTAATTTCTCCAATGTCATTCGGCCTATCGAAAAGCAGTAAAAATGCTGTTGTTTAGTATAGTCTGGGCAATCGAAAGATGCATAAATCGAAATTTTTCCGTTAACGCTGGCTTCCCAAATCCTAGTTCAAACCTTTTTGCTGATTTCAAAAACGTGTGGTCTTATCTCCAAAATTACTCGAAAAATGTTCGATTTTTTAAATTTCATCTTTAGCTAGGAAGTTGATCTACAACTTTGGAAAGTCTGATTGAAAAAGCTAGGCTAGATTCCCAGCAATCGAATATTATATTTCTGTTTACTTTTCGACATCGAAGGGGAAAAGCGTTGGTCACAGAAACAGAAACATAAACATAGAATTAGATTACAGGAAATCTAGCCTTGTTTTTTCAATCAGACTTGACAAAGTTGTAAATCAACTACCTAGCTAGAGATGGAGCGAAAAGAATCGAAGATTTTTCGAGTAGTTTTGGAGATATATCCACTTTTCTGAAATTAGCAAAAAGATTTTAACCAGTGTAAGATTGTGCAAGATGCAAGAAGAGCAACTGATCACGTGACCTAGTCCGCCATGATTACGAATGAAACATAACAACAGCAACAACACATTTAACAACGTAACATCTTCCCTTCTCAATGAAGCAGAAAAACACACAAGGGTTCTTTAGCGCTCTAACAGCAACAAAACAAAAGAAAATAAGGCTTGATTTAAAAACTTAAAACATTAGTTCTATTTGCATCATACATTAATAGTACTCCGGGCAATTGATTATGCGTCCGCTCCTGGTCTTAGTGGGTTTGTATGTTTCTTGGGCTTTGCAGTTTTCTTGAGCCTCTGTTGCATTGCATTAGGATGCTTCGGGTGTATCTGCTTGTTCCTCTGACTCTATCTGGATTTCTGCTTCAGTTTCTCTTTCGTGGTTTACATTACCAGGTCTTATTTCCTCATTCGTTGGGGACAGGGCGTCTAGGACATTTCCATCAATGTCATCAAAAGTTTCCTTGGATGTCCTCATGAATCTTCTGTTTCGTCTGAGAACCATCCCGTCCTCTCTCTTCACAATATACGATCGTAAATCGGCTTTTCTTAATACTTTTCCTTTCTTCCAACGACCAGAGCGATCTTGTTCACTTGGTTGTATGCATGCAATATGATTTTTCTTAAGCTCTGGGAGTTCTTTGTTGCCTATGTTATAGTACTTGGATTGTACTTGCTTCTTTTCTGTGAGCTTGTCACTAACTCCTTTTTTGTTTCAGGCTTTAGGATTTGTTTTGATATTGGTAGCGAGGTTCTCATGCTACGGCCAAACAATCTCTGTGCTGGTGATGAGTCCTTTCCTTCGGATGGTGTATTTCTCCATTCTAGAAGTGCAACGTAGAAATCCGTCTTTGCATCTTTCGCCTTTTTCATCAGCAACTTGGTGGTCTTAACGGCATTTTCAGCTTTCCCATTGCATTTTGGATATTCAGGTGAGCTCGGGGCACTTTCGAATCCGTAGGATTTCGAGAATTCATCAAATTCATGGAATGAGAATGGCATGTTATCACTGATCAGCTTTTCAGGAATTGCATGGGTTGAGAAGTGTCTTTTCAGCTTAAGAATGACTTCTCCAGTCCAGCTGTCTTATGGTATAAGCTCAAAGAATTGTATGGTATAACGGTCAAAGAATTTGAGCACAGGTGCTTTTGTGACTGCATTTTTATGTCTAGGATCTATGTTCATTGTGAACTCTGAAAGAAATTGATATTTTATGAATGCTCATGGAAGTCTCCAAATACACCAAAGCATGGTTGTGTGAAGTTGCAGCTAACAGTCACTAACTTTTAATCAATAGATGCAAATGCTGATTTCACAAGCACACTAATTATGTCTATTGAGACTTGCTGTATAGTATTCCCAATAGATCACGTTCATTTGTTTGCCAATAGAAACATTTCTGAAAGTAATTTCCAGCCTGAGCATTGCAAGCGTGCTTCATAGCATAGTAATCTGTTGACCAATGTTTCTCCTCTTCAATGTCCAAAGAAAACAGAAATATCAAATTCGATTGCAGGAAATCTAGCCTTGCTTTTTCAATCAGACTTGGCAGAGTTGTAGATCAACTACCAATTTAAGGATGGAGCTAAACAAAATCAGCAATTCTTTAAGTAGTTTTGGAGATAAATCCATTTTTCTGAAACCAACAAAAATATCTGAACCAGGATGTGCGAAGCCAGCGTTGACGGAAACACTGCGATTTATAGATCTTTCGATTGTCCAGACTATACAGAACAACATTCTTTTGACCACTTTTCGATAGGCCAAATTTGCTGGAGAAATTAACTGTTTTCTGAGGAGAGTGGTTTTTGCGAAACGGCATGTCGCTGTGCACTAGGGCGGAAAGTTAACTTAAAGGTGGTGTGAAGCGAAAATTTGTATTGATGCAAATGAATAGCGCAGTTGAATGATAAAGAATGTCGTTAACATTTTTTTGATACCTCATTTCGTTTTCAAGTTATCCACTGATATTAAGTTGCAGCTGATGACGTCATTTTGTTTGCATATTACTAGAATAACATATGGGAATATAACGGTATCTGATTTTTGAAAGGTTACAGTGGTAAGAAATATTTCAGCTGAGCTGAATAGATGTAGATATAAATTGCCTCATGACTTAATATGATGTTTAGAAAGGCATGTTGATTGTACAAAGTTTTTTAATTAGATTTCTCTTTGGAAACATGGCCAACCTTGTATACTTTCTTTAAATTTTGCAAACAAAATGACGTCATCAGCAAATCGTACAAAACAGTGGATAACTCTAAAATGAAATAAGGAATCAAAAAAATTTAAACGACATTCTTTATCATTCAACTGCGCTATTCATTTGCATCAATAAAAATTTTCGCTTCACACCACCTAGCACGATGACAAAAAATGCAAAAGATGACCATACTACTACACACTACACGGGAGACATGAAATTTTCCCTCTACCACATCGACTCTGCTGAGTACTTTTTACTTCGTAAGTCAATAAAGATGGAAAGTAAAGAGATTCCAAGTGACGCAGATTTTGATTTTGTAACATAATATGGTTATATTATGGTACAAAATCAATATCTCATTGCAGTCTTCGTGACTTTACCTGGAATAATCCCTTTGATTTTGACATCTGAATCTAGCGGAAGCGGGATTGGCTTGAAGCTTACAAATTCTGGCACATCAACCAATGACTGTAGCTTCTCTATCTAAAATAAAACAGTGGCTTTTAACAAAGAAAATCCAAAGAATTTTATGCTTCTTGATATTGAAAGTATAAAAAGATAGGATTTTTGATCGCTCATCCGCGGTGTAAAATCCTATTACAGTTTTCTTTGAATTCAATGGCTTGAAAGGAACTTAGGGTTTCTTGCTGTAAATCTGTCTTATAAATCTATTGATATCTTGATTAGTTTCATAATGGCGGCATTTATTAAGTTTGAGGCTATGATGCCATCAAATTTCTAAATCCTAAACCAGACAAGATACATTTCTGCTTGTACCAGTTTGTAGACCTTCATAAACTGTGGCTTTCTTGGAGGTTATTTCATTTTTCCACTACTGATTTAGGATTTACGATGATTTAACTTTTTTCAAAATTGTCCATGAATTTTTTAAAAAATAACTAAATTTCCGCCATTTTGGAAAAAAATAAAGATATCAACAAATTTCCACG
Source organism: Aurelia coerulea (assembly GCA_039566865.1). Classification (NCBI taxonomy): domain Eukaryota; kingdom Metazoa; phylum Cnidaria; class Scyphozoa; order Semaeostomeae; family Ulmaridae; genus Aurelia; species Aurelia coerulea. The sequence goes on from CM076950.1 coordinate 14,248,740, forward strand.
GCAGATTTATGGCAAAGTACCATAAGTTCCTTTCAAGCCATTCGATTCAAAGAAAAATTTTATAGAATTTCACACCAACCTTTTTAACGATTTGAAAGATTTGATTTGAGATAAGATTTGATTCTAAATGACAAGAAGAGGTTTGTCACAGACATGAGCAAGCAAACTGAGTGTTAAGACAGGTTAAAAGATCAATTGCATAATAAACTCTTGTAGCTTCTAATCAGGTACCAAAATAACGCTGCTCTCGAAGTGAAAAAATTGCTTTCAGTTCAACGCTTCATGCAGACAGTATAGACTTATGAAGACTACATCTCCATTTAGATACCACAATATGACATAAATTCCTTGACACAAATGCACCAAAAGACATTTTCAAGATCGGAAACATCATCAAATTTTGCTGATTTTTCCAAAAGTTCTAGTTGTTTGGGTCACCGGTAATATGCATCGAGACATCATCCAATATCATAAATACGGTCTGAGAAGCAGATTGACAAAACAATGTTTGAAGATGCATCCAAACCTTCCTTTTGCGATTTCCTCCAAACTGCTGAACGGTTTTTACTAATTCGGTGATTTTATCGAGAAAGATCTGCTCATGTCCTAGTATGCTGCGGCGTTGTTTGCATCTGAAATCGCCCTGAAACAGAAAAATGATCAACGATATCAATTTCTCTCTGTGAACAAAGGAATACGAACCAATTACCTGGGCCCTAAGTGAACACATTTTACAACACTTCATATTTTTACTCTTCTAGAGAGAACTGGTTTACCATTCTGTATTCTCAAAAATAACGCACGTCAAAGGGTTTCTTGACATCGTGTTAGATGCTCTGCTCCATCATGACCTTTTTTCAAATAGCATGCCTTTAAGAAATGTCAAAAAGTGCTGAAGTAACCTCAGACTTCAAAGCTGTTTTAATAGCGGCCTGATAAGTGTTGACCCACAAATTTTCATTCATATTCACGATGAAAGTGGAATATCAATGTTTTGTCAATACTGGGCTTTACAGGGCTATTTCATTTGACAAGACCCTCACTTTAAGAAGATATACGGCAAAGAAGTACGACATGTGAAAGACGACACGTGATCTGACCTGTCTGACGTTCCTGCATTCATGTGGCTTTAGGCAACAGCCTGCAAATTTATATGCAACTTCAAAGACAAATAAAGTGCTTTCATTTTGAATTTCGGTTGATTTCCTCAAGGGGTCGCATAATTATGTGCCTAAATGTGGCGTTTGGTCGCAAAGGGCTAAGCAACGATTCGGTCATTTCCAAAACTGCCTCAGGTTTCTTTCTCTTCATACAACAAGATTTCGAAGAAGCAGATCCAAAAACTTATTGCTATTTCATAATCTCTTAAGTCCAAGGATTTTATCGACATGCACTCAAGATATATAACGTTTTTGTTCGTGCTTAGGAGAGAAGTTTTGTAACGAAAATAAGTCTTGCAAAACCTGGCGAAATTAGAAGCTGCGTGGTGTCGAAATCTCGAAATGTTTCCCTATTTCCCAGCATGCTTTTTTTCCCTGAAAAGGCCTATTACCATTGAAGGTGAAGGTGAAAGTGAAGTTGCGGTTTTAAGCACCAAGCGCTGGGATCACAGGAGTCATTGAGTGCTAATCGAGTCCAGGACCCACTTTCTTGACGTTCAAGTATTGAACCCTGTCTGTCTGACTGCTCTGGTTACAAAGTCAGAGGATTACACCACTGCGCCACAATACCATTCTCTTTACACCAAAAAATAAAAATACGTACCGCAAGAAGGGCCTTGCTAAATCGTTTCATCACACTAACGTAAAGCTCCGTTACTTTCTTGTCTCTAACACTGACGTCTTTGCACTCAACGAGTAAATACCTTTGAGAAATCACAAGATAAAATTATCTACGAATATGATATTAGTAAAGAAAATATCCTTTGGAGGTATATCTCGTTTAGGAACCACCAAAAAGTAGAAATTTTGCATAGCATTTTTTCATTCGCATTTGATACATTCTCCAATTCATGTTTATTGCTGTGATGCGTTTTGATTCACAACTTTACAAAATCGGTACTTTTCCGCAACGACACAAGACATTGTGGTTTGTAGCGTAATTACAATTAATAGAATGAAAGCTCTATTTTGGTAGCGGCTTGGTCATAATAAAGTTTTCATTGTCAATTCAGTATTCACATTATGCATTCTATCTGTTTTCGAAGGAAACTACCCACATCACTGGCTTAGGTTTGCATAAATGATGTGGAACTAAACAAAGTTTCTTTAAACTTTTGTTGCTAATCGCACTGGCATCCTTTGTTACAATGCAATTTTGAATGACTTATTGATAAATACCAGGTGAGCAAAAAACAATTCTTGTAATGTTTCCCTCATTTTTGTGAGCAAAAATAGGACCAAAAACAATCAAGCAAATCGTAAGGAATCTCTCATACAGAGCAGGCATGCCATCTCTCTCAAGAGTTATAGGAAATGAACTTTTAAAAAAATCCTAAAGATTTTCGAGCCCACGCCCGACAACACCAAGCCTGAATTCTGACGTTACGTCCGGCCTCTCTTGCAAGAAAGCTGTGGCGCGAAAGTAGAATTTTGTGATAAATGGCGTCAGCAGGCGTCCCAAGTGTCCCAAAGCAAAATATCGAGATATAACGCAATAGCTGTATCTTCGCTCTTTCAAGTTCTTTGAGCATTTTGGACTCAGAGCTTCTTGGTTTTTCATATTTTTCAAAGGCCGTGGACAAGTCTGTTTACAAACTTGGGATTCAGCACAGCAGGTAAGCAGACTTTATCATAAATTTAACGTTTTTCCTTTGTTTCATGAAAATTTTATTGAAAGTTTTGGATTCCTCGATGTCGTTTTGTCCTATTTTGCCACCTTTCGCCAATTGTTGACGGAATAAACTTGCTTTTTTCTCGTCTTGAACTTCGGCTTGCAGTTTCAAGAAAATGAACTTTTGTTGGCCTAAATTTAACCAAACTTTTTTCAAACTCCAATATTTTCTAAACTAAGACAGGAATTCTCATTTTGGAGATATAAGGCAATAGCTGTAAGCATCTAGTTTGTAGGAATGTTGCTTGTTTAGCTGTAGCCTTTGCCGGTTTCCCACAATTTTCAAAGGCAATTTTTCCTCGAGCGCCATGACAATCTAATCTTCGTTAACTTTACGTGCTTCCTTTCACAAACTTGTCTGCTTTTTAGTCAGAAAACAAACGTTAACCTTGGTTGAATGTATCACTTTCGAACTTAATCTGATTTTTTCAGAAATGAACGTATTTTAGAGTACTTGCTAGCTGTTTTGGCCACCAGAGGAATGAGAATAATAACAAAACTTTGACTTCGCTCTCAGAGAACTTTTGGTCGGGTTTGGCCTAACTGTAAACAAACATAAAGTTGCATTGTTGCTTATTTTCTTCAAGACTAATGGGGAAGCTCTGACCTAGAAATAGGAGATTTGCTTACTAAAACAATGTTATCAAGGCTACCTTGTACAAAAAATTTCTGATTTAAGTTTGCAAAGACATCTCCTATTTTGGTTTGCTGCTCTTTTTTGTACATGCAATTCTCTATGAGACAAAGTGAAATTTGCTATGCAGCAAACATTTTTAGTAGGAGGAAATAATATTGTCTCTGTTTTATTTTAGGACCCAAACAGAACGAGATTATCTTTTACCAATCAAGCCCAACCTTGAAGCAGCATTTGACAACAACCACAAAAGACTGCAATTCTTGCTTTTTCAATGCCTGAGGACTTATGCAAAACTGATGGAACATGACTGTTGCAAACAAAGCATTCAATGAAAAACAATATTATGATATTTCAAAAAATTTGAGTAATCCAATAATTGATACTCTGATGATTTTACTCTGATGATAGGAAGATGGTAAGATAATAGCAATTGAATCATCAAAAAATTGAAATTTTAATGCTTCCAATTCTGAAACAGTCTCAAACTTATTCTGAATTTGATCTGCAAAGACAATTTTTGCAAAGAAAAAGACAAAGCTCGCCCGTTTCACCCTGTAGCCCCTACTGCCATGCTTATTCATGAGTTTCTGAAAATTACCAAAAAGCAGTTATTGCTGTTGTCCATTCAGAAATAGTCATTGAAATTTCAATAGACAGCATCCTTCCCTATCCTCCTTGTCGGTGAGTTTTTAGAGCCAACAAGAGAAGATTCCCAGACTGCATTGAGTTGCTCCATCATTGAGAGGAACTTGCCCAGTACAAATAACATATTTTCTATAATTTGCTATACATTTGTCCATCCAAGACATCTGCCATCATAAACAAAACGGCTTTAGTTCTTGATCCATAAATATCCGAGTTCTTTCGTTGGAAGCTGCTTCTTCTTGTCTCTTTCTTTCTGGCGGGTTGGAGAATTATTTGAAAACATGAAAGCATCTCTTGTCCTTCACTGGCAGTAAAAGGATCGCTAGTGCTCTGCATATTGATTTATTGCTTCGTTTCCTATCAGAATTAAAAAGTTTTCTTGAAAGCAAGCAGCAAGCAGACCACGCCGCTTCAAAACAATTTCTACGATATACGGCATATTCTAAATGTCATGGTTTTCAAGGCGCTGCTTACGTCACCAAAAACAATGAATTCGAAAAATTTGCCAAATACGGAAGAAAATCTCTTAAAATAAGACCATCACTCCTGTCAAAATGCGTGGAGTTTACCGGGAAGTTTAAAACAAAACGATTTTAGTTTTAAACATTTCTTAGATAAATTCACTACCTTTAAGATTAAATTAACGCGGAAAAATCACACCGCATCACTGCAAGAAACGTTGAAAGTCGACGAAAATATTCACTTCCGGTCATTTTCCTATACATTTGTATAGGGGCATCAAAGCGAGGCTGAACTCCTCGAGAAAGGTGTTGTCGGGCGTGGAGCCTATCGCAATAAGTGTGCAGACGAAATCCGATTCCCCTGAAAATTTGTAATTTCGCATTTTTTTTTATATAAGAAGTTTTCTTACGATCTGATCAGATGTTTCGTGTCCTTTTCAGCTATTTTGCAAAGAAGAAATTTTCGTAAAGCTAAAGCCCCGTTAAAACGCTCTCAACATTGCACTGAACATCGCTCTACATTTGTAGAGCGATGTTCAGCGATGTTGAGTGGTGTTCAGTGGGGGTGTTAAAACGCTCTCAACAATTTGACTGAACATTTGTTGAGCGACGTAACTTCTCACTTTCGGAGACCCAAGACGAGGCAAACCTCTATTTGGGTACAGTCGTTTTGGCGCCATAGCGCCATATACAGTAGTTTGTGTTAGTTTGTGTTCAAAATGGCGGTAGTATCTGTAACTCAAAAGCGAAAAGTCCTTGCAGCCCTGACGGTGCTAGAGCTTATAGATGAGGAGGATGGCGAGGGAAAGGATCACAAAAAGAGGAAAACGAAAGCGTGGATGAAAAGAAGAGACGAGCAAGGGTATGCCAACAACATTGTAAAGGAGTTGAGCATGGAGGATACGAATGGCTTCAAGGAAATGATGCGTATGAATTATGAAGACTTTCTGTACATCCTCAATTTGATAGAGAAAGATATCACGCCTAAGCAAATACTAGGAGGGCAGAAGGTTATCAATGCCAAATCAAGATTAATTCTTGCCATCAGATTCCTGGCCACTGGAGAGAGCTACAGATCCCTCAGATTCCAGTTTCGGATATCAACCCCTGCCATCTCCTACATCATTAACGATGTGTGCTCTGCAATTAGCAAAAACCTGGCCCCTTTGTTTCTCAAGTTCCCTTCCACACTTGAAGAATGGATAGAGATATCAAGAAAATTTGAAGAAAGATGGCAATTTCCAAACTGCATTGGAGCAATTGATGGAAAGCACATAGTAATGCAGCCCCCACCAGATGCTGGCTCCCATTATTACAACTACAAGCATACCCATTCCATAGTCCTACTGGCTGTTGCTGGGCCAGACTACGAATGTGTGTATGCAGACATTGGTACAAATGGAAGAGTATCAGATGGTGGGGTCTGGAATAAATGTTCACTGTCAAGAGGAATAGAATCAGGAAAAATCTGCCTCCCTGAACCAAAGAGCCTTCCACTTGGTGTTCAAGAAGTTCCCTTTGTTTTTGTTGGTGACGATGCTTTTGCATTGAAACCATATCTCATGAAGCCATACCCACAGTCTGGCCTAACTGATGACAAGCGAATTTATAATTATCGTCACAGTCGAGCAAGAAGAATATCAGAAAATCTTTTTGGCATCATAGCAAACAGATGGCGAGTATTCCGATCTGTGATTCTCCTTCCACCAGAGTCCATACGTACCATTACAATGGCAACCCTCACCATTCATAACTTTTTGAGGAAAAGCAAATCAAGGAAGATATACTGCCCTGTTGGAATGACAGATTCTGTGGATCAAGATGGAGAGCTGTCTCCAGGCATGTGGTGCAATGATGCAGCAACCAATAGCCTTATTTCCTTGCCTCCACCACCGAAAGGACACAATGCTTGCAAAAATGCCAAGAAAGTCAGGGACATATTCAAGGACTACTTTTGGAATGAAGGGGCTGTAGAGTGGCAATGGAATAAGTGCTAAGGCATTTTTACTATAGTTCAGGTTATAGAGCAGTTTAGACACAAGGAGCCCCCATATAAGCAGATATCAAACAAATATAAGAGATGGATGAAGCACTCCATCTCTTATTTGTTTTATTTTTACTGCTTTATAAGGGGGCTCAATCCCGGTGGGGTCACTTCTATATGCATATGTATTATATCATATGTGATTCCCACAACTTTAAACAGACACCTTATATCTGATTTTACAAGGCAGTGCCTAGCTATAGAACTGAAAAATTAAACACACTGTTCATTGCTTGAAAATATGTAAGATAATGCTCATCTCCTTGGTGTTATAGGCAAATGGTTTGAGTTCCTTCCAGGTGCCAGAAAGTTTGATGTACACATATTTTTTTATAAGAAACTAAGAATTTGGGCCAGTACTGAAAGTTTCTTAAAATTATCAGATTTTGAGTACTCACAGTTTCTTACGAGTTTCTTAGATGTTCCATAACAATATTAAAGTTCACTACCTGTGCCCTCGTGAACATTTCAAAACAAGGTTTTTCAAGCCTTTCCAATGTTTAGACAATGCTCAAGTACCTCACGAGTAATATGATATAGGAAACAAGTGAAAGTAAAGTAAAAATATGTCAAGGATTCCCTTTATCAAAATAAATAGTTTCTTAACTTATATTTTCCCAGTACTGGAGTTTCTTAATTCTTTGGCGATCTGAGAGTTGAGCTTCTTATGGGCAGTGTCTTATAAAAAAATATGTGTACCACAAAACTCTCTATTTTGGATGAAATCTTGATAGCAAGGCAAGGAACCAAGTACCCCTCCATTGATTTCATTTTCTTGGGCAAAATTGTTCACTGTCTGCAGTCTGTATGAATATACTGTACAACTTTCAGAATCGCTGCATTCCAATTTTCCCCTACAGTACATTACATTGTATTTGTCACAAAGAGGCAATTAATAATACCAAATTTAACAGATGATTGAATGCAGTTGTTGTGGATCATGATTGATATTATTAAGCTACCGAAAAGTTTGCTACTCAGCATCATGGAATGATACCCTTATTTTGGAAATATCTCTGACTTTCCATGAAAAAACTACTCTTTCTTTAGGAATATACAGTATGTCCTATAATGCTTCATTCTAGGATACACTTTCTCAGAGATTTTAGGAACTCACATGATATGCATAATTATGCATAGAGAAGTCCTCACCGGGGGCTCCATTTCGTTTAGATATATCTATGGAAAGCACCCTATTCAACATATTGAGAGAAAAATTGTACTCAAGGTTAATTTTGACAATTGTACCAACTTTTTGTTTCACTAAGGAGTTTAAATTATCCAGGTTCAGCTGTATATAAACAATGTACAAGTATAAATAAAGTAGTAAGGCCCTGCGTTTAAGAAACCACCTGAAAAAAAACTTTAAGTCCACTGAAAAAAATAATTGGCCCCCTGCTTACGAGAAACTCTTGAGGCTCACACCAAAAATAGAGTTTCTTATATTTTGATTAACAAGGTAGGATTCCACTTCATGCAGGGTTCATATGAAACCAATATATCCTAGATTTGACAGACCTTTAGCTAGACTTTAACAGATGGACATGACAATCATTGATAACATACACATATAGCTGATTTTGTCTATAAATAGCCCCATTCTTTTATAACATATTTTCCAGGACTTTCCAGAAATCAAATTAGAAACTGAAAGAAGTTTCAGCCTGAGAAGTGAAAAGCAAAAGGCATCATAGATATAAGAAACATTTTAGGCTCAGGGGTAAAAAAGTGGTTTCTTAAATGCGGGGCCTTACTGTAGTTGATAAAGCATAACGTAGTTTTCTGAAAGCACTTATTGAAGTAAGGCCATGTATGATGTACCATTACTCGGGGGTGGCATATTTGTTTGCATGTAGCCAGGGTTGTTTGGAAAGGAATATTCATTTTGTTGGTAGTCATTTGTCATGGCTTGCTGGGATGTCATTTGTTGATTCTTCATCTCAATGTCAAAGATAACATCATTGATCTTCTTCTCGGCAATCAGTCTATCTCTTGCATTGAATTTTGACATCTTTTCTGTGATGTAGAGGGAGAAATAGGAACTTTCTTCCTTTTGTTTGGGCTCTGGTTGCTTCAAAACATTTATGCAGGTGGTTAGAAGCTCCTGCTTTTTAGAATCCAGAGATTTCTTTGTTGCTTTTGGTGTGCTGCTGCTGCTGCTGCTGCTTGCCCTTGAGATTGAGGATTCTTCTAAATCAAAGCCTGTTTCAAGTGGTGGGCTGCTCTGCTCGTTTTCTTCATGACCTTGAATGTTGTCTTTGCTTTTTCCAGGCTGCATAACTGTTTGCAAGAATTGGAGTCTCTCCCAATAAATCCAGGTTGGCTTATAAAGGTCATCCAGGCTCTGACCAGATTTGGTCTTGCTTACTTTAGCTCTTTCTCTGCCAAGCTGGGAGCGCAATGACAAAAGCTTGGTTTTTATGTCTCCAACCGGGGTTTCCAATTCATGCGAAATTTCAATCAAGGCTCTCTGACGTTTGTCTTTGTCGTGGTACTCCTTGTCAAAAACGTCCCATAAACATGCTCTTTCCTCATAAAGCTCGATTAGCTTGACAATTTCTTCATGAGTCCACTTTTTAACTTCGTTTCCAGGGTTTCGAGAATTTTTGCGAGATGTCATTTTTTTTTCTGAGGTTGAGGTTGATGGAGTTGCTGATGGTCCGTCATCATTCTTCTCGTCGTTGTTGACGTTATTCTTGGCTTTTTTACCAGCACCTGATGTACATTCTCGAAAAGCAGCAGTAGCAGTTCTGCTTTTGCCCTTCGGTTTCTTTTTTTCGTAAGATTTCTTCCCTTTCGACAATAGTTGCCTGATAACTTTCTGAGCTGCAGAATTTAGGCCAAATGATTCCAGCTCAAGATCGTCCTGTCCGTGGTCCTGCCCTTCTTCAGATTGCTCCCCGTCTTGCTGCTCGAAATTCGAGGTGTCTTCTGATTCGCTCTCACTGTCAGCTGAATCCATGCTTTCATAGCGATTTGCCATAGCGATGTTTGAAATGTTTCTCCCTCGTCACTGTTCGGCCACGCTCTCGATAAGTTCTGGAAGTTTATTTGTTTCTTTCTTGCTTTGGCGCGAAAAGTAATGCCTAGTGCGCTTGCGCCGACTGAACATTGTTGGACGGAGTGTTAAAATGCTCTCAACATCGCTCAACAACACCTAGAACAATAGAAATGTTGAGTCGACCCACTGAACATTTTTGACTTCTTTCAAACTCCACTCAACATCGCTGAACACCGCACAACATCACTGAACATCACTGAACAGGGTGTTAAAACGCTCTCAACATTTGCCCTCTACAAATGTAGAGCGATGTTCAGTGCAATGTTGAGAGCGTTTTAACGGGGCTTAAATTTACATATATATTCAGTATTCATAAAATACAAGAAAAATCTCAAGACTACTGTGGTAACCCATCAAAAAACCCATCAAGCAGGATTCGACTGATTAAAAATTGATCCAGTACTCTCGGTGCTAAGGATTTTTAAATGTCCGAATCCTTTTTGAGGCAAGTGGTAATTGTAAGATTGTGCAAGATACAAGAAGAGCAACTAATCGCGTGGCCTAGTCCGCCATGATTAGGAATATATATATATATACATAACAGCAACAACAACGTAATATAACAAGTCACATCTTCCCTTCCCAATAAAGCAGAAAAACACAAAAGGCTTCTTTAGATTTTAGTAAAAGGAAGATTTTACTTCGGTTAATTTCGACCCTGGAAATCACTAAATTCTTAACTTGTTTATCTTTTAATGCATCTCATTACGATCTGCAAATCACGGCGTCTAATTGATCCCCTTGCCAACCAATAAATTTCATTGGCCCCTATCTTCTGCAGATCTTAGAAAAATCTGCTTCGCGAATCATAAGTTATCCCCCATTGTCAGTAATTTTAGGATAGGCAGTTCTTTCGTAATAGCTTATTTTCAACACGTATGGCAGTAGGCAACCAATCATAAGCCCGCTCAATGGTGCGATTCTGGGTCAACCAATCAGCCTTACGCAAATGCCTAATCACGACACGTGATGATCCTCTGTCTCTCTCACCTCAAATACTAATGCACTGTACATTCCCTCTCACCTTTGAGAAATATTCGAACTGTACTGCCACGAAAAAAATTCCCTCCCTCCCTCCCTTTTGAGAGAAACTGCTCAGCACAACTCACCAGTACCGTTGTTCTGCTTACCTGTGTAATTGCCTGCGCCGGAGCGCGCGAAGCAAGGGCTTCTAATTGGCTATGCGTGCATAGACTAGCTACCCTAGTCCCTAAATTTCGCTGTTGTTGTTGTTGCTGATGGCCAGCTCAATGAGGGACTAGTTGTCAGAGAGTGTCTTAAATCGGAATTTTCAGAACGAAAAACGGGCTTGTAATCTGATTGGAGCATTTTGGCTAAAACAATGGTAAATTATTTTGTAGCCAATCAATTTTTCTTCTCTTTACTTATTTTTACTGTAAAACCTCCCTTTGAAAAAGAGGCCTGTTTCTTCTGCGTTTTTCAGGAAGAAGCAATGGCGACCGGCGCTCTCGTCACAGCTTGATGGACCTGAAGACCAGAAAAGCAAATGAAGCGGAAGGAATTTAGCTAGCTATTTGGCATGATACAGTGAGCAATGGGAAGAGACATATGTTTGTGGTGCTCTAACAGGGGAAATGGCAAAATGTAACGCTGTTGCAATTTCAGAGGCATTTTCGAGACAGCAGTGTTGTAGGCCTAAGTCAAGTGTCAGTTGTCTTGTCAGTACACTGCCTTGTCTACTTCAGGTTAGTGATGTTTTCGTTTACATTTGGGTCGTGTAGTTCAATTTCTATTATTATCTAACTGCAAGCATGTTACTTGGCAATGCTGGTCTGTTGTACTTTATCACCCCAACAATTGTTTTGGTTTGAATGCATTGCATGATTTGCCAAATAAAGCAATTTAATAATCTTTAAATTTTTTAGTAAAAAACGTTATGGTGTTTTTTGAACATGACCAAACATGGTCCACGTTGCCTGGTAATAAATGAATCCAACATTTTATTTCTCGTTCTTGCCTTAGTACATCAAGCAATGTTTTGTTTGGTGTTTTATCCGCGAGGGGAGGGGGTTCTTGGCAAAATTTTGGGTAGGGCTCTGCCACGAGCATATCTAAAGAGGTACTGTTGGCTAGACAAACTTTTTCAAAAATGGTACCCTTGGCTGGACCAATTTCTGTAAAAATGATACCCTTGGCTCGACAAGATGTCCAAAAAGTACCCTTGCTCATGGCGCACATCCCAGGTACCTTTACCATAGAAGAACCCCCCCCCCCTCCCAGTTTCTGGATCACATACGAAAAGGAAAAGGATGATATAATGTTTTGCTTTTGATTTAACAAGTACTTGTTACTTAACCACATTGATGTCAATGTTTATAATCCTCAATTAAAAAGGGTTAGGGTTAGGGAAAGGCCTCAGTGTGCTAAGAAAAGTTTCCGTTTTTTGCATCTGCCTCTTATAGTATCTATCTTTAAGTAAACAAATTTTAACCAATATTTTTAATCCATAGGGGTTTGTTTAAAACAAGACATCTGCTTCATAATTATGAGACATGGCATCAGTATGCATTCATATGGCATTTATCTTGGAGACAGATTATCCGATGCAGCAAATCACTTGAAGCAAATATACTATAAAGAACATTCCCCTTGACAATTCCTTGTACTGATACCACTTAACCTATTGCTAATGATAATGTATAATAATGATGTAATGTCTTACAGTATCTTGTCAAGTCTTTGATTCCTTTATCTTTGGTCTCTCTGAACTCCTCTGAAATTTGAATTTTGTGTTCACTGTCCATGCTTAATGTTGTCAGAGTCATAAACTGTCTGCAATTCTTTCAAATTCACATGAATAAAACTTGGTATCAACGAGTTGTTTTCTAGCGTCATCTTTGATGATTGCTGATCACAGAAGCAACAACAGCCAAGATATTAATTCCGTGGTCCGCATTTTACGCCTGTGGTGCTTATGAAAACGAGGCTATCAAGTTAGTCCGATTTCAGATGCTGTTTGGCAACAAGTCTCTGTATTAGCGACACATCAGTTCTAAGGAGCATACAGAGATTGTGTAGCTAGTCTAATGCGTGCACAAGATTTTGTTAGGAGCTTGATTTTAGTTTCCCAATGATGAGTCAGCAGAATTCGTCAACAAAAATGGCGGCGATTTGGAGGTCTGGGTCGAAAGAAGCCTGGTGCTGAAAAATCTTCTGTTCTCAACACTGATCTCAGTGGTTCTCAAGCATACAGCTTTTGTTCTCATGCACAGTTGAAATTAAACTTTTATTTCCGCTAGGCCTATCTTTGATCGCTTCACACACAATAATACCGATGTGTTGATTTGTTCAGTGTGGAAGGGATGGGGGAAGGGATTGATAAAGTATTCACAGCATCCATTACGAATTTTTAATGATAGGGAGAATCAAACGAACACATTGCAACGGTTTATGAACTCTGAAACCACCACCACAGCAGGGTATCGTATTATTCGTAGTTTTTTTATTTTTTCAATGACCTGTGTGGTTTATTTCCAACAATTTTTTATATATCAACGATTTCCATTGCTCCGAATATTTGATGTGGATACTAGATTGCACTAGCAGAACCAGCAGTAGCCTACGCGTAGACCCAGTATCCCAAAGGAGGAAAGGGTCTACGAAACAAAGAGCAAAAGCTTGCTACTGAGGTTTCCAGATTTCTAGAAACTTAATTTATGCAGCCTTTCTTTCAATCATAGAAATATTTCTATTTCTATGGTTTCAACGCGCTTCACAAATCATTTGAAAAGGGGATTAGAATAATTAATTGGACGGCCGTAGCAAGCCTTTGCTCTTTGTTTCGTAGACCCTTTCCTCCTTTGGGATAATGGGTCTACGCGTGGGCTAAACCAGCAGGGACTTTAAGAAAAAATATAAAAATAAAGAAAATAGTGAGTCACCATAAGAATTCGAACTCCGATTATTGCGGTCAGTGGAATAGATGCCTACCGCTACGTCATCCAAAAATATGCTAGTGATTGCGCTGCAATCATAAATAATCTTGATAATAGCCGAGGACCGCAAGCATCGATGTTGACCAGGGCCCTTTCATTGATCAGTGACATATTTTGATCGTTGAAAGGGCCAAAATTTTCTGCACGTTTCTTGTAATCACAAAGAAGTCGTGAAAAATGTGGAGTGGCTGATGTTAGATAGGCTACATTGTAATTTTTTCTGAAGAGAAAACGAGGCGTATAGGCCTGTCTGAAACCCAAGCTGTTTCTCTGGGTACTTGAGGATTCCACTGGCAAACTTCTAGGCCTATTTGTTGCTTGCGTTTCTTTCTGATGCGAGACTTTCCTGAGGTTTTCAATTTGATGAATTTTACTAATCTTTTTCAAAAGTGCGGGCACTTTAGCAGCAGCTATTACTAGTTTTAGTGTATTCCCGAGTGTATTCTAATTAGTATATAATCATGTTGGACACTTGAACTGAACTCTATCACATGATTTAGATTTAGTTATATCAAGCATTGTAGCCATTATCTTTCATTGCAGATTTGATTGTAGTTTGTATTTATTCACTAATTGATTGTAACGCACTGATTGTAACGCACTGCACGAACGAATAAATTTGAATTCGAAACGCCTATTCGCTCGGTGAAGTGCCTGTTTAAACAAAACACTTCAAACACAAACTCGAAAAATGGTCTAACATCAAAATAACGTTCATGGTTCCTCATGACAAGCTGGGAGCCAAAATCCTCCACAGTTGTCATGTGCTCTTGTTTCCAGTAGGAGCCCAAATTCAGTATTTCGAGTAGGGACCCATCTCCCCCGCACCAAATTCAGTGTTTCGAATCGGAGCCCATCTCCTCCGCATGCACGCAGCAAAAAATCACGAGGCCCATCTCCCTCGTTGGGGACCACGTTCATAGGTAAGGATCGAGCCCCTGGCTTGTAGGCCCATCCCCCGACAGGATAGGTCGAGGCCCAGCTCCCTCCATGGCTCACCAGTGGGTACTGGGGCCCAGCTCCCCCAACACCACACTCGAGGCCAAAATTCCTAGAGTTTCTATTCTATTAGGTTACTGGCACCTCACCGTCGCGAGGCGTTTCCATTCCCCACACATTTGCACATCATGAGATTTATAATGGAAATAGAACTGAGATTTATAATGGAAGTAGAACGGAGATTTAGAATGTATTAACTGAAAATTATGTTATGGATGATCTGACTGGTGAAAGATAAGATTTCTTTTTGGGCCTGTCTACCTTTTTTTCTGATTTTTCTGGAAGGGGAGAAATTAACTCTCTAACAACAACAAAACAAAAGAAGATAAGGCTTAATTTACAAACTTAAAATCTTACTTCTGTTTGCATCATATATTAATAGTAGTCCGGGCGAATGATTATGCGTCCGCTCCTGGTCTTCGTGGTTTTGTATGTTTCTTGGGCTTTGCAGTTTTCTTGAGCCTCTGTTGCATTGCATTGGGATGCTTCGGGTGTGTCTGCTTGTTCCTCTGACTCTATCTGGGTTTCTGTTTCAGTTTCTCTTTCGTGGTTTACATTACCAGGGCCGGGTTGTTCGAACCATTATTAGCGCTAATCTTGGATTAAAGAGTCATTTGCATAGTCCTAATCTGGTATTAGCCTGATACCAGTTTTGAACAACCCCGGACCCAGGACTTATTTCCTCATTCGTTGGGGACAGGGCGTCTAGGACATTTCCATCAATGTCATCAAAAGTTTCCTTGGATGTCCTCATGAATCTTCTGTTTCGTCTGAGAACCATCCCGTCCTCTCTCTTCACAATATACGATCGTAAATCGGCTTTTCTTAATACTTTTCCTTTCTTCCAACGACCAGAGCGATCTTGTTTACTTGGTTGTATGCATGCAATATGATTTTTCTTAAGCTCTGGGAGTTCTTTGTTGCCTATGTTATAGTACTTGGATTGTACTTGCTTCTTTTCTGTGAGCTTGTCACTAACTCCTTTTTTGTTTCAGGCTTTAGGATTTGTTTTGATATTGGTAGCGAGGTTCTCATGCTACGGCCAAACATTCTCTGTGCTGGTGATGAGTCCATTCCTTCGGATGGTGTATTTCTCCATTCTAGAAGTGCAACGTAGAAATCTGTCTTTGCATCTTTCGCCTTTTTCATCAGCATCTTGGTGGTCTTAACGGCATTTTCAGCTTTCCCATTGCATTTTGGATATTCAGGTGAGCTCAGGGCTCTTTCGAATCCGTAGGATTTCACGAATCCATCAAATTCATAGGATGAGAATGGCATGTTATCACTGATCAGCTTTTCAGGAATTGCATGGGTTGAGAAGTGTCTTTTCAGCTTAAGAATGACTTCTCCAGCTGTCTTACTATTTGTAAATAACCAACTTTAAAGAATGATATAAATATATATATATGACCTGTTTGGATTCAAGCAAGTGATTAAAGAACCAACCAGAGAGACGTTGGACACGCCTACATTAATTGATCATGTTGCAACAAACACGCCTGCAAATACTGTCGAATACGGTATCCAAAAAAATTTCTCTTAGCGATCACTATTTAGTATTTTTCATTCGAAAATTTCAGGGCTTCATACAGTGTCAACCCAAACTTATGAGAAGTCGGAGAATGAAAAATTCGACCATGAAAGTTTTTTAGCTGATCTTAGTCAAATTGACTGGGATGGTATTATACGCAATTGCGATAACGCCCATGATGCCGTTCAACAATAGTCTACAACTCTGTCTCTTGTCATTGAGATGCATGCCCCTTTGCAGGAAATGATAGTATCTAACAAATACTCCCATGTCTTAATAGCGATTTTAGAAAGCTTTCTGGTCAGAGGGACCTGCTGCCGTTAAACGCAAGCCTGCTATACTGATGGATGCATACAGGCAACTTCGAAACAAAGCTAACATTCTCAACAAAACTCTCCAGCGAGAATATTTTTCCAAGAAGTTAGCTGCCTGTAAAGGCGACTTAAAGCAGTCATGGAAAACAAGGAACGTCCTGTTGAATAAAAGATCTAAGACTGCCAATATTGACTACCTAGAAGTGAACGAACAGGAGATAAATACAGATCTTGCTATCACTAACTCGATGAACAATTATTTCTGCAGTGTGGGAAAGAATCTCAGTGACAAGATACCTTCTCAGGCTAATCTCCCTCTGTCTCATCAACATGAAATATCAAATCCCTCGAATGGAATAGAACCATTCAGATTCGCAGCCATCAATAAGAGGGCCATCGAAAAGGCCTTAAATGAGATCAAGTAATCCCATGGGTCTGGTGTGGATAACATTGCTAGCTATTTCTTAAAAGTAGCCTTTCCTGTTATTTCTGATTCACTCTGTGATATTTTGAACCTTTCCTAATCTTCTGGAGTTTTCCCTGACAGCGGGAAAGTTGCCAGAGTAGCTCCCATATTTAAGGAGGACCCATCTGATGAAAAATCAAACTACAGGCCAATATCTGTTCTACCGGCTGTTTCTAGATTATTTGAAAAACTCGTGTACGACCAATTATACCTATATCTAGACGAAAACAAGCTCATATGCTTACAACAGTTCGGCTTTCGCTCCTTACACTCTGTTGTCACTTGCCCTCTAAAATGCACGAATGACTGGTTCGTCAACATTGATAAAGGGAAATTTACAGCTATGATCTTCATTGACCTTAAGAAGGCCTTTGATAGAGTTGATCATGGTATTCTTCTCGATAAGCTGAAATTCTATGGTATCAATGCCTTGGAACATGATAGGATTTGGTCATATTTGAACAACAGAAAGCAGTTTTGCAAAGTAGATGTCGTCTCTTCTGACATAAAAGATATTGATATAGGAGTGCCGCAAGGGTCCTGTTTGGGACCACTGATTTTCCTGCTTTATATAAACGATCTTGCCTTTGCACTAAAGAAGGCCGAGGCAAACATGTATGCTGATGATACCATGATTTCCCTATTCCTCCAAAAACTTGGAAGAAATGCATATGGTGTTAAACGCCCAACTTGTTGATATCGAGAACTGGCTTCAAGGTAATAAGCTATCCTTGAACGTCGTCAAAACACAGGCTATGTTAGTTGGGTCAATGCAAAATGTAAATGAAATGGCAGTGCAGCAAGCTTTGTTACCTGTGTTTAACGTTGGTGGCACTGGTATTGATTTAGTGAGCAAGGTAAAATACCTTGGTCTCCAAATAGATAACAGTCTAACGTGGAGGTGCCAAATTGAGAGTATAAGAGTTTCTCGAGCAGTTGACCTTTTGAAATACAGTAAAAACTTTGTATCTATGGAGACCTTGAAGGACATTTACCGTAGTATTGTAGAACCACATATAAACTATTGCTGCTCCGTTTTGGGGCTGTAGTGGTATTACTAGAATAGAGTCTCTACAAAAATTACAAAGAAAGGGCTGTCTGAATCGTTACGTGTAGTCCTTATGATGCACCTTCTGTGCCGTTACGCAAAGAACTAGGCTAGTTGTCCATCAAAGAAATGATGTACCAATCTTAAACGATGTAGCACCACAGTACCTCAGTGATCTTTTCGTAAGACTATCAGATTTCCACACTCGTGTTCTCTTACCGTGGTACAAAAGTGTGGAACAAGTTTAACGACAATATTTTTTTTCTTTAATTTTGTACATATATGTTTTGTATTCAGATGTAAATTTTTATCTAATTTGTTTATATGTATTTTATTAGGAGCTTTAATTTTGACAGGGCCAAATGGATGTGATCAGTCCTTTTCAGAATTTTTGAAAAAAACAGGCAGTACTGAGATTGGTCTGTAGTTGTCCAATTCATTTGCATTTCCACTCTTTAAGATTGGAAAACATCGTGCTACTTTCCATTCCTGAGGGATGGTTGATGTTGCCAAAGAGAGATTTATGATGTGGAGGAGAGGGTGGATTATTACTTTTGCTGCATCCTTCACGGTTCCTGGAGGAATGTTATCCATTCCAGGAGATTTTGACCTTTTTAAAGACATGAGTACTTTCAAAGTACTTTAAGTACTTTCGCCTTTTGTTATTGGTTTGAAACGAAACCTCTTGTTAAGGGGGTTTACCTGATGTCTATTACCATCAAAATATTGAGGTGCACGGGTTGGCAAAGCAGCTCGAAATTTTGCAGCTACGCTTGCAAAGAATCTGCTGAAATCATTTGCAATTCCTTTTTTATCTGCTGTCACAGTTGAATTTATATTGAATGAACAAGACCTTTGTTGGCATGTTTTCTTGTCCGGTAGACGTTTCTTCATTATTTTCCAAAATTCCTTAGGATTAGATTTATTTCTTGAATCAGTGTCGTATTATATTTGGCTTTTTTTTCATGATCATAGTGACGGCATTTCGTTTCCTTTGTATGTTGACCAATGATATTCACTTCCAGTTTGCTTAGCTTTGCGATGATGGTATTCCATTTCATGGATTGCCCTTTTCATCTTATTTTCCAGCCAAGGAAGATCTCGTCCCTTGACAGTTCTCTCAACGAGAGGGGCATGCCGAAATTAAACGTTCAGGAAACAGTCTCTAAATATCTTCCAGCAATCATTTACGTCATTTTGCTTCAATACACCATCACATGAGACTGATCCAAGGTCTTTCTGAAAGGTCTCATGACAGTATTTGCTAAAGTTTCTGGATACAATTTTCCTTGGTTTTGTTCGTTGACAATTTACTTTCCAAACGATTGCAACTACGTCATGATCACTGAAAGATGATATAAGGACAACAGATGACTTCACATTCCCTGGATGGGTGGAGGCAATTATATCAATCAAGGTGCTAGTTTCAGACGTTATTCGTGTGGGTTCCTTCATCTGCTGCTTAAATCCATAGCCAGCTACAATGTTCTTTATGCTTTTATGGTCTGCATTTTTCAGATAATTACAATTTATGTCACCCATTATGATTGTTTCCTTCTCCTCGGCTATGGCAGTGCCCAGCATATCATCAAATTATTGTTCTAAATCTTCATTTAGATAGTTAGACGTATCAGGAGGGTGGTGTTGTGGCGCAGTGGTGTAATCCTCTGACTTTGCAGCCAGAACAGTCAGGCGGACAGGGTTCGATTCCAGGTAGAGCCCCACCAATTGAGCGTCATGACAAGGGGTGGCGGACTCGATTAGCGCATAGCTACTTCTGCGATCCCAGCGCTTGGCGGTGAAAACCGCGACTTCGCCTTCGCTTTCGCCTTCGCCTTCGCCTTCGCGGTAAAGAATTCCGACTAACAACGATCTCGAATTTCTCACAGTTATTTCAAGCCAGCAACATTCGATATTTTCTACCTCCAGATCATGCCTTCTGTCCAAACTCGTATTTTTTTCACATACACTGCTACACCCCCTCCACGTCCATTCTTTCAATCAAATCTGTGTAACTCGTAACCAGGTATCTTTAATTCCTCATTTGATATCTTTGGATTTAAATGACTCTCACTGATTCCAAACAAGTCAATACCCTTCATTCATTCATTTTCATTTCAAATATTTAAGGAGGGTAGCCCTTCAGCAATGCTGATTTTCTAGGGGCCCTCCACTACAAAACTTACAAAAATTCAATACTATTATAAGTTAAATTAACCTAATACAATGTATAGCTATCAATAAACACCTTAAAATCTGAAACAAATATTTACAATAAAAGAAAATCCATAAGGCAAACCCGCTATTTACAACTAGCTTTCCCTATATACATTGTTCAAATATATTCTGGGAGGATGCCAGCTTACACTCAACTGAGAGGCCATTCCAAGACTTGGCACCCCTAAACGAAAAACATTTCTGTCCATTTTTGGAGCTTTCTTTGGTAACCTGAGGTCAGTTGCTGTATTCCTAAGATTCCTAGAGATTAGCTGGGATGTTTTTGTGAAAAGATTATATATGTATTGTGGAGCCAGCTCATGAAGAGATTTGAAGACCATAATACTAGACTCATTAGCAGTTAGTTCCTCTATGGTCTTCCAGCCAAGCCTTTTGATAGGTGGTTGGCCTGGGGTATCAAAGCTGCTGTTACAATACGGGCAGCACGGTTTTGTAGTTTTTGCAATTGGTTGATCTCAGTCACCCCACATCAACCCCACACTGAACAACAGAAGCGGAAGTGCGGCTCCACAATACCTGTGTACATGGTCCTAAGAGTTTCTTCTGGCAAAAAGGATTTTGCATGCTTCAAAAGCCAATCGCTCTTGAGACCTTGGACAAACCTGTCTTGATGTGTTCCTTCCAATCCAAGGAGTTGTCTATCTGCACATCAAGATATTTAGTTTTGTCAACAACATCAAGCTCATTATTCCGAATTTTTAGCATCAGAAATTCACCTTTATTTTTCAGAGATTTATGCTTTGGTTTTGTGGAAAGAAGCATGGTATGGGTTTTCATTATATTGAGTGAAAGCTTGTTGCCTTTTAGCCATATTTCAACCTCTGTAAGATCATCATTGATGGCCTCATGCAGCTGAGAGATTTCCCTGGATTGATGGCAAAGGCTCGTGTCATCAGCACACATGGACACATTTGAATTTCGGACAGCTAGTGGGATGTCATTGATGTAAATGATGAATAAAAGAGGACCAAGGCATGAGCCCTGAGGTACTCCGACATTTATGTCCTCAACTGATGAGTCCACACCATTAACCCTAGAAAATTCTTTCCGGTTGGAAAGGTAGGATTTGAACCATGCTAATTCCCGCTGCTGAATACCATAGTACTCTAACTTTTTGCAAAGAATGTCATGGTCGACTGTGTCAGATGCCTTTTTCAGGTCAATAAACACTAGTCCCACTAACTTCCCGAGGTCCAACCCATTATATATATATATTGTACCAGTCATCTGTGTTTTTAAGCAAACATGTAACAGTAGAATGAAGGCGCAAAAACCCAGACTGGTCAGGAGAAGAGTAACCATTATCGTTCATATGCTGGTACAATTGGTTTGTGACAAGTTTTTCAAAGAGCCTTGAGATAACAGGTAAAACTGAAATTGGGCGATAGTTCGATTTTTCAGCTTTGCCTTCCTCCTTAAAAATTGGTGTAACTCTGGCAAATTTCCACGAGTCTGGAAATTGGCTCGTTTTAAGTGATGTATTAAACAAACATGCCAAAGAGTTCTCAATAAAAGGCATGGCTAGTTTTAAGAAATAGCAGGAGATGTTGTCCTTCCTAAAGCTCTTTGACGTTTTAGTCTTGGCAATTGTATCTCTGATTTCCTGCACTTCAATGGTCCTAAATTGAAACCTAACACTGTTATCATCACCAGTATAGTCGCCACACAGAAGAGGGCTAGGGGTAGTATCAATTTTGCTAGCTAACTTCTCGCCAATTGTACAAAAGAAATTGGTAATTGTGTTTGAGATGTCCTTTTTGTTAACAATTGCATTGCCAGAATCCTTAAGACCATCAATGTTACAGGATTTTGATGTTTCATTCAAAAGTTCATTGATTGTCTTCCAAGACTCTTTCAAGTTCCCCTTACATTCAGAAATTTTTGTGGAAAAATATCGTTTCTTGAGCTGGACATTAAGAGAATTGACCCTGTTTCGTGCCTGTCTGTATGAGTCCATGAGAATAGGTGACTTACTTTTAAGAGCAGCTCTTTTTGGTCTATCCATAGTCAACATCAAAGCATTGAGACCTTTATCAATCCAGGGGCAATATTTTTCAGATACGCGCATTTCCTTTAAAGGAGCATGTTTTTCTATGATTAACGAGAACAAAGTAGACCAAGCATTGACAAGTGTGTTTATATCATCAGTTTGCTGGAACACTCATTCCCAACATATGCTAAAAATATCATAATAATAATAATAATTACTTTGTTTAAGGTTGGCGTAGTGTATAGCACTAGGCTAATTAATGCCAACCATTGTTAATAGATACCAAAGTGTAACCTAAATATAACCTAAACTTACAATAAAATATTTACATAATCTACAGTTGCATGAAATATTCCAAAACTTAATTTCTCTTTAAAATACTCTACAGATCGGGACTCTTTTATATGCAATGGCAAATCTCGCCAGAGATTCTACCCCAGAAAAAAAACTGAATCATACAGGAATTCATCCTCTTTAAAGTTTTTCATAGACCGTCTTTTTATCATTTTATGGTCTCTTTCAACTGCTCCATTGAATGTTCGAATACAGTAGACCATAAAATGATCACTGAGAGAAACCTCATGAGCCCCTGTCTTGATAATGTTTCTAGCACATGTTGTGGAAATGTGGTCAATGATTGTTGCAGTTTCAAGGGTGACTCTTGTTGGTTCCTCAACAAGCTGCCTAAAATTGAACAGCTCATAGATACCAGCCATGTGTTTAGCATTGTTATCTATGAGCTGATCACCTGGTCCCCTGGTGAAATCACATTTCGTGTCACCAAGCAGGATCATTTCCTTGCCCTCTCTATCCAAGTACGCAAGGGCACTTTTTAGCTTATCAAAGGAACCAACAGGGTCACTGGGCGGTCGGTACCATGCAATAACAAGAAATGGTTTGCTCTTTGGTGGCTCTATCTCAATGCAAAGAAACTCAAGACCATGAGAGGGTACATCACTCCTGAGATTGGCCTTGGCTGAGTCCCGCACATAAACTGAGACCCCTCCTCCGTTGCAAGTTCTATCAAGGCGAAACTGCTGGTAACCCCAGATGTCAGTTCTTTTGGAACTAACCCGTCCAGCTTCGTTTCATTTAAAGCAAGAATATGGATACCCAGGTTCCTCAACAGCAGTTTAACCTCGTCAAGGTGGCTACGAAGACCATTTACATTAAGAAAGGCAATTGCCATGCCTTTGCTGAACCCTAGATGCTGCTGACACGAGCCACCACAAACAGAGTTGGACTGGGAAGCATCCTCAACCCTTGATTCCAGAGAGTTAGGTGGAGGTAGATCAACTACCCCCACCCTGGTAAACCAGCTACTATCACCCAGATTTTGTATGTGCTATCAGATTCCTGGCAAACAAGCGATTCCCCTCAGGGGGAGATGCATACCGCCCTCATCCAAATGTTTGAAGGCGATATTTCCATGACCGATGAAATCCCAGCCCTTAGTAAGAGAGTAACGTTTGAGTGCTTGGTTTGCTTCAACTACATTAACATTCTTAGGTGGGTCGTACCCCTGTAAAAATATAGAAGAAAGTGTTATCTTTATCCCAGGCTTCACCTCTTGCAATCTTTGGCCGGCTTTGTCTTCGTTTTCAATAAAGTTCTTAACTGGGATGCCTTTCGAAATGTCATTGCTTCCTATATGGATTATTATTTCGTTGAATTGTTGGAGCTCGCTATTAATGGTTTGTTTTGTGTCTTGATATTAAACAAAGTCTTTTGGGTGTTCTTGTTCTTGTATTCCAATTCAGAATTGGTAGCCGTATTGTTTCTTTTCTGCTGAACTTTCTTTTTGCTCCGTTTATTCTCCTGAGATGCATTGACTAAAGTTGCTTTCGTCGTGGTTTTCGGCGAGAGGTTTGGCTGTGCTTTTTGTTTGGTTTCAGCTTCCAAGCCTTTTCTCTCCAATGATTTCAAAAGGACAAATTCATTGCGCTTTTTCATTCTAACCTCTTTCCATTGATCGTTGATACTTTGTTCTGGACAATGCAAGCTATTGTCATCATTGTTTGTCAACTCATTATTTACCAACGCATTGTTTGCTAAGACTGTTTCTTGCTCCCTCGATACTGCAGCCTCACGCACAGCTTCTTTAACGTTGACTATTTCATTGATGTAAGACTCTAGGAACTGGATTCGGAGTTGCAGGTCTGTGTTTTGATCGGTTAAATCCTTGTTGATACCAATTTCTGTGTTTAGCAAATTTTGGATCAAAGAATTATTGTCGATGAGTTTATTAATGGTACCCAAAAAGGAATTTGCGGAAGGTTCCTCGGACACTAGCTGCGGAGTACGTGGAGGGATGTCTTTAACTGGTGTTTCAATACCATCAAGAAATTCAAGGAAAGAGTCATTATTTTGGTCTTCTGCTTCTGCTGATTCATGAGATTCATCAGGTGAGGGACTCTTTCTAATAAAATATGAATCCTTTCCTTTAACCTTTTTAACATGCACTCTATCTGTGTTGCTAAGCAACTGAAGTGCCTGTAGAACTGCACCTCTATCTGCACCAAATTTTTTTTCGAGATAATCTGCGATCGATTTCTTGTCAGTTCTTTTTTTGGAATAATATCGCAGGAAATTGATAGCATCAAAGACCATCTTCAATTTGAGTCAAGAGCAAGTCTTTCCTTTTTCTTGTAGAATGAAATACCGACGCCCTTCCTTGACCTGCCTCTGGAGGATGACACGCTTGTCATGGCACCGCTTCATCTTTAGGCCCATCATGCGTTATTGATTCATCGCTGGATATTGTGTGTTTTGCACCTACATTTGCGTAGAATTCGGTTGAAATCGGTTCTACAAGCACCAAATTTATTGTCTTTGCCATTTCCTTGACTTTCGTCATCTTTCAATCGTTAAATTAGCGGGAATAGTAACACTGGAGATCTAGCGTGTTGCGAGCACTTGACAACAACCCTGCACTTCATGTAGCAAAAGCTTTAGTTGACCATGAACTCTAACCAGACCACATACATTTTGGTGAAAAATCTTCAATCCTCTTGTTTCGACACATCATTTAAACTCTGTAATACATTCGTTTTCAGTCCCTGAGTCATCAGCATCTCATGCAAGCTGTCCATGGCGTTCATTGCTTTCAAGTAAACATGTCTGACATTTTAGGCCCATTGCCGATGCATTGAGATTTTCGGCAAGGCATTTTAGATGCAAGGTCTCATTACAATCAATACATTTAGATCGCCTTTGATTCTTTCGAATGGTTTTATGACAACCGCGACAAGTTTTGTTCCTCGGTCGGCGTTCCGATTGTTCACTACTATATATTTTGGCCTGACATCTAATGTGAAACCGGCTCAAATATCTAATTGTAAAATGTATTTATAATTAGCATTTCTATCTGTGTTAGTCATAGTGTATGTATAGTAGTTTGTAGTAGTTGTATTTTAGTTTATATTAATTCCAGGGGGTAGACATGACATTTTGCTCCTCCTGGTCCCCGTCCTTGTAGTGTGGTATAGTAGATTGTAGGTAGTGTTGAGGTAATTTTGTTGTAAATTTTTATATTGAATATAAAAAAAACTTTTCTTGATACTTGCCCTGGACATGCTTCGATATCTCCTGCAACGAGTAGCAGCATTGTCGACGAAGTGGCCTAAGCCAAAATAGATTTATTTCCTTGTTTGTCCAGAGCGATGAGTATTATGAATGTTTCTTTCAATTCCCATTTGCTCTAATCATCTATCGATTCTGCTAATGCACAGGAGGTAGTAAAGCTGTGTTTTGTGCATGCAAACATGAGTAAAACAAGAATAATGCTTTCTAGTAACAGGAACGCCATCTAGGAAACCCATTCATTACCTTGCACTTGTGTTCTCTCAAATTTTCAATACTTGCAGATATTGTTGCCTGACATGATAGATATTAACTTTTTCTTAGTAGTTGTTGTTGTTTCTTTCCTAGTGTATTGTAATTTCTGAGTTGTAAGTGCCTTTCAAGGTGGAAACTCTGATCGGCACAGTAGTTGTATTTTTGAGTTTTGTTTCTTCTTTTAATTGATTATACCGGGTGTCCCAAAATGATGTATTACTGTTTGATTGCTTACATGTCCATAACCAATGAACCGATTTTCAAAAACTTTGTTGTATTTGATTGCATAAAGGCTGAATTGTATTTTAAGATGTTGGTTGTGGTCTTACTATGGCGTTTTCATGTCGAAAAGGAGATCAATAAACCTGCTCAAATTCAAGCCTTAGATGGCATGAGAAAGAAGCGGCCTATTTTCCAGTCAACATTTTAGATGTGATACAAAAGGCTGAACACGTATTCGTACTCTCTGAACTCAGTATTGAGTGAATTCGTATTCTCAAAATGACAAATATTCTCTGAACGACATATAAGTTCAGCCTTTTGTATCACATCTAAAATATTGACTGGGAAAGGAGGCCGTTTCTTTTTCTTGCCATCTAAAGCTTGAATTTGAGCAGGTTTGTCGATCTTCTTTTCGACATGAAGACGTCGGCCTAAACAACCAACCTCCTCGAATACAATTTAGCCTTTCGGCAATCGGATGAAATAAAGTTTTTGAAAATCGGCTCATTGGTTATGGAAATATAAGCAATCAAACGATAATACATCATTTTGGGACACCCGGTATAAAAGAAAATTATTTGACGAACTTGGTATACCTCCACTTTTGCAGTGCATATTTTGTTTGTTAAATTAGATATCATCCTTGCATTAAACTATTGTACCTGTCGTTCGAAGTGGGAACTCGAAAAAAAATGGCATAAAGTTGCTTTGTTTGAGACAAAATATTGTCACAGCCTCAACAAAATTCCAAAATAAAATTATGCATAAAATGTCTTTGTAGAATACGAATGTGAAAAAATATCTCGGTAGCATAGACTAGTTTTTCGGGAAGACCGAGTTCTATATTGGTATTGAGTTGAAAATGGTAGTAGGCCTCATATTGAGTATTGTGTGCAGTATAGAAGTATACAGTAGGTCTAGCGATAGTTATTGGAAGCTTTTGTTGTGGTGATTGTGTTACTTCTTGGCCAGTTCTTATCAATAACATAACATTGAGCACTTTTGGATCCATGATATATCGTACAAATGCTTGCCTTTCTTCATAGACATCCCTCCTGCCCGTCTCCATCACCAGGGCAGGCCGTCCCAGTCGCCAGTACAACGCTGGATCAATTCATGTGTTAACTCCGTCGACGAGTTATCGCATTTCCAACTGGAATGAATTCTTCCTGTTTCATTAATCACAATTCACATTGTTTCTTTAAATGAACCCAAACTGAGTTTGAAAAGGCTCCAAAAACTCTGAAGACATCACAGAATGAGGAGCTATCATTTCTTGCCAAACAACTGTAACAACAGCAGCACCAGTTACGCAAAACGCGAAACTATATTTTGCAGTTATGGCACATGCGTAGAAAATTTTCTGCTCTGTTGTGGGTACATCGTACTATTACAACGAAAGAAAAACAAGTGGTTTACTGTGAAACACGAAACATAATTCATGCAAACAAAACATGACTTACGTTCAATGAATTTGTGCCTAGCCTAATAAATTATATCTCCAACTACCAACAGTAAATTGTAATTTCATCCAGTCATTCAAAATTTCATTGCAACATGAAAAAGTCAATCATAAAAAGAATTCAAGAAACCATATTTTTGGTTGCACAGCATTTATGGAAACCTAAACCAACCACTGAAGGTACACAAACTATGAATTGAATATATAGTGTTCACATATTTGCAACAGAGAGGCAGCATGGGATGAGAAATCAAAATAAATTATTCAAAATAATCATGCACATAATGAGCCGCAAAAGTTGCATTACAAATACGGAGGATATTGCTGAATGATAGACAGCGTCGTTAACATTCTTTCAATCAGGTAAAAGCTTTTGAATTTGGTCACGAAGACATACCAAAAGAAGAAATTAGCAATTTTGTCATCTGTGCAAGCTCTGTAAACAAGGAACGATGCTAAATCAGATCCCTAAGATAGAAAAAAGAAAGAATAAGATACATTTTTCAGCTTGGGTTTAATTCAAAAATTCAGTAAAAATCAATGCGACCTTGGAGATATATACCTCAAATTATAAAACCTTGTTAGTTAATTAAAGATGCAAAATGCTACCGGCAAAGCGGTAGCAAATCTACATATCTCGTTTCATCTCATCTTATATCATCTCACTGTCACAGGTATAGCTTGGATTGCATAGGCTTTATATGAGGTTCTTGGTTAATAGAAGGAATCTTTTACATGGTAGCTTTCTCGTGACACTAGCCTGGGGGAGGGGCCAATTTTTCCTTGCTAGTATCGGGGGGGGGGGGTAGCAGCAAATATATTTTTCAGACGGGTCAAGAATTTTTCCACTCAAACGATAGCCGACTTTCTTGAGACAAGAAGAGTTCAAATACATAAAACAATACAATACAAATTCAATTTAAACTTTTGGGGTGAGAGGCCTAGCTTATCACCTCGGTTATCGAGTTGCCTCTCCCACTAAATGTACCCTTTAATTTCCACGCAAGAAAATGAACTGTACCAAAAAATGAAGACGAGTTATTCAAGGCAAATAAGCATATGGATATACTCCAATGAACCAGTAACAAATCGATAGACAAAACCGTGAATACAAATAGTGCAATACTGTGTGGACTTGCTACAAATCTTTCTCTCGTTAGCACTGAATTTAAATAAAAGAGTGTTGCAAAGATAATGGTATAACTTTTTCAAGAAAACCCCTGGTTTTCGCATTAAATCCACCGTTCAAATTGAATTGATTCGTTGGGGCACAGGAATCATGTCGTAGCTCCTTTCACGCAGTCTTTATGCCGCAAACGTTTAATGTAGTTAATTTATGTTGTCTTTAGCACATAGTGATTAATTTCAAGTATCATTTTTCTTATTTTCCTCTTTGTGCATTGTTAAGTAATGTTTATTATTTCTGTTACATGTAAGACCATGGGGTAGTCACGCCATTTTGCTCCTCGTGTAATCGTCCTTATAGTGTTGTATAGTGGTATAGCATCAATATGTAGAGTAAGTAGTAATGTATTGTAAGAATTTTATCAGGCTACAAAAAAGATACAATGATATTTGCTCTACCTATTTTATCCCTTGAAACTGTTTCAGCTAAAATTTTGTGGACATTCTTGGTAGTTATGGTAGCATTGCCGACAAGGGCGGCTGACGCAAAACAAATTCTACCAAACTGGATTTTAGATCAATCCTTGCTAATTTCACTTCTTTAATTTCTTTAAATAACATCCAAAATCCGAGAAAAAAAAGTACTGTGGAGAAAAGTTGGAGAAAGGTTTTCAGTCTGTTGGCGTGGCAATAAGTTCAAAGCCCACGTTTAGAAATGAACTTTACTTTCCTTGACCCAGTTATTGAATCATAAATGCAATGTAGAGCCTTTGATGTTCAATAATTCAATAATTCAAAAACTAAAATCATTTCTTGGAAATCATTTCCGAATAGTGAGTCAAGAGATCGCCTTAAACTCATGGCCACAGCTGTATCTACATAACTGACTGCCTTGACAATACGATAGCCCGAATAAGCTTAATTTTCATTGCTGTGGAGCTTAACTGTTGGATTATTTTATAAGGAAGTTTAGGTTTTCATGTCTAGATTGTTTAGCTTTGAGCGATAATGAGATAAAGCAATCTTATCAAATCACTTGTAAATCGAAACAAAGCTGACCGATTTTAAGCAAAAACAATTTCATTAAGTTGCATATTAAACAAACATTGACAAGTGTTAAGGAATCTGATGAATAGCTAGCAAACTAACAGCTTGCAAACGTCAAAATGTTTTTACTCGCCCGGTGTAATGCCAGCCAATCACATAAAATGATCAGGACACTCAATAAGATAAGATAGAAAGCTTCAAATTATTCTTCTTACATTGTCTTTTAGATCCTCAGTTTGCATCCCTTCTTGAGATAAGTCTTCTTTTCCTTGTTTCTCTTCAATGTCACCATCATTGAGATCACCTTCAATGAAAGAGAATAATCAGGTAGCTTAATGATCCGACCGAAAATCGACGAGAACACAGTGCATCCTTAGATCTACAGTGCATTCAAAAGTATCCAATGATAGCACCTAAGTTAAAGGTCTTCGTGTTGTCCGTAAAACACACTGAATTACGAATATTACTGCTGCAACTTTTTGCATGACACTGTTCGCTGGAAATCGTCACCAAACATTTCATTCGAAACCTAAGATGCGAATTACTGTCGTTCAATTATTTGACGGAAATCCATGCAAAAAATGATTTTCATTGCAAAATTAGACTGGTTGCATTCTCGTTTTTTTCCTAGTGACTTTTGGTAGCGAAAGACACTCCAGTCAAAAACACTCATATAATATCGCTTCGAAACAGCTGGCACAAAAAATGCGATTGCAAAATGGTTTCCAATGTCAAAATCGAATGGAAAGAGTTTGGTTAAACACAATAATCATTGCATATTTGATGAATCAGGAAGCAAAATTTCAGGGGTGAGGTTGATGCAAGGTTGATAACAAAGTCGATTTACGAGAGCTATCACAGCTGCGAAAGATCAATCTTCTTCAGACTCATTATCCAACTCCATAAAAACTGTCTATATTTTGGAGACTTTAAATACCATTTGCTTCTTAAGATTTCTTGCAGTCTCACAGTGATCTTCATACAGTATGAGACAGATTTGGCCTAGCAATCGCGAGGCTGTATTACATTTTATTACCTGACTGCCATTTCAATAAAGAGGCAATACAAGAATCGCGTCAGTCCCATCGGTTAATCGCACATGGAATGAGTGGCAGAGTGGCTTCAACAGCTTCTTTTAGGTGGCTGAAGTTCAGCTCGGTCAAGTGGGGTCAAACTCAAGATGGGTGACCTCTCGGAGGCCTGACCTCGCAACTTATCTCGCAGTCCTTCGGAAGGGACTTCAAGCTACGGGTCACATGCCTGGATGTGGCATGCATGATGGGCCTAAATTAGCTTTAAATAGTACTATCTTCTCACTGGCAAGACCCTTTCATTACCAGATGGACCTAAGATATGGCGAGTGCTTCGGAGACTTACACACGCCTGAACTGTGAATTTAGGACCGGAGAGAGTAGAAAATAAAGAAAAATACAGAGATAACAACCCCTCTTCATAACTCAAAAACCCAACTCCAATAGACAGTATATTGCCAACCCTAGTGAAATTATATTTGCATAGCAGAAGTTAAACATGCATTCACTGTGCTTTTAGAGGACCTAAAGAACTTCTTCAAGTAGCTGAACAACATCCAACACGGTTTCTTTTTCTTTTTTTAAATAGACTCTTTGTAATTGACCTGCAATGAAACAATACAGACTGTAAACCCGCAAACAGTGTAAAGATAATAATACTAATAATAAAAACTAATAATAATGAAAATTTTTATGGCCTACCGAAGATTCACAAACTTAATAATAATAATAATAATAATAATAATAATAATAATAATAATAATAATAATAATAATAATAATAATAATATTGTAAAAGTAAAGATTGATACGTCTTGTTTGCTAGTTGATAACACGCAAGGAAAACAAGATATTTTCATGAAAATTTTCGATCTTTCGTAGATCTTCTTCAGTCATAATTAAGTGTTCTATAAATAACTAAAACGTTAAGTAGCTGTTGGAGAATGTTGCGTTCTATGAACTATCGAATTAAGAGTTCGCTAAACTGTAAAGTTCGATTAATGTGGCGAAACAGATAAAGTAAATACAAATTATGATCAGGTTTTAGGAAAAAGCTTGTAATATGTCCTTCCGAATTCATTCATGGTATTGTTCAGACCAAGAGGTTCAGACCAAGAGGTTCTCTCGTGTCGAGCCTAGTCATCCAGACATTTTCATAAAATTCCAGAGTGTTATGATCACCCTCTACATTTTGCAAGATGTGTACAGTTAAGTCTCTGTCGAAATCACAATCGTGGCTTTCGAAAAAGTGTCTTCCCAGTTCTGTGGCGTCCGGATCATGCTTTGTATCGCTTCTATGCTTGTTGAATCTTTGACTCAATGTTGTCGAGGTGTAGCCTATGTATAACTGTTTGTGTTTTCTGCACTCGGCGGCATAAATAACATTTTTTGTGGAACAATTCCCTCCTTCAATGAGGCATGATTTACCTGAATTTATGTTGTGCAATTTGTCCACTTGACCCATGTGACTGCAAAGTTTGCAGGGCCGGCCCCGCTTCTTTGTGCCTTTCTGCGTGCATCTGACGCTGTAACCATTTCGTCTGATCTTTTGTTCAGATTGAATTAGTGTGGCTCGAATATTAGTATTTCTTCTGAAGGAAACGATTGGAGGCTCTGGAAATACATTTTTAAGCTTTGGATGTTCATCAATCATGGTCCGATAGTTCCCATGCAATAGTTTAGAAATTCCTTTGAATTTCTGATGCCAGTTCACCACTAGGTGTATCCTCTGATTTGAAATGCTGGGTATTTTCGCTTTTGGCTGTAGTAATTCCTGACGATCCTTCTGCGCAACGACCTCAGCAATTCGTATCATCTTGCCTCTTGAATATCCTCGCTGAACGTAAAACTTGACCAACTCGGATGCATGCTTTCGATAGTCGTTGATAACAGTGCAAATTCTTCGGATTCTAATGAATTGTGAAAGTAGGTTGGAGCGTATGGTATGCGGAGGATGATCAGATGAATTATGTAAATAGGTGTGTGTTGCTGTTGGTTTACTGTATAGTTCGGTTAGGATTTTGCCATCCTGGATCTTTACTCTTGTATCAAGAAATACAACGTTTGAGCTCGAGTATTCCGATGTAAACTTGATATTCGAATTGTACTTGTTTTTGGCAGCGTATGAATTACAAAATGATAGAAAATGGTTAAGACTTTTCAGGTCATCTTTCCATACGAAAAAAATGTCATCTATAAATCTGACCCATGAGACTGGACTCTTGCCATATAGTGTTGCATAATCTTCTAATAATTTCGTTTCAAATTGAGACATAAATAGGTTTGCGAAATTCACGGCCATTGGTGTTCCCATGGCAGTTCCTTTGATTTGATGAAAATACTGTCCCATGAAAGATAACGTGTTCGACTTGAGGATAAACAATATGAGGTCAGAAATGACCTTGGACGGAATTGACTTATTTTTGCGTTTTTCTAGCGCTTCGAAACATGCTTTAGCGCCCTCGTCATGGTCGATATTAGGATAAAGAGAGCTCACGTCCATTGTTACTAAGAAAATATCGTTCTGATCTTTAATTTCATTGTTTAGACTCTCGACATGCATTACAAATTCCGTTGTATCTTTGATGTAGGAAGCAGTTTTAGTTGCAGCGGGTTTTATGAAGCTGTCTACCCACTCAGAAAGTTTAGCTGTACATGAATCATACCCACTACAGATAGGGCGCAGTGGTGGAAGATTTTCAAAGACTTTGTGAATCTTCGGTAGGCCATAAAAACAGGGCGTTCTATTACCCTCCCTTAATTTGGTATCTTCAACGTCGTCGATGTAACCATTATTGAGCATATCAGTGATTTTCTTGTTTAAAGTCTCTCGATAATCCGGGTTTGGATCTGTGAAGATTTGTTCATAGAATGTTTCATCTTGAAGTGTCTTAAGGCAAGCTGCATTATAATCGGTTCTATTCAACAAAACTATACCATTGCCTTTATCAGCTGGCTTGATAATAATTGATTCATCCGTTTTGAGTGCTTTGAGAGCATTCCTTTGTCCCTCTGTTAGATTATTCCAGTAAACTGTGCAGTCACATGGGTCAAGTAGACAAATTGCACAACATAAATTCAGGTAAATCATGCCTCATTGAAGGAGGGAATTGTTCCACAAAAAATGTTATTTATGCCGCCGAGTGCAGAAAACACAAACAGTTATACGTAGGCTACACATC
Organism: Aurelia coerulea; assembly: GCA_039566865.1. Taxonomy (NCBI): domain Eukaryota; kingdom Metazoa; phylum Cnidaria; class Scyphozoa; order Semaeostomeae; family Ulmaridae; genus Aurelia; species Aurelia coerulea. The sequence goes on from CM076950.1 coordinate 14,282,867, forward strand.
GACAACATTGAGTCAAAGATTCAACAAGCATAGAAGCGATGCAAAGCATGATCCGGACGCCACAGAACTGGGAAGACACTTTTTCGAAAGCCACGATTGTGATTTCGACAGAGACTTAACTGTACACATCTTGCAAAATGTAGAGGGTGATCATAACACTCTGGAATTTTATGAAAATGTTTGGATGACTAGGCTCGACACGAGAGAACCTCGTGGTCTGAACAATACCATGAATGAATTCGGAAGGACATATTACAAGCTTTTTCCTAAAACCTGATCATAATTTGTATTTACTTTATCTGTTTCGCCACATTAATCGAACTTTACAGTTTAGCGAACTCTTAATTCGATAGTTCATAGAACGCAACATTCTCCAACAGCTACTTAACGTTTTAGTTATTTATAGAACACTTAATTATGACTGAAGAAGATCTACCAAAGATCGAAAATTTTCCTGAAAATATCTTGTTTTCCTTGCGTGTAATAATAATAATAATAATAATAATAATAATAATAATAATAATAATAATAATAATAATAATAATGATAATAATGGATAGGAAATCGAGGAAGATCATGACAATACATGGTGCATTTCACCCTAAGAGTGATACAGACAGGTTATATTTGACTAGAGAGAAAGGGGGACGTGGACTGATTAGCTGCGAGGATTGCGTTAGAAGTGAGGAGAATAATTTGGGGTGGTATGTCAGGAATTCTGTTGAGTCATTGATTCGAGGTGTTAGGCTTGCTAAAGTGATAGACACTGAATATGTTGTCAGTAAGGATGAGTTCAAAAGGATATGGATGAATGAGAAAGAACAAGGATGGAAGGAAAAAAGAATGTATGGTCAGTTTGTTAGAGAGATGCCGGAATCAATCGATGCAAAGGAGACATGGAAGTGGCTGAGAAAAGCTGATCTAAAGATACAAACGGAGTCACTGTTGTGTGCAGCACAAGAACAGGCCCTCCGAACAAATTATGTTAAACACCATATTGACAAATCAGCAGAGTCACCACTTTGTAGGATGTGCGAAGAGAAAGGCGAAACTGTACATCACATTGTCAGTGAGTGCAAGAAGTTGGCACAGAAAGAATATAAACGAAGACACGACAATGTTGCGAGAATGGTGCATTGGCATTTATGCAGGAAATATGATCTAGAAAGGGCAGACAAATGGTATGAGCATTCCCCTGACGGTGTAGTTGAAACTGACGAGGTAAAGCTACTATGGGATGTGAACATTCAATGTGATCATGTAATCGAGGCAAGGAGACCGGACATAGCTGTTGTGAATAAAGGTGAAAGAAAATGCACTATAATTGACATTGCGGTGCCAGGTGATAGTAGGACTAGTGACAAGGAAAAAGAGAAAGTGGATAAATATCAAGATTTGAAAAGGGAAATCAAGAGGATTTGGAACATGAGAAGTGTGATAGTAGTACCTGTGATTGTCGGTGCACTTGGAAGTGTAACCAAGAAACTGGATGAATGGCTGGAAAAACTGGACATCACAATAAATACAGCAATCCTACAGAAGACGACGCTATTAGGAACAGCCAGGATATGGAGAAAAGTACTTGAGTACTAAAAGAGAATGACCCCAAGGGACCCTTGGTCATGGGTTGTGACCCGCTCCCTTGGGATGTAAATTCGGCGATGAGAACTGCCAGTGCTTAAAGCAGAAAATACAATAATGATAATAATAATAATAAGCTTGTACAGAAGCATTAATATGTGCTTGTACTTGAAAGCTTGTACAGAAGCATTAATATGTGCTGCACAAGACCAGGCATTGAGAACAAACTATGTGAAACATCATATTGATAACACCCTGGAGTCACATCTGTGCAGGTTATGTGGCGAAAAAGGAGAGACGATCAACCATATTGTGAGTGAATGTAAAATGCTAGCCCAGCGAGAATACAAGAGAAGGCATGATAACATTGCAAGAAATATACACTGGGAGTTGTGTGGAGAGCTTGACATCGAAAGGGCAAATAAGTGGTACGAACATGGACCAGAGGGTAGTTTTCTTTCTTTTGCTTTCCCATGTATTATTGTCTTAGTTTTTCGTGATGCCACAGAATAGTCATGATATTTTGCATCTAGTGGCATCGTCCTGTAGTGTAGTAAAGTATTTTGTAAGTAGTGTAACTAGTAAATTTGTATTGTAAATTTTTAATGGAATGTAGAAAAAAAAAAAAAAACACCAGAGGGTGTTTCAAGAAAGGGAAATATCAAGGTATTGTGGGATTTCAATATCCAGTGCGACCATGAGATTGCAGCACGAAGACCAGACAATGTGGTGGTAAAGGAAGATGTAAAGGAATGCAAGATCATTGACGTTGCAGTGCCGTGGGATTCCCGAGTAAGAGCGAAAGAGCGAGAAAAGATGGAAAAGTATGGAGACTTGAAAAGAGAAGTAGCCACTATGTGGGGCATGAAGAAAGTGATTGTCATAGCTGTAGTTATTGGAGCACTGGGAGCTGTATCGAAAGAATTTGATAAATGGATAGAGAAAATTGGGATTAATTTGAGAGTAGGACCGGTGCAAAAAACAGCATTGTAAGGAACAGGAAGAATACTGAGGAAGGTGCTTGAAACCTGAAGAAGATGGACATTGACTTTGAAACCTTTAGTTGCTTGTTGCAACTTGCTTTCAAGGCATAAACCGGAAAACATCTAACCCGAGCATGTACAATTGAATAATAATAATAATAATAATAATAATAATAATAATAATAATAATGATGATGATGATAATAATGATAAAAAAATAATAATGATGATAATATAATAATAATGGAAACTTTCATAATAAAATTCGAACTTAAACACATACAATTTAAAAGCTAAAAGATACCCTAATCAGACCAAACTACTCTCTATAATATAGGCATAGTATGGCTGTTTACACAAAGGTGTTTCTAAGGTTCGGCAGTGAAATATTTTGTAAAATCAGTTAAAAGCCCATGAGCTCAAACTGGCAGTTTCTCAACTAGAAAATGTGAGCCTGTTTTAATTCAGCTTGTACATGCTACCTCAGAGAAAATGTGCTAAACTCTGCACCTGCAGCAAATCAGCTTGAACAGGCTATTTCAGGTAAAGTGTAAATTTCTACCCCACAGCAAGTCAGCTCGAATAAGCTGTTTCAGGTAAAAGAAAACTCTATACTCAAAGCAAATCAGCTGGGGCAGGCTCTAAGGTAAAATGTAAAACACTAGGCCTGCAGCAAAGCTCGACATTGACATTGACGGTGTTAGATCTTTAACAAAACTTTGCTTGAATTTTAGTGCATTAAACGAACATAGATTCCGGCATAACTTTGACTGTCTAAACCCGATTTGTACCTGCGGAACTGGAAAAGAGGACAATGAACACTATCTCCTGCACTGCCCACAGTTTGATTTGATGCGTGCAGATCTCTTTGGTCAGCTTTCAGAAATCCCTGCCCTGGACATTAATTATATGGATACAACAGCCTTGTGCGATCTCCTTTTATATGGCAGTTCACACTTGAATATAATTAGCAATAGAATGATCATGGATGCCACTATATTATACATTAAGACTACTTTACGCTTTAAGTGAGACTCCAAACAGCAGCTACCCCCCTCCCCCTATTATTTTTTTTTATACCGGGTGACCCAGAAAAAAGTGACCCAACACAATCTGTTATAGAAAAAGAAGTAAGTGGCCGATTGAAATAATTCAAGAGTTGTAAGACTAGCCTACATTATGAGCATTTTCTGCAATTTTTTTGGGCACGGTAAAGTTCCCAAATTAGGGATTTAGAGGAAAAGGGCAGGCTTAAAATCCTCAAAAAGTACTCAAAAACAGGGGATCGATTTGAAGCCATTTCAAGTCTTCAAAACAACGAGGAGCGTGTTTCATTTTGCCTGAGAATTTCTTTAAGTACCTAGGGACTATAAACTTGCTCCGAAGCCTTCCGACTGGGTTACCTATTCCCAGGTTGAAACGAAACGCGCTCCTCGTCGTTTTGAAGATCTGAAATGGCTGTAAATCAATTCCCTGTTTTTTACGACTTTTTGAGGATTTCATGCATGCCTTTTTCCTCGAAATCCTTAATTTTGCAAGTTTACCGTGCCGAAAAAAATTGCGAAAAATACTTATAGCATAGGCTAGTCTTTTAGCGACACAACAACGTTCGAAATATTTCAATCGGCCACTTACTTAATTTTCTGCAACAGATTGCGTTGGGTCACTTTTTTCCTGGTCACCCGTTATATTCTTTGTAATGGATTGTTTATTGTAAGTGTCCCTCATAGTGGGAACACGATGACCTTGGGTCTTTTCCCGCTATGAGGGGCACAGTTGAATGTAAATTTTAGAGTTGTAGTTGTTTTTAAGGTAACTCTGCTTTCCGCTCTAGTGCACAGCGAAATGCCGTGTCGCAAAACCACTCTCCTCAGAAAACAGTTAATTTCTCCAATATTATTCGGCCTATCGAAAAGCGGTAAAAAGGATGTTGTTCTGTGTAATCTGGGCAATCGAAAGATGTATAAATCACAATGTTTCCGTCAACCCTGGTTTCGCAAATCCTAGTTCAAATCTTTTTGCTAATTTCAGAAAAGTGGATTTATTCCAAAACTACTCGAAAAATGCTCGATTTTTTTCGTTCCATCTTTAGCTCGGTTGTTGATCTACAACTTTGCCAAGTCTGATTGAAAAAGCTAGGCTAAATTTCCTGCAGTCGAATTTTGTATTTCTGTTTACTTTTCGACAGCAAAATGGAGAAACCTTGGTCAACAGATTACCATGCGATGAAGCACGCTTGCAAAAGCTCAGGCTTGAAATAACTTTCAGAAGTTTTTCCATTGGCAAACAAATGAACGTCATCTTTTGGGAATACCATACGCAGGTCTCAAAAGACATCCTTAGTGCGCTTGTAAAAGTATCATTTGCATCTATGATTAAAAATTACAGATTTTTACCAGCAACTTCACGAAACCATGCTTTGGGTGGCTTTGGAGACTTTCGTAAGCATTCACAGATTATCAATTTCTTTCAGAGTCCACAATGAGCATAGATCTTAGATCAAGAACTAATTTTTTTGCAAATACATTCTACGGGCGTTCAAATCGTTCTGCATGGGCTAAACTGCTGACCAACGCTTTTCCCCTTCGATGTCGAAAAGTAAACAGAAATGTAAAATTCGATTGCAGGAAATCTAGCCTAGCTTTTTCAATCAGACTTGGCAAAGTTGTAGATCAACTACTTAGCTAAAGATGGAGCGAAAGAAAATCGAAACTTTTTCGAGTAGTTTTGGAGGTAAATGCAGTTTTCTGAAATCAGCAAAAAGATTTGAGCAAGGATTTGCGAAGCTAGGGTTGACGGAAACATTGCGATTTATAAATCTTTCGATTGCCCAGATTATACAGAACAACATCCTTTTTACCACTTTTCGATAGACCGAATAATATGGGAGAAATTAACTGTTTTCTGAGGAGAATGGTTTTGCAAAACGGCATCTCGCTGTGCACTAGAGCGGAAAGCAGAGTTACCTTAAGTTGATATAAAAAAAATAAGAAAATAAAAAGATACATTCAGTTTTGGGTAAAATGCAAACATTTTTAAGTAAAAGTTTTAGGTAAATGTAAAAATTAAAAACCTGCAGCAAATCAGCTAGACCAGGCTGTTTTAGGTAAAATGTTAAAAATCAAAACCTGCAGCAAATCAGCTCAAACAGGCTGTTTTAGGTCAAATGTAAAATTCAAAATCTGCAGCATTTCAGCTCTAACAGGCTTGTTGTAGGTAAAATGTAAAAATACAAAACCTGCAGCAAAATCAGCTCGAACAGGCTTGTTTTAGGTGAAATGTAAAAATTCAAAACATGCAGCAATTCAGCTTGAACAGGCTTGTTCTAGGTAAAATGCAAAAATTCAATACCTGCAGCAATTCAGCTCGAACAGGCTTGTTTTGGGTAAATGTAAAAATTCCAAACCTGCAACAATAGACGATTGCGCTAAAGATGGCGGCGAGGAATTTTTTACCAAGATGCACTGCGTTCTTTAATCGAATTCCTATAGAATTGTTAAAGAATCTTAATTAAAACGCAATGCATCTTGGTAAAAAATTCCTCGCCGCCATCTTTGACGCAATCGTCTATTCAGCTTGAACAGGCTTGTTTTAGGTAAAATGTAAAAATACAATACCTGCAGCAATTCAGCTCGAACAGGCTTGTTTTGGGTAAATGTAAAAATTCAAAAACTGCAGCAATTCAGCTCGAACAGGCTTGTTTTAGGTAAAATGTAAAAATTCAAAAACTGCAGCAATTCAGCTCGAACAGGCTTGTTTTGGGTAAATGCAAAAATTCAAAAACTGCAGCAATTCAGCTCGAACAGGCTTGTTTTAGGTAAAATGTAAAAATTCAAAAACTGCAGCAATTCAGCTCGAACAGGCTTGTTTTGGGTAAATGTAAAAATTCAAAAACTGCAGCAATTCAGCTCGAACAGGCTTGTTTTGGGTAAATGTAAAAATTCAAAAACTGCAGCAATTCAGCTCGAACAGGCTTGTTTTAGGTAAAATGTAAAAATACAGTACCTGCAGCAAAATCAGCTCGAACAAGCTTGTTTTAGGTAAAATGTAAAAATACAAAACCTGCATCAATTCAGCTTGAACAGGCTTGTTTTAGGTAAAATGTAAAAAATTCAAAGCAATTCAGCTCGAGCATGCTTGTTTTGGGCTAAATGTAAAATACCAAGCCTGCAGCAAACTAGCTCGAACTTGAACAGGCTGTTTTGGTAAAAATGTACAATACTAAGGCCTGCCTCGAACAGATCAAACTTTCAAACGAAATACCTCCGTACACAGCATGCGGGCAAATAATACGAACGGTTTTAGGAGTTTAGGCCTATGCCTCTGAGCCAAATTGGAGCATTATCTACACACTAACAAGCAAGAACAATTAAACTACATTCAGACTAATGCTTAGGCGCGCATTAAGAGACAGTTTTAAAAGCAGCAACGCAAAAATAGGCCTAAACTCTTGAGCCAAGAGAATACGGCATGGGGAAGATAAAGCAAACTGGAATAAATCTCACAGTTTCATGGTCATCTGCAGACAAACTGACAAGCAAAATCTTCCAGAACACCTTCGTTGCATCTTGTTTCACTGCCACGTTGTCTTTAACTTCGGGGCGCCATCTTTGTCAGTGGCAGCGAGGGCTGGGCGTTTGTGCAACAATTCGCGATGTACAGGTTCCAGACTGTTTACTTGAGAAGAGGCTACATGAGGCCAATCTTTGTTTTATATATGTTCGGCAAGTCCCTGGGGAAACCATGGCATGCTTCTATTGTTTTATTCCTTAGGGGTTGTTTCATTCCTTAGGGACATAAGTCCATCTGTTATTTCAATGGACCTTGCCAAAAACCATTTCCGGCAGTTTTCTGGTAGCCTTGTATAATCTTTGATTTGATTTGATTTGATTTGATTTGATTTGATTTGATTTCATATACTTAGGGAGCGTAGCCAGTCAGCAAGTGCTGATTTTCAAAGGCCCCTCCATCTACGATACTTTACAATAATATAATACAAAGGAAAGAAAAACCTATTTACGATATGTCAAAAGTTTAATTAATCTATTAAAATCAATGCTAAAATAATGATCAGTGTTAAAATCAACTCAAAAGGTACCTAGAATATATTATCTGCACAGCAGTCTGTGCTAAATATGGCTCTTGAAGGCATTAACCGAATATGTCTGTTTAACCTCAGTTGAAAGGCTGGTCCAGCTGTTTGCATCCCTGAACGAAAAGCTTTTTTGTCCATTAGGGCTTACAAATCGTTCGCCAACCTAAACTTTGTATCAAGGGTTTACTTGGAGCATCGAACTGACTATTGGTCACAACACGAGCTGCTCTGTTTTGATGTCTCTGCAATTGTAAGATATCTGTGGAATTGCAGGAACCCCTAGACTGATGATATGGTCGTAGTTATCGCTATTGAAATACTGCCGGACGCTCCTAACTACGACTCATAATCAAACGCCATTATTTTGAAATGACTATGCCTGCCTCGTTTCGATAAGGGCCTAGGCGCAGAAAAGCACAAACATTTGTAGTTTACAAATGAAACACATTGATTTAAAAAACTTCACAATAAATCAGTTAATGCTTAGCGAAAGCAGCAAAATAGTACCTACGTACAAAATTTGATATTGTCGCCAACTGTTTTCATGGTATTGTTGTTCATAAGACTTTCTTCTGTCCGGCCAAGCTCCTTGAAACTCTGCTTTAAGCTTCGAGTTTCCGTTGGTCAACATCAATCAATCGAATTTGCAGAGATTCTAATGGCGTTGTATTTGGTTGTATACTTTGTACATGACTGTGTATAGCAGCCTCGTTCCCAAGGGCGTTCAAAAGTGAAAAAAGTCAGTCCAAAAATTTTGCCGTAATACTATGAGTCCCAGTAAGAGCGGTCTCGGTCTGGCGTAATAGTCTCGTTTTGGATAGCGATTACTGGGACTCATCGTAATCAGTCTAAGGAACCCCGAACAGAACAATAGTATTGGAAATGAGGCTCCACGATGCTGCTTCTGGGTGCGCCAAAATAAACTATGCACGTTTGGCAGGCCACAATAAATCGTACAATGGCCGATTTTGAAGATTTATGACTTATTCGTTAGCAGAATCCCTGAATTAGATGCTGGGATTTTTTGCAAATTTTTTCATTTTCAGTTTTTAGAGCTAGAAGCGAGTTTCCTAAGATTTTAGTTTTCGAAAACATTGAAAATGATAAAAAAACATCGATTAAATTTTCTAAAGAATCGACATGAATGGACAAAGAGAGAACTTTCTTGTGGTGATTTGCGATTTAAAAATCGACCAATCGTAATCTGCTGTACGAGAGTTCGTACTGAACCGCAAATCCCCCTGAAAACGTTTTCTCTTTTTTTTAATTCATGTTGTATCTTTTAAAATTTGATTGACGTTTTTTTATCGTTATCAATGTTTTCGAAAACGAACATTGAAGAAACTCGCTTCTAGCTCTAAAAACTGAACACAGAAAAATTAGCAAAAATTCCTAGAATCTAATTCAGGCTTTCTGCTAAATACTTAGTCATAAATCTTCAAAATCGGTCCAGCGTACGATTTATTGTGGCCTGCCAAACGTGCATAGTTTATTTTGGCGCACCCGGAATAAAGAGTCTTCACAATTCCAGCAGGAAGATACTTTTTGGCGTATTTCCAGAAGCAGAAACTTTCGCAGTGCTCCTTCCATGTGAGATTTTCGTCGATTGGAACACCTAAGTACTGAGCATTACTTGCAACTTTGACTCTGGTATCGCGAATGGAAGGTTGGAAAGTTTGATTTGAAAACTCTAGATGATTCTTCTTATGTTTGGTGGTAATCAACATAGAATGGGTTTTAGTTACGTTGAGGAATATTTTGTTCCCCCTTAGCCACGTATCAAGTTTTCGTAGATCTTCACTGATAGCCCCGTTCATCTGAGTAATGTCTTTCGAAAATGATAAAGACTTGTATCATCAGCATACATAGACACTTTAGAGTTCTGTATAACGCATGGAAAGAACTACATAGAAGTACTTTCTTTTGAAACATAATATGGGCCAAACGTTGTCAATGGACGCACTCACAAAAATGTAAAGATAAAAAAACTGTTCATTCTTTAGTTGACTTGATTTAGGATGGCTTGCCCCGGTAGCTTCAGCATTGGAAGAAGTGTAATGATATGCTTATATCAGTTGGAAAATATGACCTGATCAAGACAAATTTAACCCTATCTGGAGCAGGCTTTTCGGAGCATCCTTAGGCTGGGGGCCGCACAAAATTGTCCGAATTAGGGTAATAAAAAAAACACATGACAAAAGAACTACGAAAAGCAATGATGTTGAGAGCTCGAACAAAGCTACTACTCAGTGTTGTTTCGTATGTCTACATGCAGAAGCCTTCGAAACCTGAAAGGCAACAGTATTAGGAAGAACTTACAACAATCTATCTTGTAATATCTGCTACTATCCACGCGTCAACTACATCTACAAGGTTAGGTATCCATCACAAAACTGGAATCTTCTAAAAATCATAAATTTACTGATTTGAATTTTAATAAGATAAGGCCCGCCTTTCAAAGATAACTCACCTTTCTCCTTATTCACGCAGCGCACAATGCATTCTGGGAGTAAACGTATAGGAACACAAGTTTCCAGTGTAAACACAATGCGATCATATGGGTGCATCCAACTTTGCGTTTCTGCACTGAAGTTTTACTTCGAAATACGTGCCGTTTTCGCCGCAAAAGTCGACTGTAGTGGTTTTCAAAACTCCAGCACGCGTCCAGGGCTGAAAAAGAAGTAGGAAAGTTGCGCTGGAGGCAAAGAATGCAAAGAAATCAAGAATCATTCAATCGCTTCCAACCAAGACGATGATGATGGGCCTAATCCTGAAGATGGAGAGGAAGTAGACAAGAAAGTACAGCCGGTCGGAGGGTACACATGTGCAGTACCTCTTTGCACAGCCAACAACAAAAAGGACACAAAATTGAAATTTCATCGTTTTCCGAATGGGAAGTCGAAAGAAAAGCAGGAACTCAGCAAGAGATGGCACAACTTGATAAGCTGAAAAGGCCTTAACAGCCTAACAGAAAGTCACAGAGTATGCCATTGATAATTCCCAAAACTACAAGGCCAACCATTGGAAAGGTCCTTCCACCGCTACACGTACATTATTTTCATTGCAGGAAGTTTAAAAAAAGTTGCAATGGTGCTAACTGTTGCCTTTCAACGTTGCAGCAACGATGCAGCGTGGAAACGCAAAAACTTGTATGTACACATATGATCGCAGTGTGTTTACATCGAAAACATGTGTTCCTATACGCCTACACTTAGAATGCATTGCGCACTGCGTGAATAAGGGGAAAGGCGAATTTGGCTTTCAGGACAAAAAGATGTTTCACGGTAGCTCTCAAATCCAACGCTAGTGACTTTTGAAACTTACAAAACGTCCTCTGGGACAAGGGATAAATCTTGGAAATTACTTTATCCACTGAGTGCTGGATAGAATTGTGAATATTTTTACATTCAGCAAAAGGTTCATGACTGATATGAACATTAAAAGACGATTAAAATGAAAGTAACTAACCTAATGCTGACTCATTTGAATCTGCAATAATATTTGAAAGCTCCTCCTCATCCATATTCTTATCTTTTCCGCCAGTTTCTTTCCCGCCAGTTTCTTTCCCGCTTGCTTTTGTAGAGTCAGGTATGAGTTCATACCTTAAAGCTTGCACTAATTGAAGGAGGTAAAGCTGAAGATCCTATATTTAGAGATATATAAGATAATATGATCAATTCTAACAAAAAAAAATTGACGAGTTAGATCGTACCTGCTAGTGAAACCAAGCGTTATCAGAAAAGACTTTTTATCAGCGCTTAGTTGAAAGACCTAATTATATTTCGAGATGTGTGTCTGCTGTTTCAACAATACGTCGAATCTTTCTTTCTCATTTAAAGCTCAATTACCACAACTTCTTTCCACTCCATGCTTTAATGAATTCCGAAGTTGCTTTATAACACGAGATTTAAAAGGAGTAGATATCAGTCTTATTAGTCTTTTTGCAAGAAACAGGTTTCCTTGAACGGCTTCGAATCTATCTGAAAGTTAAATATTGCAAAAAGAGGAAAGGTAAAAGATGACGCTTATCTCACCCTGAATGAGAAATGCAGGATTTGACACGTTCTTTGAATCTGGTGTGTTAGAGTGATCATACAAGAACTAAAAAAATTGCCAGGTCTTTAAACTAAGTGGTGATACAAAGCAAACGTCAGTTACGTATGAAGTCAGGATGCTAGGTGCGATCTAGCTCGAGAGGTATTTTCGGTCACGTTTGATCAAATAGACGTGTTGCTAATAGGGTCATAAGACAATCCAAAGAAAAGAATTAGGCAAGCTTTGGTAAGTTAACGGCCGTAGATATTAATTCCATGAATATAATCTAACTCCCTTGAATCAGAAAAGGAAAACAGAGGGCATAAAGGCTTGGTGACTTCTCAGCTAAAAGATCCACTGTTACTAATATTTGGAAAGATCTAGAGAGAATGTTTTAATAGGGTGAGGGGATTGGATCGGAATACCCTTCTTGGTCGGAACCAAAGTATCGGGATGATACAAGGATACCCCTGGCCTTTAAGGGGCTCCGTCGCCAATATGTAAATAAAACGATGATTTTTTCAGTTTTTTGAAAGGTGATATCACACAGGATTTTCATATTTTTTTCAAAATGAAAGTCGCTGTTTGGACATAACAGCCTTGAATGGGGTAAGGCGGTACCATCGGCGAGTTTATTTGGGTATTTTTTAGTGAAGGCCATCAGGGTGTATTTTCGGTCAGCATAAAGATCATTGATGGGGCTTCGGATGTTTACCCACTTCGCATGGAGGAATTATTTTGGCAATACAAATTGGGAACCGTTGCTCCTAACGGTCTCAATGAAAGAGCAGCTGATATTGAATTGGATATGTTCACCGGTGGAACCGCTTAAATTCAGTCACTGCATTTGAATCAATTACACTCGGGAGTAGAAGTCAGCACCCCTCAGAGTAAGCTTGCCACTGTTTGCCATAATTGACGTACACCTTGAAGGATGTTTTAATTCGATCAAACCTCGACCAAATTGGCTAACTGCAGGAAACTGGGAGGGGAGTTTACCGGCTCACGTTCCCTGCCCGAAATTGCTTCTTTAAGGATGGTGAATGCCATTGAAATACCAAATTCCCGGGCCATTACACCGTTCCACCGAGATTGTGGAAGGAACAGAGAGATAATAAGAAGAAGTAGAAAAAAACAAGGAGAAAATCAGAGGTAATGGATGGGTGCGTGGGTAACGAAACGGCTGCGTCTCTTTTTCTTGCAGGTTACCTGAACGGAGTGCCTATCAAGCTTCTGTTTAACTTTTATAAGTACGTACCCAATTACCCCCACGCACAGGATCCAGAGCATGGAATAAATAGGAAAACATGAAGTTTCGAAAACATGCAAATTTTTACATCCCCATTAAAGAGGGTATCCTTGGGCTTAACAGAAAGCAAAAATTTCAGAATCGGACAATCCAATGATGAGAAATGGAATTTTGAAGTTTGTTAAAATTTCAAGTGGTTGTTTACATTAGAATTTCCGGTGCAATGTATCGTTTTGAGCCAACTTTAAAGTGTCATAAATCAGCCTAGACAAAAAACCGATTTTCATGATTTTTGTACGAAATGGTCAGCAATTTAATTTTGCTTAACATATGTCAAAATGTTGTATATTGAATGTAAGATCATGGGTAGATGGACACTATTGCGATGCTTACTTTTTACGACAAATTTCGTGAAAAATTGTTACTCAAAGTTGAAAACAAAAAATCTATGTGATTCTAGGTGTTAGATATTAATATATCAAATTATTAGAACCTATTTGGAGCATTCCTGCCAAAGGGCCCGTTTCAAATCGTTCTAATTTTGTCGCAAAAAAGGTTTGAAGATTACATGTGACATAGGTTTTTCTTTCCTGATTTCCTTTCAAAACTGTAACAGTGCCGTGACTGCCTTCTTCAAGGCAAGAGCTCTAGATTTGCGAAATTGGTTCTCAAGAATTCAAAAGAGGTATTCGCTATGCAATGATAGAAACAATAGCCAATTTTTGTGAGACAATAGCTTAATGTTGTGAAACAATCGACCTACATTGGAAAACAGAATCTGTTGTCTCTTTCTTTCTGCAAGATCCAACCAATTGAGATATGCTTAATACTTTGATATATGCTATGTTAAAATTCATTTGATATCTAAATCTAGTAGAGTCAAAACAGTTTCGCCATCTCAAGACCGAATTGTTTAGTTCAAAAAAAGTACATCGAATCAATCACAAGGCTATCATTTGTTACTTCAACGTATGGTTCAGCAGACTGACGTCTTTTCTTAAAGATATCGTGACAGGATTTTGCCACAAGTGGCCATGAGGTTATCAATATCCACACAATATTGTCTTCGAGGTTGGCTTTAACTGAAGTTTGCCTAGTCCTGCACCCAGCTCCACTTCGAAAATTCCTGATGTGCTTGTTCCTGGCCTCCAAGCCACTTTCCGACCAAACTGCCATTGGTCCACCCTCAAGCAGCTCAAAAGAGTTCCCAGTTATGGGCCAACATTTGGTGAACAGATGAGTTAATTCGGACTGTTCGGACCTTCGGACTGGAAAATGAAGACACATGTGTATAATTCTTATCCTTCTTAGCCAGATTAATGTTTGCCTCGCTGTTTCGGAAAGTGTCAATAAAAGCAATATCCTTCACGTCAACTGTTTCAAGCAGCACTGCCATGAAACGATGATCCACCTATGTCTTCATTTTCCATGGGTCCAAATTAACCCATCTGTTCATCAAATGTTGGCCCATAACTGGGAGCTCTTTGATATGCATGAGGGTGGACCAATTGCAGCTTGGTCGTAAAATGGCTTGGAGGGATGGGGCAAGCGCATCAGGATTTTTCGAAATGGAGCTGGGTGTAGGGCCAGGCTTACTCGAATACATTATTGTGCGAATGTTGATAGCCGCATGGCGACTGGTGGCAAAATCCCGTCACGATATCTTAAAGAAAAGTCGTCAGTCTGCTGAACCATACGTCGAAGCAACAAATGATAGCCTTGTGATTGATTCGATGCACTTTTTTTGAACTAAACCATTCGGTGTTAAGACAGCGAAACTGTTTTGAATCAATTAGTTCCACTAGATTTAGATATCAAGCGAATTTTAACATATCATATATCAAAGTATTACACATATCTCAATTGGTTGGACCTTGCAGAAAGAAAGAGACAACAGATTCTGTTTTCCAATGTAGGTAAAAAGTAAGCATCAAAATAGTGTCCATCTACCCATGATCTTACATTCAATATACAACATTTTTACATATGTTAAGCACAATTAATGTGCTGACCATTTCGTACAAAAATCATGAAAATCGGTCTTTTCTAGGCTGATTTATGACACTTTAAAGTTGGCTCAAAACTCTACATTGCACCGGAAATTCTAATGTAAACAACCACTTGAAATTTTGACAAACTTCAAAATTCCATTTCTCGTCATTGGCTAGTCCGATTTTGAAAATTTTTGCTTTCTGTTAGGCCCAAGGATACCCTCGTTAATGGGGATGTAAAAATGTGCATCTTTTCGAAACTTCATTTTTTCCTATTTATTCCATAATTTGGTCGATCTGGATCACTGTGCCACGTTAAAAAGCTTTGGCAAGGACATGGGTGAATCTATAGAAATTGAACTCTCACGAGGAAGAAAAACGACGAGAATAGTTATATTCATTACATGTCCTCTAGAACATTCAGTTGTTGCTGTTGCCAAGGTGCACCAAATGGGAAAAGGAGGGTGCCACACCTTGTATCATGTAACGCACCTTCCCCCTTAATTAACTTTAATTAAATGTTCAATTAATTAGCATTTAATTACACTTGGGATTAGAAGCTTGAAAAGCACCCCTCAGAGTAAGCTTTATCTCCAAAAAAGAGATTTAATGTTTGCCATCATTGAGGTACACCTTGTAGGATTTTTTAATTCGATCAAACATCGATCAAATAGGCTAACTGCAGGAAACTAGGAGGTCAGCGTACCGGCCCATGTTGCCTTCCCAAAATTGCTTCTTTAGGGCTGGTGATTGCATTTAAATGCCAAATTCCCACCCAATGAACACGAAGTGTGTCCCCCAATTACCAGGTACAGCAGAAAAAGTAGGGAAAAGGAGAATGGATTATGATTATGTATGTATGTATGTATGTATGTATGTATGTATGTATGTATGTATGTATGTATGTATGTATGTATGTATTATGAATATTTTAAAAGGATATGTACATTTCAGCTTAATAAAAAACTGCTATCAACATGTGTCCTTTTAGACCTAAATAAAGACATTAAATGAACAAGTAAATAAGTAGAGATACACTAACAATTCAATCCAAGCCTATAAAATGTCATGTGATGTAAAATTTACTTAAAAAATGAATTTACTTTGTTCTCAAAATCATCTGCACTTTCTCTTGTATCTTTAGGGAGTGAGTTGTATAATCTTGCACCCATAAAGAAAAAGCCATCCTTAGCAAACTCTAGTTTGACTTTGGGAACGAGTAAGAGAATATTGACGTTCCTTGTCCTCACTTTGTGTTCGTTGATCATGAAATGATCCTGAAAGTTTGTACATACATTTCCATCTAGACACTTTCTCACCAGTAAAATAGCATGCTTATCGACTTCGTGCTTTAAGTCGACTGTCTTTGATTTCAATATAGAGGAGGCTCGTGCCTCTATCGATTTCAATTAAGAAAGGTTGAGAAAGATCTGCTGCTGCTTCTGCTTATCTTTGATGCAGATAAGTAGCTTCAGGCAGGCACTAACACCCAGCAATACACCCTAGCTACATTTATCCTCTACGCTGGCCGCTTCAAACATAGATAAAGTGAATTAGTATTCACATCGTAAAACAAATATTTTCAAAGGCTGCGTTAAAGCTGCCAATGACCAAGATAAGGCTCAAATCCTTACTGCTTGCCAGATCACGAGAAAATCAGCCAATTTCATTCTAATCAGCCAATAAGATTGCCGCTTTCTAACCCCTGGAAACAAAATCGGTCTTTTGAGGTGAATTTTCTAGTACCCTCACAAAAACTGAAATTGATGCTAAAATGCTTCAGTTATTTGGAACTTTTTTGATAAATCAGTTGTAGGGTCCAGATTTGTTTACATGTTTAGGCACGTTCCATGTAAATTTCATGTAAATTTTATTGTGGAACTTTTATCCTATAAATACTTGGCTGTCCTGTGAAATGTAAACACTGATAAAGACTTTATGATCGAAACGTTTTTTTAAACAGTTTTGCTTTTATATTTCGTTTTCTGTTATCTTTTTTATTGTGGTTCATTTTTATTAATAATAATTATCCTCATCCTGATCGAAAATTGGTTTTCGGCCAGAAATCCATCTCGTATAAGGGTGCTAAATTGTGGAACGATCTTTCTGTTGCAGTTAAATCATCCAAAACTTATGAAATATTGAAAACATATCAGCAATGCCAACAGTGAATGCTGATTCTCTCTTCCACGCCAAAATTAGCATTACTTTCATTTGCCATATTAGATTTTTTGTAAATGAGATTATTCAATTTTGTATGCTTTTCTTTCAGATTTAGTTACTGTATGTATATGCACGGCCCACTGTAAATCAGTCCTTTGACTAACGTGATCACCGTGCCTAAGAATCAACAAACTTGTCAATTTGAAACAGGAATTCCCCATTTTGAAGGCAACTTAGCTTCCATAAGCTTCACCATAGCAATTAAAATTTTCAACTGTGGAAGGTTGCCATGACTAAGATAGGCACTAAATCCTAACTGGCTAACGAGCTTGGCACGTGACACGCTCTGAAACCAATCAATGGAACGGAAAACCGACCGGGAAATTTGAAAAGTCAAATTTAGGCCGTTTTTGGACGATTTTACCACCCTTCACCAAAAAAAGATTGTACGGAAGGAAAATTAAGATTTTCAAAAAATTCCTTCACAGACGTGTTCCCAATACTTGAATACATGCCTGTTCACGGGGGCTAAGAATTATCTCAAAATCTGGAAAAATGCCGAAGTTTTGAATTTGACCTCACTGACCTCACTGTAGCGTGTCATAGTAAAAACCTCAGTAAACACAGAAACGTATTCTTCACATGCATCTGGAGGCTAAATACTTTGCTTCGAAGTTCTTATTCTGCGTGTTTAAAAGATGCCAAACTTAGAGCACTACAGCATCTGAATCTTTTTTAGTTTGAAGCTAACATGAATACCACCGGCGATTTTCAATATTTAATGCTGAGGGGAAGGTGAAAGATGGGAAGATTTGCACTGCACTGGCCTAATCACACTGTCGTTATAAATAAGGACGAATTTACAGACACTTACATTTCTATCTTGCAAAATGAGGACCACAAACTGAAAATATGAAGCAGCACAAATGCCAAAGCATTTCAACTGGGTTTAATGGCAAAAATCCACTTTTTTGACCGTAATCTGCAGCCAGTTTCTCCAATAAATCGTTCAGACTTTCCTCTTGCAACATCATTCCCGGTCGGTTTTCCGTTCCATTGATTGGTTTCAGAGCGTGTCACGTGCCAAGCTCGTTAGCCAGTTAGGATTTAGTGCCTATCTTGCCATGACTGCGCCTCCTTGGTAGCAAATAGCTATGACTCGTCAAGGACTTTAAAATCTTGACGAAGTAGTATTTATATTCATAGTATTTATATGTTATTTTCAGATATCTTTCACGTAACATGTTAAATTCTGGAAGCTATATTTTATCTGTAGAGTCTAAGGAAAATGTTTGAACGCAGGTAAACATCCGAAGGGATAAAATCTGATGCAACACCGATCCTTGATGAGATTTTAACCAAAAGCGGGACAAATATGGAGCAGGGCCTTTTAGAATCGATTCTTGGTAAATCCATTTTTGCATCTTTTATTGGAATTTTGTCCATTATGATTTTCGGAAAGATACTCAAAATGTTGTCAGTCATATCGTCAAAAAATCACGACACCATTAGGTAATAAGCATGAATTTGGATGGTTTGGGGTTTCTCTGTGGGCTATTGAAAGATTTGATTTATATATTTATCATTCTACTCCCTAGCTCATACCTGAAAAAGCTCTTGTATCCCCAAAAATGCTTTCAAACCTTCACTCGCAATTACCGTATTTGATTGCAAGCTACCTTCGCTTGTACCTTAGTTTTCCGTTTGTATTTAAACATTCCTTTTATTTGTAATAGCAGTTACGTGTAGTTTTATGAAGCTTATTAATTATTTTGAGAATGGCCGCAGGGTAGACTTAGTATTTCACTCCCTGTGGCATCGTCTCTGTAGTATTGTAGCGTAGCTTGTAGGTATTGTAATTAGTAAAATTGTTGTAAATTCTTAATGGAATAGAAAAAAATAAAATAAAAATGCTCGAAAAGGTTTCAGAAAATAAGAAGGACCATCGTCATGGGATGAAAACAAACGAGGAAGCACACTTTTGCCTATCTCATATTTTGAAACATTCTAACGTTGATTGAAAGTCATCTGAAATTTGATAAAATTGTTTGTCCCTTTTTCCAAGCATTGTTACAAACAGAATCGCCGAAAACTATTTCTATAAAAGAAAACAACAGACCTCATTTGATGCTTGTTTTAGGCGTGACACTGCATATTGCCTGACGGCTTTGTTTGTGAATTGTGGTGTTAATAATTCCAGTGCATCAACCGTATCAATTGGCTCCCATTTGTTGATTAAATCAATTGCCTGTTTGGAAAATGGAGAAATTGTTATTAAGTGGGAGCAATTGTCATGAAAGAAAAACTAAACGCACATTGAATTTGTAAGCAAAATAACTTGTGGCAGCACCAGCAAATGAAAACATGGCTCCTTGCTTACACAATGACAATGACAATGACAATGACAATAACAATGACAATGACAATCACCGCCACCGCCACCGCCACCATCATTATCATCATTATTATCATATCATCATCATCATCATCATCATCATCATCATCATCATCATCATCATCATCATCATCATCATCATCATGCAAATACTTGAAAAACCTTTAAGTTGTTTATAATGACCAAGAGAACAAACTTTAGTCATTGAAGTGATCTAAGATTTTATTATTAGTTATATGACGTCATAAACTTTGATGACGCCATTATCTTCAAAATGACTGACGTCATGAAAAATTGATAAAATCATACATCATCTGAAAGCTTTTATCGTCTTATCGAGATTGTACACATTGCAAAGAGCCATTTCCCTCCAGGGTTCTTTGCAGGCACACTGAAATTTCAAACTGTCCGAAAATCAAGTTTGGGCTTTGGTATACATTTCTACCTAGCATCCGAAGGTAGTTTTTTTTAGGACGCTGAGAAGCTGAGCTTATCGAAGCAGCTTCCTGGTCCTTCCTCTCGATGTGACCACACCTCGTGATTCCTTTAGCCAGGAATTACAGACAGTTAGCGACTCTCCTCACACTTTGTAGCAGGTTTGAGGGCGGGGACTCGAACCATCAACCTTAAGGTTGGTATTCAAGCGTGCTACCACTGAGCCATCCCCACTTAGCCATCCAGCAGCACTTGGACTGACTGAGAGCTTTTACTTTAGTTGAACAGTTCTATAAGACTTATGACGATGAGTCCCTTGTATCATGTCGGTTAGAGTCCTTTAACCGTAGTTTATATTTTCCCATGTACAGTGCTTTTCTATCTGCCGGGTAGCGTCAAACCTGTTTGTCCGCTTTCTTCAGCACATGCTCTATCAAAGCCGCAAGGGCGGCAGTTCTTGCTTCAATTTTCACCAAGATTAAATAGGCCATATCAAAGTTATTCGCAAGCTCGTATATTTTGAATTTATCTTCGATTCTCGGTGACGAGAGGTTCAAAGAAGAGTGCAAGGTGTCTGGCTGATGTTTGGAGTGATTTATTATTTGGTAGGTAGTTTGAATTAGCCTATCTCCGTTTATTATTCAGTCGTGTGTATAATACAACAACAGTTGCTGAGTTCAGATCCGATCTTGTGCCTGGCTGCATTCTGCAAGCATGCCTCAGAAAGCCTAAATGTTGACTGGGGGGGGGGGTCCTATCAAATTTATGGTTCACCATAATTTTGTTACAGAGTGCCAAGGCTATTCAAAAGCCTGCTCCAACTCAGGCAAGCAAATACTCCTCTCCATGCTTTCGGGGGAACGATGGTATCTGCTCCTTCCCTCGCTGTAAGTATGCACACCACTGATCTGGCTGCCAGGGGCCCCATAACAAGATGAATTGCCAAAAGGGAGTACAATCAACCCAAAAAGCCCGGAAGGACAGGTCCCCCTCCCCTACATAAAACGACTACCTGATTCAGGTGCAGCTGATTTTGTAAATAATGACTTGCCTACTCCAGCAGAGGTAACCCCTCTCAACATTTCCGTGTGGTCTTCTTTGCTAGCAGGATCTAGCCATTTGTTTGTTTGTTTGTTTGTAACCTTATTTTAATTCGATTATTCATATCTTGCTATACATACATATATATATTTCTACATAAATACACACAACTAATCTAAATCGAATCTAGCAGCAAAATAAAAAAGGAAACAACTTAGAAAATTAATACATAAGCTAAATATCAGAAAAACTTTCTACGAGGACAAAATTGGACAAAATCTACAGGATATCATTATATTTACAAGCGTTGCGTTTACAGGTTGGGCCATTCCATTGTTTTATCATACCCTTGAAACTGTTAAGATTTTCAGCTGATTTTAGTTCATTTGGCAAACAGTTCCAGATCTGAGGTCCCATAGCTTTAAGGCTCTTGGAACCGAAAGTTACCTGATCCGAGATGGATGCTTTGAAGTTCTTGAACACAAAATATTACGCATAAAACATGGATTCGAGTTTTTATTGTCTTAAAGATTTCGACACAGAGGGTTCTCTGACGAGCAACTTGCATTGTGCATCTTTTTGAACTAATAAGAAGATCATCATAGGAGCTTTTACGCGTATGATCATTGTAGAGAAATCTTAGCGCGCGTTCCTGAATTCTTTAGATTTTCTGGACTGATTTCGAAGGTGTAAAGTACCAAACTAAAGGACAGTAGTTAAATTCGAGTACACGAAGCTTCGAACCCAATGTTCTTTTTCAGCAAAACCAATAAATGACTTAAGTCGCTTAAGAACGCTTAGTTGTGCCGCAGCTTTTTTGAAAATGTTTGATATGTGTGGGTCAAAGTTCAATTTGTAATCTAGTGTTACCCCTAAGAGTTTAACAGTCTCCTCAGATTTGATAGAATGTCCTTGGAAATCAAGATTTATGCCACAAGTGTTTGTCTGGTCTTTTTTAACAAAAAGTGCATGGAGTTTGTTAGGGATATAAGACTTCTTCTTCACGAGAAAAATATCCATATATTAGCGCTAAATGAAACTAAAATAGATTCTGACTACTCGAGTGAGCTTCTAAATATTGAAGGATACAGATTTGACAGACTTGACCGTAACTGTAGAGGGGGTGGTAGAGGTTTTTATATCAGAGACGCTTTTGTAGTAGATGCACGGGATGACATTCCTGTCTCGAATCTTGAACTTAAATGCATAGAGGTGAAGCCACTCCAAGCTAAGCCTTTTCTTGTGGTTTCTTGGTACCCACCTCCTTCTAATCCGGTAGAAGTATTTGATAAGTTAGAAGACGTTTTCAGTTATCTAGAGTCTGAGGGAAAAGAGATCATCTTATTAGGTGACACAAATTGTGATGTGACTTAGAATGCCTAAATTCTGATGTTCCAAGTTGCACTAAATACATGTTGGATTTCTATAACTCCTTTGGACTAAAGCAACTTATTACCGAACCTACCAGAGAGACAGTCGATACTGCCAATATAATTGATCATGTCGCAATCAGCAAACCTTCAAATATTGTCGAATCTGGCGTTGTAAAAACATGCATTAGCGATCATTATTTGGTATATGTGACTCGTAAGTTTCGGGGATCTATCAAAGCCAACCATAAAGTAATAACGTCTATACAGATGAAAAATTTTGACAAGGACCTGTTTGTAATTGACCTTGCCGAAACTGACTGGTCTGCTATTGTACACAACAGCGATGGTTTAGACAATGCAGTTCGTTTGTGGTCAAATCAATTGTCTTCCATCATTGAGAAGCATGCCCCCTTAAGAGAGCGTAGAGTCACTGAGTGTTTCAGTCCTTGGATCACCCCCGATCTGAAGCAGCTCTTAAAGAATAAAAGATATAAAGAATACTGAATCTGATACAGACACAGACATGGCGGTGGTGCTGAAGTTTACTTGCATTTTACTCTTGGTGATCATAAATTTCCAAGTAAAGAAGATTGCTTTTGTTGGCTCAGATTCAATTGGGTTATCTATCACAGGAAAAGAAATTGTTAGCAGCAAGGAGACGTTTATATTATCCAGTTTATGGCAAGCTAAGAGAGCGAAGCGCGATATTCATGTCCGAAGCTCGATGCAAAGTTTCCTGTGTCTCCTAATCCTGATGAGTGGTGATATAGAATCGTGTCCTGGTCCTTACAGCAGAGACATCCCGGCTTTGAAACAGCTACTTAAACAGAGAGGCTTGGCAGTTTTCCATCAAAACGTGCGTGGATTGTTTTCTAACATAAACCTTGTTTCACAACTTTTTCAAAGCTTCAATGGGATCGATATATTGACCCTTAGTAGTAGTAGTAGTAGTAATTTATTTTAAGTGGGCTAATATTTCTAGCTATTTAAAGCTAATTTAGGCCCACTATGCATGCCGCATCCAGGCATGGGACCCCTAGATTAACGTCCCTTCCGAAGGACGGCGCGAGGTGAGTTGCGAGGTCAGGCCTCAGAGGTCACCCATCCGGAGTTTGACCTCACTCGACCGAGCTTAACTTCAGTCACCTTACGGAAACTGTTTAAGCCACTCGGCCACTCACCCGCTATTAGTGAAACTCACATACAGAAAGACAGTGAAAATGATAATCATGGACTGTATGATATCCCTATCTTTATGAGCGAAAGGAATGGAAGAAAACAGTGGCAAGGCTAATGTCTTGAATTAAGACGGAAGAGCCAGTAAGAAGAAGTATGATATCCCTGGCTATTCGTTTGAAAGCCGGCCACGAAATTCTGGAAAAGGGGGCGGTGTTGGTGCTTACATTTCCAACAAGGTACCCTGGGACAGGCGAGAAGACTTTGAGGACAAAGAATTGGAAATTATGTGGATTGAGGTTTGGCCTAGTCGTAAACATTGCAAAGGTATTTTGATTGCAATAATGTACCGGCCTCCAGATAGTTCCAAATACCTGCGAAAGGATTTCAACGCACGCTTTAATTCAATGTTAACAAACGCTGCAGAAGAGTGCAAAGAAACTATGATTCTTGGCGATGCAAATGTAAACTTTCGAATTGAAAATGACAACAAAGAGCTGAAATCAATCTTCAGTGTGTTTGGTTTGAAACAAATTATTGCAAAGCCCACGAGGATATCAGAAACTACAGAAACATTAATTGGTGTCATCCTTACAAATAGTCCTTCGAACATCGCAAAACATGACGTCATACCGACCAGCATTGGAGATCATGACATGCCTGGTTGCGTTCGTAAAATAAATAACAGTTCTTTTAGACCAAGGGTTATTACTTGTCGAGGTTATAAAAATTATAATCCGGAAAATATGAAATCAGATTTACAAAAAGTGGACTGGGCTCCATTCTATAACCAAATAAATGTGAACGAGGCTTGGTCGATGATGAAAAGCATCCTTGGAAATGTATTTAGTCATCACGCCCCGAAAATATCCAAGAAAGTAAGGGGAAAGCCAGCACCGTGGCTAAACAGTGAGGTGAAGCGTCTTATGAATGAAAGAGATAAACTGTTAAGAAAATCAAGACGTACTAAAAATCAAACAGACATCTCAGCATATAAATGCATGCGTAATAAAGTAAACACTGCAGTCAGAAAAGCCAAGTCCATGTACCACAAGGATTTATTGAAGGAAAATTCAAGGGATCCAAATAAGTTTTGGAAAACACTAAAATCAATTTACCCCACCAAGTCGAGCGACAAACAAAGTCCTCAATCTTTCGAAATTAACGGCGATAAAGTAAGAGACCCAAGCAAGATAGCAAACGCATTTTGCTCCTTTTTTGCTAACATCGTAACAACCTTGAAGGAAAAGGCTTTCCCGTTATGTAACTTGACATGGAGAAATCAACCCAACTTACCCACAAAAACAGATAAAAAGTTTATGTTCAGAAAGGTATCAAAACAGGAAGTTGAGCGTGAACTTAAGTCGATCAAGAGAAATAAAGCAACTGCCTTAGATGATCTGCCACAAGGTTTGATAAAAGACTCGACTGAGTTAATATCGGCTCCCCTGACCCATCTTATCATGTCACTCATGACCAGTACCTTTCCCGCGGACTGAAAGGCAGCTAAAATCATTCCTACTCGCAGATCTGGTGCACGATCTAACTGTGATAATTACCGACCAATTTCAGTTTTACCGGTACTATCCAAGGTGATTGAAGAGATTGTCCATTGTCAAGTTATGAAATTTCTAGACACAAACAAGCTCTTGTCAAAATATCAATATGGTTTCAGGCCCAAATTATCAACTGAATATGCGGCGACTATATTGTTGGATGACATACGGAGAAGCGTCGACAAGGATCAGCTCGTCGGAGCAGTCTTTGTTGACCTTAGTAAGGCGTTTGATACCATAAGCCACGCCATACTACTTGAAAAACTTGCGATTTACGGAATAAAAGATAACGAATTGGAATGGTTCAACGACTATCTGTTCTCCCGAAAGGCAGTGGTAGCATTCAACGGTTGTGTCTCAGATGAGCAGAACTTGTTAACAATAGTTCCACAAGGCTCAATACTTGGCCCTCTATTGTTTCTAATCTCTTTCAATGATGCTGTAGAAGTCATGGAGTATTCAAGCATTTTAAAATATGCAGACGATACTGTTTTGTATGTGGCAAGTAAAGAAATTGATTCAATTGAAAACTATCGAAAGACATGGAAAATCTGTCAGAGTGGCTGAGATGCAATGAACTCATATTGAATCGGAAGAAAGGCAAGACAGAGTCGATACTATTTGGAACAGCACAACGAATTGCAAAACAGCGAAATGGGCCACTCAAAGTCACAATATCTCAGCCAACCCCAACGGTAATTAACAACACAACGGATTATAAATATCTTGGCGTCCTTGTGGATACCACACTTAACTTGAACTCCCATTTTGACAAATGTTTCAAGCGTGCATGTGGTCGATTACGACTTCTAGCAAAATTAAGGTCGTGCATGGACAATGCTACCTTTAGACTACCTTTAGACATACGTAGGACAGGGTCACACAAAGAATTTGTTAAAAAACTTAAAAATCATTTTGCATGACAGTGACAAACATTATTTTATTTTCGATGTGAAATTAGGTTTTATTAGGTATTATAGATTCTATTCTTGTAAGATTTTATCAAATTTTTATGCAATGAATTTTCTTTCAATTTCATTTAAGGTCTAGGGCACAGGACACACAGTGATAACAGCGATGTTGTAATTGTTGAAGTGTTTATCCTGTATAAATATTCGTTTTGTTATTATAGGACACGGGACAAATTGAAGGCTGCTGCAGTAAAGGAAAAATCTGAGCTACTTATGAGTGCATACAGACAAATGCAATGCAAGGCCAATAATTTGAACTCTAAAATGAAAAGAGAATATTTTTCAAATAAGATTCAGTCTTGTGCTGGGGATATTAAGGAAACATGGAAGACTATAAACCAGTTGGTGAATAAAAGGTCCAAAACTACAGAAATCTTGTCTATTAAAAATGGCGAGGACAAAATTACTAACCCCCAAGAAATAGCTGACACTATGAATAATTTTTTGTGCAATGTGGGGAAGAACCTTAGCGAAAATATACCTAACAAAGAAAACCCTCTTCTATAGATGGTGATTATGATGAAGGAAAGACTGATTCTACTTTTTTCTTTAAGCCTATTACCACTGAAGAGGTTGTAAAAGCATGTTCCAAGATCAAAAAATCAAATGGTTCTGGCATTGATCGCATTTCTAGTCACTTTCTTAAAGTAGGTATTGAGATTTTGGCTCCTTCGCTTGCCCAACTCTTCACACTGTCTCTGTCCGTCGGCTGCTTCTCTAACAACTGGATAACTGCTAACGTAGATCCAATTTTTAAGCAAAGCTCAAAAGATGATAGGTCAAATTATAGGCCTATATCGGTGCTACCTGTTGTCTCTCGTTTATTTGAGAAGCTTGTCTATAACCAGCTGTACGATTACCTTGACAAAAACAAGCCGATTTTCTCTGATCAGTCAGGTTTTCGGGCCCTTCATTCGGTTCTCACGTCTCTGTTAAAGTGCACGAACGACTTTTCTGTCGATTTAAAGATTAGGAACCTGTGCTACATGAGTCTCTGCTGACCGCAGCGCCGTCTTGAAGTCAAAGAGCACAGGGAAACGAGAGACTCATCGTCATAAGTCTATAATTCTATCAGTCAGTTCAACTACTGCACTGTGAATCTATAGTTTTCGTTTGGGCCAAATTTGATCTTCAGACAGTCTGAAATGGTAGAGTGCCAGCAAAGGAACCTGGGTGAAATGGCTCTTTAAGAGCAACCTACCAAAAATTAAGAAATTTGGCTTTGGACTCGAATCATTGTCTTTTAGAGGTAGTTTCCTGAAGAACGCTCTTGATGTATCAAACAAGAACCAACAGTTTCGCGTTTTAAAAAGAGGACCAAAGTGGCCTGGAGTCCCTTGTTTCCCTGTGCGCATTGACTTGATGATAGCGCTTCGGTCAAGAGAGACTCATGACATACTCTGAAAAACCTGGCCCCATTTAGGCCCAAACTCTGAGCTTCCTAGAGTGCCAATCAAATAGCGAGATGTGTGAATTACTATGGTGGTGCAAATGATAGAACTTTCGATTCGATTGAACAACTAATAACATTCGGACGAGATTCGACATTAGAGGCTATAATTCAAGATTCGAGGCCGTGATTCCATCATAATTCGACTGATGAATGCTTATTACGGGGTCAGCTTTTTCATTGCTTCATTATGAGTCCCTGTTTAGCAAGGTTTACCGCAGGGATACAAGGGACTTATCGTCATAAGTCTAGGAGATAGATGCACCTGTAAAATAGGCTGCTGATTAACAACTATTTTTATCTACTTTGTATATATAGTTGGTTTGAATTAATATTATCTTAATACTACGTAAATACCAACTTTAAATACTAATATTAATACTGATATTGATACTGACATTGATTGATTGATTGAATGATTGATTGATAGATTAATTGATTGATTGATTGACTGAAGAGGAGAAGGATTTTTCAGAAAAAAATTCACAAGAAGAGTTAAAGGAAAAAGGGACATATGCATAGGATTATGCAAAGAAAACTATTGTATTACAACAAATAATTACATCATTTTCTACCAAAAAATTCTCAAACATGGTCAGGGCGCTAGCCAGAATATAGACAAGCAGATAATATAGGCAAATAGCCAGAGTATGCACAAACTTGCTTACCTCTCCTTTGTGAAAAACCAAATTCAAAAACTGATGCCACGACGTTGTAGGAGACACTAAGTACTTTAATTTGAGACAAAAATTATTAATTCATCTTCAACACAAGTTGATTTACAAACGAAATTAAATTCAGCGATATGACATACGGGCCTAAGCGGTGAAAGTTGCTTCGAACGCTCCTTCGCAATCCCCAGAATATCGGCAAAAAGTGAGTCTTCAGAGATAACCTCTCCTCCGTGGTTGCCAGAATATGAACAAAGTCATCAGAAACTGCTGCCCCACAGCAGAGCGCCAGAAAATTGGCAAATTCTTGGAAGAGAACCTCTTCTCCGCCTCCGTAGTTAACAGAAAATAGACAAAACCTCTGAGAAACTGCTGCCCCGCAGCAGAGTACCAGAATATCGGCAAATTCTTGAAGGGCACCACACTCCTCTGCAGTTCCCAGATAATAGACAAGACCCATGAAAATTTACTGCCCCGCAGCAGAGCACCAGAAAATCGGCAAATTCTCTGAAGATGTCTTCT
This sequence comes from Aurelia coerulea, assembly GCA_039566865.1. NCBI lineage: Eukaryota > Metazoa > Cnidaria > Scyphozoa > Semaeostomeae > Ulmaridae > Aurelia > Aurelia coerulea. The sequence goes on from CM076950.1 coordinate 14,311,554, forward strand.
CTAACCTTGTTACCAGCTTATTGTGTCACTCAAATATCCGTAGAGTGTAGACAAATAAAAGTCAGTCTTTGAATATTCATATTCCCTTTCAAAAATCTGCATTTATCAGCGAAATTCACCATTATTATCTGATTAAAGTGCAAATGATAGGACACAAAATTGTATTGTTCAAAGATTATTGTGACGTCATCAGCGCGTCAAGTGACATATCTAAAAATAGATTTCATTTTTGGGTTCAGCTCATGACGTACTATGTACATGCCAAGTTTCGAGGCTCTACATCGTTCAGGACGGAAGTAAAACAGGGGGGGCTGAATCAGCCCCCCCCCCTAGTCTTCCTAGAGCATCAAATACCCTAGGTCTGATAGGGTTAAGGTGCAAATAATACGACACAGGATTGTATTGCTCAAAGACCAGCCAACATCCTCATATTTTCCCGCACCGCTTGTCGTCTAAATGGGACTGCATTCTTTTATTCCGTTTTGCGTATTGCTAAATATATTGGCAATAAACGAAATACTTTTGCTTTGTGGAAAGTATCAAGAACTATAAGGTCATGATCCGACATTAGTGAATGGGGTCAATAGTGAAAAATTGGACATCGGGCATGGGAAACTTAGTATAAATCCTCTGCCATAAGAAGAACACAGAGAAAAACACTCTGTTCAGAAACCAAACATAACACAAACTATATCTACTACTTGCATAACATAACTACTTCAGGAGTCTGGGCTCTAGTCTCTATATATACACATCATTATACCTAGTATTGGTGTAATACTTGTGTCTACATCGATGCTAAAATAGACATGTTGACAACGACTTTAAAATATTGGGTGTCCCAAAATGATGTATTATTTTTTGATTGCTCATATATCCATAACCAATCAACAGATTTTCAAAAAAAAATTGCTTTATTTGATTGCCTGAAGGCTATATTGTATTTTAGTTGTATTTTAAGATGTTGGCTGTAGCTTTATCACGGCGTCTTCATGTCGAAAAGAAGATCGGTAAACCTACTCAAATTCAAGCCTTAGATGACATGAGAAAGAGACGGGCTATTGTTTGAGTCAACATTTTAGACGTGATACAAAAATCCGAACTCCTATTCGTATTATCTGAACGACATATATTCTCTGAACGACTTATAAGTTCAGCGTTTTGCATCACATCTAAAATATTGACTGAGAAAGTAGGCCGCATCTTTTTCATGCCACATAGGGCTTGAATTTGAGCAGATTTATCGATCTTCTTTTAAAAATGAGGATATCGGCCTAAACCACAATCCTCGAATACAATTTAGCTTTTCGGCAATTGAATAAAAATAAAATTATAAAAATCGGTTCATCGGTTATGGACATATAAGCAATCAAACGATAACACATGATTTTGGGACACAAAGTACATTCGTAACATACAACAAAAGATATTTAGGAGATCTAAAATTACATTGTATGTACTGGGTGAGGAAGAAAAGTTCCCATTATTGAAGATTCATACCACCAAAGGTACTGTAGGTCGTGGATTGGAATGAATCGAATTCCAACGTATTCTCATCGGATCCGTCCCCCTTCCTTCCAGACCACTAAGATATGGAGAGAGCGAATGGGGCTTCAATGTCTGGAAGGAAAGTAGGATCATGGTGGGAACCGTCGCTGAGGGAGGAGTGGTGGGTCGATTTTATTACTGTGCACTGCTTGTTGCTCACAAAGAAGGCTGAAATGAGCTCGGATTTTTCCTATATACTGATATATTCCCTAGGGGCTACGAAACTGCTCTCCCCAGGCCTCTCAAGCAATCTCGAGTGTGTAGCACCTTAGAGCCTTGGAATTTCGTGAGACTTTTCAGGTGAGAATATTCTCATCGGATCCGTCCCCCTTCCTTCCTGACCACTAAGATATGGAGAGAGCTTCGGGGGCCACAGATCTGGACTAAACGAGAAATGAAGACAGAAAATAAACACACTAAATATTTTTCCAAACATTATTCAAAATATAGAGCCCCCTCCATTACTCAAGTAGAATAGGTTCGTAGAGGCTCGGCGCCAAATGAAAACGAAGAGGAGCACAAATGTTATGAACATTGCAAATTATAAAAGATCATCGTACTCAGAAAAGTACATAATATGGAGACACCTGTGAATTTATTCGTTTCCTATCTTATTTTCTATGTGAATTCTTGGGTTGAACTAATCGGTCTCTGACGGGTTGGGCTGGAAGGTTTCCCCCTAAAATTACATCGATATAATTTGTCTTTAAACACTAATCCTCTAATAGTTCACTCAGATAGTTGTAGAAGGATGATAAACAATAATTATTTTGGAACTAATAACGAAGACAAATGAGAAAGAGAACCCTCCAACCCAACCACTCAGAACAGCAGCTTAGAGCCGTGTATTAACGTCTTTAGTTAGGCCCCCGAGTGGTTGAGAAGAAGTAAGCGATCCTTCAAATTGCTCTTGAAAAAAAACTCCTAAGGCCTTGCAATGCTTGGTCAAGCAGGGATATATAATCTCGATTCAAAACCCTTGACGGATCTATTCTTGCCACAACAATCCAAGCATCAGAAAATGTTCTTGTTCTCCTCTGATAAGATTGCTCCCGCAATGAGGGCTTCAGTGAGAAACTATTATGACAAAAGACAGTGTTGGTGAAAGAATATCATATTATATAATAAAGCCTTGAACCATAGAAATATGCCTTGAACCTATCGCTAGCGATACCTAGCTTCATGGCAGTATTTTGGTGCCAAACATACAGCAAAAAAGGTGGCCTAAAACCTAAAGCTAGCGATGTCATGTTTAAAAGGCAGATCTTTCGTAGCTTGAAAACATGCATTAAATATTTTATCCTGTAGGTATCGATATCATGCTTAAATGCAGATCTTTTGTTGCTTGAAAACATGCAATAAAATTGTTTCAGTCTAGAGCTAGCAATGCCATGCTTTAAATGCAGATATTTCGTTGCTGAAAAAGCATGCATAAAATTCTGAACCTAAAGCTAGCGAAATCATGCTTAAGGTTACTGTAACGGTTCAGGCGGTGATTAAGAAACTCCGCTTACTACGGCCGTTCGTCAAAATATACCAAACAAACTTATGCATTATTCGACGCAGAATTAAACGTAGAATATCATACAAGTAAATTCAGTTGATTTAATAAAATCGCAAATGATTTATTCTAGATTTTAGGCAAAATCGACCACCCTTGAGAAAAAGTCTTTGTGTACCCCAATGATAATCGTTTGACCACGACTATCTATTTACCAGAGACATAAGGCCCTGAACTGCAAAACCGTGTCACGAATTTTTGATAAAAGGTACTGTCCAGAAACGATATCATTTTAAATTAATGTAAATGTCTTAAATTCCTTAAATGTCTTTTTTAACTTTCAGACCTTTGTAAAAATCAGACCAGTGGATCTATCACAAATCGCTAACACGGTTTCGTAGTTATATGCATTGTGACTCTGTGTGCCAAGTTTCAAGCGATTCGATTGGCCTGTTGGGTACACAAAGATTTTTTATTACCCACCAGTACTCCGGAATCCTGTTTCGAGAAATCAGGCTCTTATCAAAATGAAGCAAAATTTGCGGGAAAAACTATTATGCATGAAAGGTCAAGCAATAGACTTAAGTGCGGTCTTGGTAAAGCATTATGTCAATAACAAAGCAGCACGGGATGTCATGAACATAGCTGCAAGGTCAAGTGAGTTTACTTTCATCCCCTAATGCATATTCCCGCAAATTTTGAGAAACAGGATTCCTCCCCTTAAGATGCTCAAATTTCCAAGTAATTGCGGCAATTTCTGGAAGTGAGTTGGTTTAAACAGTACTCAAATATTCATGCCATCAGATAATGACAAAAACGAAAAATCGAAAATTTTTCGTCTGAACAGTTACAGTAACCTTAAACACAGATCTTTCGCTGCTTGAGAACATGCAGTAAAATATTTTAGTCTATAGTTAACGATGTCATGTTAAAACGCAGATAATTCGTTGCTGAAAAACACGCATAAAATTCTTAGCCTAGAGCTAACGATAACATGCTTAAAAGCAGATCTTTCGATACTGAAAAACATGCATAAAATTCTAAGCCTAAAGCAAACGATGTCATGCTAAAACGCAGATCTTTCGCTGCTTGAGAACATGCAGTAAAATATTTCAGTCTATAGTTAACGATGTCATACTAAAACGCAGATATTTCGATGCTGAAATACAAGCATAAAATTCTAAGCCTAAAGCTAACGATGTCATGCTTAAACGCAGATCTTTCGCTGCTTGCGAACATGCAGTAAAATATTTTAGTCTATATTTAACGATGTCATACTAAAACACAGATCATTCGTTGCTGAAAAACATCCATAAAATTCTTAGCCTAAAGCTAATGATTTCATGCTGAAACGCAGATCTTTCGATGCTGAAAAAACATGCATAAAATTCTAAGCCTAAAGCTAACGATATAAATTTCAATTCATTTTCCTTTCACGAAGTAGAAGATTGTCAAGTCAGGGAACAACTAAAGTCTTTAGACCGTAGGAAATCAACGGGTGAAGATCAAATACCACCAAAACTGGTTTTGTTAGCTGCAGACGAGCTTGCACTCCCGTTAACAGATGCAATTAATTGCAGTATACGAAACTATAGGTTTCCAAATAATGGAAAACGTGCCGCTGTCTGTCCTTTAGATAAAGGAGAGGCAAATCGTACAGTTGAACGTAACTTTCGTCCTGTCAGTATTCTCAATATTTTCTCCAAAATCTATGAAAAAATTTTGAAAAATCAACTTATCCCATACCTAGATGAAACACTTTCCCTTTTCATTGCTGCTTACAGAAAATCATATGGCACACAACATGTCCTAATAAGAATGCTTGAAGAATGGAGATTTAAGCTCGATAACGATAATATTGTAGGGGCTGTTCTTATGGATTTGTCAAAAGCATTCGATTGTATTCCACACGATTTACTCATAGCCAAACTACATGCCTATGGCTTAGATGAAAATGCTCTCGTCCTTATTTACTCTTATCTAAAACGGCGGAAACAGTCTGTGAGAATCAATAAAACGTATAGTTCTTTTCAAACTATTTTATCAGGTGTTCCTCGAGGCTCTGTTTTGGGCCCCATTTTATTCAATTTTTATATAAACGATCTGTTTCTGTTTATCAAACGAGCGACGTTACATAATTATGCTGATGATAACACTCTAGCTTATTTTTCCAAGACTCTACCAAATTTGATTGAGGTGCTGGAAGAAGAAGCTGGAGTTGCTTTGACTTGGCTAAAACAAAATCAAATGATAGCTAATGCAGAAAAATTTCCATGCACTTGTTATTAGAAAGAATCGAACGAATACAAGTGGAGAAAATTTCAACATCCAAGGAAAAATAATCAAATCGGAAGAGACGGTTAAATTGCTAGGTATTCAACTAGATCATAAACTGAACTTTGAACAGCATATCTCTGAAATTTGCAGAAAAGCCGCATCACAACTCAATGTTATAAAAAGACTGAAACAATATATTGGCTTTAATGAAAAGAAGATTCTTGTCCAGAGCTTTGTATATTCAAATTTTGATTATTGCCCTCTAGTATGGTACTTCTCATCAGCAAAATCTGTACAAAAAATTGAGAAGATTCAAGAACGTGCTCTTAGATTTTTACACAATGATCACCTTAGTTCATATAGCGACTTACTTTCCAAATCAGATAGGTGAACTATGCATGTTTCCCGTCTAAGAGTTCTCTGCATAGAAGTTTTTAAGACTTTAAACAATTTAAATCCCTCTTTCATGCACGATATTTTCAAAATAAAATCTTCCAAGTACTCATTACGTAACTCCAATGACTTACAGCATTATAGACCAAATCAAGTCACCTTTGGGTCCAACAGCCTTCGATCATTGGGACCTCAGATCTGGAATACAGTGCCAAATGAAATGAAATCGGCCGAAAACCTAAATAGTTTTAAAAATATGATAAGGAAGTGGGACGGCCCAGACTGTAAATGTAGTGCCTGTCAATATGTATCAATGAACTAGTTTTCTTTAGTTTTCTATATTTAGTTAGATTATCAAAATATTGTAAAAATATTTATTTATGTAATTATATATATCCATCGATTTAGATTAGTTTACTTTGTACATTTGTATATAGTAGGCTAGAGTATCTACATAATCGATGTAAAATAATTTGATAAACAAACAAACAAACGATGTCATGCTTAAACGCAGATCTTTCGCTGCTTGCGAACATGCAGTAAAATATTTTAGTCTATAGTTAACGATGTCATACTAAAACGCAGATCATTCGTTGCTGAAAAACATCCATAAAATTCTTAGCCTAAAGCTAACGATTTCATGCTGAAACGCAGTTCTTTCGCTGCTTGAGAACATACAGTAAAATATTTTAGTCTATAGTTAACGATGTCATGTTAAAACGCAGATCATTCGTTGCTGAAAAACATGCATAAAATTCTTAGCCTAAAGCTAACGATATCATGCTAAAACGCAGATCTTTCGTTGCTGAAAAACATGCATAAAATTCTAAGCCTAAAGCTAACGATCTCATGCTAAAATGCAGATCTTTCGTTGCTGAAAAACATGCATAAAATTCTAAGCCTAAAGCTAACGATCTCATGCTAAAATGCAGATCTTTCGTTGCTGAAAAATATGCATATAATTCTAAGCCTAAACCTAACGATCTCATGCTAAAACGCAGATCTTTCGTTGCTGAAAAATATGCATAATATTCTAACCCTAAAGATAACGATCTCATGCTGAAACGCAGATCTTTCGTTGCTGAAAAACATGCATATAATTCTAAGCATAAAGCTAACGATGTCATGCTGAAACGCAGATCTCTCGTTGCTGGAAAACATGCATACAATTCTGAGCATAAAGCAAACGATCTCATGCTAAAAGGCAGATCTTTCGTTGCTGAGATTCATCCATAAAACTCTTAGCCTAAAGCTAACGATGTCATGCTGAAACGCAGATCTTTCGTTGCTGAGATACATCCATAAAATTCTTAGCCTAAAGCTAACGATATCATGCTGAAACGCAGATATTTCGTTGCTGAAAAAACATGCATAAATTCTAAGCCTAAAGCTAACGATGTCATGCTTAAACGCAGATCTTTCGCTGCTTGAGAAGATGCAACAAAATATTTTAGTCTATAGTTAACGATGTCATACTAAAACGCAGATCATTCGTTGCTGAAAAACAAGCATAAAATTCTAAGCCTAAAGCTAACGATGCCATGCTTAAGCGCAGATCTTTCGCTTCTTGCGAACATGCAGTAAAATGTTTTAGTCTACCGGGTGCGCCAAAATAAACTATGCACGTTTGGCAGGCCACAATAAATTGAATACTGGACCGATTTTGAAGATTTATGACTTAATATTTAGCAGAGAGCCTGAATTAGATTCTAGGATTTTTTTGCAAATTTTTCCGTTTTCAGGTCTTAGAGCTAGAAGCGAGTTTCTTAAATGTTCGTTTTCGAAAATATTGAAAACGAAAAAAAACGTCGATCAAATTTTGAAAGATCCAACATGAATAAACAAAGAGAAAATGTTTTCAGGGGGATTTGGGGGTTCAGTATTAACTCTCGTACAGCAGATTACAATTGGTCGATTTCTAGATCGCAAATCACCACGAAAAAGTTCTCTCTTTGTCCATTCATGTCGATTCTTTAGAAAACTTGATCGATGTTTTTTGATCGTTTTCAGTGTTTTCGAAAACAAAAATCTTAGGAAACTCGCTTTTAGCTCTAAAACCTGAAAATGAAAAAATTTGCAAAAATCCCAGTATCTAATTCAGGCTTTCTCCTAACGAATGAGACATAAATCTTCAAAATCGATCCAGTATACGATTTATTGTGGCTTGCCAAACGTGCATAGTTTATTTTGGCGCACCCGGTATAGTTAACGATGTCACGCTAAAACACAGATCTTTCGTTGCTGAAAAACATGCATAAAATTCTTAGCCTGAAGCTAACGATCTCATGCTGAAACACAGATCTTTCGTTGCTGAAAAACATCCATATAATTCTAAGCCTAAAGCTAACGATCTCATGCTAAAACGCAGATCTTTCGTTGCTGAGAAACATGCATAAAATTCTAAGCCTAAAGCTAACGATCTCATGCTCAAATACAGATCTTTCGTTGCTGAAAAACATGCATATAATTCTTAGCCTAAAGCTAACGATGTCATGCTGTAACGCAGATCTTTCGTTGCTGGAAAACATGCATAAAATTTTAAGCCTAAAGCTAACGATATCATGCTAAAAGGCAGACTTTTTGTTGCTTGAAAATATGCATAAAATTTTAAGCCTAAAGCTAACGATCTCATGCTAAAACGCAGATCTTTCGTTGCTGAGAAACATGAATAAAATTCTTAGCCTAAAGCTAACGATTTCATGCTTAAACGAAGATCATTCGTTGCTGAAAAACATGCATAAAATTCTTCGCCTAAAGCTAACGATGTCATGCTAAAACGCAGATCTTTCGTTGCTGAAAAACATGCAAAAAATCTTAGCCTAAAGCTAACGATTTAATGCTGAAACACAGATCTTTCGTTGCTGAAAAACATGGATAAAATTCTTAGCCCAAAACTAACGATATCATGCTAAAACGCAGATCTTTCGTTGCTGAGAAATATGCATACAATTCTAAGCCTAACGCTAATGATGTCATGCTTAAACGCAGAACTTTCGCTGCTTGAGAACATGCAGTAAAATATTCTAGACTATAGTTAACCACCCACCAGTTAACGATGTCATGCTAAAACGGAGATCTATTGTTGATGAAAAACATGCATAAAATTCGTAGCCTAAAGCTAACGATTTCATGCTGAAACGCAGATCTTTTGATGCTGAAAAACATGCATAAAATTCGAAGCCTAAAGCTAATGATGTCATGCTTAAACGCAGAACTTTCGTTGCTTGAGAATATGCAGTAAAATATTTTGGTCTATAGTTAACGATGTCATGCTAAAACGCAGATTATTGGTTGCTGAAAAACATGCATACAATTCTTAGCCTAAAGGTCTAAAGCTAACGATGTCATGCTAAAAAGTAGGTCTTTCGTTGCTGAAAAACATGCATAAAATTCTAAGCCTGAAGCTAACGATATGATGCTAAAACGCAGATTTATCATTGCTGAAAAATATGCGTAAAATTCTTAGCCCAAAGCTAACGATGTCATGGTAAAACGCAGATCTTTCGTTGCTGAGCAATATGCATAACATTCTAAGCCTAAAGCTAACGATGTCATGCTAAAACGCAGATCTTTCGTTGCTGAAAAACATGCAAAAATTCTTAGCCTAAAGCTAACGATGTCATGCTGAAACGCAGATCTTTCGCTGCTTGAGAACATACAGTAAAATATTTTAGTCTATAGTTAACGATGTCATGTTAAAATGCAGATCATTCGTTGCTGAAAAACATGCATAAAAATTCTTAGCCTAAAGCTAACGATATCATGCTGAAACGCAGATCTTTTTTGCTGGAAAACATGCATATAATTCTGAGCATAAAGCTAACGATGTCATGCTGAAACGAAGATCTTTCGTTGCTGGAAAACATGCATAAAATTCTTAGCCCAAAGCTAACGATGTCATGCTAAAACACAGATCTTTAGTTGCTGAAAAACATGCATACAATCTTAGCATAAAGCTAACTATGTAATGCTAAAACGCAGATCTTTCGTTGCTGAGAAATATGCATAAAATTCTTAGCCTAAAGCTAACGATCTCATGCTGAAACGCAGATCTTGCATTGCTGGAAAACATGCATAAAATTCTAAGCCTAAAGCTAACGACATGCTAAAACGCAGATCTTTCGTTGCTAAAAAGATGTTAAGTTTTGTAAAGGGGGCCTCGTCCATATCAACACAAGAGAATCTCTAGTTCTGATCCATTTATCTCAGATATACTTTATCAAGTCAATGATAAACAATTAGAGAATAAACATTTTTGAAAACAACATGTCTCGTGAGAGTTACTTTCTATCTGAATTATGTCTCTAGAGGGAGTTGACCTTTGGACCCTTCATCATAGACTCGTTAGGGTTCACAACATAAAAGCAAATCTATCATGCCTACGAAACATAAAATCGAATTGAAACTCGGCCTAAGAAACAAATGTTTTCTGACATTTCAATGTGAATGAAGATGATAACTTACTGCCTGGACTGCGGCAGGAGTATACATTACATTTCATTTCGTTTCAAGTACTGAAGCTAATTGAGACTGACTGTAGAAGCTTCCATGTGTGCATCTGCCCGCCTCAGGGCCTTAGGCCATGCCAGCGACGGGAGCAACATTTTTTGTGATAAAGATTTTATTACTGTGCACTGCTTGTTGCTCACAAAGAAGGCTGAAAGGAGCTCGGATTTTTCCTATATACTGACCAATTCCCTAGGGTCTACGAAACTGCTCTCCCCAGGCCTCTCAAGTAAATCTCGAGTGTGTAGAACCTTAGAGTCTTGGAATTTCGTGAGACTTCTCCGGTGAGAATACTTCTCAATAGCTATTCAAAGAAAATGGAATATAGTTGTGTTTTCTGGAAAGAATAGCAATATATGTAAATTCGATTATGTAAATTCGACTTCATCATGATCAAGTGTTTTAGGCCCTTTTTCAGAAATGGCAATCACGAAAATATCGTAAAGTCTAATGTACCTATAATATACGTTTTTATGATTTTCGAAACTTGTAAGAAGAGCAGCCAAGTGCTGCTATCACTACCCCCCTTACTGGCTATCAGGGGAATATTGTCTTGCAGCATTTCTTTAAATAGACGATTTTTTCGAAATTTCTTCCTCTTTGCCTTTTTTAGTGTTCCAGAAGTTTGTTCCTCGTTGCTCTTTCGTTTTTGTTGAGTGATAAAAGCAGTACTGGCTTTCATTTTCTTTGAAGTATAAACTTCACACACTTCATCCATGGGTTGATTTAATTTAACAACGGGGGAGCGGTCCTCTATCAATAATTTTGCTTATTTCCAGGCGATCTGCTGCGGGGCAGTAGTTTATCGGGCATCTTGCAACCATAAAAGTTTCATGAAGTCGAATTTACCTATATTGCTAGTCTTTCCAGAAAACACAACGATATTCCATTCTCTTTGAATAGCTATTGACAATAATTCGATTCATTCCAATCAACGACCTACCGTAGTTTTGGTGCTATAGAGTCGACACAGCAAATGGCCTGTGCTTTTAGCCAACGAGATTCAAAACAAGTTTCCGCAAAACCAGCTCATACGGTTTTATACTATAGGTTGTCTACGCTAGTAGGAAATTCCCCTGGGTATAAATATAATATTAACATAATAGAAGTAACAAGGGCAGATTTTGTAATACAATAGCACGAGTTGCTTTTGTTGACACCTCAATTCAAAGCGATTAGCGATCACAGACAAAGGAAATTCTATCAATCAGTAATTCAAAACAAACAAAGCCGCAAAATTTTCTCTGAAACCCAGGTAGCCAGAGTAGCGTCGCCCATTATGGCCAGTCGCCCATTATGGCCGGCTAGCCAGAGAAATTAAATTTCAGGGGATTGACGACTAGTAATAAAATTGTAATTGCGCGGAAAATCTTCGCTGACATCTGTTTTATCATGATTTGACCTTCATTGAAGTTTCAGTTCTTTTGCAATGAAACCCGACGAGATGGTTTGAGCATATCTCTAATTGATTTTTTCAAGTATTGCAAATTTAATGATTCTAGTTACATTCCTTCCTTCTTTTTTGTTCGCTCGGCACCTTGCGGTTTGAAATTTTTGAAATATGTTTTGATTTTTCAGAAGTCTTATCTCTAGAGAGGAAATCTACAATGAAGCCAAAGCAAAGTGGCTTCTGATTCAGATTTAAGGTTATGAAGTCTCAGTGCTGCTAATTGCTATTTTCGTCGCCCATTATGCCCATCAGTTTACCAGAGAAGTTTCCAATCGCTTCAAAATATAAAAATGCAACATTTATTAAAAAAAACACCAATTTGGGTTAAAATCTTATTTACTGACTTGAAAAAATCATCGAAACCCAGAAAAACGCAGCATTATATCAAGTCTATTTTCATTTTAGAAACTATGCCGAAACTCATCCATCCATGCACAAGAGATAAGGCAGGATTTAGAACAACTCGAAGCATGTATTTCAATTGGCAAAAATCGAAGTTTAGGTTAATTGTTATAGATATTTTTGGGTTTACAGTACCAAAGGATAAACAAAGAACAGTAATTAAAGCTTAGGCCATTAATTAGACCAGTCTACTAGCAACCCTTCAGAATCATATCTACACATTTAACGGAAATCTGTACCAACAATCGAAAGGTGGAGCCATAGGAGTAGGTATTGCAGGTGATGTAGCCTTGCTATTTATGGTATGGTGGGATCGAGAATTGAAAGAAAGACTTCACAGAAAAGGCATTAAACTCCAAATGTATTCACGCTATGTCGACGATATCAATGTTGTAGCTAAGGCAATACCAAAAGAAAAAGCAGATGAGCAAAGTAATAAAGTGACAATGCAACGTATCCAAGAAATAGCCAATGAGATACATCCAAGCATTAAAGTAACCATTGACTATCCTTCGAACCACCCAAAAAACAGAATGCCAGTTTTGGATATTGAGCAATGGATTGAAAGTGTCCAGGTTGACAATGAAAATAAAAATCAAATCCTTTTCTCTCATTACATGAAACCAATGTCAAGCAAGCACCTTATAAACAATAGCTCAGCACTCTCACATCAAACCAAAGCAAGTATTCTAGTGGCTGATCTGGTTAGAATAATGAGAAACGTATCCTCCCAATGCCCGGATGACGAAAGGAAGCAACATATCCAGCATTTCATGCAAAGAATGCAGTACTCAGGATACAATCAACAACAACGCGTGCAAGTTTACAAAAAAGCCAAAAGCAAGCTTGACAATATCATCGAAAAATAAAAAAAGGAGAATGCCCTATGTACAGAAGTAAGTTTTGGGAGCGTGCTAGGAGAGATAGAGAGAAGGCAGAAAAGAAGAAAACGTGGTACGCAAAAGGCGGATATGAAACAGTTCTTTTCATATTATCAATTTCTTTACCGTTGGATACATAAAAAATATAGCTAAAAGTAATCAGCTAATTAATTCCAACGTTAGTTAAAATTTTAAAATACAAATGTAACATCAGAAAAAAGGGGATAAAATATTTACAATTCATCGAAAGTATACAGTATAAAGGCATAAAAGTGTATAAAAGCAGATATTCAAATATTATCATCATAAAAAGCCCAAGTTCGGAATAAAAACGCGGCATAATTTACATGGACAATTTTCTCCGTTCCAATTTTTTATTTTTGTTTTAAACTGACAAAGAGAATCTGAATTTCGTATAGTTGGTGGTAACGTTTGCCACAGCTGTGGACCTTTAAATCGGATGCTTTCTGTCCCGTTGTTGACAGATCTCACTCTAGGTTGGAAGAATTCGTTATTGTTACGCAAATTGTAATGACTTTCATTTTCGCTGAAAATTTCGTGCATGAATGAAGGGCTCAGGTTATTTTTTGTTTTGTACATCTCAGTCATAAGTAACTGCAAGTTCTTTGCATGAATCGTAACGGCACAGTCCTTCTCTAATAGCTCACTGTAAGTAGATTCAGTATCCTTATAAGTAATTCTCAGAGCCCTTTCCTGTATTTTGTTAATTTTTTGGCTGAGCTGCCTGCTGTGAAACATCCAGATTAAAGGACAGTATTGAAACTGACTGGTAATAAATGCCCTCATGAGTGTTCTTAGTTTGCTCTGATCCATGTAAGGGGATATGCGAGCAAGTGCATAAAGTTTATTGCTAGCCTTTTGACACAATTTGGAAACATGATTACCGAAGGAAAGTTTGCTATCAATTTGAATTCCGAGTAGCTTCTCTTCGGAGCTATTTACAACATCAGCATTTCCAATCCTAACAGTAACAGGATCATCACACCTCTGCCCAAGAACCAAAAGATGGCATTTATCTGCATTTAATTTCATAAAGTTGTCGGTAAACCATTCTAAAGCTACACTACAGTCATTTTCAAGCCTATGAGCTATATTGCCCAGGTTCTTATCGCAGGCATAGATTGTAGTATCATCTGCATAATTACATATATCCGAGTTTTGAATGAAGAGTAGAAGATCATTAATGTATATGTTGAATAACAGAGGCCCTAAGACTGACCCCTGAGCAACACCGCGTGTGACGCTTTTCCAAGAACTAAATGACCCATTTACTTTGACTCTTTGTTGTCTATTTGTGAGGTAATCATTAATTAGTGCCAATGCTTCGCGAGAGAAACCGTAGGCGTGCAATTTTGCAATCAAAAGATCGTGTCTGATGCAATCAAATGCCTTGGACAGATCCATCAATACAGCCCCTGCTTTACCACCTTCATCAAGGCTAATTTTGAATTTTTATAAGAGCCGTACGAGAGCATGCTGGGCACTGTAACCTTTTCGAAAACCACAGAGAAGTGATGATAAAAAGGGTGTAATATAAGCAACTATCTGTTTATCCATTATTCTTTCAAACATCTTTGAGACCGTAGGTAGAACGCTAATTGGCCTAAAGTTGGTCCTAGAGTTGGTTGGTCCATTCTTGGGAAGAGATGTGACATCCGCACACTTTAGTTCATCAGGAAAGGACGAATTTTCTATGCAATCATTAAATATTTTCGTCAGAGGATCTACACATACATCAGAATTGGATTTAAGAATTTTAGGAGGAATATTTTTGTGCGTTGTAGCTTTTTTAGGATTTAGATTCCTAACCTCTTTGTCAACAGTATCAGGGGTAACTTTCTGAAAAGTAAAGGAACCAGCATCTTGAAAGCGACCTTTAATTTTCAGAATGCTAGGATGATTGGAAAACTTATGTACGGCCTCGTCAATAGGATCTGTGATTCCTTCTGTTGCATTTTCGTAATTAGAGTTTTCATTTATGCCAAGGGAATCCGTCACAGTGACAACAAATTCGTTCATAGTTTCTGCTACCTCAACACCAGACGTAGATGCAACACCAAACAGCGAATTAGCGAAACAATGCCAAAAAGCACTAAAAGAAGCAGAATTGAAGATTCGTGTTGTGGAAAGGGCTGGACAGTCTCTAAAACAAGCTCTTGTGAGATCAAATCCAATGAAGGAGAAAGACTGCAAACAGGATGACTGTAGAATATGCCAATTAAACCCAAAAGTGAACTGCAAATCTAGAGACATTGTTTACAAGATAACATGCGTAGGATCGAACGAGGAGAACTGCGGGGAAGCATATATAGGTGAGTCAGCTCGAAGCTTGGGAGAGAGAATACACGAGCACATAAACAGATATGAAAAGGAAGATAAGAACTCGATGTTATTCAAACATATGAAAGAAAGGCATGGAGGTATTAAGCAAGAACTTTCGATAGAGAAACTAGCGACGTGCCCCGGTGATGCAATGCTGCGGCAGGTGACGGAGGCAGTTTTTATCAGTGAGTTGGCACCATCTTTAAATTCCAAAGAAGAATGGGGAAACACAAATGTCCCACGCCCAAGACGCAACAACAACAACTTATTTTGATTATAGTTACGTTCATATTGTTCATTCGTCAAATAGAAATTCGAACACGTTTACAAACTGATATCTGATCGAAGAATCGAATTAATCAGTCGCTGAAGAGGCCTCAGAGGTGAGGCGAAAGCTCCGACAAAAAAGAATAGCGCAATGAGTGGTTTTTTCATTGATTGCTCTTTTTGGATTTAACTCAGAACTTCGTGACGACATGGGCATAATGGGCGACACCACTCTAGCTCGCTCGCTGTGCATTGCAGAAATTATTTTTAAGGGCAAACATGAGCATAGATCGAAAGAAGAAGGATATATCTACAGATCTGCCGCGGGCATTTTATTTCTTTGGTCTAGAAGCTGAGCAGTAAATGTTTTGAAAACACCCCAAAAAATAAGAGAATTGAATCGCCTCCTAAACGGCTTTTGAACCAAACAAATAAAATGCCCGCGGCAGATGTGTAGATGCATCCTTCTTTTTTCGCTCTACGCTCATGTTTGTCCTTAAAAACAGTTTCTGGAATGCACAACGAGCGACCTAGCTACCTGGGTTTCAAAAATTTTTGCGGCTTTGTTTGTTTTGAATTGCTGGTTGAGAGCATTTCCTTTGTCTGCAATCGCTAATCGCTTTGAATTGAGGTGTCAACAAAAGCAACTCATGCTATTGTATTACAAAATCTGCCCTTGTTAATAGAAGTATAATATCAATTACACAAAACTATGAATCTTCAATAATGGGAACTTTTTCTTCCTCAACCAGTTCCAACAATGTAATTTAAGATCTAATGAATATTTTTTGTCAGATGTTGCACATGTATTTTAAACACGTTGTCAACATCAACATTGTCAACATTGACCCTATTCACTATTGTCGGATTATTCACTATTGGCCGACATTATAGTTCTTGATACACACAGCAAAACTTTGCATTTGGTTTATTGCTAATACATTTAGCGATACGCTAAACGGAATAAAAGAATGAAGCCCCATTTAGACGACAAGCTATGTGGGAAAATGGTCTTTGAACAATACAATCTTGTGTTGTATTATCTGCACCTTAAAATTAGATATTTTGCCTGGTCTTTGAACAATACAATTTTGTGTCCTTTCATTTACACTTTAATCAGATAATAATGATGGATTTCGTTGATGAATACAGATTTTTGAAAGAAAATATGAATATTCAAAGACTGACTTTTATCTGTCAACACTCTACGGATATTTGAGTGACACAATAAGCTGGTAACTATGTAAGAGAAGACATCTTCAGAGAATTTGCCGATTTTCTGGTGCTCTGCTGTGGAGCAGCAATTCCTCATGGGTTTTGTCTATTTTTGGGAACTGCAGAGGAGTGGCGCTCTTCCAAGAATTTCCGATTTCCGGCACTCTGCTGCGGGGCAGCAAATGTTCATGGGTCTTGTCTATTTTCTGGGAACTGCAGAGGAGTGACGCTCTTCCAAGAATTTGCCGACTTTCTGGCACTCTGTTGCGGGGCAGCAGTTTCTAAGAGGCTTTGTCTATTTTCTGATAACTACGGAGACGGAGAAGCGGTTCTCTTCCAAGAATTTTGCCGATTTTCTGGCGGTCTGCTGCGGGGCAGCAGGTTCTGATGACTTTGTCAATATTCTGGTAACCACGGAGGAGAGATTATCTCTGAAGACTCGCTTTTTGTTTTTGCCGATATTCTGGGGATTTTGAAAGAGCGCTCGAAGCAACTTTCACCGCTTAGGCCCGTATGTCACATCGTTGAATATAATTTCATTTGAAAATCAAATTGTATTGAAGATAAATTAATAAAGTTGGGCTCAAATTAAAGCTCTTAGTGTCTTATACAACGTCGTGGCATCAGTTTTTGAATTTGGTTTTTCACAAAGGAGAGGTAAGCATATCTGTGCATACACTGGCTATTTGGCTATATTCTGCTCGTCTATATTCTGGTTAACGCTACCAACACCCCTAAAAACTGTTGCGAATCGTTTTCCAAGAATTGTGGACTGTTGTATTGATTAAACTGAAGAAATGCAAATGCATAGATAAGGGACCGTTCATTATTTAAAGAGGGGTTGGTACCGAAGAGAAATGTTTTCTTGTCCAAAAAATCTTCTTACCCAACTCTAAAAGTGACAGCAAAAACATCTACCCAGCAATTTTCAGGTTGAAAAAATTTTGTCCAACCCCAACCAATAAACATGGTTTCAATGTCAAACGATGTAAATTGTAAATTCATTACTGTAAATATTGATGACAAAGATGAGCAAAGTAGACACTGAAAGTGAAATGGATAATGTTGATAATATTGATGATGATATTGAGATAATTTTGGACTCTAAACATTTGGTATTAATTGGTGGGAGAATTTTGTTTTTCCAACCTGAAATTACATGAAAAAATATTTACCCAACCTTTTTATGTTAGAAAATTTCTCTTACCCAACCCATTTCTCTTCGGTACCAACCCCTCTATAAATAATGAACAGTCCCTAAATGAAGAAATAGCATGCTCTCCCTAACCTGTTTAGCTTCCTGTGGTTGATTCCAATTAACACATTTCAGGAACTTTGTCAAAGCCTGAGGTATGAAAGGATTGATTATTATCGACTACCAGATAAGTTAATTTTCTTAAAATAATACAATGACTTAACAATGATTATACTTTTTGAAGACAAATTCAAATTTGCGACAACATGGACAAAATGGGCGACACCACTGTAGTAATTTTCGTAGTTTTGTAATATTTGTCAATATGTTAAGTGTAGGTTTTAGGGTTGTTATGTATTTCCATGCTCCCTTCGCCGTTGTTTTGTAATGTTGTAATTGTTTGTTATTGTAAATTTTATGAGAATATAAGAAATAAAAATGACTTAACAAAACCGTTGAACTTTGAAAAAAAGCGCGACCCAATAGAACAAAATAGCGTACTAAATAGGACCTAATGTTTTACTACTGAAAAACATAGGAATCATTCGTCGGACATAGCCGAATGCTCGTGGCCCATGGCCGAAACCGCCAAAGCTTCATTTTCACAGACCAATCAGACAGCTAAAAAGCGAAGGAGACAAAAGAAACCCGTGAAGATTTTTCTAAATTTTACCTACCTTCATAAAACGCAACCAGGATAAAAAAACTGCCTGAGATTTCCCGAAATTGTTTAAAGCAATCTATTCTCCAGATGTTTGGGAGTACAAGTTTGGATGCCGGTTAAAGTCTTCCGAGGTGTTTGCAACAAGAAAACGTTGAATCGATGGCAGTTGGACGGTTTGCTGCAGAGGCTGTCAAATCTTATCACATTTTGTTGAAACTTTCGATGATCAAATGGTGGAAAGAAATTGTATTTGTGATGATATTATTAGTAAATGTATCCGCTGGTTATTACTGCGAAAGAGACAGATTTAATGCCGATTACTGGGATTCTCCTGCGGGTGAAAGTAGGCGCATTGGTTTTCTTGGTAGCAAATATCTTTAATTCGTAAAGGCTTTTCGAAAATCACACAAACAAATATTTTCATAGCACTCCTGGACATAATTCACGTAACATGTGAAATTTTGAAAGCTATATCTTATTTGTAGCGTTCCTAAAAACTTTTCGAACATAGGCCTATTTTCGAAGGAATGGAATTCGACGTAACGCCGATCCTTGATGAGATTTTATCCAAATTCAGAAAAACAAATGTGGAATGGGGCCTCTCGAATCGATTCGTGGTTAAACCAGCTCTGTATCATTATTAGTCGAATATCCATTTTTATTTTCGTGAAGGTACCAGAAAAATTGTCTCGAAAACCTTATTTTCAGTCATGTGATCAGAATACAGCGATATCATTGGCTAATAAGCGTGAAATCGGAAGGTTTGCGGGTTTCCCTATGCCCTATTGAAAGATTTGACTTGTATGCTGCTATAAATTAGCTTTTGTTTCATGCAATTATTTTTATCGCAGTTTTTGTAAATCTTGTCCCTTTATCTAGTAAATATGGACTCAAATTAATCGAATTAATGAGATGAAGCAGATCAGACAATTTTTTTCATGTTTTATACTTCTCTATCAGCAAAATGACGTCATAAATGTGATTGACGTCATATATATCAAATTTTGCGGATGTCAGGAAATATGAAAAAATGAATATATATCAAATGAAGGTTCTGATCAAATTCAATCGAATGTTTGACATCAAACAGACTAACAAGACAAAAAAAGTTTAAAACGTCCTTTTTTTGTCAACCACTCTCCAAATATGGTATTACTGTGGTCACATGCTCAGAGTCAGATCAATGAAATCGTAAAATTGAATTGCCTATTAAATTTGACAAAAAGTCTGCGTAGTGTAGCAAAATTTGGTAGCTCCACAGCCCTGGAATCTATCAGACGAAATCTCAGGAAAACTGTGAGAATAATCGATTTTGCTACGCGACAAGCACACAGCCAACCCATTTTTACTAAACTGGGGTTGTTAAATTTTTACGATACCTACAAATGCGAAGTTGCAAAGTTCATGTTTGATATTAATTCCTCACATGGTAATCTCCAAAATTCCTTTCAAAAAGCAAGCTCAATACACAGTTATCGAACTAGATTCTCTTCCACGGGAAACTTTGTAATTCCCCGTAGCAACACGAGCTACAAACAAATATCAATACTTTGTACTGGTGTCAAAATCTGGAATGAAATCCCACCCGACATACGAAATGTAAAATCAAAGAAAAATTTTCTACAAAAATTAAAAAAATACATTAACAATAACTACGATTAAAACTCTGACAATCCAAATTACCCCCAGCTCATTTACAATCCATCCTGTTAGTATTTGAATTTTTATTCCACTTGTTTTTTCTTAATTCTTTTAATTTTTTTTAACCCCTTCATTAAGATTAAAGTAGATTGATAGATAATTATTCTCCTAGTTTTTTCTATAACCTGTAGCAATGCATTACTTTCATAGTATATTCAAACTGCTGTTCTTAAAATTGTAATTCACAAGAGGGGCATATGGCTCGAAAGCTCATTTGAGTTCTTTTCATATGTCCTTCAGCAATATTTTGTTGTTAATTGTATGCATATTAATGTCATTATTTGTTTTATATAATTTAGCTTTCTATTATACACTACACCAGTTGAAATGTATTAGTTTTAAATTTGCTGAGAATATACATTGAATACTTGAATACATAGTCCTCAGTCCCACCCAACTCAGATGATAACATATGAATGAGATGAGTTCTGAAGTCCACGGCGCCAAATCGGCTGTAGCCTCTATAGGAGATTATCTTAGGCCCCCTTTTGACATATCCACCCTTTAAAACGGTGACAATCATTGCATGGAAGTCGGACAGTCCCATTTCTATTGTAGATGTAGCCTGAACACTTGATTTCGTATTTGTTAAAATCAAGTCAATACATCGAGGACTGTCGGACTTGAAACAAGTTGGGCTCCTCACAAGACTAGTTAAATCGTAACCGTCAACGAAATTATCGATGATGTCTTCCCCTATTTCGCAGTTAAAATCTCCTATCAAAATGAGATTTTCAGAACTGCTACAGTAGTGATCAAGAACAATACCAATCTCGTCACATAAATACTGTTTCGCTCGAGAGGGGGGACGATAAATGGCAACAAGGAGCCATTTTTTCTTTCTCAGATTAATAATCTCTATCATCCCTAATTCAATGTCGTTAGGGGTTTTATACTGTTCCAATTCTTTGACTGGTGCACGTTCTCTCACATAAAGTAATAAACCACCCCCATTTGATTCCGATCATATCTAAATGGCTTCATAAATCCTTCAATAACAAACTGGCTCTTATCGTCTGCAGAGAAATAATCCCCCCATCACATACAAGTAACTTTCGCTTTCATACATTTTGTCGAGCCTTTCAAAATGAGGAATTAGTTTCAATAATCTTGTATGGTGAGGTAAGGTTACCTTCGTTTTATCAAATAAGACAATCACTGAAGCAGCACTAGAATTAATCGAATCATCAAAGAGATTTTCTTAATCTTCCCCGTTGCATTTCCTTTCCTTTGCATGCCACCTGTGTATCATTGTATTTCTTTTCGTAGCTTGCACTTTATGCTGTAATATCCTGGTTAGTTCCTAATTTCCATTCAAATGTTTTATATTAATTGTTAAAGCCACGGGGTTGCAATCTATTCTCATTCTCCATATGGTATCGTCTTATAACTATGTCCTGTTATTGTAACATTATAGATTGATATAGAAAATAATATTAAAACAACTTATACAGTAAACTAGTTTTGATGTTGTCTGAGATTTCTGCTTACCGACAAATGGAAAAAGTTAAAGTGTAGCATTGCTTTATCTTCTTTTGTGTATACACTAAGGAAATTCAGATTTTGTATCATTCTAGATGCAAAGTGCTTTTGATTTATACTATAACGCCACACATACCAAACTTTAAGGAACGTTCTCAGTTAAGGGACTTTAAATTAGCATCAAACAATATATCTCGCCCGAAGACTTATAATTCGAACTAATTCTCAACATCTGAGAATCTCAAAAACCCCGCTGAATCTGAATTTGGATACGAATGTCAACAACTATAAATGAGGAGAAAAAAATTTTGCGTACCTTCTTTTGGCTTGTCAAATAAAATCGGAATTGCCATACGAGATCTTTCTCCTTTTCATTCAACACTGTCGTCGGTGGATAACTGACTATTTTCTGCAAAAAACATCATGCAAAGTGTAAATGGCACATTTTCAAAACATTTTTGCAAGTTTCTAAATACTTCGACTTGCCTCAACTCGCTTCGACTGGCCTGACTCACAAGTTTCGAACTATTTCAGGTCCCTCTCTTGATGAATAAAAACAACAAACAGTGAGTGGCCGAGTGGCTTGTACAGTTTCCGTCAGGTGATTGAAGTTAAGCTCGGTCGAGTGAGGTCAAATTCCGCTAAGTCAAAGCAATGATATAAAATCTTCTTCAGTATCTTCATTAATAATAATAGTAATAATACTAACAATAATAATAATAATAATAATAATAACAACAAGGAGTGTGTAAGGAAGGAGAGAAAGTCCCTGCATGGCTATCTCAGAGACACCACAGAGTGGATACTCCAAGCTGCTTTGAATGAGAAGGTATTAGATGAAGAAGAGAATCCCCAGGACTACCAAGAGGAGGTAGGAGGAGAAAATCAGGGACTGGAAGGAGAAAGCCTTGCATGGAGGGTTTGTGCGACAAACAGCAGATGTAGCTGGACACGATTCTTGGAGATGGCTTAGGAACGGTTTTTTGAAGAAAGAGGCACAATGTTTGATACCAGCTGCTCAGGAACAAGCTTTAAGAACAAACTCGATCAAGCACAGCATAGATAAGACTTCAGAGACGTCTGATAATTTGTGGAGGTAAGTGTGCGTAGCTGTTGGTTTGCAATGTAATTCCGTTATCAATGTTCCATCATGCTTCTTTACTTTTGTGTCTAGAAAAACAACATCAGATTTGGAATATTCCATTGTAAATTTAATAGTAGATCTGTAAGAATTCTTTGCAGCGAATGAGTTGCAATAAGACAGGAAATGTTTCAGCTCTTCTTGATTATGATCCCATACAAAAAATACATCGTCTATGTATCGTATCCACATAGCAGGACCTTTATGATATTCTCTTTCATAGTCGTGTAGCAAATCAGTCTCAAATTTTGACATAAATAAGTTCGCAAAGCTAACAGCCATGGGTGTACCCATTGCCGTCCCTTTGATTTGATGGTAAAATGATAGTGTGTTGCTTTTTAGGATGAAGATTAGGAGGTCGGCTATAACATCGCTAGGAACAGACTTATTTGTGCGTTATTCAAGTGCTTCTACGCATGCAGCTACACCTTCTCCATGGACGATGTTTAGATACAACGAGGATACATCCATTGTTACGATGTAGGGATCTTTGCTTTTAGTACTGTAGATTTTGAATTGCTATATTTTGTTGACGAAGTCAGTCGTATCTCGGACATATGAGCTTGTCTGCATTGCTGCTGGTTTCAGAAAACTATCTACCCATTCTGATAATCTTGTGGAGCATGAGTTATACCCACTGCAAATTGGGCGAAGAGGAGGGAACTTTTCGAAGGCCTTATGGATTTTGGGAAGACCATAGAAACAAGGTGTCCTGTTTCCTTCTTTAAGTCTAATTTCTTCTGTTTCGCTGATATAGCCCTTAACTTTAAGTTCGTCGATAATGTTATCAAGGGATTTACGATACGTTGGGTTTGGATCATCATGGACTGTCTCATATAACTCTTTATCTTGTAGTGTGTTCAAACATGCTTCATTATAATCTTTTGTGTTCATAATCACAATCCCACTCCCTTTATCTGCAGGTTTGATAATAATCGATTCGTCAGATGACAATGATTTTATGATAATATTTGAAATATTTATATTTATTTATATATTATAAGATGTACACAAAAATAGAGACGATTTGAAGTTCTTTAATTCTTTTATTTCATTCTTCTACTCTCGACGCGTTTCGACTCTGTGGTCATCGTCAGGAGAATGAATTTTTACAAGTGTGTATGCCTTTTTATAGCCGTTTTAGTGGCCACGTGACATAAATGAGGTCACGTGGCCTTAAAAGGGTCACGTGACGCCAAAATAAGGCGTCATATGAATGTTAAATGTTACGTTGTATTTGTAGAAATTGATAGGCCACAGGGGAACAAAGTATTGCATAATTTTGTGAACGGAAAAAAGTGGCCTAACCATGGATTATTTAGGGGATTTTTATGATTTATAGTTGTCGGGGTGGTTAAGTTTATTGTTCAGTCCTTCAGGGGAAAGAGTCTGCAGTCGTTTAATCCAGCTGTCTTCGTGTGTTTCTAATAAATGTGTCATATTTTGGACGTTTTCTTTTTCGATCTTCTCGATTATTATGAATCTTGCGTCTCTTTCGAAGACGTGATTTTGCTCTTTGAAATCTTTTTCTACCGGAAGGAGCTTATCGTATTGCGCTGATTTTACACGAGAACGGTAATTATTAAGTCTGTAGTTGAAAGGCCATTCTGATTTGCCGACATATTGTTTCTTACAGCGGGTGCATTCAAGGCGATATATTACGTTCATGCTTTTGCAGTTAGATTCGTGAAAGATTTTATATGTTCTGTGGGTATTTACGCTAGTGAATGAATTAGTTTTAATGGCATGGTTGCAGCATAGGCTTCTTTTTGGTATTACATATTTATATATTATATATTTATATATTTATATTGATAATATTTATATTTATTTTATGATAATATTTATATAATATGATAATAATAATAATAATAATAATAATAATTTTTTTTTTAAACATCATGTATCATTTTAATCAAAAATCCATTAAAATACAAGCTAAGAGTTAAAAACCATTACAGCAATCTCAAATCTGGCAAGCTGCACTGGAACGTACAAAGGCTAAAATATACTAGTTAAAAATGAAACGAAATAAAAGAATAACAACATGAATTCATACAAACCTATTTTTGCATTTTACTATATAGCACAAAAAGATTTACCATGAAAACGGTTCAGTCTCTGGCCAATCGCTGTCCTTTTTACAAAACAAAAAGTATGTGCACCTTATACAAACATTTATTAGTTTCTTAACAATATAATCCTCTGCACTCTTTGACAGACCGATTTCTTGCAGCATAGTCTTCAGATTTTGACTTTCTTTTCCAATTATTCCTAAGGCTCCTAATGATAGATTTATAAAGTGAACGTTGTTATACTTATTTTGTCCACGACTTCCTCGTAAATTCTCAATCAGATCTGCATATTTTTGTTCCTTCCTCTCAGCATTCTTGGAGATATTAGTTTCAAATCCAACAGTTAGTTCCAGTATATATAGCAAATTTCCTTTGATTACCACTATGTCAGGTCGCAATTCATCACCAGTTATTACCGAAGGTGATGGGTATCCATCTAAATCAGCGTAAACAGTTACATTTCCTATCACTTTCAGATAATCAGCCAGGTTCTTAAGAATAGAATCATGTCTCCATGTGTATCTCCCCTCATTCAAATGAGCGGCACATCCACCAATTACGTGACCTAGTGTTTGTGGAGCACTACATACACTGCATTGAGCACTAGGTGATTTTTTCCAAGTAAACATATTTTTATTCGTGGCTAGTGTATTGTTTAAATGCCGTATACAAAAGTTGAATATGTTTCTTGGCAATTTGTCAAATGTTGACAGCCAATGTCCCTTGTAAGCTGGCATCACTGCATCCCAAATTGCGCGAATGATGAAACCCTGCGACGTAAGTTTGGTCATTATGTGATCAGTTGTGGCTGCTCTCATGTCTTTGAGAACATCTCGAGTGGTCTTGTACTGGTCATATTGAACGTTAGTACCATAACTAGAAGCTTCATGAATATGCCGAATATCCTCATTGACTGAATTTTTTAGGCAGTTTCTTATTGTTGCTTGACATTGGGTGAATTTTATTGAGACAGGTATGATGTTTAGCCCAAATTTACTTTTTGGTAAGCTAATTTTGTCCATTGTTCCAGATATTGGAATTTCGAGCCAATCACGGATATATTGGTTACACAAGCTATCTAGTGATTGTATAACCCACGTTTTTGACAGATCAGCAACTGTCAGGTGCCACGACAGTTTTGGCAGCAAGTATCTGGAGTAAAGAGCAATCTTATTTTTTGGATGCAGGGGGAGACTGTTGATTTGCTGCATGATATCCCGAGTTAGTCCAACTAACTTGTCTTTGTGGCTCTTATTGTCCATTTCATAATTGAAAGAGCGACCCAAATAAGCAAAATCTTCGCCTTGTCCAACGGCTGGGATCAAGTCATTGTTGACGTACAACTTTGTGGGGACCTGTTTTGCATTTGAACCAACCTTTTCCATTCCAAAGGCCTTGCATTTATCGACTCTTATCAGCATATCTGCCCAGGAACACCACCTCGTGAAAGCATTTAGCAGCACTTGATTTTCACTCTGCTGGCCGGAAATGACTGCAGCATCGTCTGCAAACTGATACTAGTGACGGGGCTGGAAATATTTGCTGAACTGGTAACCCAGTTGTCGGTAGCTCGCACTTTTTACATGTTGGATGAAGGTGTTTATTAAAATAATAATAATAATAATAATAATAATAATAATAATAATAATAATAATAATAATAATAATAATAATAATGATAATGATAATGCAGGAAGTTTGGGGTACATGTAAGCGAGAAGTGGTACAACCATGAGCCAGAAAGTGTGGTTGAAAATGATACTTGCAAGGTACTGTGGGACTTAACCATCCAGACCATCATGTAATTGAAGCTAGAAGGCCAGATTTAATTTTGATCAAGAAGGAGGAAAACAACTGCATCATCGTTGACTTTGCCATCCCATATGATACCCGGATAGAGCAGAAGGAGAAAGAGAAAGTCGAGAAATACCAGGATTTAAAGAGAGAACTACAGAAACTATGGAATATGAAGGTGAAAGTAGTACCCATAGTCATCGGGGCATTAGGAACACCACCAAAAGACATCAAAAGGAGAGTAGAAGAACTGGGAATTGAGACCAGAATTGAAGAGGTGCAGAAGACTGTTATCCTGCAAACTGCACGGATCCTGAGAAAAGTCCTTGAAAATTGAGGAGACTTGCTGTCACCAATATCAAGGAGACATTACCGCTGAATGAAATGACATTTTATCAGTGTGCGATAATTCAATAATAATAATAATAATAATAATAATAATAATAATAATAATAATAATAACAATAATAATAATAATAATATTAATAATAATGGAAACTTTCATTCTCATAAATAAAGCTTACAATCAGATAAAGAATTAAAATGTAAAATCTACAGTACAAAGAATATATGTGACTAGCACTCTCCATAAAAGGGCATGTTAGTCAGTCTTACTGCCTGCAACAGTCTTTACTTCTTTAAAATGTTAAAAGGTCTGGTTTGGTCCAGTCTTTGTCTTTCCTACAAAATAAGTAATATGTTGTCCTTATACAAATGTTTATTATCTTTCTAACAATGTTTTTTGACGCAAGTTCCGAAAGTCCGATGCTCTTTAATGCTTGCAGTATGCCATTTCCGTCGTCATCCCTGCATATCAATCCTAGGGCGCTCATGCTCAGGTTCGCAAATGTTACTTTCTCATACTTTTCATTGAGATCAAGGATAGTAGAGTGGTATTTTCTTATCTTCCTTGCACAATTCTCTTTCACGTTGGTGACAAAACCGCAGGTTAATTCTAGAACGATTATGACCTTCTCTTGATAGAATATGATGATATCTGGTCGCTTTAATGTTCCTGTGACAACTGTGGGGCAGGGGTAGCCTAGAATATCAGCAAAAACTTTCAAGTCCCTCAGGCCATCAATGCTACTCAATAGAGTCGCAAGAATGGAGTTATGCCTCCACGTGTATCTGCCTTCTTGAAGATGAACTTTGCAACCCGAAACAACGTGCGAAAGGGATTGACTATTTTCCTTACATGCAAGGCATGTGTCCATGGTTGCTCTTCCCCACAGGACCATATTCTTTAATGTAGCTAAGGTATTATTCATGTATCTGTTCGTAAAGTTGTAGATATTCGATGGGAGTATTTCTCTTACCACTATCCATAGCTTTTTGAGTTGCTCGCTGCTGAGAGTCCACATCTGTTTCACGATGTACCCTTGATACTGTAGATCATTTGAAATCTTTTCGATTTGTATGGCTCTCACAGATTTTGTCACGTCACTTGTATCTCTGTATTGATCAACCTGGATGCATTCTTGTGCGGTAGCTTGATTTAAATAATTTATATCGGAATTTGGAGATTTCTTCAGACAGTTACGCTTGGTTGTTTGACACTGCAGATACTTTGTTGAAATTTTGATGATGTTTAGATCAAATTTTTCAAATAATAATAATAATATAATAATAATAATACATAATAATAAATAATAAATAAATACTTTGTTTAAAGTTGACGTAAAACTCTAATAGCTGTGTAAAAGCTAATTAATGCCAACTATCTATTAAAGCTAATTAAAGTAAATACAAGCTAAATGAAACATACAATCGTGGACAAAATATATTGGAACAACGTAAGATTCTACAATTTAAATTGAACAACCCCCCTTTTACCCCCGATACAATGTTGTTTGGATGTTTTCAGCTTCAAGATGCCAACCGACATTGTTTCGGGGGTGAAAGGGGGTGGTGCAGATGTAAGAGTGAGAAGAACTGAGATAATCACCAAAAAATCAAATTTGCTTCAAATATTTTCTCCAGGATTGTCTGGCAAAAAAATTGATTTATTAGACTTTGCCTGTGAACAGTGAACGTTGTATAACGTGTAACTTGCTTCTTTTTCGATCAAACATGTAGCCATCATCTACATGGAGGAAAAAGAATATTTTGCCACACCTCAAGTGACACACCCAACTAACACATAAGACTGATTATAGAATTCAACTAAATCTGCAGAAATGATTGAATAAGGACACAATGATTTTATGCTCCTTTTAAAAACTATTGGAATCCAAATAGAGCAGGGACATTGCCACACAGTGATCCAGAAATGAGAAAATAGTCCAGAAATACCAAAAAACAAATTTTGAAAAATGATTTTTGCTCTATTTTTACTCCAAAGATAACACATGGATTAGTCTAAGACAAAAAACCTAATTCTAATCGGAGTTATAGTCGTAGAGCTAAAAATTCACAAAGTTAACGTAAACAAATGAAATGCAACATTTAGTCAATTTCAGGATGAAATCCACTATTGCCTGCAATAAAGTAAATTTTCAAATGTCTGTAGAATCACTTTGCCATATCAGATCTTTGCAAACTTTTTATTACTTGAATGAGAAAAACTTTGACTATATTGTGACTTAAAAGATAAATTTTCGCAATTTTCGTTCCTTTCAATTTTTGCGAATGCCGAGATGTACTTTTTGTGAATGCTTAGGCCTGAAAATTGTTAATATTTTGAAATTTGAGTTAAAAACATGAAATACATGTCAAAACATGTCTTCACAACATACTTTGTCGCTAAATTTGAAGCATTGGCTGCACTTTTACCAAAGTTTTCGTACATATTCGTACCCAAAAATTCTTCATGCAATTTTCTTCTTTTCTGGTATTTTCGGGGAAATTGGCACATTTCTGCAACAATTGCCATATGATATATAATGTGTTTCTGAAGTTGTGATATACATAAAACCGTGGATGAACCAAATGAAGATATACTTGCAGACAATCTAAATGCCCTTTTATGCTACTTTTATCAGCCTATTTCACTCATTTTGTTCGCGAGGCAGTGTTTTAAAATCGTAACATGCAATGGTGATACATAGGGTGCATCAAAACAAAGGGTTACTTCAAGACTGACACTCTCCGGAACAAAAGCTCTGAACGGAAATAAATTAGATAATGATGCTCTGAAAGCTCGATTTGTATGGTCTCATTTGATTTGTAAGTTTTGCAAAATATGTCTCTAGGGAATTCATAAGGAGAGAAATATAAAAATAGGTCAATATGAAGTGACTTCCTTTTTTGTGTTTGGATTCTGCAATCAGCAAAGAAGCTTTTATGCATCATAAACAAAATTCATAGCCAGCTGATCGGAGGGGAAAGGGAGAGGGGATGGGTTCCTAGTCATAGGTTTCAATCCAAGAATAAGAATGTCATCATCCCATGATTCAAAAACTGTTTTCTATGCAAGAAACTAACTGAAATTCTTTAGAGGAATAATGGAGAGAAAAAATATGGCGAAAGAACAATCATAAAGCTTAAACAAAATGCCAATATAGAGGGCTTACAAAGAGTATCAGCCAAATGAAAGGTTAAAATAGCTCACTGTAACTGTAACGTTTACAAACAGGTTTACATAGGCAGCATACAAAGATCTTATGGAGCTTATATGCCATGGCTGACCATTTCAACTTCTATTTGGTCTAAAATCCACATGTCATCTTCAATGGTGGGTTCATTTTCAGTCATCAATGTGCCAAATGATCAACACTAACAACATTATTACCGCTAAGCATTCTGGTATGAAAGCAAAATATGGATTATCTACTACTGATCTTCAGTCATCTCCGACCGCGTTTAGGTTCCTGGGTAGTCCAGCAAAACGAAGCTATCCTTCAAAATGATCATATATGGATTTACTAAAAGCTATACTGTATAGCATTGGTCATAGTTCAATTTCTACTGATACAATCATACCACAGGTTCTGCAATTGTTCTTACCAATAAATTATCAAATAAGAGCTATCAAGACATGAAAAGATAATAAAAGGTAAACAAGTCATTAGAAAAACAGAAAGGTGTTGGAGAGCAACAAGTAGACTACCCGTAACCCAGCATGACACCGAGTGCAAAGGTCTTTAGCTAGACCCCCGGATAGGAAGAATGAAAAAGAACTTTTGAGAGTACTAGGAACTGAAAAAAGAATTCTTTAAGATAGACAGAAAAAGAGCACAGGCTATCTAGTGTATGAGAAGAGTCTCAGAAGATAATTGTTTTTTTTGTCTAATTTTTTAGATTAGGTCATAATTAGCAAAGGAAAGGATAAGCATAGCAACCAAACATTTAGGTAAAATCCCAGGGGTAAAATGCTGTTGAACAAGCTGTTCTAGGTAAAAATGTAAAAATTCAAAACCTGCAGCAATGCAGCTGGAACAGGCCATTCTAGGTAAAATGTACAAATACAAAACGTGAAGCAATTCAGCTCGGACAGGTCATTCTCGGTAAAATGTACAAATTCGAAACCTGCAGCAATTCAGCTCCAACAGGTCATTCTCGGTAAAATGTACAAATTCGAAACCTGCAGCAATTCAGCTTGAACAGGTCATTATAGGTAAAATGTAAAAGTTCAAAACCCGCAGCAATTCAGCTCGAACGGGATGTTTTAGATAAAATGTAAAAAGTTCAAAACACGCAGCAATTCAGCTCGAACAGGTCATTCTCGGTAAAATGTACAAATTCGAAACCTGCAGCAATTCAGCTCGGACAGGTCATTCTCGGTAAAATGTACAAATTCAAAACCTGCAGCAATTCAGCTCGGACAGGTCATTCTCGGTAAAATGTAAAAAGTTCAAAACACGCAGCAATTCAGCTCGAACGGGATGTTTTAGATAAAATGTAAAAAGTTCAAAACACGCAGCAATTCAGCTCGAACAGGTCATTCTCGGTAAAATGTACAAATTCACAACCTGCAGCAATTCAGCTCGGACAGGTCATTCTCGGTAAAATGTACAAATTCGAAACCTGCAGCAATTCAGCTCGGACAGGTCATTCTCGGTAAAATGTACAAATTCAAAACCTGCAGCAATTCAGCTCGGACAGGTCATTCAATGTAAAAAGTTCAAAACACGCAGAAATTCAGCTCGAACAGGTCATTCTCGGTAAAATGTACAAATTCACAACCTGCAGCAATTCAGCTCGGACAGGTCATTCTCGGTAAAATGTACAAATTCAAAACCTGCAGCAATTCAGCTTGAACAGGTCATTATAGGTAAAATGTAAAGGTTCAAAACCTGCAGCAATTCAGCTCGAACGGGATGTTTTAGATCAAATGTAAAAAGTTCAAAACACGCAGCAATTCAGCTCGAACAGGTCATTCTCGGTAAAATGTACAAATTCACAACCTGCAGCAATTCAGCTCGGACAGGTCATTCTCGGTAAAATGTACAAATTCACAACCTGCAGCAATTCAGCTCGGACAGGTCATTCTCGGTAAAATGTACAAATTCGAAACCTGCAGCAATTCAGCTCGGACAGGTCATTCTCGGTAAAATGTACAAATTCAAAACCTGCAGCAATTCAGCTCGGACAGGTCATTCTCGGTAAAATGTACAAATTCGAAACCTGCAGCAATTCAGCTCGGACAGGTCATTCTCGGTAAAATGTCCAAATTCAAAACCTGTAGCAATTCAGCTTGAACAGGTCATTCTAGGTAAAATGTAAAAGTTCAAAACCCGCAGCAATTCAGCTCGGACAGGTCATTCTCGGTAAAATGTACAAATTCGAAACCTGCAGCAATTCAGCTCGGACAGGTCATTCTCGGTAAAATGTACAAATTCAAAACCTGCAGCAATTCAGCTCGGACAGGTCATTCTCGGTAAAATGTAAAAAGTTCAAAACACGCAGCAATTCAGCTCGAACAGGTCATTCTCGGTAAAATGTACCAATTCACAACCTGCAGCAATTCAGCTCGGACAGATCATTCTCGGTAAAATGTACAAATTCAAAACCTGCAGCAATTCAGCTCGGACAGGTCATTCTCGGTAAAATGAACAAATTCAAAACCTGCAGCAATTCAGCATGAACAGGTCATTCTAGGTAAAATGTAAAAGTTCAAAACCCGCAGCAATTCAGCTCGAACGGGATGTTTTAGATAAAATGTAAAAAGTTCAAAACACGCAGCAATTCAGCTCGGACAGGTCATTCTCGGTAAAATGTGCAAATTCGAAACCTGCAGCATTTCAGCTCGGACAGGTCATTCTCGGTAAAATGTCCAAATTCAAAACCTGTAGCAATTCAGCTTGAACAGGTCATTCTAGGTAAAATGTAAAAGTTCAAAACCCGCAGCAATTCAGCTCGAACGGGATGTTTTAGATAAAATGTAAAAGTTCAAAACCCGCAGCAATTCAGCTCGAACAGGGTGTTTTAGATAAAATGTAAAATGTTATCAACGGAATTTTTTAGATAAAATGTAAAAGTTCAAGAACCCACGGCAATTCAGCTCGAATGGGCTTTTTAGGTAAAATGTTAAAATTCAAAACCTGCAGGAAACTAGCTCAAACAAGCAGTCTTGAAGTAAAATGTAAAATACCTAGCCTGCAAAATAGGCCTGCAGCAAAATATTGGCCTGCAGCAAACTAGCTTGAACAGATCAAACTTTCAAACTAAAATACCATGATGGGACCCCCGGCCAAACCCGGGCAAGGGTCCGCCGCAAGCACACCCAAAACGGCACCGTTGGCTTGATTAATTTACGAAAACGGTACCCTCGGCAAGACGAATCCGACCACTCCCTGGACCAAATTTACGAGAACTGCACCCCTCGCTGGACCAAACTTGAGCATTCTCTGGACCAATATCGTCAAATTTGTACCAAATATGATATCATGACTGTAGGCTTGGACCAAAATTGTCAAAAATGATACCCTTGGCTATACCACTGCTAGGCCAACATTGCAAAAAAGTATACCCTCGCCTGGACTAAAAGTCCGAAAAGAAAAATATACCCTTCGTCGCGGCACTATGGAAGAACCCCTCCCCCCAATGCTAAATACCTCCTTACACAGCATGCGGGCAAATAATACGAACGGCTTTGGGAGTTTAGGCCAAAGTCTGTGCCAAAATTTGAGCATTATCTACACATAAAAAGCGAGAACAATTAAAATACATTGAAGAGCATGCAAGTAACAGTTTTAAAAAGCAGCAACCAACGCAAATAGGCCTAAATTCTTGAGCCAAGAGAATACGACATAGGAAAGATAGAGCAAACTGAAATAAATCTCAAGGTTTCATGGTCATCTGCAGACAAACTGACAAGCAAAATATTTCTGAACAGCTTCATTGCATCTGGTTTCAATGCTACGTTGTCTTAAACCTCGGGGTGCCATCCTTGTCAGTGGCAGCGACCTGGGCGTTCGATTCGCGAGATAAAAGTTCTGGACTGTTTACTTGAAAAGAGGTGACACGAGGCTGACCTTTGTCTTATATATGCTAGACAAGTCCCTGGGGAAACCATGGCATGATTCTGTAATTTCAATGGACCCTGCCAATGAGAATACGATTGCAACTCTGATCATGTTGTTTATTTGTTGCAGTGTGAATCATGCAATAACAAATACGTGGATAGTACTAAAACGAAATTTCGGCAAAGGTTTGATGTTTACAAATCCTATTTCAGAACATATGCACGCAAAGACGACGAAAACTCTCTCGATAAAGGGAAACCTGTTCCACACGCAAGTTTTTTTCAGTCATTTTTTTGAAAACGGACATAATGGGAGCTTTCGGGTTGGTATTAAAATCATAGATGGGGCGAATGATGTTTTTTCACTTCGTAGGAAGGAGTTGGTTTGGCAATATCTACTTCAAACTGTTTCACCCAAAGGTCTTAATGAAAGAGCTGCAGATCTGGAATTAGACGTATTTGCGTGCGGGGGAACGGCATAGATTCTGCCATTGCATCTGACGGTCCCTAGAGGTTGCGTTGGCGTCCGCTTTGTGGTTACCCTTTGTTACTTCGCGCTTTTATGCGTGTGGCGGTAGGGTGGAATTCCCTATCAGGCCATCCTGGATTCAGCAATTGCTAAAAAAAGTTTTAGCACCATGCGAATCTGCCGGAGGGTCACTTGGGGTGACTGCAGAGTTGCCAAGGTAGCCTCAAAGGAATCAGTAGAACTTTAAAACGCCTCCAATCCCTTCACGAATTTATAAAGGACAAAGAGATTATGTGAAGTGGCATAGGATTTTATTGTTTTTAATTGTAGATATAACATTTTTATGCACATTTTTGTTTGTAAACAACTTCTTTTGTATAAATTCTCGGCTGCCCAGTAAAGTTGTAGACTTCTGAAGATTTTTGATCGAAACGTATTTACGAAAACAGTTTAATTTATTTTATTTCATGTTCTGTTTTTTAATGGTGGTCCAGTTTTTATTATAATAATAATAATAATACTAATAACAATAATGATAATAATAATAATAATGATAGGAGAGTAGAAGAACTGAGAATTGAGACCAGAATTGAAGAGGTGCAGAAGACTGTTATCCTGCAAACTGCACGGATCCTGAGAAAAGTCCTTGAAAATTGAGGAGACTTGCTGTCACCAATATCAAGGAGACATTACCGCTGAAGGAAATGACATTTTATCAGTGTGCGATAATTCAATAATAATGATAATAATAATAATAATAATGATAATAATAATAATAATAATAATAATGACAAAAGTAATAATAATAATAATAATTATAATAATAATATTGCAAGAATGAAATGCAAGAATGCTATTGCAAGAATGAAATGGACAAAAGAAGTGAACGTAGCAGTAATGGAATGTTTTTATCAGAGTAGACCATTTACAGATGAAGGAAAGCCTATTTTGGGATATAGACAGAGAATGCACAGGAAATGGGAAGAACAGTTGTTATTCCCTGTAACTGAACAACGATTATGTGATCAGGCAAGGATGATCAGAAAAAACGGTTGGCTAACGTCAGTGGAGCTAGAAGAGATAAAAAGACGAGTCATGGAGGATGAAGATGGAACTCAGAGAAACTTAGAGGTGAATATGAATAATGAAGAGATTGAAAGTAATCAAAATGGTGATGAAATGTATACAAACAACGATGATAATATACAACGCACCAGAGAAGAGCATGATGAACAAAGTGGAGGGAATACCATGCCTGAAATAACGATAATGTGTGATAGTGAGCAAGCAACGGAGGAAGAAAAAGAAATGGTGATTTCAAGTCATTACTATCATCAGAGTGCTGGTAATACATCACACTCTGATGATAGTAATGACTTGAAAAAACATTAGTGTGCTAAAAAACATTAAATTTTTGTCTATTTCTCGTTCGTTCTTCATCCGCACTTATAGTATCGATTTCAAGACATATATACATATAGATACAATAGCTATAACTAAGAGCTAATTCAAGCCTACTATCAAAAAAAGTAAAATTTGTAAGAAAAAATTAAAAAATAAATAAAATTCCGAATGATTAAATACAGATACATTTTACAGATTTTTACAATGCTTTTAATATTTACAATGTTTCCTTTTTTTCTTTTTTTCTCGGTAAATACAGAGCAGAAAATTTAATATCAGCTCAAGAACCCAACCTGTGCCACGAAAGGTCTGCATATTCTACAATTACATTCCTCTCCCCTCCAGGTTTTGATTTTCCTTTTGAAACTGGAGAGAGTATCTGACTGTTTTAGGTCATTGAGAAGTGCCTGCCATAATCTACACCCAAGAAACGATATTGTCTCTAAGCCATAGCACGTAGTGCGTGCTTGTGGCAAGGATAGGTTATGGCAGCCTCTTAACCCATAAGAAACCTGTTTTTCAACGAAATGTCCTTCATGAAGCTGGGATTAAGGCTCAATTGTGTCTTAAAGACTTCAGTCATTAGCAATTGTAAATTCCTTATGTTGAGTGGGACAGAATTGGCTCTCAGTAATATCGTATCAAAATCAGATCTCATATCTTTGTAAGTTATTCGCTATGCCCGTTCGTAAATATGGTTAATTTTATTGTTCAATGTTCTGTCACAGAACATCCATACAAGAGGACAGTAGTTGACTTGGGACAAGATAAATGCCTTCATTATTCGTTTCAGCTGCTCAGTATCAAGGAAATTAGAAATTCTTGAAAGAGCATGTAGCTTTGACCAGCCTTCTTACAAAGAGATTTTACTTGCTGTTTGAAGCTGAGCTTTTTGTCAAAAATCACACACAGCAGCTTTTCTTCTGTGCTCTCATTTATCGTTACACTTCCGATATTTATGGAAACATTGTTACTCTTGTCTCCAAATACCATTAGGTGGCATTTGTCCTCATTCAGCTTCATGCAGTTGTTTGGAAACCATTTTGTAATTTTAAGGGCATCACTCTCTAATGTTTTGATGACACTTTCAATGTCGTTAGCAGTGGCATAGATTGTCGTATCATCTGCATAGTTGCAGATTTGAGTGTCTTTCACAAACATGAAGAGATCATTTAGGTATATGTTAAACAGCAGAGGCCCCAAGACCGAACCTTATGGCACTCCAATTACTGCTTCTCTCCACGTACTGAAAGACCCATTTATCTTCACCCTCTGCTTCCTTCCGCTGAGATAGCTATGGATCAACCGCAATGCACTCACACTGAAACCATAAGCACTTAATTTTGCAATCAAGAGCTCATGATTTAAGCAATCAAAAGCCTTTGAGAGGTCCATGAGAAGTGCTGCTGCTATACCCCGTTTATCTAAGGTCATTCTACAAGTCTCTATTAGTCTTACAAGTGCATGCTGGGTTCCATAGTCCTCTCGAAATCCACACAAA
This sequence comes from Aurelia coerulea, assembly GCA_039566865.1. Taxonomy (NCBI): domain Eukaryota; kingdom Metazoa; phylum Cnidaria; class Scyphozoa; order Semaeostomeae; family Ulmaridae; genus Aurelia; species Aurelia coerulea. Next base: position 14,349,170 of record CM076950.1, read on the forward strand.
AGAGGGGAAAGGAAGCTAAGGGCATGAGATTTTATTTGACTTTCTAAAACCCTCTCATAAATTTTGGAAACAGATGATAAAACCGTTATCGGTCTATAATTCTTCTTGATAAAAGCATCAAGACTTTTGAAAAGAGACGAGATCTCACCAGTTTTCAGTTCTTTTGGAAAGTTGTTTCGTGACAAATCAGAATTAAAAAATTTTCTGGATGAGGACGGCAAAAATGTCTGAATTTTGTTTAAGGATCTTGGCAGGGATGCTGTTTAACGGTGATGCTTTCTTTAAATTTAACTTTTCTATCTGCAGAAGTATTTCACTTACAGTCACCGGCTTGAATTCAAATTGGCTTAGCTCACAACTTCCTTTAATCATCTTGATGCTAGGATGATTTTCATATTTCTTGATAGCTGTTTCAATGGGATCATTTATTCCATTTGTTGGTGATAACACTGCCTGATGCTCAGAAATTCCTAGACTTTCTGTTATATTTGCGAAGTAATGACTAACAATTTCCGCAATCTCTGAGTCTTCAGTTATCATTTTGCCATCTTCAATTAGAGTAACAGATGAATTTATTTGTACCTCATTTGAAAACACCGGTTTTACAGTTTTCCAAAATTTACGGTTATCTGTGAGGTCTCCTAGGTCAAGATTTCTATAGTAATCTGATTTCGTCTTGCGCAGTAGTTTTACACAAAGGTTTCTTTGTGTTTTAAATGCTTTTAAATTTTCCTTATGAACCATTATGACCTATTGGACCAATATGACCCTGGAGTCATATTGGTCCGGACCAATATAGCCCTCGACAAAATTTGGGTCATATTGGTTCATAGGGGGTCATATTGGTCCAATCAGAAATGCCGAATACGAGGCTATCGAGCACATGACAACAGGGCCTGGAAACTAATTGACGTGAGCATGCGCAATATTATGAATGGAGACGTAAAGCGTGTGTGCATGCGTGTTTCATTTCGGGGCCAAAATGAAATAACAATCATGAAGCAGGATTGCGGACAGAGACTTACAGAAACGACACTATCAGCAAAGCTTTGAAAACTGGTCACCCATTATTAGATACGGAGGAATATGATAGAATTATGAGGATGGGTTTCTTGTTTCCCTGTGCTCTTTGACTTAAAGATGGGGCTTCGGTCAACAGAGACTCATATTGGACTCATATTATTACTCTGAAAAAGCTGACCCTATTCAGGCCCAAACTCTGAGCTTCCTAGAATACCAATATAAGGTGTTGAAGGGTGAAGATTTCTTCGTGTGTCCGCCTACAGGAGCAGGGAAAACTTATGTTTAGAACTTATTGCTTTACTTTTATGTCCACATTCGTCCTACTTGAAAAGAATGAGCGAAGTCTTGCTGTGGACTTTGGACTTTAGAATGTCTCCATAGAAACCAATCCAAGGTCCTGAAATAAGCGAGAGGGTTTTGTTCTTCAATTCAATGCATTACAACACAAAGACAGTCCTTGGAGGTTTCACAAAAATATTTCGCAAAATGTTTGGGCTCTCTTCTGGCAGGCAATTTGAAAGTGAGACTTCACAAAATAGGGTCCGAGCTTTTTCATTGTTTCATTATGAGTTCTCTTTGAGCAAGGTTTACCGCAGGGAAGGGTAGCCGTCAAATGTTTTCTTTTGTCCAAGGCTCCCTTGGGGTTCTGCTCAGCGCTCTGATCAGATCGCATTTTCTTCTGAAATTAAGCAATCAGGTGCCGTCATTGTATTTACTTCCGCGTTTCGCAGCAAAACTTAGGCCAGCTTCGGCCGTTTTGACCACTCTCCGGGACCTTCTGTGCCGTCGATAAAATTGTACAGCAAATTATGAAATCATGCCACAGGGTAGATCACGTACGAAATCTCATGTAAGAAATTACCAAGTGAAAAGTGAAATACATTTTTTCCAAACAGGCAAACAGACAAACAGATTTTCCAAACAGATGACATTGGACAAATTCAAAGCTGAACAGTTTCTTGCCTATTTTCCAAGTGACATATAACGTAACGTGTAACGTATCCTCCTCATTTGGAGGCATGCAAGCACGTAAGATGATTTTGTTGCTCCTCCAGTCAATGAAGTCACCATTTTGAAAAAATATGAGAGCGAGGCTGGTTTCTAAGGGCCATACTGGTCTAGAAGTGGTCATGCTGGTCGGGGTGTCATATTGGTCTGGACCAATATGACTCCAGGGTCATATTGGTCCAAAGGGTCATACTGGTCTGGATCAGTAATAAACTTAAACGCGCTTTGATAGCAAAACGGACCAATCATCGCTATCTTCCAGTTGTAAAAGATAGAATGCGACTCTTTTATCTGAATGTCATTCAGTCCCAGAAAAGGACCTTGGATACTAAGTTCTTTGCTCTCCTGAATATCTCTATCTATGGTGATGCGAAAAAGTCTATTCTGAAATTTAGGGGTTTTTTCAGAGTTAAATCGTTGTAAATTAGTTCTGCTTTTCTGTTTCTGAACATCACTTTAACGTCCAACTTACGAGCATATCGTAACATGTCTAGCAAGTCTGACTGGCACCCGAATCGCGTTCTTGTATTCAACAATCCATTAGAATTCAAGTCATACCCAAGGAAGTTATCGATACTCTCTGATGGTGGTACGACCCTTTTGTCCATATCTAGCCTCAAAGACGCACGAGCCATATTTCTGAACTGTGGCACATCATGATTTAGCATCTTGACTAACGATGCCAAGCTTGTAGTCCGATAAACATCGGGCATTCTTTTCACTCCAATACCACCATACTCCCGAGATAAATAAATCACAAGATTGGTTGTAGTAGTATACAATGCATACATGTCTCTAACAGTCTTAGTAACTGACTTGTCAATATCAACTAGTTGTTCTTCCGTTAATCGCGTATTATAAAATTGATGGAGAACTTTGGCTAGGGCCATGTTATCTAATGCACTTGCTTTAAGTGCCAATGGTAAACTGGAATCCGAGATTTTCTTTATTAAATCGAGATATGTTGCAATAAATTCATCAACTTGAGCACCGTCTTCACCTGACAACGAGAGAAATTTTCCTTAATAATTGTACGAATAATCTCGATCATGCGTTTCTAGAACATTCCCCTGAACAGTAATGACTGGAGTGACGTTATTTTTCCCATTGTACCAATTATTACCAGATCGTCGTGCGTAGAGAACAGCACATCTCTCAGGTTTAACTTCGAGTCCTGACTGAATACTCACTTCTTCACTGACATCGAACATCTTTTCGACAAGCTTAGCATCGTGATGGATAGTGTTAATATCGTCTGCAGGTGCCTGTACTGGTAACGGATTAATGATCTCGTCGTTCAAAATGTTCATTTCATCTAATGCTTCTCTATACATAGGCCGACACACAACACCAAGCACCAGAATGATGATGACGGCACTTTTTTCATTTCATTTTTCATTTTTAATTATTTACCCAGGGTAATACATTCAGTTTATATGTAAGAAAACTGTTTTACAATGTGCCCTGCTAAAAAAACAATAACATCAAACCTAATTACATAGTGTATCTATGATATAAACTCTACAATAAAAACAAGGAAGAAAATTTTAATTTGAAGAGAAAAGAAAATTGACCAAACGCTGGCTTCGATGTAATAGTCTTCATCCGGGGATATGTCTATGATTTTTCAATAGAGAGGGTCCCAAGTTTTGGTACCGCGTATTAATTCTTGCTTCAGTTAAAAATAATGTGGCCCCTCAGAGCTGAGAACAATCACAAATATAAAATTTGCCAGTTGCCAGACACCAATGGCAGTGTTCTCTCATCACCGGGGCCAAAGTTTGGGATTTCAAATGCACTGGTCAAATGTGCACTCCCGCAGCAACCGAAATAGTTGGGGGTTAGAGAAAAATGTTTAGATTTTTTCTCCACAAACCAGTGCACTCAATGTCCATGGCAGAGACAGACATCCCCGTCATGAAATAAAGGAGCATGGTGCGATTTTAGGTTAGGTTGTGGGTGGGCGGGTGAAAGAAATCGCAAAACCTTACGAAATGCCAGATCTTTACCACGCCTTTCTGCTTTGCCTTCAATGTCCAAATGCGAAGGCAACTTGACACAATTTTGGCTTTTAAACTGAATGCGAAAACCAAATCGAAAGATTTCCAAATCTATTGTCTACAACACGCATACTGCGAAAGATTGACTGCTTTGTTGGTCAACGTATTTCTACGCTTCTGATAAAAGTATTCTTTTGAAAACCAGCCAAATGCGAGGCTAGCAGTGTTCCAAATAACTCAAAAAAGTGAATAAACAATCTTCTGGGAATTGAATGATACGTGTTTTTACGCATGTAACAACGAACAAATTTACGAATCACCGAGCACAAAAAGTGATTGCTGAAAAGTTTTCGTTTGCAAAAACAACAAGGCGCAATGCATGCAGCGTGCTAAATTATTAGAAAAGTGAATAAAACGATCTGCTGATAATTGAGTGATACGTGTAGTTACCCATGTCATAAACAAAATGAAACTTAATCAAGGTTGTGGGACACCTTTTATAAGCAAACGCTCGCAGCATCTTCCGCGAATTAACTGGGATATAAAATTTCATTCTTATCCCTATTTAATTCTTGCTTCAGTTAAAAATAATGTGGCCCCTCAGAGCTGAGAACAATCACAAATATAAAATTTGCCAGTTGCCAGACACCAATGGCAGTGTTCTCTCATCACCGGGGCCAAAGTTTGGGATTTCAAATGCACTGGTCAAATGTGCACTCCCGCAGCAACCGAAATAGTTGGGGGTTAGAGAAAAATGTTTAGATTTTTTCTCCACCACAGAACACATGTGTTCCCCCAACCCCCAAATATCCGAGAAAAAGAATGTAGCCTCCTGGACCCCTACCGAAGATGAGAGAACACCCCACTCTGGCATTTCTTGTTTGGCTCGGCCAGCTCGGCTTAGCTTCTTTAGATAAAATTTGCTTTTAGTTTTTATGCACAAAGTAAGCTGAGTAAGATTTCTTTGTTTTATCGCCCTGCGAGAAGTGAAAAAACATTCGCAAGGCAACATCTAAACTCACACGATTGCCAAAATACTGCTATAAACAAAGTAAACTTGTTAAGATTTCTTTGTTTTATCGTCCTGCGAGAAGTGAAAAAAACATTTGCAAGGCAACATCTGAACTCACACGATTGCCAAAATGCTGCTATAAACAGGTAACCACCTCATCTCGATGGCCATTCCAACATGATTCCAATTTGATTTGATTTGATTTTAATTTCTTTAGGCATGGTGGCCACGTCAGTCAAAGGACTGATTTACAGTGGGCCGTGCAATCATCTTCCATTGCTGTTGTTGTAAATTTATTTGAATTTGATATTAATCCACCATAAACAGAGGATGGTAAAGGAGGTGAAGATCACGAATCACGAAAATAAAATGTTTAATTCCACTAAGAATATAGCGTTTACTCGGTCAAGAAAAACCCGCTTGTCGCGTTTCACAAGAAGAAAATATGGCCAAAAATATTGCAGATCGCGTTTCACGAAATACCCTTTACAACCCTCCAAACAGGGACTCACCTCATCTTGATGGTTACTTCAATTATCTTCCGCCATAAAAAACAGGCAACCACCTCATGGATGGCTATTTCATTAACTTAACTTAAGGTAAACATCTCATCTCAATGCTCACCAGGCAACCATCTCATCTCAACGACTGCCTAATTCGCTTTGGGCTACAACCAACTTAATGGCACCCAATTAACTTTATTAACTTTGGGTTACAACCAACTTAATGGCACCCAATCAACTTTATTAACTTTGGGCAACAACCAACTCAATGGCACCCAATTAACTTTGTAAACTTTGGGCAACAACCAACTCAATGGCACCAAATTAACTTTGGATAAACATCTAATGTCGATGATTAACTTTCTTCTCGATAATCAGCCATTAAATTAGCATGATTGCAACTAGTCCTCAATAGACTAGCGCACAAAAAACATGCACAGTAGACTTTACTTATCTTAACCAAAACATAAGTTCCATAAGCAACCCAACACATAAGTGTAGTATCAATGCCACATTAACGTGGACAATAGCCACAAAAGAACAAATATAATAAATCGGTTTTTTTTTTTTAAAACTAAGGTCCGATGCTGGTAGGAAATTTCTTAAAGTTTTGCGCCATTTTGCTAGCAACAGTTTATGTATTTCATATACTCACAATGCTGGAAGTGTAGAACTAATTCAGCTTTGTTAAGAGGGCTCCCAAATTACTTAGTAAGATCTTAAACACCAGTAAATAACATAATTTGCACTCAGAATAATTTCCAAAGAATTGCTATAACTGTACACTGACAAAAACATTTTGCAAATTACAAAAGTTTCATAGCTTTATCAATTCAGATAGGGATGTTTTTTAACTTTCGAACAAATTGAGCCTTCCGTTTCTTATAAGCAGCACCCAATTAACTTTTTTTGACTTTGGGCTACAACCAACTTAATGGCACCCAATCAACTTTATTAACTTTGGGCAACAACCAACTCAATGGCACCCAATTAACTTTGTAAACTTTGTGCAACAACCAACTCAATGGCACCAAATTAACTTTGGATAAACATCTGATGTCGATGATTAACTTTCTTCCCGATAATCAGCCATTAAATTAGCATGATTGCAACTAGTCTTCAATAGACTAGCGCACAAAAAACATGCACAGTAGACTTTACTTATCTTAACCAAAACATAAGTTCCATAAGCAACCCAACACATAAGTGTAGTATCAATGCCACATTAACGTGGACAATAGCCACAAAAGAACAAATATAATAAATCGGTTTTTTTTTTAAACTAAGGTCCGATGCTGGTAGGAAATTTCTTAAAGTTTTGCGCCGTTTTGCTAGCAACAGTTTATGTGTTTCATATACTCACAATGCTGGAAGTGTAGAACTAATTCAGCTTTGTAAAGAGGGCTCCCAAATTACTTAGTAAGATCTCAAAAACCAATAAATAACATAATTTGCACTCACAATAATTTCCAAAGAATTGCTATAACTGTACACTGACAAAACATTTTGCAAATTACAAAAGTTTCTTAGCTTTTTCGATTCAGATAAGGATGTTTTTTAACTTTCGAAAAAATTGAGCCTTCTGTTTCTTATAAACGGTCTCCATAAACAGCTCATAACGTACAGAGCTTACAAATTCTTCCCAATTTACGTGAACCTTTTCGCACAAAGAACTTTCTGATACCAGGCTTTGAGTTTCACAGCCTGCACGAAGGCCCGAAGCCCTAAAAACTAGGGAAACACTCAAACAACCCAAACATGGATCTTCAGCTCCATTTATCTCCATTTTCAACGATCTTACTTTGAGGAATGAACTCCAAAACCCGAAGCTTGAAAAGCGTTACTTAAACTACCCACAAATCTTAGCCAAGTCAATTCTGACGTAGGGAAAACCGAACCATCGCCGCTCAGCTGACGAACTATTTTACAAAACTTAGAAAAGACTTTTCGTTCTTCATTTGCAACATTTTAATTTTGTGTGCTGATGGGCACTTTTGCTTTTGTTTTTATTTTATTTGCTTTGCGGCTACTGGCGATTGCTGAGCAGTTGCTTCCAGTTAATATCAAAAACTATAGTTTTGTCGATGGTGCATTCCTATGAAAGACCTGCAAATGAAGCAAGAAACGCATCAGCTCTACTGTTTCACAATAACCCAGAATATGAAATGCAGTAAACAGTAAACTTTTTCTTACGGTTTAAAAGTTATCTCAAAGGCAATGCGTCCATATAAGCACCACAGCTCCGCTGGGGGCATGTCAATTTTACATGATATTCCATGTGAATACCTTGGTAATGAAGCTTACTACGGGCAAAGAGTGATCTAAGTGATGACCTACTTGCCGTTGCACTTCCGAAGCTGAAACCTTAGCCTGCATGTGGTCCGTCAAATTCCGCCAACCACCGCATCCCCCAGGCCCCCCGTCAGCACCATGCCAGCACAATTCCGACAAGAGTGTCTACGCCGGCTGAACTCACACGGAGGCATTGCCTTTAAAAAGTTGCAAGTGCCATTCTAAAGCAGTACATGACCGTCACGTTAGAATCTAAAAGTTTCAAACGCTATTACATCAATTGGAAATAATGACCGGTAATAAATCTGTTTACTGATTGCTGATTCTGGGATTATTCCCAAAAAAAACACAAGGCAAGCAACGAATAAATGCAAGCATTGCTGGCAGGATCTATTAAAATGCCAAACCCCGCCCAAAAATCGAAACTTTATTGGTGACACCTCATAGTTTATTGCATTCCAATGACTATTTCTTCAGCTGAAACAAACAGGAGCAAAACGCTCCCAAAAGATCCACATTGGCAAGAAAATCAACAAAATATAGGTAGCCTGGAAAATATACAAACAAACATACAAAAATATGTTGCATGTGGTTCTTAAACAATTAAACGACCAAATGATAAATAAATTATCATAGCATCATAGAAGTAGCTGAGATGCCAAAAACGCGTCGTTTCGAGCCTGATCCCGTATCAAATGAATATAACATTAAAATAGCCTGGAACATCACTACAAAATCACTGGAAACAGACATTTTGGTCAAAGAAAAAAAAAAAATTCTGGGATAATAAGCTGGTTGAAAGCAAGCCAGGCTGAGCACCCTTAGTAGGCAAAGTGACAAAGACATGACCAATTGAAATGCAATTCAAATCAAACGAGCGGTTTGAAGAAACACTGGATGCTGGTTTACCTGAAACAGACTGAAATAAGAATTTGTAGGCTAAATGCGGGCTAAATGCTAAGTCTTTTGCTTGCATAAATTGCGATTGGCTTAGGCCATATCGAATACACATCATGGAATTCTTGAATCCTAAATCCACGCTTTCCCAATCATGGTGTGCTAAAACGTTCTGCTGGAATTATCAGACATTGCTACAGGCCGTTAGAAATAGAAAAAACAGGAAAGGTCTCACCGTAGTCTTGTGAAAGAAATCGCAAAACCTTACGAAATGCCAGATCTTTACCACGCCTTTCTGCTTTGCCTTCAATGTCCAAATGCGAAGGCAACTGGACACAATTTTGGCTTTTAAACTGAATGCGAAAACCAAATCGAAAGATTTCCAAATCTATTGTCTACAACACGCATACTGCGAAAGATTGACTGCTTTGTTGGTCAACGTATTTCTACGCTTCTGATAAAAGTATTCTTTTGAAAACCAGCCAAATGCGAGGCTAGCAGTGTTCCAAATAACTCAAAAAAGTGAATAAACAATCTTCTGGGAATTGAATGATACGTGTTTTTACGCATGTAACAACGAACAAATTTACGAATCACCGAGCACAAAAAGTGATTGCTGAAAAGTTTTCGTTTGCAAAAACAACAAGGCGCAATGCATGCAGCGTGCTAAATTATTAGAAAAGTGAATAAAACGATCTGCTGATAATTGAGTGATACGTGTAGTTACCCATGTCATAAACAAAATGAAACTTAATCAAGGTTGTGGGACACCTTTTATAAGCAAACGCTCGCAGCATCTTCCGCGAATTAACTGGGATATAAAATTTCATTCTTATCCCTATTTATATAAAACAACTCACCGAGTTCGCATCCACAAATCACCGAGAAGGACGAATAACGGTAAATGTCCTCAATCAATGCACAATATATCAAGGGTATGTTTGTAGCAGACGATATGTTTGTAACGTCTATAAATCGTATTTTCGGACCTACAAACAAAAGCGTCTCAGTGGTAATCTTCATACGGGTAAGCCAGTCCCACAGGCAAGTCTTTTCTCTCACTTTTTTGAACAAAATTATCGGGGTGAGTTTTTGATAAAAATAAGCATCATCGATGGTGCAGGTGACGTGTATTCGCTCCATAGAAAGGAGCTTTTTTGGCAGTATAAATAGGGTTTATTTTCTCCACAGGGCCTAAATGAAAGGGTAGCGGATGTCGAGTTGGACTTGCTTGCCTGCGGGAGCGCTTAATCCTTCTACCGTTGCACTTAGAGCGCAGTGGAAGGGGAGGGGATGCTGGCTGGTTAACTCCGTGCAATTTGCACGTGGTGTTGGGGTGGAATTCCCCATCGGGCCATTCGGGATTTAGCAACTTAAGCAAATCCTTGGAGGGTTACTGGCTGGCGTCTGTTTTCCTGTTTCCTTGTAAACATTTATATTTCGGCTGACACTCTCAATCCCATGTGGGTAAAAGGTTAAAAGATAGGCTTTATGATGGTAATTTTATGGCTTGGAATGTGTCTAGGGTATTTTTTTTTATCTAAATAAGTTTATGTTCATTTTTTTGCGCTGTAAAACGTCTGTATTATTGTAAGTCTATAGTGTGGAATATATCAAGGGTATCGTAATTTTGACTTCATGTAAATTTTATGTAAATCTAATTTTATTAACATTGTATATAAACCTGGCTGTCCGGAGTTGTAAAGTAAAATGATGAAGATTTTAATCGAAACGTCTTGACCAATAATAGTGTGTTTTTATATAATGATAATAATAATAATAATAATAATAATAATAATAATAATAATAATAATATTAATAATAATAATGATAATAATAATAATAATAATGATGATAATAATAATAATCCTGTAGAGGATACCTACAAAATCTCAAAAATTGAGGTGGCGCACCACATTAATACGAGTAAAGATCAAAGAATGAAGCTAGTTAGCTCGTTTCAACATTACAAAGGCAAAAAGAAATCCAAATCGATTTTTGTCGAGACACAAAGGTACGCGAAAGAACATTTTAAAGCTGATAACTTATGCTTTGTGGATGGGATGACTGTATTACAGTATGAACAAGAAACAGTGGAGTTCAAAGATGGCAACTATAAATCAATCCAGCGAAAACTAGGAGCTATCCTCCAACGATTATATAAAGAAAGAGTTAGAAACCAACCTTGGTTAGGATTCTACACAGTTTCGATGCTGGATAATGATGAAATATCAAAGAAGAGTAGAACCATTCCTCAAAGCTGGAAACACATCCCAGATATAGTTTTGTCAACAAATGAATCAATAAGGCAGCAGTTACTACCTACCAAAGCATATTCAAGGTATAAATTAAAGATGGAAACAGCAAATACGACATGCAGCTTATGTAAACAAGCAGAAGAAACAGTTGCTCATTTGCTGAGTTCCTGTTCAGCAATAGCATAAACACTCTACAAGGCAAGACACGATAAAATGTTAAGACCAGTGTATCATCTAATACGAGCAAAGTTTGAGTTTGATGGAAGCAATAATGGAATTCCATGGTACAAGCAAGCATTACCTCATGCAAGCATTGAAAATGACCGTGCTAAGATTATGTGGGATATACCGATGCATTTAGACAAAAGACCAAGTAACAATCCGATCAGGTCTGATATACTTATAATCGACAAAGAAGCAAGAAAGATCAGTTTGATAGAGGGAACTATATGTGCACCTGGATGTGTTGCAAAAAGAGAAAAAGAAAAGCAGGACAAGTATTCCGAGATGAGAAAGTCATTGGAACGGTTAAATCGAGGATACGAAATAGATCAAATCAATGTTGTATTCGACTTTCTAGGCTGTTACAGCAAGCAATTGGAAAGCCAAATCAAGGGATTGTGTGAAGGAGAGAATGAGGCAGCATTAGTAATCGAACAATGTCAGAAATGGGTACTCAGCCAAAACTGCGAGATTGTTAAAACATTTTATGAAAGAAAATAAAACTATGGAAAAAAATGATATATTATTTTAGACAAAGGTAGAAAAAAATAGTTAAATCCAACAACAGCAACATCAAGAAATCTGCCTAGGCATGTGCCAGCAGAGTAGTGGACACAATAAAACAAGAACAGAAACAATTTTGACTAAATAATAATAATAATAATAATAATAATAATTTAGTCTTCGTACTACCGATATACTTTTTATTGCAACATTCGCATTGTAGCAAGTATACTAAATAATCCGAGTTGCAGTCATACGCCCCTGAAAAGTAATAATAATAATAGTAGCTTTATAATAGTATAATAGTAGCTCCTATTATTAATAATAGTAATAATAGTAATAATAATAATAATAATAATAATAATAATAATTTAATAATAAAAGTTTTAGGAATATCAGTAGAGAAGAGTATTTAGCAAGTAAGAATCTGAAGTCTGACCGATCCATCGTCATCAAGGAAGCGGACAAAGGGTCAGGGGTGGTTGTTTGGGATAGGGGGGACTATATTAGGGAGGCACAAGGACAATTGGGCGATTCAGCAGTGTATGCAAAGCTTGATGACGATCCCTCGGACAGGCTTCAGCAGATCATTTCCGAAACGTTAGAAACTATAAAAGATCGAGGGGATATTGACGATTCTACTCTTAATTACTTAATGGTCAATAACCCAAGACTGGGACCGTTCTATCTGCTTCCAAAGATTCATAAGAGGTTAAATAGCGTCCCTGGGAGACCGGTTATTTCAAATTGCGGCTTTTTTACGGAGAATATTTCGGAGTTTCTTGATCACCAGTTACAACCATTGGCTAAAAAAGTGACTTCGTACATCAAGGACACTAACCATTTTCTCCACAAAATCTCAGAACTAGGAGAAATTCCCAATGACGCTTTTCTCTGTACAATAGATGTTGTGGGTTTGTATCCTAGCATTCCACACGAGGAAGGGTTGGAAGCTTTGGGGGCAGCTCTTGAACATCGAGAAGATAAAAGTATTTCCGTTGATTCTATCATGGAACTGGCGCGCGTTGTTCTTAAGAACAATTTTTTCGAGTTTGATGGTGAATTTTATCATCAGTTGAGGGGTACAGCTATAGGTACAAAATGCGCTCCATCTTATGCGATTCTTTTTATGGCGGCATTGGAAGAAAAATTATTTTCTCAAGCCCCAGATAGACCTTGGTTATGGTGGCGGTATATCGATGATATTTTCTTAATCTGGCAGCATGGTGAGGAGAAATTGCATCGATTTATAGACTTCCTTAACCAAGCCCACCCTTCGATAAAATTCACAGCGGATTGGTCAAAGGAAAAGATAAGTTTTCTCGATGTTCAGGTGATAAGGGAGGGTGATCGATTAATCACGGATTTGTTTACTAAGCCAACGGATACTCATCAACTCCTTCATCGTACCTCATGTCATCCTGGTCATACTAAAAAGGGTATACCGTATAGCCAGGCCCTGCGAATTAGGCGGATTTGTTCCGAGGATCGCTTTTTTAATGAGAGGGTAGGGGAACTTAAGGGGTGGCTGTTTAATAGGGGCTATGGTGAAAATGAGATTCTGGAGCAAATCAGCAAAGTTCGCAGCCGCGATCGCTTAAGTCTTTTGGATAGGCAACCTAAAAATAAGGACGACAAGAGAATACCTCTGGTTCTTACGTACCATCCAGCTCTCAACAAAGTTTATGACATTTTAAAAGAAAATTCAAAACTCCTTTTGGTAGATAATGAACACAAAACGTTGTTCCAAAACAAGGTATTTTTGTCGTTTCGGAAGGCCAAAAGTCTTAAAGATGAACTTGTTAGAGCAAAATTGCCAGTTGTTGGTGAGACTCCGTTGGTTAAGGGTACCTACAGGTGCAATGGCAGGAAGAGTTGCCAGATCTGCAACGTCATAACTGAGGGGGATAATTTTGAAAACTCGGACGAAAATCGATCTTTCACAAATTTTTCGGGGAGGTATAACTGCAACTCAGAGAATGTAGTGTATTTGCTACAATGTGAGGTTTGCAACAAAAAGTATGTAAGTAGCACCAAAACAAAATTTAGGCAAAGATTCAATGTTTACAAATCATATTTCAGATCTTACGCACGCAAACATAGCGAGGGATCACTCGGCAGGGGTAAATTAATCCCACAAGCAAACTTTTTCAGTCATTTCTTTGAGGGGAGCCACAATGGTAAATTTACAGTTAGGGTTAAAATGATTGATGGGGCTGATGATGTCTTTTCATTGCGACGTGAGGAACTTTTTTGGCAATACAGGCTGGGAACTTTTTTACCCAAGGGTTTGAATGAACGGGCTGCAGATGTAGAACTCGATATGTTTGCGTGTGGCGTGGCCTAATTCCTGCCATTGTATCTGATGTCTCTGGGGGGTTTTGCTGGCGGTGCTCTATGGTCTTCCTATTTGGCTTCATGTTTTTTGCATGTGGCGTTAGGGTGGAATCCCCTATCAAGCCATTCAGGATTCAGCAATTTGCGAATCATTGAAAGGCTAGATGGGAGGGTCGTGGGGTTGCCGGCTGGATCCCTTGGAGGTTTGGTCTGTGACTAGTTTGATCCTCCAGGGTGAACATTTGCTAATGTGCCAACCATTTCATTTTCTTGTTTACGCTAAAAAAACAGTTTGGAACAAAACGTGATTTTCATTCCCACTTGGTTTTAATTTCGGGGGTAGTCATGTTTCCTGGGAATAGGGTTCTTTGTAGTAAAAATGTAATTTTACTTTATCTTTAGTTTTACCTTGCCTTGTTTATCACGTAGTATAAATTCTCGGTTGTCCTTTAGAAAGTAGTGCTGACGAAGATTTTTAATCGAAACGTTCAAGATTTTAACAGTTGTGTTTTTATTAATAATAATAATAATAATAATAATAATAATAATAATAATAATAATAATAATAATAATAATATAAAAACACCACTGTTTATTTGAATACGTTTCGATAAAAATCTTCTTCAGTTAAACTAAACCAGAGGACAGCCGAGTATTTATACATTTTAAAAATCTTATTTACATGACAATATATTTACACAACCTAAGCAAAAATCATGCCAAATTATATTACAAACAATGAAATAGCATTTACCGCCACCACTGTTAAAAGAAAGTTTTTAAGTTTTAGATGACTCCCAGTAAACAACCATTTTGAGATATATGCGTGGCACCATTAACTAGCACACCTGGGACTGGAAACTCTTCTGTTATTGGAGCCAAGACCTTTGAGAAAAGACACCCGCCCAATAGCCCTCTAAGGATTTGCAGAACAGCTAAAAACTATTTTAGCTAATGCTAAATCCCAGATGGCAAGGTAGGGGATTCCACCCTACCACCATGTGCGTAAAAACACAAAGCCAAAGGTTGGAGTGCCCCACCCATGCAGATCCTAGCTTCTAAATGTAACGATAGAATTTATGCCGACCCGCAAGCAAACATATCGAGTTCAATATCTGCTGCTCTTTCGTTCAGGCCAGCAGGTGAAAACGTACCAAGTTTGTATTGCCAAAACAACTCTTTCCTACGAAGGGAAAAGACATTATCTGCCCCATCGATTATCCTAATACTAACCGAAAAGTTACCCCCATGTTGTTCCTCGAAAAAATGGCTGAAGAAACCAGCCTGTGGAACGGGCTTTCCCGTCGCCAGACTTCCCTCGTTATGTTTGCGTGCATATGTCCTAAAATACGATTTGTAGACATTGAACCTTTGTCGAAACTTGTTTTTGGTGCTGCCAATATATTTTTTATTGCAGCAGTCACATTGCAACATGTAAACCACACTTTCTGTATTGCAATGATAGGCCCCCGAAAATATTTTGAATGTCCTTGAATCATTTGCATTTGCAAAAGTATCCCCCTCTCGTATCAAAGGACATATTTGACAATTTCTTCTACCGTTACATTTAAATGTTCCCCTTTCCACCAACTCCTCCTCTAATGGTTGCAGTTTTGCCCTAACCAAATTATCCTTGAGACTTTTTGCTTTCCTAAAAGATACAAAAATTTTGTCTTTGAAAAGATTCCTGTGTTCCGCATCCGCAAAAAGGATATTCTGAGATTGGCTTAAAACTTCGTACACCTTATGCAAAGCTGGATGATATGTTAAGATAATTGCTTTGAAAGTTGAAGAGAAGAACTGGTTCGCATGTGTAACTTTTGATTCGCATCATTCGCACGGCTCATATTATATTATCATGGAAACATTGATCGTATCCTCAATCAATCAAATTCGTCAAAGCAAGAAGAGGCCAGATACTGATGTTATCTTGAAACGAATGCAGAAACAAGCAGCAAAAGTTTTGACAAGCATGATCGAAAACGGCCTAATTGAAAACCGCCCCAGCGATGGCGAGGAGTCTCTGTGGGTAACCAAATCAGATGAAACGGACAGCTCATCTTCACACTCCATTACAGACGAGATTGTGTCTGGTGATGCTGGTGTTTCCACACAGCCAAATGGTATTATTGATAATGGCAATGAAGCGAAATGGGCTGATTTTGAAAGTTTTAAGAAATTCATTCACGGTGAAGTTCTCGATTTGAAAGCAACGGTTGCTAGCCGAAACACAGGTAGTACACCCGAAAAAAGCAGCTCTCCCGATTACGAGCGTGCCTTCATCCGAAGCCTAGAGCATCGTATTGTTTCCTTAGAGAAACAGCTGTATTCGAAGCAGAAGACAATCGATAAATTGTTGGAAGATCGCTTCGAAAGGGCCATGTTTCCTGATCGGGCTATGTTTTTTCCTAATTTTCATGCGGAGGAGCTCCAGGTCCCTGCCACAGTTGCAGAACACAACAGAGACAATTCTCGAGACAATTCGCTCAAACATCCATCACAAAAGACCATTGAATTGAATAAAAGGACACTGAATGCTGAAACAAAGGGCCCCAAGACAATTACAACTGGAAACAAAAGCGCTTCCGTATCTTCAAGTAAACAACAATTTCAAGCAACAGAATCTGAGGAAAAATCGAAATGCAGCGGCTCAAGAGACAAAAAGCGAATTGTCATCATTGGAGATTCGATGGTTAATAACATCCAGGAAAATGGTTTAAACAAACATCACCACGTCCAAATCAAGCGCCACGGTGGAGCAACAACTTTGGATGTGAAAGATTTTATCAAACCAATCGTTCGAAAAAAACCCGATCTGATAATTATTCATGCAGGAACTAATGATTTGACTGATAATGAAGTAAAAACTGCTGAAACTCTCACCGAAATAATTGAATCAGCCAGAGATGTGTCTCCTCAGACTGAAATCGTTATTTCATCCGTTATCACAAGACAAGACAAGCCAGGTATGCCTAAGAAAGTCAAGAATCTGAACAAAGTCATTGATGAGGTTTGTGAAAAATATAATATTAAAGTGATGTCCAATTCAAATGTTGGTGGTGAATGCCTCAGTACTAAGAAACTACACCTAAATCAGAAAGGAAACTCTGTATTCGCTAGAAACCTTCTTAAATTTATCAGTGATTATTGAACTGTTGAGAATGATAATCAACCTATTATGGCTAGCGGCATCGGCATTACCCAGTTGAATATAATTGATACATACATAGGGGTGGAACAGGGGGGCTCTACCAACGTTTATAGCGTCCAGACTCCTCTACCTACTCCACAAAATGTATCTCCCAAACGATCTAAATCGATGAGTTTTGCCAAAGGGATGGTCATTGCATCCCTTAATATAAATAGTCTGCCCCTGCATAAAGACGAAGTATCGTCATTTATCAACGAAAAGGGGATTCATGTTCTTGCCCTAAACGAAACGAAAGTCGAAAGGAAAATGGGGGATAATCTATTAAATATCAAAGGTTATAAAATAGAAAGGGAGGATCGAAACAAAAGAGGGGGTGGAGTTGCAATCTATGTTAAAAGCAGCATAAATCATGCTCGAAGGAAAGACATACCCCTTGATGGTCTTGAGCTGGTTTGCATAGAAATCAAACCTGTAAAAGCTTCTCCTTTTATAATTATTGCCTGGTATCGACCCCCAAGTGAACCCATCTCAACTTTCGAAAAGCTTGAAAAAGTTCTTCAGTACCTTGAGAATGAAAATAAGGAGATAATTCTGTTGGGTGACACCAACTGTAATCTCTTGCACAAAGACGACCTTCGTTCTCAGAATGATGACCCTTTACCTCCTTCTGGTTCAACGGGTACTGCTGATGCTGACACTGGTAGAAATATATGTAAGCACATGGTCGATTTGTATGAAGCGTATGGCCTAAAACAGCTAATAAAAGAGCCTACTAGGGAAACTCTTCATACGTCTACCCTAATTGACCACGTGGCAGTTAGTGATCCGAGGAATATGGTTGATTCTGGGGTTCTAAAAATTGCCATGAGTGATCACTACATGGTTTATTGCGTTCGGAAGTTCCGTGGAGCATTGACAAGGCAACATAAGAAAATTACGACCCGTCAGATGAAAAATTTTAATGAAACTAGTTTCCTTGCTGACATCTCTTCTGTAGACTGGAATTTAATTATTCAGAGCAGTGCAGATCTTGATTCGGCTGTGGAGAACTGGACAAATATGCTTTCGCTGATAATAGAAAAGCATGCACCTATGCGTCAACGCAGAGTCTCTGATAGATATTGCCCTTGGATTACCTCTGATCTAAAAGCCACTATAAGGTCCAGGGACAAACTTAAGAAGTCTGCGATAAAAAATGGGTCTGCGCTGTTAATGCAAGCGTACCGACACGTTAGAAACAGGGCAAATAGTTTAAACACCAAACTGAAAAAGGCGTATTTTTCACAAAAAATTGCCAATTGTCAGGGTAACATGAAAGAAACTTGGAAAACCATTAACCAGCTAATTAATAAACATTCCAAAACGACCAATATCTCTTCCCTAGTGGTTGATGAGACTTGCCTGACAAAAAGCAGTGAAATCGCAGATTCTATGAACGACTATTTTTGCAAGATTGGTGGCAAACTTAGTTCGAAGATACCAAACGCAGAAAATCCACTTCTCAATGGGGATTATTCAATAAACGAAAACCATGCGCGCTTTCACTTTCAAATGATTCGCCCTGACGAACTTGGCAAAATTATGAATAAGTTTAAAACATCTCATAGTTCTGGCATTGACGGTATAGCAAGTTCATTTCTCAAAATTGGGATGCCTGTTCTTGCACCTTCATTGTGTAGTATATTCAATACGTCCATTTCACAAGGTCGATTCCCAGGAAACTGGAAGATTGCGAGGGTCTCACCTATCTACAAAGATGGCTCCACCGAAGATAGATCTAACTATAGACCTATTTCTGTGCTTCCTATAGTTTCACGATTATTTGAAAAGATAGTATTCGATCAGGTATTTAATTATTTCACTGAGAATGAATTTTTCTACTCAGACCAGTCGGGTTTCAGGCTTTTTCACTCCGTACTGACATGCTTACTAAAGTGTACCAATGACTGGTATCTAAATTTCGACAAAGGGCTTTTTTCTGGAGTCACTTTCATCGACTTAAAGAAAGCCTTTGACACTGTTGATCACGACATTCTCATCGCTAAGCTGCGTTTCTATGGAGTTGAAGGCGTGGAGCTTGACTGGTTCATATCATACCTAAGTAATAGGAAGCAATGCTGTAAGGTAAATGGCAATATATCTGAAATACAGGACATCAAATTTGGGGTGCCTCAGGGCTCTTGCCTTGGTCCACTCCTATTTTTGATCTATATTAATGACTTGCCGTTTGCCTTACAAAGAACTAAGGTCACAATGTATGCAGATGACACAAGCATTTCCTATTCCTCGAAATCTATCTCCGACCTGAGCAATGCTATCAACTCAGATCTTCAGAATCTTTGTTCGTGGCTACAGGGAAATAAACTGTCTCTTAATGTCGCAAAGACGCAGAGCATGATCCTTGGGACCGCACCCAACCTCAGAAAACTAGATTACAATGATTCAACTAATCTTCCCACCTTTCAAATAAATGACGAAAAGATTGAATCCACGGGAAAAATTAAATATCTTGGGGTACAAATTGATCCATTACTAAATTGGAAAGAGCAAATCAACGTTGCTATCGGTAAGATTTCACGAGGAATAGGAATGCTTAAGTATTCCAAGAAATATCTCTCGTTGGAAACCATCCAAAGGATGTATTTTAGCATAGTAGACTCGCATTTTAGATATTGTTGCTCTGTTTGGGGATGTGCAGGTGATACCACACTAAGAAAATTGCAAATGCTGCAAAATCGAGCAGCGCGTGTCGTTACAAACAGTCCCTTCGATCAATCATCGCTGCCATTAATATCACAACTAGGGTGGTTAACAGTCAAAGAAATGATCGACTTCGAGACAGCTTGTATAGTATATAAAGCCTTGAATGGGCTTGCACCCCCTTACATGCAGTCAATGTTTCACAAATTGTCCGATTCTTGCAATCGGACCTTACGTAATACCAGTACTGACCTCAGGATTCCACTCTGTAAGACCTCAAATGGGCAGCGGAGCTTTTCGTATCGAGGAGTTACTGTTTGGAACCAGCTGAGCTATGAAATAAAAACTGCTCCTTCGCTAGCCACTTTCAAAACGAGGCTAAAAGCATTTTTGAAAGATCAAAGAGGCTGATAATCTAATTCAACATTCAGCACATACGTTTGACTTCCGAGTCCCTTTATTTTTACATATATTTCTTTCTTTATGTAGGATCTTCAAGTTTATTTGTAATATCATGTATTTAGGTTAGTTATGTTTTTAAGCAGGGCACATTGTAAATCAGTTAATTTATATTTACTGAATGTATTTAACCCTGTTAAAATAAATCAAAATGAAAAGACCAATGGGATCCGTGTGTCCTCCTTTGGTTGTTGTTGCCGGGAAAGTAAGGAAGCACGATCCAACCCTATAACCCTGTCCACCTGCCCATCTATGTCCCCCTCTGTATAACCCCTATCCAAGAGCCAAGTTTTTAGGTCTGTAACCCTGCTTTCAAAAAACCTATCTTCTGAACAAATACGGCGCATTCTAAGGGCTTGACTATACGGTATACCCCTTTTAGTATGATTCGGATGACATGAAGTACGATGGAGGAGTTGGTGAGTGTCGGTCGGTTTCGAATATAAATCCGTGATCAGTTTTGTACCCTCTCTAATAACCTGCACGTCTAGAAAATTAATCTTTTCTTTGGACCATTCTGCGGTAAATTTTATAGAATGATGTGCCCTATTAAGAAAGGTAATGAATTCCGAAAGTTTTTCTTCCCCGTGCAACCAGACCAAAAATATGTCGTCTATAAAACGCCACCAAAGACATGGTTTGTATTGGGCCTCTCCGAGTAGCTTCTCCTCTAATGCAGCCAAAAACAAAATAGCATATGATGGCGCACACTTAGTACCTATTGCCGTCCCCCTAAGTTGTTGAAAGTGTGACCCATTGAATTCGAAGAAATTGTTCTTAATCACCAACTCAGCTAGTTCTACGAGAGAATTTGTTGAGACCGACTGATCTTCTCGACCGTCCAGGGCAACCCGAAGAGCTTCCAGTCCCTCATCATGTGGTATGCTCGG
Source organism: Aurelia coerulea (assembly GCA_039566865.1). Classification (NCBI taxonomy): domain Eukaryota; kingdom Metazoa; phylum Cnidaria; class Scyphozoa; order Semaeostomeae; family Ulmaridae; genus Aurelia; species Aurelia coerulea. Next base: position 14,370,426 of record CM076950.1, read on the forward strand.
GTAAAGACCAACCACATCAACCGTGCAAAGAATAGCATTCTCGGGAAGCTCGTCGAGACTAGCAATCTTCTGCAAAAAATGGTTGGTATCCTTTATGTACGACCTGACGTTTTTAGCCAATGGTTGTAAGTGATGATCCAAAAACTGAGATATGTTCTCCGTATAAAACCCACAGTTTGAAATAACAGGCCTACCAGGAACGCTATTCAGCCGCTTATGAATTTTAGGTAATAAATAAAATCTTCCTAATCTGGGATTATTAACCAATAAGTACTCTAAAGTCTTGTCGTCAATATCATCTCGTTCTCTAATATTATCAATCGCATTATCAATTATCTGCTGTAAGTGCTCCGAAGGATCGCTATCAAGCTCTGCATATACTGCAGTATCCCCTAGCTGACTTTGGGCCTCTTTGATATAATCTTCTCTATCCCATACTACCACCCCAGACCCCTTGTCAGCCTCCTTGATAACAATCGTCCGGTCAGACTTAAGATTGTCTAAAGCTAATTTCTCTTCCCTACTAATATTACTAAAATTGTTACCTTCCACAGAAATCTTCATAATCTCATCCTCTAACTTAGATAAATACACTTCAATGGCTACATCCTTGTTTCTAGGGTTAAATTTACTACGAGGTTTAAATGTCGGGTACTCTGAAAAGCTATCCGACTCTCTGAAATGCCACTTTAGTCGGAGACGCCTCCCAAAGTTCTCTAGATCAATCTTAATTTGAGAGAAATCAATTTCCTTAGGTGTAGCTATAAATTTTAAACCTTTAGATAATATAGATATTTCTGATTCAGTTAACGCCCTCTTTGAGAGGTTGATTACCTTGTCATTTTCAAAACGACCTTCGATTCGTCCGTTTGAGTCCATTTTAACTTCAAAGTCTCTCTGCGACACATCTGCACTTATATCTTCGTTCTCTTCGTTCGTACTCTCTCCTCTTGTCCTTGTTATTCTTTCTATATCAGGTTGCTGGTTATCAAAATCATCTTCAAGCAGGTTCCTGTGGATTTCTGCAAAGTCTATTTGATGTGGAGCTGCCAGTGAATCTCGAAATGATGCCAAATTATTTCCATAATCAAAACTTCCCAAATCACCCTCTACCAAATTCGAAAAATCGATCCCCAAAAGTAACGCTTTTAATTTCTTTCTTCTTCTAGCTTTCAGCGCTTTTTCAATCTTGGCAACATGTTCACAGAGATCCTGCAGTGTGCCTTTGACTTCCTTTATATTGTAAACTTCAGTGATGAAATCGGTAATTTTATTCCAAAATGTGACCCGAAGTTCTATGCCCACTTCATGATATTCTTTGATAAGTGCCCCTACAAGATCTTTCTCTGCATTAAACAAGATATTGTCCCATTGAAGCTGGAAATGTTGCGACTTTTTCCCAATTTGTGGCCGCTTCTTTAGTTTCAGACCGTTCGGAATAACATTGTAAACAAAACAAATCTTTAGGAATAACCAGTTGCTAAAATATCGCGTGATTTTCTCAGCCAGGTTGAAAATTTCTCTTTTTCTTGGAACTCGGCTGTCCTCAACCATCGTTAACCCTTTCCGTTGGAAAATAAAATATGTAAACTAAACCACCATCATGTATAAACAGAAAATAAAATATAAAAACACCACTGTTTATTTGAATACGTTTCGATAAAAATCTTCTTCAGTTAAACTAAACCAGAGGACAGCCGAGTATTTATACATTTTAAAAATCTTATTTACATGACAATATATTTACACAACCTAAGCAAAAATCATGCCAAATTATATTACAAACAATGAAATAGCATAGCACGGGGAAGAAAAACTTTCGGAATTCATTACCTTTCTTAATAGGGCACATCATTCTATAAAATTTACCGCAGAATGGTCCAAAGAAAAGATTAATTTTCTAGACGTGCAGGTTATTAGAGAGGGTACAAAACTGATCACGGATTTATATTCGAAACCGACCGACACTCACCAACTCCTCCATCGTACTTCATGTCATCCGAATCATACTAAAAGGGGTATACCGTATAGTCAAGCCCTTAGAATGCGCCGTATTTGTTCAGAAGATAGGTTTTTTGAAAGCAGGGTTACAGACCTAAAAACTTGGCTCTTGGATAGGGGTTATACAGAGGGGGACATAGATGGGTAGGTGGACAGGGTTATAGGGTTGGATCGTGCTTCCTTACTTTCCCGGCAACAACAACCAAAGGAGGACACACGGATCCCATTGGTCTTAACATATCATCCAGCTTTGCATAAGGTGTACGAAGTTTTACGCCAATCTCAGAATATCCTTTTTGCGGATGCGGAACACAGGAATCTTTTCAAAGACAAAATTTTTGTATCTTTTAGGAAAGCAAAAAGTCTCAAGGATAATTTGGTTAGGGCAAAACTGCAACCATTAGAGGAGGAGTTGGTGGAAAGGGGAACATTTAAATGTAACGGTAGAAGAAATTGTCAAATATGTCCTTTGATACGAGAGGGGGATACTTTTGCAAATGCAAATGATTCAAGGACATTCAAAATATTTTCGGGGGCCTATCATTGCAATACAGAAAGTGTGGTTTACATGTTGCAATGTGACTGCTGCAATAAAAAATATATTGGCAGCACCAAAATCAAGTTTCGACAAAGGTTCAATGTCTACAAATCGTATTTTAGGACATATGCACGCAAACATAACGAGGGAAGTCTGGCGACGGGAAAGCCCGATCCACAGGCTGGTTTCTTCAGCCATTTTTTCGAAGCATAGCCGTCAAATCTTTTCTTTTGTCAAAAGATCCCGTGGGGTTCTGACTCACGCTCTGATCAGATCGCATTTTCTCCTATGATTGACCAATCAGGTGCCGTCGTTGTGTTTACTTCCGCGTTTCGCAGCAAAACTTAGGCCATTTTCGGCCGTTTTGACCACTCTCCGGAAAAAATCATTGCACGATCGGATAAATCGAATTTCGTCAAAATTTCAATTGGAGAAGATTCTCCATGCTTTGGACCATAAGTGTTTTCGGTATGGCTTTGCGATCACTAAAAATAGCAGAATTGTGGCATTTTTAAGCTCACTGCAGTCATTCATCGGTTACAGACTCTATGATTAGCAAAAAGAAGAGTAGAAAACTGAAAATCTGAAGAAGAACTAGTGCATACACATACCTCAGATGGATTTAATAACAAACATCCACTTTTTCTGCCGCGATCTACAGCGAGTTTCACCAGCAAATAACACAGTCAACAAAAATAGGCGCGAGAACTTGAATGATCAGCTACATGCCATCGTCGAGTGAGAACAACATCCGATTCCAATGAACAGAAATATGAATAAATCAACGGTGAATAACGAATACATGAACTTGCCATGCTGAAGATTACGGGAGTAGCTGTACGTCCACTCTGGCCCAGAAAGAACAATTTTGTGATGTCTCTTTCGATAAACCATCTATGGATAAACCGTGCCACCATTCCTTTATCCAACTGCGGCTATCGTTGCCAGATGGAAACCGGCAATAACATTACCAAAACGATGTACGAATTGATCGGTCACATCCCATCTTTTATTGCAAGAAAAATGTCTATCGTCTTATGGTCTAGCAGGCTAGCAGCTTCATGAAACAGAACTGAAATGCTAGGTTTAGTGTTCTTACGAATACGAATAACAAGAAGAAATGTACATCTTATTTTCATAACGAGTAAAAAAGATCGATCTTTTCGACATTTGAAATACTATTTATAGAAACTCCTCATGTCAATTTCACATTTTGGGCGGATATCATAAAAAATATTTTATCTTTTAGAAGTCCTTCGTTAGAAAATCACCCCTTCACAGTCAAGCAACACAGTAGCATCAAAGCAAAGTTGGGCAGTTTGCAAACTCATTGCCCATTCATGGAAGAACAACCCTATTTTTGTAAGATTCTACAACTTTCATCCAAGAAAGAAAGCTCCTCAAAATTCTCATTTTCTGAGTACAAAATGTTTCGTAAGAGTTTCTTAAAAGTTCTCTCAAATTTCTATCGGTGGTGTAGGATCTCTGGGATCTCCTGTGCCTTAGACAAAAATTGTGCGGCAAATTATGAAATCATGCCACAACAGTGTAGATCACATACGAAATCTCATGTAAGAAGTTACCAAACGAAAAGTGAAATTAATTTGTTTCAGTTTCCAAAATGTTATATTTACTTTAGGCTTGATTCTAATAAAAAAGATTCTTGTAAGGTTCCAAAATTTTCAAAATTCCAACTGACAGTTTGTCGACGTTCATTCAGAACCACATTTTGAACCAATGAAATAATAACAAAAATTGTTGCTTTTTAGTAATAGTTCGAGTTGGTAATGCAATTTCTGGTTGAAAACATTTTTTGCAACTCATAACTTACTTTGAAAAAGTTCCTTAAATTTGAAATGACCTTTCATCGCTTCTAATAGAGTTTCTTAATTTATGGAAGAGGCAGCAACGGTTTCCTTCAAGCAGTTTCCTGCAGAAAAAGTGTATGCTGTTGCATTGATAGAGGTCCGCTATCATAGGAAAAATGTCAAGAAACTGAACTCTCAGGTCACCTAGAATATATGATCTTTGAAACTGGAACATAATAACTTCACTTTTCTTTCAGTAATTTCTTACATGAGACTTCGTACGTGATCTACACTGTGGTATGATTTCATAATTTGCCACACAATTTTTATCTAAAGGTACAGGAGATCCCAGAGATCCTACACCACCGATAGAAATTTGAGGGAACTTTTAAGAAACTCTTACGAAACATTTTGTACTCAGAAAATGAGAATTTTGAGGAGCTCTCTTTATTGGATGAAAGTTGTAGAATCTTACAAAAATAGGGTTGTTCTTCCATGAATGGGCAATGAGTTTGCAAACTGCCCAACTTTACTTTGATGCTACTGTGTTGCTTGACTGTGAAGGGGTGATTTTCTAACGAAGGACTTCTAAAAATTAAAATATTTTTTTATGATATCCGCCCAAAATGTGAAATTGACATGAGGAGTTTCTATAAATAGTATTTCAAATGTCGAAAAGATCGATCTTTTTTACTCGTTATGAAAATAAGATGTACATTTCTTCTTGTTATTCGTATTCGTAAGAACACTAAACCTAGCATTTCAGTTCTGTTTCATGAAGCTGCTAGCCTGCTAGACCATAAGACGATAGACATTTTTCTTGCAATAAAAGATGGGATGTGACCGATCAATTCGTACATCGTTTTGGTAATGTTATTGCCGGTTTCCATCTGGCAACGATAGCCGCAGTTGGATAAAGGAATGGTGGCACGGTTTATCCATAGATGGTTTATCGAAAGAGACATCACAAAATTGTTCTTTCTGGGCCAGAGTGGACGTACAGCTACTCCCGTAATCTTCAGCATGGCAAGTTCATGTATTCGTTATTCACCGTTGATTTATTCATATTTCTGTTCATTGGAATCGGATGTTGTTCTCACTCGACGATGGCATGTAGCTGATCATTCAAGTTCTCGCGCCTATTTTTGTTGACTGTGTTATTTGCTGGTGAAACTCGCTGTAGATCGCGGCAGAAAAAGTGGATGTTTGTTATTAAATCCATCTGAGGTATGTGTATGCACTAGTTCTTCTTCAGATTTTCAGTTTTCTACTCTTCTTTTTGCTAATCATAGAGTCTGTAACCGATGAATGACTGCATTGAGCTTAAAAATGCCACAATTCTGCTATTTTTAGTGATCGCAAAGCCATACCGAAAACACTTATGGTCCAAAGCATGGAGAATCTTCTCCAATTGAAATTTTGACGAAATTCGATTTATCCGATCGTGCAATGATTTTTTCCGGAGAGTGGTCAAAACGGCCGAAAATGGCCTAAGTTTTGCTGCGAAACGCGGAAGTAAACACAACGACGGCACCTGATTGGTCAATCATAGGAGAAAATGCGATCTGATCAGAGCGTGAGTCAGAACCCCACGGGATCTTTTGACAAAAGAAAAGATTTGACGGCTATGCTCATAATAATAATAATAATAATAATAATAATAATAATAATAATAATAATAAGAATAATAATAATGGAAACTTTCATTCTCATACCTAAATAAAAAATTTTACAACAAGATAAAGATCTAAAATGTAAAAGTTACAGAATAGAAAAAATAATTTTATTTGTGACTACCACTCTCCATAAAAGGGCATGCTAGTCAAGCCTTGCTGCTTTCAAAAATGTTCCTTCTTTAAATTGTTAAAAGTTCTGGATTGGCCCAGTCCTTGTCTTTCCTACAAAATATGTAGTATGTTGTCCCTATGCATATGTTTACAGTCTTTCTAACAATGTTTTTTGATGGAAGTTCCGAAAGTCCAATGATCTTTAATGTTTGCAGCATGCCATTTCCATCATCATCCTTGCACATCAATCCAAGGGCGCTCATGCTCAGATTCACAAATGTTGCTTTCTCGTACTTTTCCTGTAGATCAATGATGGTAGAATTGTATTTTCCTATCTTTCTTGCACAATTTTCTTTCACGTTGGTAACAAAGCCGCAGGTTAACTCTAGAATGATGACGATCCTCTCTTGATAGACTATGATGATATCTGGTCGCTTTAGTGTTCCTGTGACAACTGTGGGGCATGGGTCCTAAAATAGAATCCTAGGTGGAAGCAAAATCTGGCAGGGATCAAATGTAACCATGAGAAATACCGAAAAAAACAGGATTTCAGACGAAAACGAGGGCTGGCAAAGAGGAACAGATGACTTTGAGGATGATAGACAAAAAAGAAATCCAAATGTAAAATCCGGTTGGCAAAAACCAAGCGTGACAATCATTGGTGATTCTATGCTGCGAAATGTGAAAAAGAAAGATTTGAATGATGAAGTGAAGAACGTGCGGTGTTATGTTAAATCCTTTTCAGGAGCGAAAGTTGAAGATATGAAGTCGTATTTGCAGCCAACAATAAATTTGAAACCTGCCAACATCGTTTTCATGTTTGGGACAAATAACCTTAGAACCGACTCTCCGAAACAAATTGCTGAGAATATCATTGAATTGGCTAAGACTACAGCAAGTCAGATTGAGCACGTTGCAGTGTCGAGCATAGTGACAAGGGCAGACTCCCTTCAACTGGATAACAAAAGGAAAGAGGTAAATTCTATACTGGAGGAGGAATTAGCAAATATTGGAATCCCTTACATAAATCAAGACAACATAAAACATAGTCATCTCGATCGCTGGGGTTTACACCCAAACTTTGCAGGTACACACCTTCTAACAGGAAATTTCATTGAATATTTAAAATCATGACTTTGTAAAAGTTGTATTGTTACTGATGGGAATATCAACGTACAGCCAGGGTCTGACCATGATATATCATTATGTGAAATTCTATATGCTGGAACTGCAACTTCAGCATCCGATCTCAGTGATCTGAATTCTGAAATTGCTGAAATAAATAGTGCTACCTCCTTTACTTCTGATGATTCAGATGTCTCCTGTGACATTGACAGATTTTTTGAGCCGAGAACAAAATGCCATAAAAATCCCATGTTGGTATTTTTAAATATCAATAGCCTTAGAAACAAAATAATCGACCTCAGGGAAATTGCCGAAAGATGTCTCCCCGACCTCTTGTTGATTGAGGAAACAAAACTTAATCCAAGTTTTAAAACAGAAACACTACAAATGAAAAATTATCAGAGTCCCCTTCGAAAAGATAGAAATGAATTTGGAGGAGGGCTAATGCTGTATGCTAGAACTGGAATCGTATGCAACAGAGTGCATTCCCTAGAAACCTTACAGCTAGAGCTAATATGTTCTGAAATCACTATTCAAAAGAAGAAATGGATTTTGTACTGCATTTATCGACCACCAGATTTAAATGTTAGGTTTTTCTTTGATAAATTGTCTACGTCTTTAAATGCTGCTCTTGATAAATATGATAGCATTATTATCATGGGTGATATAAACATTGATACGCAAAACGATCAGAACCCGGGCTACAATAACTTTATTACATTTTGTGATGTTTTTGGGCTCTCCAATCTTGTAACTGGCAAAACTTGTTTCACCAAACAAAGAAATTCTTCAATTGATGTTATTCTCGCCAACAAACCAAGAAATTTTCAAGCAACCTCAGTTTTCGAAACAGGGCTAAGTGATTGTCACGGATTGGTAGCAACCACTATGAAAGCTCAAGTTCCTCGGCTCAGACCTAAGATAATCAAGTATCGTAGTTATAAGAACTTTGATGATGAGCTTTTCCGAGAGGAAGTGAAAGGCCTTGACCTTGGTTGTGACGTTGATGATCCCAATCTTCTGTATGATAATCTTACTGCACATTTTAGATCTACTGTAAACAAGCATGCGCCCATGAAAACAAAGATCTTGAGAGGGAACGATGCTCCTTTCATGAATAAAGAACTAAAGAAAGCAATTCATGTTAGGTCACGCATGAAAAACAGACTAAACAAGGATCCATGCAACGAAAATCGGGCGAAATTTAAACAACATCGCAACAAATGCGTAAAGTTAAGAAGGAAAGCGATTAAAGCTCATTTCAAAAAGGCTACAAGTAAAGGAATCATGTCTAACAAGGAATTTTGGGATCTCGTTAAGCCCTATCTATCTAATAGAGGAGGCCTATCGGATAACAACATAACGCTCGTAAAAGATCAGAAAATCATCACAGATGAGCCAACTTTGTGTCAGCTTTTCAACGACCATTACATTAACATTGTACAAAATTCAAGTGGTAGAAAACCAACCAATGTTGCAGATGCAACTGATTTAGTAGATGATCGTGATATTGTTAAACTCATTTTAGAAACGTATAGCAATCATCCAAGTATCTTAGCAATCATTGAACACAGGGGTAAAGTTTCAGAATATTTTTCGTTCAAAGAGGTAACCACTAATGAAGTAAAGGAAATAGTTAAATCTCTTGATTGTCGGAAATCAACAGGCGAAGATTTGATACCTCCTAAGCTAGTATCTTTATCAGCAGACGAATTGACTGTCCCTTTAACAGATGCTATCAACAGCAGTATCCGTAATTGTAAATTCCCAGATAATGGAAAACGTGCAGCGGTAAGCCCCCTTGATAAAGGAGAACAAAATAAAACTGTTGAAAAAACCTTCCGCCCGATAAGTGTTTTAAATGTTTTCTCAAAAGTTTTTGAGAAAATCATCAAAAAACAACTGATGCCATACCTTGATAAAACTCTTTCTATCTATATTGCGGCTTATAGGGAACGTTATGGTACGCATCATGTATTGATAAGACTAATTGAAGATTGGAGATTGAAATTAGATAATGATCAAATCGTAGGTGCCGTCCTCATGGATTTATCAAAGGCCTTTGATTGCATACCGCACGATTTACTCATAGCAAAATTATCCGTTTACGGATTTGATGAAAATTCTTTAGTTTTAATATATTCATACTTAAAGCGACGTGATCAATGTGTTAGGATAAACAATGTTTATGGCTCGTTTCAGCGCATACTTTCCGGTGTTCCACAGGGATCTATACTTGGTCCGATCCTTTTCAATTTTTACATAAATGATCTACTACTTTTCATTAGGGAAGCCGAAGTATATAATTACGTAGATGACAATTCTTTGGTTTCTTCCTCTAAAAGCATGTCCGTCTTACTGAAGGTCTTGGAGGGGGAAGCGAATATTGCTCTTAAATGGTTGGAGGAAAATGAGATGATTGCAAATCCAAAGAAATTCCAGTCTATTTTGATCAAGAAAGACCGTTCAGATACCAGTGGTGTTGACATTAGCCTCCGTGATAAGAACATCAAAACAGAAAAAACTGTAAAGCTTTTAGGTATCAAACTAGACAACAAGCTAAATTTTGATCCACATATTTCAGATTTGTGCAAGAAAGCTGCCACACAATTGAATGTACTAAAAAGGCTTAAACAATTTATTGGTTTTGAAGAAAGGAAGACACTTGTTCAAAGTTTCGTTTATTCCAACTTTAATTACTGCCCTTTAGTATGGCATTTTTCATCTGCAAAGTCGCTGCAAAAAGTCGAACGTATACAAGAGAGGGCATTAAGATTTCTGTTCAATGATAACAATTCTACATATGAAGAGTTATTGACCAAATCAGGTAAAAATTATATGCACGTTTCTCGTTTAAGAGCTCTTTGTATCGAAATCTTCAAAACTATGAAGCAACTAAATCCTGTTTTTATGCAAAACATATTTTCTTTCAAATCATCTGCTAATCTGAGTCGCTCTCAGAGAAATCCACATGATCTGTTACATCATAGACCTAATCAAACTAATTTTGGTACCAATAGCCTAGAGCCTTTAGGGCCTCAAATATGGAATGGACTCCCGAATGAAATGAAGTCTGCTCAAAATATACACATTTTTAAGAGATTGATAAAACAATGGGATGGAATGCAATGCAACTGCAACGCATGTCAATTTGAAAAACACAATATCAATCAAAAGTAATTAGAATAAAAGATCCATGAAATACTATTATTGAAACAGTGTGGCATTTTAATTAGTTTAGTTATATTGTATATTTGAATAGTTGTAAATATTTTCGAAATTGATTAGCTTCTCTTATTCTATATATTTAGAAGCTATTTGTATTATGCATTTTTTTTTCGAAATAAAATAAGATGACACACACACATGGGTAGCCTGGAATATCATCAAAGACTTGCATGTCCCTCAGGTCGCCAATGCTACTCAAGAGAGTTGCCAGGATAGAGTTATGCCTCCAAGTGTACCTCCCTTGTTGACGATGAGCTTTACAACCCGAAACAACGTGCAAAAGGGATTGACTATTTTCCTTACATGCAAGGCATGTGTCCATGGTTGCTTTTCCCCATAGGACGATATTCGTTAATGTAGCTAATGTATTATTCATATACCTGTTCGTAAAGTTGTAGATATTAGATGGGAGAATGTCTCTTACATCTATCCATAGCTTTTTGAGTTGCTCATTGCTGACATTCCACATCTGTTTCACAATGTACCCTTGATACGGTAGATTATTTGAAATCTTTTCAATTTGTTTGGCTCTCACATATTTTGTCACGTCACTTGTATCTTTGTATTGATCAACTTGGGTGTTTTCTTGCGCCGTGGCTTGATGCAAATAGTTTACATCGGAATAATAATAATAATAATAATAATAATAATAATAATAATAATAATAATAATAATAATAATAGTAATAATCAGAACATTAGAACAGAGGCATTGCAAAAAAGTACGCTGCTTGGAACTGCAAGAATAATAATAATAATAATAATAATAATAATAATAATAATAATAATAATAATAATAATAATTTTAACAAATAGCAGTGTGTTTTTATATATTTTATTTTCTGTTGTTTTTTTATGGTGCTTTTAGTTTAATTTAATACTAATAATAATAATAACAATAACAATAATAATAATAATCAGAACATTAGAACAGAGGCATTGCAAAAAAGTACGCTGCTTGGAACTGCAAGAATATTACGAAGAACATTGGAAATGTAGACTTTTCTTGAATTTTTAAAAAGGATAACGATCAGTGCAGAAAACCCTTAGACCTGAGGTTACTAGTTGTAACCAGATCGAAAGGACAAAACTACCAGTGTAATACTGAGCGTAACAATACGAACCATAATAATAATAATAATAAAAATAACAATAATGCAACAAAAAGTATGTAGGTAGCACCAAAACAAAATTTAGGCAAAGATTCAATGTTTACAAATCATATTTCAGATCTTACGCACGCAAACATAACGAGGGATCACTCGGCATGGGTAAATTAATCCCACAAGCAAACTTTTTCAGTCATTTCTTTGAGGGGAGCCACAATGGTAAATTCACGGTTAGGGTTAAAATGATCGATGGGGCTGATGATGTCTTTTCATAGCGACGTAAGGACCTTTTCTGGCTATGAATGAACGGGCTGCAGATGTAGAATTCGATATGTTTGCGTGTGGCGTGGCCTAATTCCTGCCATTGTATCTGATGTCTCTGGGGGGTTTGCTGGCGGTGCTCTATGGTCTTCCTATTTGGCTTCATGTTTTTTGCATGTTTTTACGCTAAAAAACAGTTTGGAACAAAACGTGATTTTCATTCCCACTTGGTTTTAATTTCGGGGGTAGTCATGTTTCTTGGGAATATGGTTCTTTGTAGTAAAAATGTAATTTTACTTGATCTTTAGTTTTACCTTGCCTTGTTTATCACGTAGTATAAATTCTCGGTTGTCCTTTAAAAAGTAGTGCTGACCAAGATTTTTAATCGAAACATTCCCTGATTCTAACAGTTGTGTTTTCAAAAATAACAATAATAATAACAATAATAAAAATAATGATAATTAACATAAGAGACGATAACAACAAAAGATCATCAGACAATACAAAATGAGATAATAGAACAAACAGAAGGTACAATAGAAAACAATACCAGATTGAATGATATCGATAGTGAACAAAGGGCCATTGAAAATCCTTCCTTTACACCAGAGGAGGAGCTAGACAATCATTTCAAAGAAATACAAGAAAAGTCAAACAGAAATATTCGCATGTGAAAACAATCCCTGGGGACTGGAGTAAACGAGATCTAAACACATAGGCGAAAATAAAAGTGGGAATAACAACAGCAGCAACCGGGGAAAGCAAGGGTGGATTCCAGCCTGGGAAAAGCGAACAAACGAGAAAATGAACAGAATTAGGGGCAAGATCTCACAAAATACCGAGAAAATACAGAGAAAAAGGAACAAAAAAAAATCTGACGAGGAAAATGAGAAGAAACAGAAGGTGGAGGAGAACAAGATTAGTATGGCAAAATCAATAAAATATCATAAGGAAAAGAAGAAAGATCAGCTCTTGAGAAACAAAATGAACAGATTGTTTAACTCAGACCAAGAAAAAGTATACAACACGTTTGGAGAAATCTTGAAGATTGATCAAAGCTTTTTTTGGGACACCCGGTATTGAGGTCGCACGAGAAGTTTTCATCGCCATATAGCACAATCTGAAAGATTACTATGTCCAAATGGTCATAATACATCAAAAACTCCAGCGAGAAGATCTCGTCGTTGAGTATCTAAAGAGGCGACAAGCAACAAGAAGCGTTCTGCGTCCTCAATACCACCATTGGAAGGGCACATTGGGTTCATAGTATTCCCAAATTGTGTTTGAATTTGCGAAAATTAAATTTGCTTACACCGACTCTAAGTTCAGTAAGAAATGATAAACCTATTGGGTCATGAATCCTGAAGATAGACTTTACAGGGGGGCAAATAATTGACAAATCTTTTCGCTAAAAACCAGCGACAGATGGTGCACGTTTCAGTTCTGGATCAATATCATTCCACTCAGATAAACAATGAGGATAAAAGCTAGATCTGAATATTTCTGTCCTTGCCGTTATTTGCCCTATTATGACATCCTGGTTGCGAAGAGAGTAAAACGACTGATGAACCTGAGAGATTTGATTCATTGCATAATCAGGGGTTAAATTATTTACAATCTTGTAAAACAAGGTAAGGCGTCTGTTCTACCTATGGGAACTTAGTGATTCACAGCAAAGCTCTTCATACAGTTTTCGCAGCGATGTTCCTCTCTATGTATCTGGTACAGCTGGGGCTGCAGAATACTGAACAGACTCTATCTTTTCCATTAAATTTGGTAAAAAGTTATTTTGGCTAAATTCGCATATTTTAGCTGGGATATGGTATATATCATCCCCGCAGCTAGGTGAGGTCGCACATAGAGCTTGTATGATTCATCTAGAGGTGAAAAAGTGAAAAAGTTGAAATGCACTATGATCAAAATTTGAAAGGCCGTAGGCATATGTAAGCCCACTTTATATCCTGAGTACACTTGTATGAGGTGTACAAGGTATGGCTGGGCCTCATAATACTCACATTGAGCTGATCTCTGATGGCGGCGTTTGGTTTCAAATCACGTGACATTGTCCCACTCCGTACGCTTCTTGTTAACTTATGATGTTTATTTTCGACAAGATTTTCTTCCAAAACTTCAGGATCTGGAACTGTAACCATTTCTGGATAAACCTTGACATATTCGATCAAATCTGCATCCTAAAATGAGAAAAAATAACGTTTTCGGGAAGTGTAGAACAAAGAGCCCATGGAGTTAAATGACAATTTATGTAATAGATTTAGGTTAACAGCTAGGCATGATAGGGCAATGTCATAATCCTTTAACAGTACCAAAATATTTTGCGCCAAACCGTATGGTGCCTTCACTTGCCTGGTTTGGCTGACATCTAATTTGAGACAGATTTTGCCATATTTCTACTTTCGCAACACTATTCATTATCTATATTGTTTCCATTGACATTGCGACACCCTCTGCATCTTTCTATCATCGCATCGAAGGCCCTCACAATCATCTCTTGTGGGATCAGTTCACACTCTCTTTCTATGGCAGCTCGAAGCTCATCTACATTGCTCGGCTGTTCTTCAATTTTGCACCAAATATTATTTTTGATGTAGCCCCATGCGAAAAAGTCTAAAATTGCTAGGTCAGGCGATCTGGGGGGGGGGGGGCCAAGGCACATCACCGCGCTTGCTTATGACCTTGCCATGCAACTGTCCACGTGGATAAGTCAGGAACTGCTCGCTTGTGACGGGTGTTGCGCCGTCCTGCTACCACCACGTAAAATTTCTGTCGATGTTTTGATTTGCGAAATCGCGCTTGATGACATGGCATCTCACTATGCGTAAAGTATTTCCTAGAATTCAATGTTCCTTGGACGAGTCTGTAGCTTTCCTTGGAAATAGAATGTGGCAGCTGCTACCACACGAGATGAAAGACTCCAGCACCCTTCACATTTTCAAAAAGCAAATAAGGTGCTGGAATGGTGATAAATGCAACTGTGGGCTTTGCAAAACACATCTACAACAAGTTGGGTTCATAACAGGATAGTTATTGAAATTCTTGTAATTATACATATACATATACATATACATATACATATACATATACATATACATATTATTTTTAAAATTAGACTCGTAAATTTTGTAAATAGGTAGGCCTTAATTAGCTGTAATTTTAGCTATTGTTTTGTTTCAGCCTACTTTGAAAATAAAAGCATAAAGCTCAAATCCTTACAGGTTGCTGAAGCACGCGGAAATCATCCAATTTCACGGTGCTCAGCCAATCAAATCGCCGCTTTCTAACCCCGTGATATCAAATCGGTCGTTGGAAGGGAATTCTTGAGTACCCTTACGAAAATTGAAATGGCTACTAAGTTACAATAATTACATGGAATTTTTTTTTGAAAAATCGGTAGAAGGGATGCCCGTCTGCAGTTCGTAGCGTGCGTGGACAAATATCTCATTTGGAGCCGAAATTGTATTCATTCTCCGGTCGACGAATATTGACCTTCGTTAAAACATTGATAAGATTCGCTACAAATAAGATATAAGGATAAAAATCTTAGCAATTATGGATATTGCCCTAAGAAATAACCGAAACACTTTCTCTTCTTTTACATATGAAAATCGCAGGCGATTTTCAGCGACCTATGTCAGAAATGTTACTTGGGCCTAAGCTTCTCGCCGATTAAACCTCATACGCTGGCCCCAATAAGGCTTAGTTTGTATTCTTGAGCTAAATGATTCACTTACCAATGACTCAAGCATCAATTTGATTTCATTTTAAATTTAATGTCTCCAAATTTTGTTCAAAAGCATCCAGTCTTAAGCAATTTCTGCAAATTTTCCTTAGTTCCGTCTTTCTCTGCAAGCGCAAGTAACCTGCTCAAATGATTCGACACAGTTGGTGCACTCATCGCACTCATGAACAGATTTGGCACGTCTATCTTTCTCAATTCATTCAAATGGAAACAAAAGGGATAAAACACTGTTTGGCTGTTTGGTACATCGATGAATAGATTTACACAAATAGCAAAGCAAGAAACAGTTTTGAAAGCAGCTTTGTCGAATCTATTCTTGAATCAATGCAATCAAACAAAAGGAACAAAGCTGTCAACGTGCAGCGCAAAAAAATAATTTGTCTGTTGTTTTGTGTCTATTAATTAATGACCCAAACAGCCAAAAAGCGTTTTATCCCATTTGTTTCCATTTGAATGAATTGAAAAATCCAGATATATGATTTTTTAAAGTTTGACTAAATTGCGATCTGTTGATTGAGATCTGTTCTGATGAATTCCGTTTGAAATCTCAAGTTCATTTCTACCAAAGGATTGAGTGCATCTTCTTGAGTAAAGCTTGTGTCTCTAAAACTGTGATCGAATCGCTGTACAGTATATTTTTGAAATATCACAATAACCTAGCAATGTGACATTTGAGCAGGTTACATGCGCTTCTAGAGAAAGACGGAACGAAACAAATTTGCAGAAATTGCTTAAGACTGGATGCTTTTGAACAAAATTTGGAGACATTAAATTGTAAATGAAGTCAAATTGATGCTTGAGTCATTGGTAAGTGAATCATTTAGCTAAAGAATACAAACTAAGCCTAAAACTTTAGCTAAAGGGTCAGCGTATGAGGTTTAATTGGTGAGAAGTTTAGGCCCAAATAACATTTCTGACATAGGTCGCCTGCGATTTTCATATGTACAAGAAGGGAAAGTGTTTGGGTTATTTCTCAGGGCAATATCCATAATTGCTGAGATTCGTATCCTTATATCTTATTTGTAGCGAATTTCATTAATTTTGTAATGAAGGTCAATATTCGTCGACCGGAAAATGAATACAATTTCGGCTCCAAATAAGATATTTGTCCACGCACGCTACAAACTGCAGAGGGGCATCCCTTCTACCGATTTTTTCAAAAAAAAATTTAATGTAATTATCTTAACTTAGTAGCCATTTCAAATTTCGTGAGGGTACTAAAGAATTCCCTTCCAACGACCGATTTGATATCACGGGGTTAGAAAGCGGCGATTTGATTGGCTAAGCACCGTGAAATTGCATGATTTCTGCGTGTTTCAGCAACCAGTAAGGATTTGAGCTGTATGCTGTAAATAAATGAATGAATGATGATGATGATGATGATGAAGTATGGTCCCAGGATCCTTCCATATCGGGTCATGCCGAGCCAAACCATAACATGTGATGTACCCTGGGTCCTTCCTTTCATTTTCATTTTCATTTCACTTCCATTTTAGAATTACTTATGCACAGTAGCCCGCCCCGTCAGTCAGTAGGACTGATTTTCAGGGGACCGTGCCAAAAACTTTACAAATTAAAAATCTACCAAAATTAATGACGGGAAAGGAAACTAATTATAATCATAAATATTTTATTTACATCTGTTTACAATAAATTCACAATCGACCCTTTATCTTGCTCTTAAAAGAAGATAAAGAGGGCGCTTGCTTGGCCTCGCGGCTGAGATCATTCCAGCTTTTTGTTCCGCGAAACTTGAACGCTTTCTGCCCATTATTAGTTTTCATGAATGGCACTAACAAGTCAGTTTTTGAATTTCTAAGGTTGATAATATTGCGATCAGAATTTCTAACAAACAAATGCGAGAGATAATCAGGCACAAGACCATTAACAGATATAAATACAGTTGTTGCAGTCTCACTTCTGATCATATCCCTCACAGTTGGCCGTTTTAACTCTGTAATCAAAGCTTTGGCAGGAGCATCGTAGCTGCTATTTGTAATAATTCTAGCGGCACGATTCTGCAATGTTTGAAGCTTAACCAGTCGGAACTCAGCACAGTTCCCCCACACAAAACAGCAGTACCGAAAATGTGGCTCTACAATACCTCTATATAATTTGCAAAGTACATTCAAAAAACCTAATGAGCAGCAGGACACTTTGACTTGAACGGATTTAATTTACTAATCCCACACGAGGTACTGGTCAACTTGGACACCGAGATACTTAATACTGTCGACGAGTTCTACCAAAGGCCTATAGGACGAGAGATTATAGTCGTCCCGTTGCAGTTAATTTCTAATGTTTGGTTTGAAAAAATACCTATGTTCTCCTTGGTGGTTTCTTCTTTCATAAATTTCTTGGTTTTGCTTTCTAAACGACAAATATCCCATCTTTTATCAAGTTGAAATAAACAGCTTGCTCTGCATACTGTTTCAGCAACGCCATTTTTAACTTATGGAGAACTAACGAAAGTGAGATTAATCTCTGGCCAGCGTCGGAAGGAGAATGGGTGTGACATGCGTTGTTTCTTATTGTTTCTTCGTCTACCAAGGCTTGTAACCCAGCTACTACCATATATAGAAGCGTGTCCTGGCACCTCTCAATTTTGATTGGTTGCCGTATTGTTGCGCGGGCTTTTCAAACCGAATGAAGGTAACGAGCCATGGACCGTCACATGACACGCTTATAGCTTCCTGATTGGGTAAGAGACAGTGCATGACAGACCCATTCAATAATGCAAGAGGCTAAGAACAACAACAACATCACTTTAGTTATGTACATTGCAAATGGCCGCCAAGAGACGAGGCGGCACGATCAAACAGTTCATTTCTGCTTGAGAAAACATGTGATTTATGTCGTTTAGAAAGCAAAACCAAGCAAGTTATGAAAGAAGAAACAACCAAGGAGAGCATGAGTAAGTTTTTCAAACCAAACATTAGAAATTAACTGCAACGGGACGACTATAATCTCTCGCCCTATAGGCCCTTGGTTCTAAAGGGGAATCATCGATCACAGATGCAGGAGAATCCACAGTGTTTTCACCAATATTTTTAAATTTGGTCTAGATTACCATTGCTTGAGTCTTGATTACATTCAAAGAAAATTTATTGCCCTGAAGCCATTCTTTCAAAAATTTCAATTCGCTGGTGAGCGTTTCAGTAAGATCCTCAATGCTCTAAGAGGAATAGGATATGCAAGTATCGTCGGCATACATCGTAACTTTGCAGTTTTTCAAGGCGAATGGCAGATCATTCATATAGATTAGGAAGAGAAGCGGACCTAAACAAGAGCCTTGTGTAACACCACAGCTGATGCTTCCGATGTCAGATTCCACTCCATTAACCTTAGTGAATTTATGACAACTGCTGAAATATGATTTGAACCATTGAAGTTCAAGACCCTGAATTCCGTACTTAGATAGCTTTTGGATAAGTATGGCATGATCAACAGTATCAAAAGCCTTCTTAAAATCAATGAAACTATTTGTTGTAAATTTTCCACGCTCAATATTAAAGTACCAGCCATTAGTGCCAGAAAGCAAGCAAGTTACAGTGGGATGCAGTGCTCTAAAACCTGATTGGCCAGAATACAGAAGTTTATGTTTGTCCAGATAATCATATATTTGGTTGCAAATCAATTTCTCAAAGAGTCTTGCAAGAAATGGGAGCACAGAAATCGGTCTATAATTGGAACTATTGTTTTTTCTCCATTTTTAAAGATTGGGGCAACCCTTGCAACTTTCCAATTTTCAGGGAAAATTTCTGTGCAATTGAGAGGTTGAAAATGTCACAGAGAGATTCTGCAGTGACAGAGAATCCGATCTTTAGGAAATGATTAACAATGAAATCAGGACCGAAACCCTTGGACGTTTAGAATTTACCAAAAACCTTTTCTGTCTGAGGAACATCAAAGGCTTGTAGTTTAAACTGTAGATTTCAGGGTTAACTTCCAGCTTATCTTCAACAAGGGGGTTAGTTTTCTGTGGAATTTTGTCACTAAGACATTTGCCAATATCACAATAGAAGTGATTTTAAGATCACCTTGGGAAAGGGCTATCTTATTAGTAAAATAATCGCGCATTAAATCTTTGTTTAATCTGACCCTATTTCTCGTTTGTTTATAAGCATTCATCAAAATTTTGGACTTTGAGCGTACAGCTGCCAATTTTAACCTGTCTCATGTAGCAGACAAATATTTGAAATCCTTCGTCAACCAGGGGCAAAATTTTTCTGAAACCCTGGAGCATGTTTTTCAAGAATCACCGAGAACAAATTTGTCCATTGCCCAACGATGAGATTGATATCATCGGTATTTGAAACAATGCTTTTCCAGTCAACTTGCTGAAGATCACTAAGAAAGTTTTCTTGGTTGAAATTTTTCATTTGCCCAGTGGAAATGTTTTTGTGCTGTTTTTTAGCAGTATTTCTAAATCTTTTAACACAGTAGACCAAATAGTGGTCACTTACAGTTGTTTCAAAAACACCAGATTCTACTATAAAAGCCTTATTAGTTGTGGCAATATGATCAATCAGAGTTGCAGTTGCAAGGGTATCCATTGTACTTCCTTTGATCAACTGTTTTAAACCGAGACGATCATAAATGTCCAGCAAGTTCTTAGAATGTAGTGAAAGGTTTTCGGGGGTAAAAGTATCCTCAGCCTCAAAAATTATTTGTAAACAATCACAGTTTGTGTCACCAAGGAGGATTATATCCCTGTTCTCTTTGTCGAGAACCTGTAAACACTCTTCCAGTTGACGAAATATTTCAACTGGCGCGTCTGGAGGACGGTACCACGACATAACAAGAAACGGTGCAGCCTTCACAGGCTTCACCTCAATACATAGACCCTCTAAATTTGATAGTGGAAGGCCTGTCCTGACGATGAATTTATCAAAAGAAGTATCTTTTACATACAAAGCTACACCACCACCATTGCGGTTACGATCACTTCTCTTAATCGAATAGCCCTCAATAATGACAAGATCATCATCTATTTTATCATCAATTTTAGTCTCATTAACGGCCAGAATATGAATCCCAAGGTTATTAACAAGAAGACGATTCTCGACAATATGACGTAAAAGGGTATTGACATTAATAGAAGCAATCGCCATACCCTTTTTGAAGCCTAGACTTGCAGTGCTGTTGGTCACATGATTGTGTAGGGAAATGGTGCAGATGTCTTCTCAGTGGCCGAGCAATCAACCTCTTTATCTTTTACCTCAATCATATTTAGTCAAAAAATTAATGCACAAAGTAAATTGTTAGAAAGAATGTTATCACCATGTCGATGGAGATGGATCAGACTTCTGTTAAGATGTTGGTTGCCATGTGTGTTGTTGTGTTCCAAAAAGGCAAAATCATTCTGTGAGCACAAGTCCTGGAGAACAAAGTTTACTCCCTTACGGTCCAACATACTGACCAGCAGGGTGACCACTCCCATGTGGAACATAGAAAATGGCATTGTGTGTATTAATTTCCGAATTCAAGGAAAAGATTGCCTCGTCAGAAGTGACCAAATTAGTAATAAATGCAGCATCAGCATTGCATTGGTTTACGAACCACCGACAAAACACTTCCCTCTGGGCGGGGTCGTGGGGTGGCAATTCGTTTCTCCTGATCATCTTGTATAGGTGCAATTTTAAGTCCAGCCTAACGATTCTACTTAATGAGCTTCCTGAAATTCCAAGACCATTTCTCCTGGAAGACACTTTTCCATCCTCCTCTAACGTTCTCTGAACCATGTCAACATTCTGTTGTGAGCGAGCAGTTCTTGGGCGACCACTGCTATTCTTATTTCGGTTAAAGCTCGTGCCGTGCTCTCTGTATTTTCTGTAATTTTTTATGCTCTTTTTGGTTGGAGCAGCAATGTTAGGCCAATGATTGACCCAATCCCTTCGAACTTAATTTGCATTTTCCACCCTAGCCATTTCCAAACAAATCCATACCCGATGTTCCTTCGTTAGCTGCATGCTTACAGGGGACTAACAGCAAATCATTTTTTGGTTATATGCCGGTAACGATAGTTGAAATTGGCAAGGGAAGAATACTCTATTATTTTCTGCGATCAAGCAAAACAATCTGTGAATTCCTAAGGCATTGAACGAGTAGATCAAAAAAGTTTTGAAAGGAATTATTTTCTTGTAACGCAAGCATGTATTGGTATCACTTACATTTGCTTCATCAAAAATGAGGCGTGCTCATGTAGCAAGAACTTCCACATTTTTCTGAACAACTAGGCGTCTAGTGGAAACTCCCATGGGTTTTCTGGAAGAGCATGGATCAATGTTTTAAGGAACGAGGTTTTCAACAACTTTCTAAACAAATTAATTTAAAGCAAATATCAGTTTTAACTGAGGCGTTGCTATCCCGCTACAAAAAACCTGTTGACACTATAGACGGCGTGTGCCTGACTCCCTCATAACATTTAGGCCTACAGTTTTAGTCTTGACGATAATCTTGCGTTTCGGTACTCATAACTCCAAAAATGTTCAACCTACAATGAAAATCGAACTTGTGACATCTAAGTTAACCTTTATGCAATAAGGCTGTCCATGTTTCAAGGTTCTGTCCTTTTTCAAAATGGCGACACGCATTAAATATGTCGCGTCAAACGTTTCGAGGGCTATCGGTTTTCTGAAGCACGCGAGGAGCCTCGTCCCTTCTTCTTCCTTGATTAGTTTGTAAAGACGTTTTGTGGAACCGCATTCTCGTTATTGTTGCTCTGTTTGGGGTTGCTGTAGTTCCACAGAAAAAAGCAGCTTGCAGAATCTACAAAACAGAGCTGTTAGAATAATCACTGGTAGTCGTTTCGATACCTCCGCCATGCCCCTTATAAAAAGTCTTGGTTAGCAAATGATTGAGGACTTGAATGGTTCCGAGACCAAAGTCATGGTATTTAAGGCATTAAATGGTCTTGCTCCTCAACACTTGACCGAGCTTTTCTCAAGAAACTGGTAGGGCTCCCTTCATACCCTCCGAAGTACCTCTACTGACCTAAAGCTACTATTAATGAACAGTGGAAATGGTCAAAGATGTTTTTCATTCAGAGGAGTAAAATACTGGAACAGCCTCTCAGCTGAGTCGAAGCAAGCCGTAAAACTCAGTAGTTTTAAAACAACTATTTAGAAAATGCTTCTTTTTTTGCATTTATTTTTCTTCTGTAACTTCGAAAAATTTTGTATTTTATATTTTAATTTTGACATCATGTACTGTAATTATTTTAATCGTAGGTAGAGCCCCATCGCCCTGTTCCGATCACTGGCTCCTGTAAGCGCTTATGTGTACAATCTCGGGGTGTTTGTTTACAAGAGGAATGGGTCCTATAATTAAAAAAGTGCGCGAAAAAATACTTTACTGACACCATGAGCTTCAAGTTGAGACGTGGTTTACTTTTTTCTGGCGTGTGAATCCAGCGATATGGGAAGATAAAAGAGGCCTACCTGTGATGGAATCGCAAGTAGTCGCCATTTTTCACTTTGTGTTTCCTTGCAGCAATTATATTTTCTCGTGTTTTTCTGCTACTGTTTACTAGAACCGCAGTCAAAACATTTCAAACTTTACTCCAACTCTCTAAGCGAATACTCACAGAAAAATTTCGATCATAATATCTTCTGCTTCCCTGCCGGAGGTAAAGTTCTAACTGCAGTCAGATTGGCTACCGATCGCCCTCTTCCGACCACGAGGTTTGGCTTCGAATTCTGGGATTCCTTCTCAATAAAGAGACGGGGTGGTAAGGGAAACAAAGAAAGAAACCTCATCAAGGGGTTTCGTTGACTTTGGATGCGCGTGAGGTAGTGTTTGAATTAATGCCAGGGGGGCATTGAAGTATGGGAAGTGGGCTATGCTAGAGTGTTGCCAGTAATCTTGTAACAGACTGCAAATTCCAATCGTAAATTGCTTAATTACACGAATAATGAGGCAAAATGTTTCTTATAAAACGATAACATGAGATAAATAGCTTTTGTTATGTGCATGGCATCCATTTCAATTGGAAACTGCGCTTTCTTGAGACCTCTGCGAAATTCATGCGTGAGCTTGTGTGATCGGAACAGGGCGATAGAATGAAGATATCGCGATTTTATCGCTGTGTTTTCCGACAACGATTTCACAGAAGACGGTCGCTAAATGTACAATAGCTGTTTTCTATATTTTAAACTATGAAATAAGGAATAATTCATTAGCATTAACATTTCCCATAACATTTACTTAGGCCAAGTAACTCAAGATTTCTTTTTCAGTGATCCAAACAGGGCGATGGGGCTCTTTATTCCATAAATTGTAAGATTTTTGACGGAGGGCCCCTTGTAAATCAGCCTTTGCTGAAGGGTTACCCTCCTATAAATAAATGAAATGAAAATTTCAAATGATATTGTTGGCTCCGTATTTGAAATCAGGCGGACTAATGTGAACAGACAAAATCGGAAATTCTTCCCTCCGTTTTTGTACAAAAACAGAGCAATGTGAACGGGTAGCTTTGATGCAACAAAAACTGATGAAAACAAAAACGCAGCAGTGTGATCGGGGCTTTAAATTATTACACTTGTAATTAGGTTCTATTAGCTAAAGTATTCATAATTGTGTAAACTTTTAACACGGCCATCTGTAAAGCATTCGTCTATTGATGGGGTCAGAGTGTGTAAAGATTTAAAAATGAAAATGAATCAATGAAGCATCTTTTCTGTTGGTTGAAAGAACGCATCCTTTATTTTACGTTACCCGATACATATCATATCGTTCTGCTGTGGCTCTCAACATGGTTAATAATTAGCTGCTTGAAACGAATATAAAGGTAGTTCTGTGAAGACTAATCAAATAATTGCATAAAAAGGCTCACCTTTTCAAAATATATCATCGTGTATTCGATGCAATTCATGGAGAATCGTGGAAACTCTACCATTAAGTACATGAAGTTCGAGCATCGCTTCTCTTTCTGTCGTTAAAATGAAATTGAAGTAATAATAAAGATACATGAAAAACAGAATACTGTAAATCGTACACTTTATCACTTGTTAAGATTTAGCAAAAAAGAACCAATTAGATCACAGAATTTTTTGCTAATATTTTCAATTCTGTTTCTTGAACTATGAGCAAGCTTGTCAAAATTTTCCGTTTCAAAAATGCTGCAAACAAGGAAAAACGTTGAATACATTTGCCGTTTTAGTGAGCATACGAGTCAAATCTTTCAATAGGGCACAGGGAAACCCGCAAATCTTCCAATTTCACGGCCATAACCCAATGATATCGTCCTATTCCGATCACATGACTGAAAATAAGGCTTTCGAGATAAATTTTCGAGTACCTTCACGAGAATAACAATGGATATTCGACTAATAAAGATACAGAGCTGGTTTTACCACGAATCGATTCGAGAGGCCCCACTCTACATTTGTTTTTCGGCATTTGGTTGAAATCGCATCAGGGATCGGCATTACATCGAATTTCATTCCTTCGAAAATTGGCCTATGTTCAAGAATTCTTCAGGAACGCTACAAATAAGATATAGCTTTCAAAATTCCACATGTTACATGAATTATGTCCAGGAATAACATGAAAATATTTGTTTGTGTGATTTTTGAAAATCCTTGACGAATTAAAGCTATTTGCTGCCAGGAAACTAATGGGCCTACCTTCACCCGCAGCAAAATCCCAGTAATCGGCATTAAATCACTCCTTTTCGCAATAATAGCCAGCCGATAATATTCTTTCCAATTCTTAGTCTCTTGTGAAAAAAATACTTGTATCTCCAAAACTATTGTTAATCAGTTAAAAGTGACTGCTTTGCAGTTTGAAACCTTTTTCTTGTGGCTCAGGAAAATCAATTGGGAGAAAATGAGAATGCAAAAAAGATGAAACTTTAAATATTTGCAGGGAGACAGAATTCTTCGTGTTGAGTGATTTGAAATATGTATGTAAACTTTGTTTCTAGGTTGCAGATTGTTGTATCATGAAAAGAACTGAGAAGATTTCTGGAGGTTTCAACAACAAATTTCCTCCAACACAGAAACCGATAACCAGCAACCAAGGAAACAAGATGACGTTTATTGTACAAGTGAACATTTGAACAGATGAAAATTTCTTGCATATTAGATGAACTCCTAATGAAGGTGGAGCACATGTACAAATATGAGCAGATAATTAACAATGATGACAACAAACTGTTCACAAACAAGCATTCCTAATTTTGTGTAATTCTTGTAATACTCAACTGCGTATCACTTGTAACTAAACTGATAACAAATTATTTGATATTTTGATACTTAATACTTGAAAGTTTGATACTTGTCTGCGTTATGGCATCCGGTAACATCGTAATCAAACAGTTGTCATGCACTGAAGATGCTACCAAAGGGCAAACGTAGTCAGCACTGAGAGATTTGACAAAAAAGCGCAAAGACTAAAGTGATGCAAGTTTTGTTTGCGTAGTTAGGTCCTCTTCAATCCTACATTATGTAATCAAACAGTTTGATATATTATCATTTTTGCATATGGAAGGGAATCTGTGAGTCACAAAATTTTTTTAGCCAAAATAAATGTGTGGCTGCTAGCCAATCATCATCTTTCATAAGAATATTTTGTTAAGTTTTTCTTGTAAAAAAGTGAGCGTAAGCAATTGTTTCTCATTTTGTCTCCAAAATTTTTGCTTCCTAATTCCATTAATTAATTAAAAAATTTTTTAGCTGGGTGTAATCAAAAGACTCCAGTGTTCGCGTATTATTCACAAGTCAAATTAATGTCAAATCAATACCTGAACATCAGCCCCCTGGCTGTCCTCAGGCAATTGATCACATACATGATCCTGGATGGTGGCAGGGCATTTGAACCAAAGTGAAAAATTACATCACATAGTTTGAGCCATATTTTGGGCTCTTTGTATGGCCATATTCTAAGTCTGTAAGACCAGGGCATTTGATGGGGGTTGCTTGCCAAGAAGTGGAGGATTTACCACTGATGATGAAAAATGGTACTGATAGGTCATCCTGTTAAAACATTCGATTATTATTATTATTAATATTATTATTATTATTATTATTATTATTATTATAATTATTACTATTATTAATATTATATAAAAACACACTGTTATTTGTCAAGACGTTTCGATTAGAATCTTCATCAGTTTACTTTACAACTCCGGACAGCCAGGTTTATATACAATGTAAATAAAATTAGATTAACATAAAATTTACACAAAATCAAAATTACGATACCCTTGATACATTATTATTATTATTATTATTATTATTATTATTATTATTATTATTATTATTATTATTATCATTATTATTATTATATGAAAAAACACACTGTTATTTGTCAAATATTATTATTATTATTAATGTTGCAATAAAAGTATGTCGGTAGTAGACTGATTACGATTGAGTCCTAGTAATCGCTTCCACCCACCCACCCTACTCGCTCATACTAGGACTCATGGCTTCCCAGCCAAATGGCTGGCCCTATTTAGGCCGAGTACCACAGGAAGTTGTGTTACCAATCACAGAGCTTCATTTTGGTCACATGACCTAATTTCGTGGTCACATGATTTTTTTCTTGCCAATGATTGGTTCATTTTCAGTAGCTGCCAAAAAGAGGCTAGAAATGATATTTCCCGGACCACTGATTGACACAACCGAAAGATGGCGGCAACTAGTCGCAAAGCTGCGAGGCCGAAGCACTTCAGGGCTTAGGGGCGAAGGCTCTGCAACAACAATCGTCTTTCGTTCCTTGGTGAGCTCAATTGAATATTTGCAGCAGTTGCAATCATTGAAGAGAAGAGGAAGACTACATTCGTAAGAAAATGAGTTCAGTCTCGACAATGCCTTTGATCAGTTCAAAGCCGCGGCCCGCGTCGACAGGGTCGAAACCCCTTCGCGCCATTTTTCTCTCTCACCCAGACCAGACCCAGACCCAGACCCAGACCTCAAATCATATCGTTGTGAGCCGTTGTGGCGCCAAGTTTCGTCAGTATTCGTCATTTCTTCTCGTTCTGTTTTTACTACAATTTAAAAGTCAAGTCGTCGATGGAGTAGGCGTCTTGTTCTTTTTTATAAGTTTGTTAACAACCTAACACCAGATTATACAAGAGTGCCAATTCCACCTTTGCTAGAATCGTCTTACCCTTTTCGCAAACGCAACGTAGTTGGGCGAATCTGTGCAAGAACAGTCAGTTATGGTGCAAGTTTTTATCCTCATTGTCTATCTGAGTGGAACATGCTTGATCCTGAAATCAGATCATTACCCACAGTAAGTGCATTCAAGAACAAATTATCATCTCTCATTCGTCCCCCTGTAAAATCGGTTTTCAGTATTCACGATCCAAAAGGTTTAGCAATTCTTACACAGTTACGTGTGGGTCTTAGCAAACTAAATCTCCACAAGTTCAGGCACAATTTTAAGGATACAATAGATCCAATGTGCTCAATAAACGATGGCATTGAGGATACGGAACATTATTTGCTGTTCTGTCACTTGTATGTTGTTTGCAGACGTGATCTTCTCAACAGTGTCAATGCAATATTGCACCAACATGGCCTGTCAAACCTTTCTAACAAAATTATGCTTAGAGTTTTGTTGTATGGCGATGAAAGGCTGCCAATTGTCTCGAATACAGAAGTCATCAAGGCAACTCTGAAATACATTCATGCATCAGAACGTTTCCGATAAATCGCTGCAATTGTTTCCTCTCGCAAACAGTTTCCCTTATTTTTCATTACGTGATTTTTCTTTTATAGTCTTGTTATTTGTTTCTTTTATATTTGTTGTCAAAGTCTGTTCCAAAATAGTAACAGGTAAGGCTTTCTCCTCCGACAATCACTATTACTCATGCATATCTCGATATTCATCGAAATTTTCCTGAATGTCTGGCCTGGCGTCTATTTTGGGACACACTTTGAGTTAATTTTAAATGGCCGCAGGGTTGTTGTGAAATTCCATGCTCCCTGTGGCATCGTTGTGTAATCGTATGTGATTGTGTGTATGTAGGTTGTATTTGTAGTTTAGATATATTGTAAATATTATGAGCATACAAAAAAAAAAAAAAAAAAAAAAAGTCAAGCAGAGGTGAATGCTTCTTGGGAGTTTTCAACATATTACGTGATGATGTTATGTTGAACGGGATGAGAAAATAAATGTTCTGACATCGTTTGTTAAAGAGTTGTATGGGTGCCTGGATAAAATAATGCGCGGTCGGGCAACAAAGAATACATTGGCCAACAACAGGCTGGACATTAATATTTTGAAACAGTTCTCGTGTTGAAATGTTTGATGTTCAAACTTGAGAAAGCTTTCCAAATCTCAGCGAAGAAATCCAAAGCTGCTTCGAGCATCGAGCAAGTAAGTCAACAATATACTGTACATACTACATTTCTAAAATCCTTTCAGAATGGAAATTGGTTTATGGCATTTTTGGTATTTTCATTTACTCTAGATTTAGAACTTCTCTGCACGTATTTTTTCATAGAAAACTAGGAAGCCCCTAGGAAGTCGAGCAAGTACTGAAAGCTTCTTTAGTACCCAGAGTTTCTTACAAGTTTCTAAACAGTTCCACAACAATTATCCTATCTGTTCCCTCAACTCGGGAAAAACCTTTCAGAACAAAGTCCAATGTTTAGAAATCATTCAAGTGCCTTCCGAGTAATATTACACCGGTAAAAAGTGAAAATGAATTAGAAATAGGACAAGGATTTCTTTCATAAAGCAAAATAGTTTCTCGATTTACATTTTCTTTGCACAGGAGATTCTTACACTTTTGGTGATTAAAGCAGTTAGATCAAACATATGTAAAAAAGGCAGACCCACTTCGCTTTATGCATCACTAGATGCAGGTAGGCCACAAGTTACGTTTTTGCTAATTTTGCTGCATATCCAAGGGCAGGGGACAACAATTTGTTGAATATCAAATAGTATGCATAGAATATTTCATTTTTCATTTTTCATTATTTTTACACGGTGGCCCCGTCAATCGAGAGGACTGCTTTACAGGGGCCCGTGCCAAACTTTACAATATTACTAAAAATTACTAACAAATTACCTATATTTACAATCTAAAATAAAAAAATAAATGAAAAACAATGGAGTTAGCCTGAGAGAGGCAAATTACTTTTCAGCATACTTTTAAAAATGCTAAGAGAGGGTGCTTGTTTGACATCCAAAGGCAATTCATTCCAAGTCTTTGCACCCCGGAAAGATATCGCTTTCTGCCCATTGCAAGTTTTCATCCTTGGAACAAGGACATCGGCAATGGCATTCCGCAAATTCATACTGATATCACGCGCAGAGTTTTTCTTGAAAAGGTTTGAAAGATAGCTGGGTGCAAGACCTGACAATGCTTTGTATGTAATAGTAGCTGTCTCGCATTTTATCATTTCCGTAACCGTTGGCCAATTTAGTTCCTTGATCAAATTTGAGGCGGATACATCATAGCTGCTATTGGTGACAATTCTTGCAGCTCGATTTTGCAATTTTTGTATGGTTTGCAATCTGGTTTCACTGCAGCCTCCCCAAACAGAACAGCAATAACGGAAATGTGGCTCTACGATGCCATGATACATTTTGATTAAGGTATCCTTAGGTACGAATTTTTTGGCATATTTCAAAAATCCTAGAGCACGAGACAGTTTGCTACATAATAATTTCGTGTTCCGATCCCAAACGAGGCTATCATCAAGTTGGACTCCTAAATATTTTACATTTTTAACGATGTCATTTCCTGGTCATATACCGGCCATTTGCTCAATTTAAATTTGTTTACTGACCTCTATCCATGGTCAAATTTCACTGCTTTTTCTCTCTAATCCAAACATTTTTTGTTTACATTTGCATCATAAGTTGACTTTTTATGATAATTGAAACACTACCTTGACTTCATGAGTTCATACTTCAAAATCACACACAATTAGAAGTTTAGTTTGGCTGGGAGTTTGGCAATGCAATGAAATTTGAAAACAGTTAATTCCAAAGCATTCCAGGATTTTGTGCTGAGGTTTCTTGTTCTTGTGCAAAATATTCTAACCTAGTTTGACAAATTCAATTCCTGGGATCTTGATGCTTTTCAGTGTAAAAGCAAACTTTTCAGTGTAAAAGTAAGCCTTACAGCGTCAAAGCAAGCTTTTCAGTGCTAAAGCAAGCTTTTCAGTGCTAAAGCAAGCTTTTCAGTGTACAAGCAAGCTTTTCAAAGTAAAAGCAAGCTTTGGATAAAAAAAGGATATTAGATAACAAAATTAATGTGCAGTATTTGCTGCAGTATTTGCTGCAGTATTTGATGAAAGCTTGACAAGAATCGTAAAATAGCTGAGCGTAGGATAAAATGGGTACAGCAAAATGTATTGCTAACTTTCATGGAAAAGGAAAACTTAACTGACAAACTGTTCTCTATTCATAACTGTTGGAACTACTGTAATCCTCCTTGACCTTGCAAATGTTTAATTAAAAGTTCAGTCTACTGTACTCCAACAATCAGCATTACCGATTTTATTCCCTGCCATTTCACCCTACGTACCCTACAAAGTGTAGTTTTTGTCAATCAAAATTGAAAATCATTTGGTTAAATGATAGCAGAAATATGTTGACAAGGAGTCACAGGTCAATATGCAAGAAAAACAAAATGTTCTAAAATTCACAAAGTGTCAATTCCTTTCACAATAGAATAAAGTACATATTGAAAACATTCTAAATCCTAGATTGCACATATCAAAATGCAAAATTATTGATGTTACAGTCTCTGCCTTTGTTCCTGCAGCTTAGGCAAACAACAGTTGTTTGCAGTAAGATTTTGAAGATAATGAATTTTCTGCTTTCTCCATCATGGATCAAAACTATAGGATAGGATTATTTGTTTCACTGATGCAGTTTTTTTTCTGTTATGTGCCTGGAATTTGATCTGTTGATAAAAAAAGATATGCAATGAAAGAAAACTTCATATGAAAGAATAAAAAACTAAATTTACTAGTAGAAATTCTGTTTCTTTAATTCCTTTAGCCCTCCCGTCAACAATGAAATCTCATACTTTCGATTATTCATGATGGATGACTCAATTTTTTGCTCATACCTTCCTTTGACAGCTATTTTTGAAAGATTTTCTAATCTGCTGCAATGGTAAATTTCTTGACATGAGCTGACCAAAGCTAGATCAAGTCAGTTTGACAGCGAGAACACAAACTGCTTAAAAACGTAGCGAAAACGTTTTGCCGGGTTTTGCCACAAGAGTAGGCCATATATGTAAACATTTTCTCATAATAATACCGAAACCTGTGGGTTGTCCATGTCTATACTATAAATGCCAACATTTTGATCAGATCATGGCAGAAAGATAACAACCTAGCTGTGTTATTGCCATTTAATGTATTCCTAAACAAAATGTAGGACCCGAAAAGAACTTTATCTTACCTTTTTTCATCAAGATCACTCCCCGAAATTACCGACTTGATGAAGAATCACGATGGCGGTTGCTGGGCAACTGATGTTGCTGTTGTTGCTCTGCGCTGTTCCGTAATTTAGCACTGGTCAATTCTGAAAGCGAGGCAAATCCTTTACAGGGCCAGCCATTTGGCTGGGAAGCCATGAGTCCTAGTATGAGCGAGTAGGGTGGGTGGGTGGTAGCGATTACTAGGACTCAATCGTAATCAGTCGATGTCGGTAGTACGAAGACTAAATTTCGCCAGAGATTTAACGTCTATAAATCGTATTTTCGGACCTACAAACAAAAGCGTCTCAGTGGTAATCTTCATACGGGTAAGCCGGTAAGCCACAGGCAAGCTTTTTCTCTCACTTTTTTTAACAAAATCATCGGGGTGAGTTTTTGGTAAAAATAAGCATCATCAATGGTGCAGGTGACGTATATTCGCTCCGTAGAAAGGAGCTTTTTTGGCAGTATGAATTGGGTTAATTTTCTCCACAGGGCCTAAATGAAAGGGTAGCGGATGTCGAATTGGACTTGTTTGCCTGTGGGAGCGCTTAATCCTTCTACCGTTGCACTTAGATCTCAAGGGAAGTGGAGGAGATGCTGGCTGGTTAACTTCGTGCAATTTGCACGTGGTGTTGGTGTGGAATTCCCCATCGGGCCATTCGGGATTTAGCAACTTAAGCAAATCCTTGGAGGGTTACTGGCTGGTGTCTGTTTTCCTGTTTCCTTGTAAACATTTATATTTCGGCTGACACTCTCAATCCCATGTGGGTAAAAAAAGGTTAAAAGATCGACTGTATGATTGTAATTTTATGGTTTGGAATGTGTCTAGGGTATTTTTGTTTTTATCTTAATAAGTTTATGTTAATTTTGTTTACGCTGTAAAACGTCTTTATTATTGTAAGTCTATAGTTTGGAATGTATCAAGGGTATCGTAATTTTGATTTTATGTAAATTTTATATTAATCTAATTTTATTTACATTGTATATAAACCTGGCTGTCCGGAGTTGTAAAGTAAACTGATGAAGATTTTAATCGAAACGTTTTTGACAAATAACAGTGTGTTTTTTCATATATCTTATTTTCTGTTGTTTTTTGATGGTGCTTTTAGTTCAATTTTATTATTATTATTATTATCATTATTATTATTATTATCATTATTATTATTATTATTATTATTATTACTATCATTATTATTAGGGTGTTATGATACTTTAATTAACTTTAATTTTCTTTAACTTTAATTAACTTTGATTAAACGACTTTAATTAGCCTCGTATTTGGTAGTTAGGTAGGCTGGACTTTGTAGGTTGTTTTGAGCTTTGATGATGAGCTGAAGTTGATCAGTTTAATCTACTCGAATCTTGAGTTTACTACTGTTTAGACCACTTGATACATGGTGACAGGGGCCAAAAGGCTTTTCTGATGTCTTATGGATGTAAATGAAGCAGTGAATCAGTAATGCTTAACCCAGCAGCGGGAGAAGATGGAGGTGCAGCAGAAGACATTAGGCCCATGTCGAACGTCGTGGGGGCGAGTGTTTCTGTGCACTGCAGCCCACCACCGCAGCTAAAGTTGAAGGCAAATTCCTTTGAGGAGTGGTAATTTTTCAAGCAAATGTACAAACATTACAGAATTTTGTGCAGAATACGTGAGCAAAACAAGGAATTTCAGATTTAGTCATTTTTGAAGAGCGTCGGTCCTGTAGGCCTACGCATTTACAACGCATTGCAGTTTTTGAGTACAGAGGATCCGGAAGATTGTGGAAATTGCAATGAGAAAATTTGATGGCTACATAATTGGAGAATTTAGCGTAACGTACGAGACAAATGTTTTTAACAAACGTGCACAGCAAATTGGAGAGTCCATCGAATATTATGTCTCAGTTTTGCGTACCCTGGCAAGTACTTTTGGGTTTTGTGACTGTTTAGGGAAGTCCTTGATACGGGACAGAATGATTCTTGGTATATCAGAAAATAATGTCAGGAAATTGTTATTGCAGAAGAGAAATTTATCATTGAAAGATTGTATTGATATTTGTAGGAGTTCAGAAAGTACTTCAAATCAGTTGCAGAAAATTGAACAGCCTGAGAGTATCAGCAAGAACAAGGCAAGCACAAAATTGCCTGGAGTTAAAGAGAAGGGTGATTACACATCAGATTACATGTTAAAGGAATAAATATTTTGTTGCAGATCTCATGTAAGGAGAAAAGAGTTATGCCCAGCATGGGGTAAATTGTGCAAATTTTGTGGACAAAGGAATCATTTTAAGGCATCACGAAGATGTAAAGGCAAGAATAAAAATATCCGTGGATTACAAACAGAGTATAATGACAAGTCAGAATCAGACACTGAATATGTTTCAGGAGTATCAGTAGAGCAAGAAAAGTTTGAAATAATTGCTGCTGTATCAGATAGAACTGAGTTCAATGCAGAAATGCTAATTGATGGAAAGCCTGTGAAATTTCAAATCGATTTAGGAGCTAGTACAAATGTTATACCTGTGAAGTATGTGGATGGTGAAATTTTACCAATCACAGTCAAGCTGAAAATGTGGAATCATTCTGTCATTACAGCACTTGGAAAATGTAGAGTAAAGCTGAGGAATCCTGTGAATAAGAAGAAATACTCTGTTGAATTCATAGTTGTTGAAGAAGATCTCATGCCATTGTTAGGAAAGAGAGCATCAGAGCAGATGAATCTCATGGTTGTGAATTATCACAATATGAAGTCTGTACACAAGTTGATAAAAGTTTCAAATATTGTCAGTCAGTATAAGGATGTGTTTGAGGGTGATCTAGGGACACTCCCAGGAACAGTACATCTCACAGTAGATCCAACAGTGAAACCAGTTGTTCGGATTCCAATTCCATTGCAAGGCAAGGTTCAATTTGAGTTAGATAGGTTAGTGAAGCTTGGAGTTTTAATCCCTGTTGAAGAGCCAACGGATTGGGTTAGTCAAATAGCAATACAAAATAAAAAAACATGGTAACATTCGTCTTTGCATTGACCCAATGACGTTAAATCATGCCCTAAAGCGTGAGAGGTACACACTACCTGTTATAGATTAAGTTCTTCCAGAGCTAGCAAATGCTAAAGTGTTCTCTAAAGTTGATCTTACAAGTGGGTATTGGCATTGTCAATTGGACAATGAGTCTAGTATACTGACAACTTTCCAGACCCCTTTTGGGCGTTATAGAGCTACAAAATTGCCATTTGGCCTATCAGTTAGCAGTGAGATTTGCCAGAAGAGATTATGTCAAGCATTAGAGGGCCTAAATGGCGTTTCTGCAGTTGCAGATGATATCCTTGTTTATGGTGCTGGTGATACTATTGAAGAAGCTACCATCGACCATGAAGCAAAGCTAAAGGTGTTACTAAAGCGTTGTATGAAAGTTGGCATAAAGCTTGACAAGGATAAGTCTAGATTTGGGTTGAAAGAAATTCAATTTCTAGGACATAAAATCACAGATCAAGGTCTCAAGGCAGATACATCTAAGGTGGACGCTTTGCTGAAAATGCACAAACCAGAAGATAAGAAAGGTGTAGCTTGTTTACAAGCCAGGGTAAATAACTTAGCTTGATTTTTATCAAAGCTTTCAGAAACGATGGCTCCAATTCGAGCATTGTTAAAAGAGTGTGTGGCTTGGGACTGGAATGTTACTCATGACAAAGCATTCGAGCAAGTCAAGCAGTTGTTAACAAAGGCACCTGTATTAGCCTATTACGATCCAAAGGTAGAGTTATCCATTGAATGTGACGCTAGCAATAGTGGCCAAGGAGCAGCTCTTTTGCAGAATGGTCAACCTATTGCATACACTAGTCACACTCTCACAGATGCCAAAACCAGGTATGCCCCTGTTGAAAAGGAAATGTTAGCTGTGGTGTTCTCCTTTGAGAAATGGCACCATTTCACATATGGAAGGCATGTTACTGTATATAGTGATCACAAGCCTCTACAGAGCATTTTTAAGAAACCTTTATTTAAAGCACCAAAGCGCCTTCAGAGCATGTTGATGAGAACCCTTGGGTATGATGCAGAGATTATATATCGCCAAGGAAAGCAGCAAGCAATATCTGATACCCTGAGCAGAGCTTGCCTACCACTGAGGCCCAATGAAAAACGTAATTCAGAGATTGAAACTGTGAACATGGTCCAGTATTTGCCAGTCACAGAAGAGCGAGATGAGGTACTCTCTTGTTTAAAGTCAGTCATTCTTAGAGGATGGCCAGATGATAACACGCAAATTGTCCCAAAAGTGGTTCCCTACAGTAGTTACAGAGATGAACTGACTGTTCCAAATGGTGTTATCTTCAGGGGTGAAAGATTAGTAATACCAATTTCACTCAGGTCAGAGATGAAAAGATCCATCCATCAGTCTCACTTAGGAATAGAAGGTTGCCTACGTCTTGCTCGAGATCTCATATTTTGGCCGGGTATGTCCTCTGAGATACGACAGTTCATATCAATGTGTGAAGTTTGCCAACCATACCAAGCCAAGAAGAATACAAGAGAAAGTCTTATGAGTCATGATTTACCAGACAGAGCATGGGAGAAGATCGGAATCGATCTCTTTAGCCTAAACACGGTAGAATACCTCATCACCGTGGATTACTACAGCAACTTTTGGGAGGTGGATAAGCTAACAAGTAAAAAGCCACCAGGAATCATCAAGAGATTAAAGGCACATTTTGCAAGATATGGATGCCCTGATCAAATTATCAGTGATAATGAGTTTGTGTCTCATGCATTTACAGAGTTTGCAAAAACATGGGGATTTGATCATATTCCTTGCTCTCCCCATCACAGAAATGCCAATGGAAAAGTAGAGTCTGCTGTAAAGACAGCGAAAAGATTACTTAGGAAGGCACAGGAATCTAAGCAGGATCCTTATTTAGCAATTCTCTACCACAGCAATTCTCTACCTTCCCAAGGAATAGATAGAAGCCCTGCTCAAAGAATGTTGGGGAGAAGGACAAAAACACTTATTCCAACGTCGGGTTCTCTTTTGAAGCAAAATGACAAAGAACTTGTTAAACTACAATTGAAACGTAATCAAGAAAGGCAGGGTATGTATTACAATAAGAAGAGCAAGGACTTGCCATCTTTAGTTGAGGGAGATGTAGTAAGAATGAGACCCTACAAGATAGGGGACAAATCATGGCAGAAAGTTGTTGTGCTGAGGAGACTTGACGAGAGATCATATGGTGTTGAGACAGACACTAATACATACAGGAGAAACCGAGTTGATCTAAAGAGAACATCTGAAACACCTCCTAGAGTCGAGAATGTATCTAATGAAAGGGTGCAGGAAAAAGAAGTAGAGATCGTACCCAAAGAAAGAAAAGAAGAAATTGAGCAGAAGGAGCCACCCGAGGAAAGTGTGGTACTCAGACGATCACAAAGAACTGTTAAACCACCTCAAAGATATGGTAGCTCTACAGAACATCAGGGGGCCTTTATTTTATTCATGTCACACCCTACAGAACATTAGAGGGTGTTTTGCGTTGTACCCTACAGAACATAAGAGGGTGTTTTGTTCCTTACAGAACATTAGAGGGCCTTTATTCTATTTTTATTTCTGTTTTACCCTACAGAACATTAGAGGGTGTTTTGTTCCCTACAGAACATTAGAGGGCGTTTGAGTTAATCAATATTCTTTTTATCTACTTCAATGATGTGGGGATGTTATGATACCATCTTTACTTAGCCTCGTGTTGGGTAGTTACGTTAGGCTGGACTTTGCCCTGCCCTGGTTGTTGTTTTGAGCTTTGATCATGAGCTGAAGTTGATCTGTTTAATCTACTCGAATCTTGAGTTTACTACTGTTTAGACCACTTGATACAAAGGGTGGGCCAGCCAAGGGAGCCTGGAGGGGGTGATATCCAGGAATCAACAGTGAATCAACTTGACTTTTATTTTACATGATGAGGCTTAAAGTTTGTCTGCCAACAAGTGCAGGCTTGTCATTTATTACCGTTGTGGTTGAAGATTGGTCAGTCACTAAATCCATTCAAAACAGCTTGAAAATCAGGCTTATAGCAAGTTCTCCTTCAACAACTCTTTGCTGCGGTATATCTTCTCGCTTGTGTTGTGTTGTGTTGTCTGAGCAATTGTTGCACAGTCAATGTTTCGAAATGATAGATTTCTTTGCCTTGAAACCTTCTAGCACGTCGATGTGATATGCCTTGTATCGGACTGATTTGTTATACCGGGTGAGCCAGAAAAAGTTCCCATTTTCGAGAGGCCAGGATAAATCACACAATAGGCCAATTCTAGTTGTTTTTGATTTAATCTTTTGTCAATATCCTATACTATTCTGGGTTATGTTTTGTAGATTTTTCGGATGCCAATTTAGCGATATATTAACTATTTCTTTAAATTTTTTGGCCTGCAGACTGTCCAAAAAGATCTAAAAACAGTGATCAAATTTCCTACAGCTGGAACTTGGCAGAACAAAGGTAGTGCTCTTCGAAATGACCAGGGACTTTGGAAATGGATTAGGTACAATCTGTCGCACGAGCGGTCGTTCAATGATTGCGCAAGTTTAATGTCATTTTTATTAATACAAACACTCTTAGTTGTTTTATCATTTCTTTGAAATTAAACTTGCGCGATCAAATGAACGACCCCGCGCTCGTGCGACAGATTGTACCTGATCCATTTCCAAAGTCCCTAGTCATTTCGAAGAGCACACCCTTTGCTTTGCCAAGTTCAATCTGTAGGAAATTTGATCAGTGTTTTCGATCTTTTTTGGCAGTCTGCAGACCAAAACATTTCAAGACATCGTTAATATATCGATAAATTGGCATCCGAAAAATCTACAAAAAATTACCCAGAATAATATAGGATATTGACAAAAGATTAAATCAAAAGCAACTAAAATTGGCATAGTGTGTGATTTATCCTGGGCTTTCGAAAGTGGGAACTTTTTTCTGGCTCACTCGGTATGGATTCAAAAGTTAGGAACTGCTGTTATATTGCATTTTCTGTGATCCAAGCAAAGTAAGTAGTTCCAAGCTTGATGGTGGGCCTAAGCGTATTGAAGCCATCGAGGACAAAAGTCGCCATTGAAATCGAGAGAAACCAGATAAATATTGAGAGAACGGTTGAAAACTGCTAGCAAATACCACTGTCTGAATATGAAATTTTTCTTTGCTGCTAAAATAGGTTTAAATGAAACCAGACTGTACGATGACATTTGGTTGCATCTGTATGGCTGACTGCGTGATTGCTACGCACAGCAAGTTCAAATGACTGACCGCAGCAACCGTTTCGCATATATGTTTCGGTGCTGTTGCATGCCAGGATACTAGCAAAACCCCCCCCCCCCTGACTTCATAATATCATTTCAAATCTTATTTAAAAACAAAGAGTCAACTAGCCTAGGAAAGCAAGGGAGATCGTTAAATTGCATGATTAGTGTTTGAAAAGTAGACCCTAGGGAGAAAAAGATTAATCGAGTCGCATTCAAACTGCAGCATTCTTTTTCAGAATGGTTTCAAAGAGCTAGATGGGTAAATGGTTTCACTACATTTATTCAGCAAAATTATTCTGAGAAATTCTCAAAAGAGATGAAATGAATGCTAATCTATTTTGAGATATTGAGCATTTATTAAAGCGTGATCAGTGTTTGTGATTCAAGGTGGCGTCTTCAAAAGGGACAGTTGAAAATATTCGATTCTTGAAGGGACCTAAGTGGAAATGCCTGTAAAAATTGCGCATTTGTTGAATGAAGCATACAATCACTTACAAAATTGTTGAGCCACCCTGAAAAAAATGAGTTTTTTGGCCCCCCTTTCCCCCATGTCAATGTTGTTTGGAAAAAAGTACTTCGTCATGCTGACAGACGTGGTTTGGCAACTTTTTAGTGGTTTTTCAACATTGACTAGGGGGGAGGGGGGAAAGCAGAGGCAAAAAACAGAAAATCTGAGGGTGGCTCAACAATTTTGTAAGTGATTGTCTGAAATGCTTGCAACTTCGACTTCAGTTTACGCGAAGAGTACCGAGGCCAACTGCATGAAATTTTGTACTTGGCATGTTATTGACAACTAGTTTCAAAATGTGTTGTTTTTAAAATTTTTTACCAACTGTAAATAATTTACGAGAGTTTTGAAAAAGGCACTTTTTCGCCATTTTGCAAGAAAATGGCATAATTGCATAATTTTCTCAAAATTTTCAATTTTTGACGTACTTTCCCTTTAGCTTCAATCTTGTAAGATATTGATATGATTCTTATTTTCATTTGCCTTCAATCATACTCTGGCAACTGCGATGCAACTAGGGTGGGAGAGGGTATTTTCGTTTGGCCTATTTGTATGGAATTCTCCCTTTGACTGGCTATATTGTTCTTAAACGCTGTTCATAAACGTCACTTTTACAACAGAACTTTATAGTGATGATATTCTATATGTTTGAGTGATACAATTGAATAAAATGTTCTATTTACAATTATAATCGATATACGACTGTAACATTGCCATCTGGTTCGTGTGTGTTCATGGTGAATTACGTCATCAGTGCTCGCCACAAGGCTCACTACAATGCTCACCAACATTGCTCGTTTGTATTCCTTGTTTCTAACGAAGAAAAACGAAAAAACTTTGCGCAAAACGCATAT
Organism: Aurelia coerulea; assembly: GCA_039566865.1. NCBI lineage: Eukaryota > Metazoa > Cnidaria > Scyphozoa > Semaeostomeae > Ulmaridae > Aurelia > Aurelia coerulea. The sequence goes on from CM076950.1 coordinate 14,411,063, forward strand.
TATCTTGTGAGTATGAACAGACACTCTCATTACAGACCAATGAAAATAAAAATCTCCGCGGTGAGTTGAAATTGAACCAATTTACCAACATTGCTCGTTTTTAGTACCTTTAAAATATTTTTTAAATCCTTTTTAGTAGCTATAAAAGTGGGAATTGTTGAAGTTTTAGTTATTTTGCATCTAATCAGTGTAGAATTTTTGAGTAAAAAGCTAGCCTATGTGTACACACGGGCTTTTGCTACATCTTGGGTGGCTTCGTTTATTTGTATGTCAACTTTCTTGGACGCACAAGAAACTTTAAAAAGTGAGAATTGTTGGCGAGCAATGTTCAAGATCACCCACTCAGTCTATCATTTAGTGATTTGACCTCTTGAACAATTGCAGTTCAGTGGTCCGATGATAAATTGTTTGTTATCCTTTATAAGCTATGAGATATGAGAAAAAGATATGAGAACAGATATTGATACGATATTACTGAGAGACAATTCGGTCCCACTCCACATAAGGAATTTACAATTGCTAATGACTGAAGTCTTTAAGACAAAATTGAGCCTTCATGAAGGACATCCCAGCTTCATGAAGGACATTTTCGTTGAAAAACAGGTTTCTTATGGGTTAAGAGGCTGCCATAACCTATCCTTGCCACAAGCACGCACTACGTGCTATGGCTTAGAGACAATATCGTTCCTTGGGTGTAGATTATGGCAGGCACTTCCCAATGACCTAAAACAGTCAGATACTCTCTCCAGTTTCAAAAGGAAAATCAAAACCTGGAGGGGAGAGGAATGTAATTGTAGAATATGCAGACCTTTCGTGGCACAGGTTGGGTTCTTGAGCTGATATTAAATTTTCTGCTGTATTTACCGAAAAAAAAGTAAGAAAAAATTGTAAATATTAAAAGCATTGTAAAAATCTGTAAAATGTATCTGTATTTAATCATTCGGAATTTTATTTATTTTTTACTTTTTTCTTACAAATTTTACTTTTTTAGATAGTAGGCTTGAATTAGCTCTTAGTTATAGCTATTGTATCTATATGTATATATATCTTGTATGTATAAGATGTACACAAAAATAGAGACGATTTGAAGTTCTTTAATTCTTTTATTTCATTCTTCTACTCTCGACGCGTTTTGACTCTGTGGTCATCGTCAGGAGAATGAATTTTTACAAGTGTGTATGCCTTTTTATAGCCGTTTTAGTGGCCACGTGACATAAATGAGGTCACGTGGCCTTAAAAGGGTCACGTGACGCCAAAATAAGGCGTCATATGAATGTTAAATGTTACGTTGTATTTGTAGAAATTGATAGGCCACAGGGGAACAAAGTATTGCATAATTTTGTGAACGGAAAAAAGTGGCCTAACCATGGATTATTTAGGGGATTTTTTTGATTTGTAGTTGTCGGGGTGGTTAACTGTCTTGTATGTATATATATATATATATGTAGGCCTACTTTAAATAAATTGATAATAATAATAATAATAATAATATAAGCGGTTCCAAAAGAACTAATGCTGGTTTCAAAGGGGAAACATATACCCTTTTCATTCATTTGGCATTTAAAGAATAGAGGAATATTGGCCAATAAAGCATGGAGCCGTTATTGTCACTCCCTCAAGCAGCATGACAAATACTGGTAGCAACATTACTTTGCGAACCGAACAAACAAGGTTAAACAATTTTCTCAGTTGTCATATGTTTTAAGGTGAAATTTCTCGATCATGACGGCAATGAAAGAATTTAGAAAAAGGCCTGTGTTTCTCCGTAAACACAGGGCAGCGAGTTGTCATCGTATGAAAGTAATACCGATGGTAATGAAAACCCCCATTCTTATGCCGTTCAAGTGAAGTTTCCCACACTGAAATGCGGATAATCCTTACTGCAAAACACTCAACCACAACATCTGGAAAACTTTGACGACTTGGAAACTTGTCTAAGTCACCTTGACTGTACGTGAGGAGAAAGATGGTGCGCTGTGGTGAACTTGCTGCCATTTTGAAGTCGAACTGTCGAATTTTCAAATTTCCCGCGCTCACTCAAGTGCATAAATTCCCTTCTAAATACAACAATATGGGATATATTTTGTTGATTATGGAGGTAATTGTAGAACAATATGTTTTCTAACTCGAAGATACAACTAACAGAGACTATAGATGTTGTAAAGTCGTTTGGAAATTAAATTCCTTCTTTAAATGCGAGGCGTAGCAATGGTAAATTTAGGACGGCTGCAGGCCTACAAGTCTTCAGGCAGAGGGAAGTAATGGTAGACACGTTATCTGTTTAAAAGAGTCTGTATTTAAACGTGTATATTGCCATGTTCAACAAAATAAATTTTCCAACTTCGAATTATCGTTTCCCCATGCAACAGTCTTTATGAAAAAAACAGGCAGATTCCGATGAATTACCCAATTTTTTGAAAAGCACGCAGAAAATGGGAAGTTGTGCTGCTTCGCCATTTTCATTTAAAAAATATAAGTTAGTAATTCAAAACGTTGATTCAAATTCTACTAATGCAATAACAGTAAATATCTTGTCATGTGCCAACGCCTCAGCTGCTTATTAAGAGATGTAACCAACTAGGCCAATGGTGTAAAAATAGCCAAAATGAGCATATTTTCTAAGGGACGCTGCGAGGCCGCACTAGCGTTCAAAAATTCAAAACAAATTAGAGGACTGCCTTTATGCATTTATTGCCAGCCCTGTTAATTGGAAAGTATTTGAAGGAAATACCTTAAAGTTATGACGCCTTAAAGGTACAACATTTTCAGACAACCTCTTACAAAATTGTTGAGCCACCCTGAAAAAAATGAGTTTGTTGGCCCCCCTTTCCCCCATGTCAATGTTGTTTGGAAAAAAGTACTTCGTCATGCTGACAGACGTGGTTTGGCAACTTTTTAGTGGTATTTCAACATTGACTAGGGGGGAGGGGAAAAAGCAGAGGCAAAAAACAGAAAATCTGAGGGTGGCTCAACAATTTTGTAAGTGATTGTAGGTCTCCACTCAACTTTGGTTGTCAGAGTCAGTGAAATTATTGATTTATGTGCAGTTGAGACGTAAGCTTTCTGGTAGGGCTAATCACAACAATATTGAATTTTCAGTGAATTTTCGAGCATATTTGCGATGAATGCGGCACGAATCATCAAATAACATGAATTTTACCACCTTTCCACCTTGGATTGAACCAGGAAATATCTTTCTAATAACTTTAAATGTATCGTAGACTTAGGCCAAGAGGACCTGTGAGCAAAAGTTACAGCTGGAATTTTGAAAACGCTCTCATAAATTACATTGGTTGGATTTCTATAAGCTAATCTATATGATTCAAATCTGAAAGAAATTTTGGATAAGCATGCACCAATAATTTCAAAAGTTTTGAGAATTATAACTGTGTCACCCTGGTTTAATAATGAGGTTAGAAAACTAAAAAGAGAGAAGAGAGCAGCAGAAGCAAAGTGGCAAAAAACCAAGGTTGATGTCGACCTTGATACATTTAGGAATAAAAGGAATCTTTATATCAGAATTTGCAGTAATGCCAAAAGAGCATATTACTCCAGTAAGATTGAAGCCTATGCAGGTAACCAAAAACAACTTTACAGTCTTGTTTCTAAACTCACAACTGGAGATAACAGCACAAAATATCCGGATGAGACCAAAGAGACATTATGCAAAAACTTTGGGGATTTTTTCATAGACAAAATTGAGAGCATAAGATCGCAGATAGAAATCACAGTAAGCCATGATGGTATAGAAAAAATGGCTGAATATGAATTTTCGCAAAATGTGCCTGCATTTGACCAGTTCAAAGAGCTTTAACAGCAAGAAATAATGGACATAATAATGAAGTCACCAAATAAAACCTGTTGTCTAGATCCAGTGCCAACTGAATTACTGAAAAAGTGCATTGACATTCTAATCAAACCAATTACTGCTATTGTAAACAAGTCATTGTCAACTGGGAGCTTTCCAGATTGCTGGAAGTGTGCACTTGTCATTCCCTTGTTAAAAAAGCTAGGCTTCGATTTGATCTCCAAGAATTATCGTCCAGTCAGTAATCTTCAATTTGTTGCAAAAATAATAGAGAAGTCAGCATTACCTCAGTTTGTGCAACATCTGCAACAAAATGGCCTGTATTCAACTCAAAACTCGGCTTACAAAGAATACCACAGTACTGAAACATTGTTAGTTAAAGTTTACTCGGATGTCATGAACAGCATGGACCGGCAGCAAGTCACTATACTGGTTTTACTTGATCTGAGTGCGGCATTCGACACAGTTGACCTGGAAATATTGTCTGTGATTTTTCAACAAAGATTTAATATCTCAGGGACAGTTCGATCATGGTTTTTTTCTTATCTGAGAGACAGAGAACAGAGAATTATTATAAAGGATACCCTGTCAGAGATCTATAGGTTAAAATATGGGGTGCCTCAAGGCAGTTGTGCAGGTCCAGTTGTTTTTCTGGGTTATTTAAGTTCTCTACATGACATTATCGAAAGACATGCACCAAGCATAGCAGGATACGCATATGATACACAACTGTATCTTAGTTTCAACCAATCTGACCCGAAGGCAGTAAATAAGGCAGTTAGAGAAATAGAAGACTGTATTCAAAATATTCGGGCAAGGATGCTCAGTCATAAATTGAAATTAAATGATGACAAAACTGAGCTATTGATAATAGGAAGCAACCAACAACTAGCTAAAGTAACAGAGTTGTCAGTTAAGGTTGGATCTGCAGATGTCAATAAATCTAATAACGCCCGGAATTTAGGAGTTATTTTTGACAGTAACATGACTTTGGAAAAACAAATAAACAACATCAGCAAAAGAGCATTTTTCGAGCTGAAGCGTATAAGGCAAATAAGACATTATTTATCACAAGAAGCTGCAGAGCAACTAGTTCAATTCCTTTGTGTCATCTACTATTGATTACTGCAATTCATTGATGTATGGATGTACAAAGAATTTGCTAAACAAGATACAAAAGATACAAAACTGTGCTGCGCGTGTCGTAACAGGAGCCAAAAAGTTTGATCATGTCAAACCAATTCTTGAATCGTTGCATTGGCTCCCCGTTTCATCGAGAATAGAGTTCAAGATTGCCCTTCTGACTTACAAATGTTTGAATGGACTAGCTCCACAGTATCTAGCGGATCTCCTTGTATTATATAGCAGTTCAAGACAACTGAGGTCCTCCAACAAATCTATGTTGAAAGTACCAACAACAAAGACAAAAACCTTTGGAAGCAGAGCATTTACGTATGCAGCACCAACTGTATGGAATGCACTACCAGAAAATGTAAAGAAAAGCAACAATGTTGAATCCTTCAAAAAGCTCCTCAAGTCACACTATATCAAGATAGCAAATGGAAAATGACAATTTGGATTGTTTCACTTATTTTTTTTTATTCTTATTAAATAGTATTCTGATGACATTTGATATCATGTAACATGTAACATTTTGTTTTAGATATTAGATTTTAGGTTTTAGGTTTTATTCTTTCAAACGGACAATATTAGGAATCGTAAATTGTAAAGCGCTGCTGAGTACATTAGTATGGGGGCGCTATACAAATTTTGTATTATTACTATTATTATTACTATTATTTCAAATGAAAACATTCCAACCAGATAGTGTGACTATTATTATTTACTATACTGTTCTCCCCGTTCCTATTTCGGTAATTTTGCTTTAAATGTATACAGCGGTACAGTGGGGTGGAAATAAGGTGTCTTAGTTAAATCTTTACCGCTAGGCAAATCATTCTGTCATTAAATTATTTTCTTATCCTTCATTTCCTGATGGAACCGAAAATAAAATGTTTACCTTTTAATTTTCCGAGAATTGACACAGGAATAAATCGTTTATTAGGAGTGGTGGAGTTTCAAAAAGTTAGAAAGTTCCTTCAAAGACAAAGATAGATTCATTTATTTTCTTACCCATCACTTCGTGATTGAACCGAAAACAAAGAGCAGACATGTTTCGACGGCTGTGCAAAGTGCTTTTTGCGTCTGCACAAGCCGACAAACGCAGAAGGGTGGGAGGGGCGAAGTTTTTGGGGGCTGCACGCAGTTGCGACGGAATCTATTGTGATCCAGGCCTCTTGAGACGCGGTTTGAGATTGGGCGCACGCGGAAATTGTTGAGAAGGGGATCAAGTATGGCTGAAAAATCATCGACTCTGGATAGCTTCGATAAAGATGGATTATTTGCCTTTACTTTCCTTGGGCTGAATACGATATTTAGCAAGAAAAAGTCAAAATATAGAAAGGGATTTGTGGAAAAACTGGTGGCTGCTGCAAGCTGAACGTTTGTGGATATTATCTGCAGGATATGAGCATCATTTTGAGACAGGTCAGTGTTTTTGAAAATTGGCTAAGTGTTACAGCCACAGGCATTTCTAACAGATAGAACCTTTCACTAACATGAAACAAGATCTGACCTACCTCATTAACCATTTCTATTTCCCTGAATGTAAGTCGGTCGAGCCAGTCCACCTTTTGCATCCTTCCTTTTCGGTGCCTTTTACTGAGCTGAAAACAAACTTGACTCGATTAATCAAAGCCAGAAATTCTACCTCGCGTAGCAAAAAAGCACTCACGTACATAAATAACCAATAGTCCAGGATGAGAAGGGGGCGTCATCTCCCGGCGAGTTAATTTATGGGCGTTTACTGGAATTTATTGGATAGACCAAAATGGTGGACACTTAAGATATACGGCCAGTCAGCAGCTCTGTCTTAAGGATTTTGCTTTTCCTTTATGAAAAAGAACTACACATTGTTGTATGCATATGATGCGGTTTCTACATTGAATAAAGAGAACAAAGCAATCTTTAACTTATTTAAAACCAGAAAACATGTGGCGAGATGCCAGGACCGGAAAATTAACGATCCTGTTAAAGAAAGCGTCAAATACAGGGGTTAGGGCTAGGGTTAGGGCTATTCTATACAATGTGCATATGATGCCGTTCCTATATTGAATAGAGAGAACAAAGCAATCTTTAACTTATTCAAAACCAGAAAACATATGGTGAGATGCCATGACCGGAAAATCAGCGATCTTGTTAAAGAAAGCGTCAAATACAGGGGTTAGGACTAGGGTTAGGACTATTCTATACAATGTGCATATGATGCGGTTCCTACATTGAATAGAGGGAACAAAGCAATCTATAACTTATTTAAAACCAGAAACATATGGCGAGATGCCAGGACCGGAAAATCAGCGATCCTGTTAAAGAAAGCGTCAAATACAGAGGTTAGGGCTAGGGTTAGGGCTATTCTATACAATGTGCATATGATGCGGTTCCTACATTGAATAGAGAGAACAAAGTAATCTTTCACTTATTTAAAACCAGAAAACATATGGTGAGATTGTGATGGACCTCTCCGAAGGCGTTACGAAGATCCAAAAGAGTGATAAATAGAGATCGTTGCTTTAATCTAGCTTGATTGATAAGAAAACCCATTTGCGCTGTATGTTGGTATGTTCCCGATATTTTTGGTATAGAGCCTTTTTGAATGTTATGTTCAAGATAATTGTTTTGAGAAGGAAGTCAAACATTCTGTTTCGAATCACGGATGTAAATACTTTCAGAGGCACAGACTCGAGTGTTATTGGTCTGAAGTTTGCAGGAACATTGGGATCACCCTTTTTGTGAATTAGCACCGTTACCGCCCTTTTCCATGTTGAGGGTAATGAGCCAGTCTTCCATGCTTCCACCAAAATACGGTGAATGTATGTCCTGTGATAGGGCATCCTCTGCAAACATAGTACGGATATTTGGTCTAAAGGGCAGGGGGACCCCGAGGTTTTCATTCTTCGAATGATTCTTGTTACTTCTTGGTATGTTTGCTCCTTTAAATCAAATTCAATAGATGGTTTATCGAATGTTGGTATGTGGTCAGGTACACCAAAGCATCAATCAAAAACGACCTCAAGAAAATTTTCAAGGAACTTACAAGTCAAGAAGCATTTATTTACTGACAACAAAGGTAGACAATACAAAGCACAAGGCAAAATCCAGCCATCTTACACAACTTTGATGTTCTATACATCCAACATGTCCAAACATGCTCTATACATGTCCTGGGTTGAAACAGACAAGGAAAAAATTCAAATTCATTATTTACTGTAAACTGTTAAAAGACATCAACTAGTGGTTGCAGCTCTATGGGCTCATCCCACATGTCCACTACAGTGTAAAACTCTGCATGCATTTTGTTGATAAGAAATGAAGAATTTGGGCCAGTACTTAAAGTTTCTTAATTATCAGATTTTGAGTATTCTCAGTTTCTTATGAATTTCTGAAAGGTTTCACAACAAACTTCATGTTCACTACCTGTGCCCTTGCAAACTTTTCAAAACAATGTGTTTTGAAAGCTTCTAATTTTTAGACATTAAACGAATGAAGATAAAGTAAACATATTTTAACAATTTCCTTTGTCAAAATAAATAGTTTCTAAAGTTATCTTTTCCCAGTACTGGAGTTTCTTAATTTTTTGGCAATCTGAGAGTTGAATTTCTTATAAGCAGTTTCTTACAGAAGAACATTTGCGCATGTAGCCTAACTATTTTTCAAGGCCCCTCTCTCATAAGCCCCTCACACCTATGCCCAAACCTAATAGAGACCCCTCTCATTGTAAAGCCCCCTTCATGTATTTAGAACACAAAATGCTTTAAAATTTTCTCTCAGAGAACCAAAACAATTAAAAGAATAATTTTCATATGTTATGGGCTCAACACTAGTTTGCATTTGTTTGTTTTACTTTCAAAATCTTAACAGTCAAACTCGGATAAATCAGACCTGCATTTTCAGAAGCTCAAGAAAAAGTATCAGTCCCTAGCTTGGATTGAACTAAATCCCTAAATTGGACAAAATATGACTGAGTTAAAATATTGTATGACACGGTAGTCAGATTTACTTGGATTAAGTCAGATTATTTCTATCGGTCTGACGAAATCTGAATTATGCGAGTATGACCGTATGTTCATTTTGGGAAACGAAATAAAAGGTTCCAAAGCTTTTGTGGGCTCAACATATAGCTTTAATGGTATGAGGACTGAGGTGAGAGGGATGGGAGGGTGGGTGTTTTCTGACTGATTGAAACATGGAAAAAGATGTTCATTTCGGTAAATTGAACAGTTTTATATATCACACTATCCAGTTCGTAGATCTACCCAAATTTGGTAAATCCTCTTATCACACACTGAGTTAGACTTGTAACGAGAACATTTCATTGGCTCACTTATTTCAAAGTCTGACAGGTTCTAGAGGTCTGACACGCGCAAAGGCTGTTGGTATGGTTGAACTCTGCGCATAAACATTGTTCGTGATAAAAGCAGTCCGCAAAATTTATGAGGCGTCAATGTCCGGTCGGTATTATCTTTAGTCAACCTTTTTCGCACTTTTGACCTCACGCTAATCTTTATTTCTACCAACGCGAAGCTTAACTTATTCCTTTACTGTGACCTTTGAATGCTAACATGCAGCTCCGAAATGCCGTAAAATTATAACTTCCTTGTGTTACTGAGTCTGACGAAAAGCTTATGACATGCATGTGACAATACTTTCAAGACTGAAGCACAACACTTTAGGGAAATTGCAGTACCGACTAGTATTAAATGGGGCCAACTAGTATTATCTCCTGTGTAGTGAACTGATTCAGAAAGTAGAAAAACAAGGGGTCAATTAACCTAATTCATATCTGTGCTATGAATCTGAATTCTTGTGTTTTTACTGTATGTTCACACCCGTCAGAATTTTCCAGAATAAAATGATAATAGGATACAGTGCATGTATCTGCTTTACAGTCATTTTTACAATTTCAGCATAAATGTCACAGCACTTGCAGCCTCGTATTACACCCATTCCATCATAATTGTTTTCAGATTGATCGTTCTAAATCATCTCTCTGCCGCATTTGCCTGACGTCACATATTCTCTGATGTCCCCTGCACAATTTGATTGCAAAAATCCATTGTATAGCAGAAAGCAGTGGCTTTCAGAACCATCTCATGGATTTTGATGGCCCTAAATGCAATATTCTACTGACACCTTTGCAATTCATACCCATAAGCCACAGTATATATCAAAATTCTCATTGTGTCATCTAATTTTGAAAGATCATTTAAAACATGCTCTTTTGATGTTTGGTGTTCCTGCATATGAAGCATGTCTACTGACCTTTTCTGTGTGTGATCATGAGTTCCAATGCATAAAAATCTGGACCAAGGCTTTCTTCAAATGTCCCCCCTATGACAGCTGCTTGGTTGCGGGTTTTGCCAAATATCAATGTCCTTACTGTCCTTATTTTGACTTGCAACTCAGTTAAAAGTGGGTGGAAAAGTTCTTTAAATAACATATCATTATGGACATAGTCAAAGAAAAATTTAAAATTCATCTTCCCAGGTAACAACTCCAATATGTGTGTCTTATGTTTCTGCAAACACAAGGCCTCAAAGATGTTCAGTTTTGTAACTTTTGTAGCAGTTGCTGTGAACAATGAAACCTTTCCAAATCCTGAAGTGATCCATGTAAGACCTTCATGACCCCCTGCAAAAGAATATGTTGTTACCTGTGTTTTTAAAGATGTTTGCACTTAATATAAATCCAGCTTGAGATTAAAACATTTATTCAGAAATTTAACAGATTTTTACAGGCAGTAAGACTCATCTCTAATTTCACTAAATCTACTATGAGCATTTTCTATCATATATTTTTTAACATGAATTAAGAAAATCTTTATTTCCCAAATTGTGCCCCCTAGTGAATTTTTCCACATAGCTTGTTTTAGCTTGTTGAGTATCTCCAGAATAGTCTAGCGTTTTTGTGACATTTAGTTAGAGTTTCTATCTCTAATTTCACTAAAGATCTATTAAGAGCATTTTTTATCATATATTGTCTAGCATGAATTAAGAAAATCTTTATTTCCCAAATTCAAGTTTTAGAATAAGGCCATTCAATTTTACATCAAACAAAGTTAGTGTCAGAATTTCACATTCTAGAATGTATGGTTTCCAGGGTTGTCTAATACAGGCTGATCCAAGTAAGGGGTAAAGAACTCTGTCTTGCAACATCATTCAACAAGCAATGATTCAAAATTAATTTCAATGGCAGCACACTGTATTGATTTTCTAAGCTTTGATAATGGTATTCAAGGGATTAAATATTGCAAGAATCTTGCCTCAACCCTGTCTAGTCTAATGAGGGGGGGGGCACTACAAGGATTCTTTAAAATTTGAGTAATGGGTTGCCACCCAACTACGAACAACCCATTTTCAAAGTTAATTTCATAAAAATGAATGCACCCACAATAATTCCATGCTGTTCCCCAACAAGAATTTACTTGTTTGCACCATCAAAAACTTACCTTAATCCTAAATTCTTAATCTTAATCCTAAATTCATGGTCAAATCTTCGTCGAGAAGAACATCTCATATAGCCTGAGATGTAATGACCACCTGTGAGTACCAATTCCACGCACAAATGCGTATGGTATAGAGACAATCAGGTACACTGGACATAAACTCTGGCAATCGTTGCCACTAGAAATAAAAGAGTCTCATAACTTGACAGAATTTAAGAGGAAAATAAAAAAACATCAGTTCAGCGACTGCAACTGTAGATTGTGCAAGATCTATGTAAATAATTTAGGATCTATATTATTAAAACGTGAAGCGAATTTTGTGTGCCGTAAAACTCGAGCACCGTTGCACTGATCCTCGCGAAACTTTCCAAATATCTTCGTCATCCCTCTACGGGGTGCAATAGAGATTTTGTTTTCTCAAAGTCGCCCCCAAATCATGGTAAGGGGCGAATTCGGTGACATCAAAGGATTGGCGGAATTTTCTGCGTACAAGGGAATGATTTTTAGACATATCACAATTGCCGGACCAATGACAGATTGGAGCCATAGAAATGATTGGAGCTTTATTTTACTCAGACTCTCTTTTTGAAAGGAGGAGAGGGCAGAGTTATACAGATCGACTTATTTTTCCAGCATAAATTTTGTTGGCCCGAGAGGAGAGTATAGGAGAGGTTTGAATGAGAAAGGGAGACCATTCTTAGCCAAGGGGGGAACTCTTCATATACGCAGATGGGTCTTCATATACGCCGAGGAATTTTCAGGAAACCCAAAAAATATCAGATTAGCTTCATTACAACCCAAAAAAGCAGCTCATTTTATACCTTGACATCTGTAAACGAGCATAAAAGATCTGGAAACAGTGCAGATTGAGACCAGGATTGTCAAATACTTGATGACCAAAAATATTGAAAACATAATTTTAGTTAGTTGGACCCAAGAAAATCACTTTCAGCAATATTCTGACCAAAAATATCGACTTACATCCCCGTATGTGCATGTGCTGAGTGCCCTCCCCCCCCCCTGGATCCTTAGCAGCTCAGGACCGGAGATCCAAGGCTCTTGTCGTTCCATACTCTGGTTCCACTGCTCCGGATTATACACATACATCGGATGATACAAAACAGATAATGCTGTCAACGATTTCCTGTTTGTGTGCTTTTAGTGTTGTCACGAAAAAAGAAACATATCATAAATAAGATCATTAGTGCATCCTTACAAAGGAAGGCTTCAGAGAAGTAGGGGGGGGGGGGGTCGAATGAAAGGGAGATTTATTCTGAGGGGCATAGAGCTAAAAAGAGAGTACGGGATATAAATGGGCAATGAGATGCTAAAAGTAGATGTCTTACTCAGAGTTCCTCTTACTTTCGCAAGTTCTAGAGGAGAAGATATAAATATGCTCGCTACAAAGGAGCCCTTCAGGGGAAGAAGAGTCGAGAAGTCTATTCTAAACAGTTAGTGAATTGAACGAGGAATTTGCTGAAAGGGTCAAGGGGTGCGACAACGATTGACTGTTTCGTTCGTTCGTTCGTTAATCAATCAGAAGCAATTCTTTTCAATGAAGCTTATGTTTTCTCCGGGGGGAGGGGGGTCTAGCAAAATATCCCTTTTTGGCATGTTGGCGTTTTGACAACCTGCTCTAGAAAAATTGCTTTATCTTGATACCCCGTGCTAGAAAAAATTGGCGAAAACGATACCCTGAAAACAAATGTAATAAGTAACCGTCCCCCTGGGGGTATTGCTAGCAGTTTCTTATTCAATGTCATATTTGCAGGTAACGACGGGGGCCTAGGCTTATCCAAATCACAGATTATCCAAATATTTCCTCACTTACACGGTTGATATATGTTGTTAATTTGGGTACAACGGAGGAGCATTAGTATGTAAATTTCAGAAGAGCAAAGATTAAAGAAGGTAAACGATGGCAAGTAAGGGAGCGGTTATTTCAATCATGGGTACCAGCGCGGAAGATACTTTAACAGAATTAGACAACATTTCATTTCTATACCCCATCTTGAATTTGGAAAAAAGTCTTATACCCCACCACCTTTCAGCGAAATGGTTTTGTACCCCATTCAGAAGTCTTCGAGGACGTGATGTATAAAATTTATACACATGCATGCCAATTTATTCCAGGCAATTTGCATACAGGTTCAGTGATTCATCATTTCCAGTTGTCTTTCAATTTTACTTTTAAAAGTTAACTGATGACTTCATATAAATAGTTTTCAAGCAAAATAGTTTTGCACCTCATACCAATTTCCCTTGATATTTGGATACCCCCACACAGTAATGGGAAAGATTCTCATACCCCTGTCGAAAATCCTCCGCCTTGGTAACCCAGGATCAAAAATGGCTGCTCCCTAACCGAACAAGAGCAATGACTGCAACAGTGGGAAATTTGGGAAATTAGGCAGCGCAACTGAGCAGGATAGATTAAAAAAATCTTGAGGGACTTTAAATTGCATGAACATTTAGCAAAGAAAGGATACATAAGCAGTGAAAAGAGGAAGCAATGGGGAGAAATAGAGGAACAACAACGAACAGGTTCATCTTGCCTCTATCTTTGGAATTATAAAGAACGTTGGCAAGCATCGACGGAAATGAACACCGATTAAACCGTGCCTATGTGTGATAAGACTTCGTATTTCAAAAAGTGAATAGCTGTGCAGAAGGAAGGACAACAAGAATAGAGACGGCTGCGAGAAACAAAACGGATGAAGTTTTAAGATACAGGGTGCATATATCAAATGCAGGTAAATCAACTAACAGTGCAAAAAGGTCTCGGAGTAGACAGGCGAGACGGAGTGGAATTGAATTTGGTGCAAGGCTGGTGAAAAGAGCTGATAAAACAGGATTCTACTGGGTTTTCAAAAAGGAGAAATTACACCAGAGACATATCCGTTTGAACATGAGACATGTAAGAGAGACTGCAATGGATCTCAGCATACGCCACTTAGATGGAAGTGTATTTTCTCTGCTTTTGAATTTCCCCATTTTCAACTATTGATTTGCACGCAGGTTGAAGTAAATTCTCATTAGAAATTCTAGCAAGCTCTTGGAAAGAAAATAATGGACATTATATAATGTCATATGCTACCATTTAGAGAGCTGTAATTTTCTCAAAGAAACTGCCCCGGTATACAGTGCTGAGATATTCCTTCCAGTCAACCAAGGCCTAACAACGTGAAGGTCCAAGTTCAAGTTAGAATTTCCATTCCGCAAAATTAAACTGGAAACAAATGCCTATCTTATCTGGGGCTAAAACATGGAATAGTCTTCCATCTGAGTTGAAATCAATAAACAATATCAATGCATTCAAACATAAGACCAAAGAGAACTTTTTCTAAAATATACAGAAAGAGGAAAATGACATATATGTCTTCTACTAAGGACCATATTGAAAACACACATGCAGCTCTGTATTTCCTTTTCTCCTACGTATTTCCGTTATACAGCATCCTTTAAGGGGACTATTATGGAAATAAGGTCAGCTTCGCCTTTTAATGCTATCCTTGCCACTGTAAATAGCAGTGTTTATCTTTACGTTTTGAATATTTAATTTTGCATTGTATCTATTTTTGTTATAAAACATCTAAATAGTCGGCGAGAGGCAGAATATACAATTAAAGATAGTCTCGTCTTGTGGCAATGATGCTATGTTGAGACAGGTGACGGAGGCCGTACTAATTAAAGAACTGGACCCGGAACTAAACACTAAGGAAGAATGGGGAAATTCGAATGCTCTGCGCGACAGGCGGATTAGATTCGACGCTCTAAATCTATCGAGCCTGGATGAAACGAACGTTAGTAGAACTCAAACTCAAACGAACATCGAACTCAATTCTCACTGAGGAGGCTGCCAGGGGGCAGCGAAAATTCTGAGAAGAAAATGTTAAAGTGTAAGTGTGTTTTAAATAATGGTTTTTAAACTCAAAATATAGGTATGAAGCTACCTAAGTATAATTTGTCGTATAACACACGGGATCTCGTCAAAGCATTGGCTCACAACGCCAGTGACCGAAAACATCTAAATAGTCATTGTGGCAAATTGATACATAAAATACCAAAAAACCATTGTTATGAACTCTTAGCGAAAGGTTGAGTATAGGCCCTGGCATCGGTTGTTTTGAAAAGTCAATGTGGGATCAATTCTAAGCGTCAGTGGAAGACTTTCCCGGCAAACTGAAAACAGATACGTATGAATCAGGGGCACTGAGGGCACGTGCCCCCCAAGATTTTTCAATAAACAAAACGTTCCCTTTTTATTTTTAGGAAGTGCCAATTTAGCTTAATGAAAAATGCCCTTAAAGTGTTGTGCCCCCCCCCCCCCCCCCAAATTTGAGATGCTTCCTACGTTCCTGAATGAAAATAACATTCGTAGCTGCAACATGACCCAATTAAACATTAACCATGGCTGAGACGGCAACTATGATAACAATTGGACATTTGATACAAACGCGTCTCCCTATCCCTGGTGAGCAAAGAACAACAAAGCAAAAAAGGGGGAACTAAATCAACGAGAGTAGCGAAGGCCGAGAGCGCAATGTGGGCATCTAAATCATTTAGAGTATACAGGGTGTCCCAAAAAGTTTGTGCCCCGTTCGTTTGAAGATTGTGACAAAACGACAAAAGATTCTCGCCAAACTTTTAGATGATGGTGCTCTTCAGATGTTCAATTAAAGTTTGCCACCATCCCCGTAAAAATCCGTTGAAAGATGATGGAGCTACGACCTGCAGAAGACCAAATTTGCCTGACGACTGAAACCAGCAGTCGGCCATTTTGCCTTACTATTTTGAAGTGATAAGTATCTTCACGTGAGGTAAGAAGTAATTTCTGTGAGGTCAGAAATAGTGGAACTCTCCAAGGATTATCGGAATTTTCACGAGAGCTATGACATTGGAGGCTGCTGTTTCATTTTCATTCCATGAAGCTATTTATCGCTGCAAAATAGTAAGACAAATGGCCGACCACTGGTTCCAGTGATCGGGCAAATTTGGTCTCCTAAAGGTCATAGCTCCATCATTTTTCAACTGATTTTCATGGGGATGGTTGCAAACTTTAATTAAAAATCTGAAAAGCACCATCATGTAAAAGTTTGGCGAGAATCTTTCGCCGTTTTGTCGCAATCTTCAGACAAACAGGGCACAATATTTTTGGGACACCCTGTAGTTAAAACTAAGAGAAAAAGAAAACAAGCAGAGAGCGCACGGAATGCAGTAAGAGCAAAGCAGGCAAATGAGAGATAATGAAGAAGTGAGCAAAAATACGATAATGAGAGCAAGGAGAGAAGATGTTGGCCAACGAGTCAACTGGATAGATCGAGGAGATCTTAAGGGTCTGCAGAATTATTGAAAGTATTCAGCATGGAGAAGATATAAACAGTTAACAGAGGGATAGAGAGTACCAAATAGACCCCATCATAAGGTATATTCAGGATATTTGTGCTTAGGCTGGGGTACCAAGCATCAACCCAACATGATAATTCCTAGCATTAAAATAGATGCCGAAAAATATTTTCTCTGACCCCACACTACTAAAATTTATGAAGTCAGCATCTTAAATCCGTCGACAAGTGCCCCAACTGATTAGATTGCTCATAATTTATTTGGAAATTTCAATATTTTGATTTTAGTAATGTCACTTGATCTTACTTTGGTTGTAGAAAATATTTTACCCGTTGTTTTACTGTCTCCCATATTTGATCCCCAAAAAGGTAATCTTTTTTTTTTTATATATACTCCTTAAAATCAACTACATTTAACAGATAAACTAAACATAAGATAGAGTGTGCCACTCACAGTGAAAATGGACACATGGTCATCGAGTTCCAACTGTGAATAGCACTTACAATAGATAATTAATAAATAGTATAGTTTATCAACACAACATTACCACAAAAAACACTACATGACGAGGACGTACACGAAAGGGCGCTGCGATTTACTCAAAAATTTAAGGTAACTCTGCCCCCATCCCAACCAGAGCAAAGAGCAGAGCCACCCTAACTGAATCTTCTTGTTGCTTTCAAATATGCCATCGACGCTTCTAAAATTATACGATTTGCAAGAACGGTTAGGTTGTTGCTTCCAAACAGTAACAGTTGGCATAAGGATTTTGAATCCATTGATGTAATATCAATCCCGGGAATGTCAGAAAGTTGACCAAGGAGATCTCTTCGCATCGTGTCAATTCGCATCTAGAATTTGAGGAACCCAACAGAACAGAAACCCCCCCCCCCTCCCAACTTGGGAAATTAGATAGAATATATATATATATACACATCTCTCCCTTAGTAACTGGCGCACGTAAACTTAACATTCCATACACTTGAATGCCAATTACGACGGCGGGCCAGCGCGGCGCCGCAGGCGACGCGCGGCAAGCCTAGTTTTTATAAAAACATGTAAATAGGACTATTCAGTTTTCACTTTTGTTAAATGGTTGGCCTTAATTAGTTTTCTTAACTATCTTTATCATGCCAACCTTAAATAAATAAATTATTATTATTATTATTATTATTATTATTATTAGAGTCAAGAAAAACAAGAACTTTTCAGTGAAATATTTCGATCTTATGTAGATCTTCTTCAGTCACAATGTTAATAGATTATAACAGTGTACCATAACGATAAAGGAAAGAATTATAAATTCGATTTAAGAGTTCTACAAATGTCCGTGCAATTTCTGATTCTGATAATGCGGCGTAGATTGCTAATTACGAAAAGAATAAGTCATAAGAACATAAAACTCGAAATAAGGAATACATACATAAGATGCTGTTAATTCGGGAAAAGTTTATAGTGTGTTTTTGCGAGTTCACCAATTGCGCTGTTCATTCCATTGGGTTCTTTTGTGTCCAATCTAGCAATCCATTTGTCCTCAAAGTTGCCTAGGTCTGCTTCGTTTCCTTCCACTTTCTGCAAAATATGCACTTTTAAGTTCTTATCGAATGTGCAATCTTGGCTATTAAAGAAATGCCTTCCGAGTTCCGTTGCTGTTGGATCATTCCTAGAATCACTTCTATGTTTGTTAAATCTTTGGCTTACTGAAGTAGAAGTGTAGCCGACGTAAAGAGTGTTATGTTTGTTGCATTCTGCCGCGTAAATTACATTCTTGCTTTGACAAGTACCTCCATAAATGTTTGAGACTTTTCCTGACATTTCATTTTTTAACTTATTTGTTTGTCCCATATGTGGACATAGTTTGCAAGGACGTCCTCGTTTTTTGGTGTTCTTTTGGGTGCATCTTATGCTTTCTCCGTATGATTTTGACTGTTTTGTATCAGATTTGACTAATTTAGAGCGGATATTAGGGTTCCGACGATATGCGATCATGGGAGCATTTGAAAATATATTCCTCATATTTGGGTCTCCATGAATCATTAACTCGTAATTTCTATGGAGTACCTTAGCTAGTCCTTTAAACTTCCTGTGCCAGTTAATTACTAGTGGTATTCGATCTTTATTTGGGCTATTGTTTTGTACTTGTCCATTCAGGAGTGATGTTCTGTCCTTTTCTTCGACTTCTTTCGCGATCTTATTTAAACCAGATATAGAATAACCACGATTGACATAAAAATTTATGAACTTGATTGCGTGCTTTCTATAGTCCTGTATCAGGTGGCAGATTCTTCTTATGCGAATGAATTGTGACAGAGGATTTGAACGTATGGTGTGAAAGGGATGGTCAGACTGTCTGTGAAGATAAGAGTGGGTTGAAGTTGGTTTGCAGTACAGTTCTGTCATGATTTTTCCATCTATGATCTTTACCTTTGTATCCAGAAATGCTACCTCTGTTTTAGAATATTCCGTGGTGAACTTAATGTTTGATTGATAGCCATGGATTTCTGCATAGGAATTACAAAAGGCTAGGAAATTGTTTAAGCTTTCAATATTGTCGTTCCAGAGAAAAAATATGTCGTCTATGTATCTGACCCATGAAAGTGGCACACGACCATGTTCTTTCTTGTACGCATCGATCATTTCGTCTTCAAAAGTTGACATGAATAAATTAGCATAATTCACTGCCATCGGTGTTCCCATCGCAGTTCCTTTAATATGATGTTAGTATTTATTCAAAAATTGCATCGTATTGCTTGTCAATATGAAATTGATCAGCTTTGATATGTACGAAGAGGGGATTGACTTGTCTTTCCGTTGTTCAAGAGCCTTTTCACAAGCAGATATTCCTTCCTTGTGTGATATATTTGGATAGAGGGAAGCAACGTCCATCGTTACAAGAAATACGTCATTGAAATTGATCTCCTTATCGTTCAAACTTTCAATATGCATAACAAAGTCTGTTGTGTCTCTGATGTATGATTTTGTCTTCATAGCTGCTGGCTTTAAAAAACTATCAACCCATTCAGATAATCTAGCTGTGCATGATTGATAACCACTACAAATCGGTCGCAACGGTGGAAATTTGTTGAAATTTATTATTATTAATAATAAAAAACACAACTGTTTCAGGGCAGACCTTTCGATATAAAATCTTCTTCAGTGTATTTACAATTCTAGACAGCCAAGTATTTATACTAAAATTTACATAAAAATAGTTTCTATACCCTAGACAAATAAAAGAAAAGAAAAGAATATTATTTTAGAATACTATCAACAAGATAAACATAAAAGAATGTTTTTATATTACATATAGACAAAGCCGCAAAAAAACAAGGCATGAATTTCTTTCTACAAAACTCCCCAATGACCTTACTCGAAGATGTTTTCCCCCTTTTTTAGGATTTGAATAGAAAGAAGCGATCTCTAAATACTATAGACAAGGGACTGAAAGCTCTTCGCGACAACAACTTTTACAACCCGAGACAACAGGCAAGGGATATCGGCCATTGACCCTCCAAAGATTTGCTTAAATTGCTAAATCCAGGATAGCTCGATAGGGAATTCCACCCCACCACTACGTGTAATTATACACGAAGTCAACAAGCCGACATCCCTGCCATTGTGTTGCCCAAGGTTTTCAATGCAATGGTATGAGAACTAGGCAGTACCACAAGCAAACATATCCAGCTCAACATCAGCCGCCCTCTCGTTTAGGCCATTTGGTGCAAACAAACCCAATTTATATTGCCAAAAGAGCTCTTTCCTACGAAGCGAGTACACATCCTGTGCTCCGTCGATGATACGAATAACGACGGAGAAGTCACCCTGATGGCCTTCCTCGAAAAAATGAGCGAAAAAAACTTGCCTGTGGGACTGCCTTTCCCGTATCAAGAGCACCAGTATTGCGTTTCTGCTTGTACGTCCGAAAATATGATTTGTAGACATTAAATCTTCGACGAAATTTAGTTTTTGTGCTGCCAACATACTTTTTGTTACAACATGTACATTGCAACATATAAACTACGTTTATCGAATTGCAATCGTACGCCCCCGAAAAATTCTTAAAAGATCGCAAATCATTCGCATTAGAAAAACTGGAGCCCTCTTTGATGATAGGGCAGATTAGACATCTCCTACCATTGCATTTAAAAGTTCCCTTTGGCATCAGCTCCTGATCTTGAGTTTGCAATTTAGCGCGAACCAAAGTATCTTTAAGGTTGTTTGCCCTTCTGAATGAAACGAAAATTTTTCCGGCAAATAGTTTGCGATGTTCGTCATCGATAAGAAGAATATTTGCGCAATTTTTGCAAAATATTGCTGACCCCCTGAAGAGCCGGATGGTAAGTTAGAACCAACGGTATCCTCGTGTCATCCTTCTGCTTGGAATTTCTATTTAACAGGTTTTCTCTATCCAAGCTTCTAACTTTGTCTAGTTGACTGTCGATTTCCCCTTCTTGATACCCCCGCCCAATAAGCCATGACTTTAAATTTCCCATCCGTTCGTTAAAAAATGAGTCCTCAGATCAAATGCGCCTAATGCGAAGGGCCTGACCTCCTGAAGGGCCTGACCTCCTGAAGGGCCTGACCTCCTGAAGGTCAGGCCCTTCGCATTAGGCGCATTTTTTATCATTTTAATTTCTGTTTTACTTTGAAAGTGGTTTAGTTTATATTATTATTATTATTATTATTATTATTATTATTATTATTATTATTATTATTATTATTATTATTATTATTATTATTATTATTATTATTATTATTATTATTATTATTATTATTATTATTATTATTATTATTATTATTATTATTATTATTATTACCATTGTGTTATGCAATGGACTTCATCAACAGCCACTCCGACACAGTTATCAGCAAAATAATTATCAGTAAATAGTGTCTCCATTTTGTTGGGAACACAACGACAACATCGATTCAAGTGTGAACACTGCTGTACAACCCTTCAGCTAACAGCTTGGAGACTCTTCCTACCTGTCCATGGAATACTGCCACAGATGAAACAAAAGTCTTCAAAATCTTTGAAATAAAATACAGTGCATTCTATTGTTCGTTGTTAAATCTTTCGACATTCAAAATACTGTTCGCAGGCTTCCATGCTTCCTCGAAACGCACGTTCATCTCACTGCTGCCATGTTGTTGTTCCTGTTGCGCCATCTTGAATTGCGAGGTAACAATAGAATCGCTCTCTACCAATGAGATTAGGTTCCTCGACCCTGGGAACCACACATGACCGCAGACAGGCTTTCCATCGCTGATGCGCAGACTCTACTGGAGGAGGAACCTCACTTCTCTTCAGGGAATCAGTAGAGTCTGCACGCAGGCTACTAAGAAGAAGAGGAAGAAAAAAATGTATGATACCCATGGCTGTAGGTAGTAGCCCGCTATTCATGCAACATTTACCAGGAACAAGAACTTACCTGACAACAAACAAATAATAATAATAATTTGGGTATGCAAGCCAACAGGCCTGGGGAATTGAACAACCCTACCCTGCAATGCATAGTTCCAGGTCACCCTTGAGCATGGTGTAGTCCCTGTTGCTGCACAAAATAGTTTGGAGACACAAACAACAACAAAGGTTAAGATACAAAAACTTGCATAATGCGACATTAACAACAACAAAGTGAATCATGAAACAAAGTCAATAATCAGTCAGATTGTATATTCTCACGTCTCTTTCCTTGCCACCTCATCGGTTTCTTTGCTTTGCTCATCGCGTCGATTTTACTCGTGAATGTCTCTGCATCTCATCGCATTTTCCTCTTGCAATCCAATTTATAGTAAAAGGTAGGAAGCCTGGCGATTCTCGTTATTTCGATGTTTCTTGTTCCCTTGAGGTTCCCTGTTTGTCCCATCTCACTGTCTGATTCTGTCCCATCTACTAAACTTGTTTACCATTACGGAAAAACAGTGGGATCGCTCTTGGATCATTTCCTGGAGGCATCTTACCATTTTGCTGGTGCACTATTCCTTTGGGAGCGACCCGTAGCTTGGTCTCTCCTAGCAGCAACAGCAACATACTCCCCGCCTTGAACTGCAATGGCATTCAATGATTCTGCCTTTTCCAGAATATGTAATTTGGCTGCGGGTCTGAGGTATGTTCCCGACTCTGTTTTTACTTCTGCTACTCTAGTTCTGCCGTCTCTACCGGGAACCAATTTCACGATTCTTGCCAAGGACCATTTACCTCTTGCTGCATTTTGATCTTGGAGTAGAACCAAATCTCCGCACTGCACTCTTGCTTCAGAGTTTCTTCATTTGGGTCTTTTAGTTAGTTTAGGCAGATATTCACGTTGGAATCGTCTCCAAAGGTGCTCCGTCAACATTTGTACTTGACGCCATCTCTTCCGATTGCTTATGTCAGTCTCGTAGAATATTCCAGGGGGCAGATTTGAGCTGGCACGGCCAAGAAGAAAATGGTTTGGAGTCAAGGCATCTAGATCATTAATGTCATCGCTTGTAGCCGTGAGTGGTCTGCTGTTCATTATGCCCTCAGCTTCTGTAAAGATTGTGGCAAGACTGAAGTCATCTACCAGCCTTCCTTTCAAAATAGCCTTCAGTGCCGTCTTGGCTGACCGTACCAGTCTCTCCCAAGCACCACCCATGTGAGGAGAACTTGGTGGGTTGAATTTCCATTTGACACGTCTGTTAGAAGCAAATGTTTTCATCCTTTCCTGATCTAGTTCCTTTAAACAGACTTTCAGCTCTCTGTCTGCACCACGAAAATTGCTGCCACAGTCAGACACAATTAAGTTAGGATGCCCTCTTCTATTCATAAAGCGCTCAAGTGAATTGATGAAGGCATCTGTTTCAAGACTCTCTACGACTTCCAGATGCACTGCTCTCACTACAAGACATGTGAAAATGCATCCCCATCGCTTCACTGTAGATCTGGCTCTTTTGACTTGCATTGGTCCCAAGAAATCAACTCCAACATGACCAAAGGCTCCCCAACTGCAATTCTGAATTCCGGCAAATCAGCCATGATGGGAATTGCTGGCCTTGCTCGCTCTTTCTTGCAATGCATGCAGTTGTGTATGACCTTCCTAACAGCTGACCGGCCTTTTACAATCCAGTAACTCTGACGAATCTCAGCCAATGTGAATTCAGAACCTGCATGGGCAAACTGCTCATGTTCATGACGTATCAACAGGGTTGTCAAGTGATGTCTAGCAGGAAGGATCAGTTGATGTCTGGCGGAGTAGTCTATAGGTGCATGTTTCAATCGTCCACCAACCCTTAGCAGTCCTTCTTTATCAATGAATGGATTGAGAGCTTCCAAGCGACCTTTCAGCTTCCTCGTCTCAGCTTGTAGAGCTTGGAATTCTTCAGAGAATGCAGCTTGTTGTACATGACGCACCAATAGTTTGATTGCAGCGTCAATTTCTGTCGGATCTAGGGAAGTGAAGGTCATCTTTGGTTTTGATGAAATCTGTTTTTTGAACATCTTGCACGCTCTGATAACCCATGACATAATTCTTGCGAGTCTCTTCCAAGTGGAGAAGTCACCAATTTCTATCGGAGACTGGTGCAAAACAGCAGTTTTCGTGACCAAAATCCTTTCCTTTTTCACTTCAGGGTCTTCTTCTGCTAGTGAACATTGGTCTTGTTCTTCAGGCCAAATGATCCCATCATGACATAGAAACGCCGGTCCATTCAACCATCTGCTTTTAGGAGTTATTTTTTTTGAAACGTGCAGGCCTCGAGAGCAGTCATCTGCTGGATTTTCTTTCCCATCAATATGGTGCCACTGGCTTGGCTTTGTGTTTTCGCGGATTTCAGCCACAGGATTTGCTACAAAGGTCTTCAACCTCCTGTTTTCATTTCTTATGTACTGTAGAGTAATCATGGAGTCTGTCCAAAAGTGTGTGGAGCTTGTTTCCAAATCAAATTCGCCTTGAATAGCACTGTGTAGGCGGACTGCAAGAACCGCTGCCTGCAACTCCAATCTGACTATTGTCAAGGTCTTCAAAGGGGCGAGACGTGTTTTCGACATCACAAAACTGCAGGACTTTCTTCCTGACGAGTGTATGAACAAGAGATACGCCACAGCGCCAAATGCGGGTTCTGAAGCATCAGCAAATAAGTGCAGCTGGTATTCGACAACTTCTTCATTGACGTATCTTCGTGGTATCATAAAGTTGCCTATCGAGTCAAGAGCATCCAGCCATTTCCTCCAAGATGTCTTCAGGTCTTCATCTATATCATCATCCCATCCAAGCTTTCTTCTCCATAGCTCTTGCAACAACATCTTAGCTAGTATAATGAATGGAGCAAGAAAACCGAGGGGGTCAAATTTGGAGCTCACCAACTTCAGAATCCCTCTTTTGGTAGCAGGAACTTCTTTTTTGATAGTGGCAAACACAAAGGCATCCTTCTCGATGTTCCAGCGAGCTCCAAGCGCTCGTTCAGTTGGGAGGGAATCCAGACATAGGTTTGGCCAATGCAGATCTTGGCAATGCTGCTATAACTTTCTTTGAATTGCTGATGAACTTTGTCAGGTTGAATCCACCACATTTCATCATTCTCATCAATTCTTCAGCGAGGGCAATGGCTTCTGGTTCTGTATTGACTGAAACGATGAGGTCATCAACATAGAAGTTTCGTAGTGTAGTCTCAATGCATTCAGTGCTAAACTTGCCTCTGTTGTCCAACGCTGTCTTCCTTAGTGCATATGAGGCACAGGATGGCGAATCCTTTGCACCATAGATATGCACTTGCATTTGGTAGACATCTGGTTCTTCTTCCGTATGAATACCATTTTGCCATAGGAATCTCAAGGCGTCACGGTCACTTTTTCTTAACAAGAGCTTGATGAAACATCGCTTCTATGGCAGCTACCAAGGCAACTGCTTTGCTTCTGAATCTCAGCAACACACCAATCAAACTGTTAAGAAAATCTGGGCCAGTAACCAAGCTGTCATTCAGGCTCACACCCTTAAATGAGGATGCAGCATCGAAAACAACTCTAACTTTCTTCTTATTTGGATTGACGACTGCATGATGTGGCAAATACCATGTCTTGTTGGTTGAAATGAACTTCTCTTCTTTGGTCAATCTTCGTGCATAGCCTCGATTCACATAAGACTCTATTGTTTCAGAGTACTGTCGGTGGAGACTTTCGTCTGCTTTGAAACGTTTCATCAATGATTTAAATCTTATTTCCGCCATAACATAGTTGTTCGGAAGTTGAATGGTGCTTTGCTTCCATAGCATTCCAACCTCATAGTGGCCATCGACGATGTTGGTAGTTGCATCCATGTTCTTTAGAACACTTTAATCTTCTGGAGAGAAAGTAATGGGCAAGTTATATTCGGTTCCGAATGCCTCCGTCTGCCAAAATTCCTCAACTCGACTGTGCAGCTCATCATCCTTCCAGACTTGCATGTGATTGATGTCAAGCTGAATTCTTGCACTCTTAGCACCTCCATCTGCTACACCAAGTAATGTCCATCCAAGCGTTGTCTCCACAGCAAATGGCTGCCCAGGGGGTCCACGTCGTACTTGCATGTGACTTGCATGTGATTGATGTCAAGCTGAATTCTTGCACTCTTAGCACCTCCATCTGCTACACCAAGTAATGTCCATCCAAGCGGTGTCTCCACAGCAAATGGCTGCCCAGGGGGTCCACGTCGTACTTGTGATGCTATCAAGGCTTCCGGTATGTCTGCTCCAATCAGTAAATCAACATCCTTTGCAGAAACATCACACAATTTGAGACCATGAAGATACTTGTACTTTGGGTCAATTCTGAATGAGCTGGGAAGTCTTTGTGACGGGGTATTGAATTTCGATCTTGGCATAACATATGCGTTGTTTACATCAAAAATGCATTTTCCATCAGTAGGTGAGATTCTGAAGGAGACACGCTCAACATGAAGGGGCTCTCCTTCTTCTTTGATACTTCCAACGTGAACAGTTTGCTGTATTCCTGTGAGTGACAATCTCTTTGCAAAATCTTCCTTGACCAGTGTTGCTTGACTGCCACTGTCCAGTAGTGCATGAGTCTTCAGTCGTCTACCATCCTTTGACTGCACTTCTACTTCAACAATTTGCAAGAAAACCCGTTGTAACTTGGAAGTCATCATACCGACAATTGTTGAGTCGTCTGTGCCATATCCAGGTGAATTGACATTTCCTTGCTTCGTTGCAACTCTAGTTTCACTGTTACTGTGTCCAGCTGAGTTTGACTTGTTCTTCGTGTGCAGACTGCTACCTCTGTTCTGTTCACTGTGCTCATGAAGACTGCTGTGATGACGTTTGAAGCAGTTCAGTTCAGTTCATTTCATTTTAAAAATCCATCTAATACATGTTATAACTCTACATACACACCTATCTAATTAACAAATTTGAATTTAAAATAAAATACAACAAATAACATTGAAAAAACACAGGATGGTACTTAGGGCAAATGTAAACAGACTAAATAGGTAAGTATGAAGAGCCACAATGAGATTAGGGGAATTTCTTAAAGGAGGAGCTCCCTCAATAGGCAAGCTAATCGAGGAGGGAACACCCCTATCTAAAAAAGAAAATTGACTTTTCTAGATGTTATTTGAAACTGGTGCAGAAAGACACATATAATAAAGTGTGAATTACTGGGTGTAATTGTGGCACAAAAAGTAGATCTTTACCTTGGTTTTGAATGAAGCTTTCGAGTGAGAGTTTCTTAATTCAACAGGGATTTCATTCCAAAGCTTAGCTACTTTATATCGAATGGAGTTGAGTCCAAATTGAAGGGTGTTCTTTCGAGCAAAAAACAAATCACCTTTACTAGCCTGTCTAGTGTTATACTGATGCATGGATGAATTCAATAGGAAAAAGTCATGGAAGCAACTCGGCGATGATCTATATACAGTTTCAAAGACAAAAGTGAGAAGTTTAAACTGAAAAAGATCAGATAGTCTGAGAAGTTTTAAAGACTTAAAGATTAGAGCAGAAGGAGAAAGAGCAGGCTGAGAAGAAATTTTTCGGATTAGTCTCTTCTGAAGTTTGTAGACAGGGTCTGTATAAGACGCAGAAGTATTACCCCACACGATAATACCATACTGGGCAAAAGACATAAACAATGAATTATATAAACAGAGTAACACATCTGGAGTCAGGAGGCTCTTAACCTTTGAAATAACACCACAAGTTCTAGCAAGTTTTTTGGACAACTCCTTCAGATGGAACTTCCAACTAAGATTTTCATCTAGAAGTAGTCCTAAAAATTTAACAAAGTTTGCTCTTTGAATGGTCTTCTTTCCAATCTTAATGATTGGATTTTCATCTATTTTATTGTGTATTGAATGGAATATCATGAAGTTTGTTTTTTCTACATTAAGAGATAATTTATTGGCATCGAGCCACTTTTTAACCTGTCTGAGTTCAATATTGACAACTTTTACTAATTCATTTATATCATTACTCTCATAATATATGTTAGTGTCATCAGCAAATAGGAAGAATTTAAGTCTTTTAGATACATTAGGCAAGTCATTTATATACAATAGGAAGAGAAGAGGACCTAATACAGACCCCTGTGGAACCCCACAAGAGATTTTGAGTAGGCCAGAGTTAAAACCATTCATGCTTACATACTGTTCACGCTCTGAAAGGTATGATTTAAACCAATCTAAAGCACAGCCTCTAATTCCATAGTGCTCCATCTTAGAAAGTAGGATTTGATGATTGACAGTGTCAAAGGCTTTTTGAAGGTCATTCTCTGCATGTGTATTGCGATGGGCAGGTCCTCGCCATATGATCTGAGTTTAGACAGTTGAAACATAACTTCTTCTCCTTTACCAATTTCCTCCTCTCTCACACTGACTTTGCCGCGTATGAATTGCATCTGAAAATCTTGTGTTTGGCGGATCATAATGCACAGAGCGAAGGTGTTTCACTGCCTTTGGTCCTTCCATGGGTCTCCTTGACTTCTTTTGTCATCGTTGCCAAGGTCGTCAGTTTTGAACGTGAGTTTGGCTTGCTATTATGTGAAGGTCTTGAACTCCTTTGCTGTCCGTCAGACTGGATCGATGGCATGTATGGATCCATTGAAGCCAATACTCTGTCCTGCAACCATTCTTCTAAATGCTGTAAATTTGCTTCTTCTTGTCTTCTAATTTTGAGGGAGTGTTCACACCATCTCTCTTGCAATCGAAAGGGAAGACGTCGGACAGCCTGTCGCAGGACATCTGTGCTGTATAGATCTGAAAAGTAGTACATTCGGCGCAGGGTAACAAGACAATCGTTTATGGTATAGTAATATTCACTCAAAACCACTTGATCATCCTTTGCAATCTGCTTTCCCTTTGTCACCTTTGACAAATGCGCTTGTGCAACTCTTGATGGCTGGCCAAACAAGTACTTGAGGCGTTTCAATGCTCGAACATAACCAAATTTGTCCCTTGAATATCCCATTACTGCTCGTCTTGATTCTCCTTCCAAGTGTTGCAGAAGATACGACATTTTCTCTGTGTTTGACAGATGTTCTTGAAGGTGAATCAGGTCTCTGAAATTAATGACAAAGTCGATCCAATCCTCTGGTGAGCCATTGAATGGACTGATGTTCAATCGTGGTAGTCCCTGATGAGATAGCAATCTCAATGTCATGTTTGCTGTGGACATGGTCGGATTCATCGTAGACTCAAAGTCGATATTGAGTTCATCTATCCATGCATCCACTGGCTTGTCTGTGTTTGTCAAAAACTGACTTTGTGAAGGTTTTCTGGTGGTCCTTTTCGTTAACTGATCTGTCAAAGAATCCTTCTGCACTGGTGTGGCTAGTGCTGGAAAATTGCAATTTTCATTGGCGCCAGAAGACTGTCTTGGAAACAGTGGTTGATCACAGTGAAACTGTGCAATCAATTCAGGCTGACTGTGAACACCAATGTCTGATAGCTGCGACACCATAGAGGAGTTTGGTCGGCCAAACTGTGTGTTGCCAGGGTTCATTTGCAATTCAGATCGACTATGTGCACCTGTGTCTGGTGGTCGGGTCATCATGGACGTGTGAAGTCTACGCTGGGGTTGTGCTTCCTTGGGCAGACTAAATGAAGTATTTTCTGGGAAATTACCTTGCCATGAAGGCTGTGTTTTGCTCAGCTGTACTCTTTTGGGAATTGCACCAAATTCTGGCTGGCTGTTATATTGTGAATAGATCATTGGCAAGGCATGTTCAATAATGGCGTGTTGATCCATAAGTTGCGAAACTGCTGGCACCAGGGGGGTCTGAATGCATGACTGGCCGGGATCTGGGAAACAGATGACATGAGAGGGGAACTGACTGCATGGCTGTCCGGATCTGGGATCTTTGACACCATATGTCCGCCAACTGCATGACAGGCCGGGATCTGGGAAACAGATGACATGAGGGGGGCTCTGACTGCATGGCTGTCCGCATCTGGGATCTTCGACACCATATGTCCGCTGTCTCCATGCCTGTTCTGCTCCTGTGAAGCTGAGGTCGCCATGGGCGTACTGAATGAATACTTGTCTGTATGATGAAAAGACTGAAAAGAGGAATTTGATGGCAAACAGTCAAATGAATATTGATATAAATTGATACCCTTTGCTTCCCAATTCTCTGTCTCAGAAGTTTCAAGTGAGGAGTTGGATCCTGCATAGCTGACATCTGATGCATCAGCTTTATCTGAAGGGGTATCAAGGGCTCTTTCCTGAAGGTATTCTTCTGCAAGTGCCTGACATGTATCCACTGTGAATCCAAGATCTTCAATCCAATCGTCGCTGTAATCTTCATTTTCTGGGTCCAACTGCTCCAAATATTCCTCATGCGCCAGCGTTGCTGCAGTCAAAACACGCCTCAAATCTCTCACTTGACAGTTGACTTGGGTTCTGCTCCCTCGCATACTGATGAGCTCTTCAATTTGATGAATTCGTTTTCCAATCGATTTCTGCTTCGACAGTCTTCGATGATTTGCGCGAAACGATCGCTTCACTCGATCTTCGTCATCCACTGCCTTGGGTTTTCGAGGTCTGAGTTCGTAGGGCAACATTTTGCGTGAACCTCTGCTTCTTTCTTCCCGCGAATCTGCTTCAAAAAGTCAATTCGCAAATAATGCAAAGGGTACAGACCTAGTAATTAGACTTAAAGTTAAGACAATAAGTAAAATTTTTGTTGCTGCACAAAATAGTTTGGAGACACAAACAACAACAAAGGTTAAGATACAAAAACTTGCATAATGCGACATTAACAACAGCAAAGTGAATCATGAAACAAAGTCAATAATCAGTCAGATTGTATATTCTCACGTCTCTTTCCTTGCCACCTCATCGGTTTCTTTGCTTTGCTCATCGCGTCGATTTTACTTGTGAAGGTCTCTGCATCTCATCACATTTTCCTCTTGCAATCCAATTTATAGTAAAAGGTAGGAAGCCTGGCGATTCTCGTTATTTCGATGTTTCTTGTTCCCTTGAGGTTCCCTGTTTGTCCCATCTCACTGTCTGATTCTGTTCCATCTACTAAACTTGTTTACCATTACGGAAAAACAGTGGGGTCGCTCTTGGACCATTCCCTGGAGGCATCTTACCATTTTGCTGGTGCACTATTCCTTTGGGAGCGACCCGTAGCTTGGTCTCTCCTAGCAGCAACAGCAACAGTCTCTGTTGTCCCTGTCAGCTCCCCCCGAGACCATGAAATACCAGGTTGGCGTCCGGCGGGGGCAGGATAGTCTGTCTCATGGATAGGGGGGAGACTCTTCAGCCTTGGTCGGTAGCCCCTCTAGTATTGGTGTCACGACAAAAATACACGAGGGAAGAAAAACCCGGATAAAACCGCCTTCATTATGAGTGCAATGCAAAATGAAAATTTTTCAGATAACGGGGTAAATGGGGCTGGAACCAGTATTGGTGAAGGTCCCTCATACGGCAGGTGTTCTGTGGCACAGCAGCGCAGACCCGGTTGTCATCCTGCTACTGCTGTAGGTAAAAAGGAATGGAAAAAAGAAGTCAACAAGATTGCTATGGAATGCTATTTAAGAAGTGAACCAAAGAAGCGAGGATTCCGGAAAAGGATGCTAGGCATTTGGAGAGAGATGGGAGTGTTTCAACTCAGTGAACAAGAGCTTGCAGGACAACTACTGTGTATTAGGAATGGAGAATACCTATCTGACTTAGAAATTGAGGAAATTCAAAGAAAGATCGACCAGCCATTGAGAGAGATAACAACAATAATAATAATAATAATAATAATAATAATAATAATAATAATAATAATAATAATAACAATAGAAGCGTCTCAGAAAATATGAATCTTCAGACGGTCCAAAAGACATGCTTACTAGGAACTGCAAGGATCCTTCGTAAAGTACTTAGTCTTAAAGTACCTAACTTCAGGACATGACATGCCTTAGGTGTATTGTTTACACCCGGCCAAAGAACAAGCAACCAGTATGAACTGTGACATTTAGCACCACGCATAATAATAATAATAATAATAATGATAATAATAATAATAATAATAATGATAATAATATTAATAATAATAATGATAATAATAATACTCCTTATTTACTCCTTATTTACAGTTGGTATATTAGGTAATAATAGCTCATGCTCTTTAAAAGAGTAAGCTAATAAAAACCAACTTATATACATAACTTAGATACAGCAAACCATAATATTTACAATAAACGGCATAATTTACAATTGCATCCTTCCCCTGCCAATGTTTTGATTTTTTTTGCAAAAGGAAGCGACCGTTTCGCTACTCTTTATCACATCTAGCATGCTGTTCCAGAGTATGCTAACCCTAATACATATGGACTTCATGCCGAAGGCCACGGTGGATGTGCATGGAAGTAAAACTGTGTCATTTATTCTGAGATTATACCTGATCTCTCTTCTCTGGAATAGTTCCGACAAAAATATAGGGTTCTCATGATGTAATGTTTTGTAAATCTCTATCATCAGTCTTTGTAAATTCTGAACATGGACAGTTTTTTCATTGCTTGTGACAAGAAGATCAGCAAAAGGTGCATCATAGTCACCTAACAAGACACGTAATGCTCGTTTGTGGATCTTATTGATCTTATTATTGGCACCTTGTTCACAGAACAACAAAATTAAGGGGCAGTATTCAAAGTTTGACATAACAAACGAATTATACAGTAACCATTTTTGAGGTTGTTGAAGATATCTTGCAACCCTAGAAAAGCACTAACACTCCTGTTTGCTTTGACACACAATGACTTTACGTGGGTGTCAAATTTCAATTTTGAGTCAATTGTTATCCCTAACAGTTTAACTTGGTTAGTGGATGTGATTTCTTCCCCGTCGATTTCCAAGCAAAGGAAAGGAGAGGGCTAAATTGAACCATCTCCTTTTCATGGACGATTTAAAGCTGTATAGAAAAGACAAGAATCAACTGGACTCCTGAACAATGCTAATATTTGGCAGTGGCATTGGGATGACATTCGGTATTGAGAAATGTGGTACGGTGGAGATGAAGAGAGGAAAATTGATAGATAGTGATGAGCTAGATCTACCTTAAGGCAAGAAAATAAAATCCTTGCAAGATGAAGAAGCTTATAAGTATCTGGGAGTACTGGAGAATGATAAAATCAAAAGTACAAAAATGAAGGACATATTCAGGCAAGAATATTTCCGTAGAATTAAGAAGATTTAAAGATCCAAACTGAATGCCGGAAATATAATAAAAGCGATCAATTCAAGGGCAGTATCACTAATACGATATGCGGCAGGAATCATTGATTGGAGAAAAGATGAAGTGAAGCATGTCGATAGGAAGACCAGAAAGTTGTTTACAATGCACAGAAGCATGCAAATGCACCCCCAATCGGATGTGGACCGTTTGTACTGGAAAAGAGCAGAAGGAGGGCGGGGATAAAAGAGTATTCAAGAGGTTATAGAATTAAAAAAAGCAAGTCTTGGCTTTAACCTGGAACAGACGAAAGAAGTTTTGCTTAAGGAGGTTGTAATAGATGGGCTGTTTACAGAGTCGGGAGAGCCAAAAAAGGAAAAAACTGGAAATGGGGTAAAAGCGGAAGGCAAACTTTGAAGAAAAGAAGCTCCATTCACTGTTTTTCAAGGAAACAAAAGAAATTAGGGAACACAAGGATAGCTGGCTGTGGTTATAGAAAGGGGTATTAAAGAAAGAGACTGAAGGATTGATACTAGCAGCACAGGAACAGGCACTAAGGGTAAACGGGATTAAGAAAATGATAGACAAACAGGATTGCTCAACCAAATGCAGAATGTGTGATGAACGAGACGAGAATGTAGCACATATTGCATCTGAATGCTCACGGTTAGCTCAAAATGATTAAAAGAAGTGCAGACATGATAAAATTGCCGCAATAATCCATTGGAACTATTGCAAGAAATTCGGGTTTGCATGCACAGAGAAAAACTTTGAGCATTTTGTGGAAACAAAGATGAAAGTCTGAAAATGATGAAATTAAATTGTTATGGGACTTTTTCATACAAAATGAAAAGAGAATAGAGCATAACATGCCTAGCCTGCGTGCAGACTTTACTTTCAACTGCGAAGGAGAGCCTATGAGCATCTTGTAAAGTCTGCGAATTAGCGTCCATTATCGTGTTCTGAATGAACAGTTTCTCCTGTGAAGGGGAGCTCAATCTTGCACAATAAATTGACACCTATAATCCCTATCATGCGAAGAGAATCCCATCCCACCCACACAGCTTCAGAGCCTGCAAACTGCAGAGGTAATAGGTATGAAAGACTCACCGTGGACTCACCAGTGATTCAAGAACCCCACTTGCTGACACATGTCTAAGCTAAGGGTACTACCAACACATAATGATGGAATGGGTAATGACCCATCTGATGATCAGGTTATCAAATGAAAGTTTAGGCCTAGCCTGAAGCAAACCTTCTGTCCTCGGAGCGGAGAAACTTTTAAAGAATTGCCTCTTGATCGTTGTAGACTTCCTTCACCTAGAGAATATGCTTGACTGTTTATGATTCCTTTCCAAACAAAGTTTTATCCAAAGTTATCAAGTCCCGAAGACAGGCAAACTGAGCGGCACATTTTATAATCGGCGAACTTGTTTACCACAGCAACTTCCTCCAACGGTTTCGTATTTTTCAAAATAAGTCACTACATTCCCTTGCCATCTCTGATCAGCCTCTATAACTCCCTCTTTTCCTCATTCCTTTGTTATGGTATAACTGCCTGGGGTTTAACATATACTACATATCTAAACCCACTTTTCCTGCTCCGGAAGAAAATTTTGAGGTGTATAAGTTTCCAACAATTCTCTGCTCCATCTGCACCAATTCTCCATTCATTAAAATAATTAAACTGGAAGACATAATACAATCAAATATTCTGACGTTTGTGTACAAAGCTCTTCATAAATTATCTCCTAGCTGCTCTCACAACTACTTCACTCCTAACTCATCTGTTCATAGGATTGACACTCGTCAGGCCACCAGGGGCGACCTCTTCAAATCCTTCAAAAACACAACCCTCTATGGTCTTCAAACAGTCAAGTACTTTGGCTCAAAACTCTGGAACACTCTTCCTCCGTTCATTCGTGTTTGCTGTGATGCAACTCACTTAATGAAGTTACACATCTGAAACAGGCACAAAACTAATGGAAAATTTTGTCAATAACTTCTTAGGTAAACCCATTACATAAACTAAAACCATTGCAGTTATTACCAGTATTGAGATACCATATGCCTTGTTTTGGGCCGACAGCCAGGACACAAACGAAAAAGAAAGAAATTGATTTGAATTGCAAAAATATTGGAATCTAGCTGATTCAACGGCACAAATCAAATATATGCAGGCCTGATAGATGAAAACTTATTGCTCAAAACAAAATATTCAAAAAATCATTGTCAGTATTGATACATTACATGCCTTGTTGGCCAAATGGGCAAGACACAAACAAACAGAAGAGCAATCGATTTGAAGGGCAAAAATATTGGAATCTTGTTGATATAATAATGGAGATCCAAATATATGCAAGACTGATAGACGCAAATTACTGCCCCAGCGTTGCAATCATTCAAACGATAAAACATTAGTCGTAGGGCGTTAATTGTATTTGAGGATGTTGGCTGTGGTTTAGGCTGATTTCTTCAAGTCAAAAAGTATTTCGATAAAGCTGCTCAAATTCAAGCTTCAGATAGCATGAAAAAGAAACGGCCTATTTTCCCAGTAATTATCTTAGATATGATGCAAAAGGCTGAACTTATATGTCGTTCATAGAATATATGGCGTTCAGAGAATACGAATTCAGTTCATAAAATAGTTCCTGAAGGAAAATTCCATGTACTTCTAACCCAGGGTGAGTTTAAGCCAAACAGAAAAATAAAACCATCGTGCTATGTCTATGCAGTGATGATTGAACCATGAGCGATAGGACACCATCTAGACTTATGACGATGAGTCTCTTGATTCCCTGTGCTCTTTTGACTTCTTGATGGCGCTTCAGTCAACAGAGACTCATAATATTACTCTGAAAAGTTGACCCTACTTAGGCCTAATATGCTGGGATTCCTAGCATACCAATCAGATTGCGAGATTTGGCAAAGAACAATCAGTTTCGAACCTTCAATTCGATTGACGCAGTTGACTAAATTTGAAGGAAGTTGCTGCAGCAGTTACTTGAAGATTTCTCTGGTTTTTCTTGGTCTTAAAAACATGGAAATTGCAGCATTAAAAGACTTATTTTGCACTCACCTGGTAAAGTGAACTTTCTTCTTCAGATGAATACCAAGTTTTGTTGATTAAGTGTCTGCTTACCGTGGTTTCTATCGCATTTCCTTTCTGAGGAGTGACCGTTGAACAGAGCCGAAGCAGTCGTTCGATCCAGATTCGATCAATCGAATGCATAAGATAGGGTCAGGTTTTTAACTGTTTCATTATGAGTCCCTGTGAGCAAGGTACCGCAGGGATACAAGGGACTCATCGTCATAAGTCTAGACACCATTTCGAGAATTTCGAGTTTCAAAAGTTCTTTCGAGAATTTTTGAAAAAATGATCTTCAACCAACTCTATAAGTACTTGGATACAAACAAACACTTGTTTTCTAAACAATCCGGTTTTAGACGCCTGTACTCTGTTGTAACAAGTCTCCTGTCCTGCACTAACGATTGGTATAAGAACATGGATACTGGGAAATACACTGCATTGGTGTTCATAGACCTAAAGAAAGCGTTTGATACTGTAGATCATGATATCCTGCTAAAAAAGATGCAGGAATATGGGATTTCTGGTATCGAGCATGCATGGTTTACATCATATCTCCAAGACAGACGGCAGTTATGCAAGGTCAATGGTGTTTCGTCACGAATAGAAGAAATACACTGTGGTGTTCCACAAGGATCTTGCCTTGGGCCTCTTCTTTTTATACTTTATATCAATGACCTTCCGTTTTGTCTGGACAACTGCCAGGTGACTATGTATGCTGATGATACCAGTATCTCCTTTTCTGCAAGGAACGTCAGCGATCTGAACGTGACGCTTAACAAAGAACTTGATTCTTTAAGGGAATGGCTCCAAGGCAATAAGTTATCATTGAATGTCCTGAAGACACAGGCGATGGTCATAGGATCTCGGCCTAACCTTAAGAAGATTTCGACAAAATCAGTGGAACCACCATTATTTTCTATTGGTGGCTCTGAAGTTGAAATGGTTGATAAGGTCAAGTATTTAGGGATGCAAATTGATAAACATTTAGCTTGGGATGAACATATCCATTTTGTACGATCTAAGGTTTCTCGTGCTATTGGATTTCTTAAATATGCCAAGAAGTTACTTCCAAAAGACACTCTCTCTAAAATGTATCGTGGTATCGTTGAACCGCATCTCCGCTACTGCTGTTCAGTCTGGGGGGCATGTGGGGGGACAGGGTTGCAGGTGCTGCAAAAACTTCAAAACCGCGCAGCTAGAATTGTGACCAATAGCAGTTATGATTCTTCTGCTAGTGCTTTGATTAAAAGTTTGAATTGGCCTACTGTAGCAGATATGATAAAAACCGAGACAGCTTGCATGGTTTACAAATCGATAAATGACCTTGCTCCTGATTACCTGTCAGAAATGTTCATTAGAAATTCGACATGCAGTAGGAAAAATTTGAGAAACACCGCAACTGATCTTCAAGTCCCACTAATGAGAACGAGTAATGGTCAGCGAGCTTTCTCATATCGCGGTGCTGGAGTTTGGAACCTCTTGGGTTGTGAAGTCAAGCAGGCATCCTCATTGAAAGCATTTAAAGAAGCTTTAAAAAAATAGTTTATTTATTTATTTATTCATTTGTTCATTATTGTAATTAAATTAGGGTTTTACTTTGTATTTATTTTTAACTTAATTTGTAACGTTTTATGCACGGCCCCCTGAAAAGCAATCTATCGATTGACGGGGTTACCGTGCTTAAAGAAATTAAAATGAAATGAAATGAAATGAAAATGACCATCAAGTGTGTGAAGGTTTTATTGGTAGCGAGCCACCTTATCAAATTATTTTTATGTGCTTTTACCTAATTTTTACTTGGTAGTGAGCCACCTTATCGCTGTTTCGTCATTTTGAAATTTTCGGTAGTGAGCCACCTTAAGTGCAGATCCACCTTAACCGTAAAACCACACACAAAAAACAATTGGTTAAGGTGGCTCGCTACCAATCAAACTGTCACACTTTTGGTGTCCTATCACTCATGATTGAACAAGCTGAAAAATACAGGACTTGTCGAAACTTTCAAACATGTTTTCACTGAAAAACTATCAAGAAAAATACCTTGGGCTATTTCAGTCCCTTGTATACTCTGACTTCGGGATTACCAACAGAGAAGATATGGCACCTAGGTCTAGGCCCAAAAAATTTTAGTACCTCAATGTAAATACATAGTCAGGAATTTCAAAACCTTGATTAAAAGACCTGACACTAAATAGAAAAGACAAATACAATGAAGGATAATCAGAATGATCTCACTCAGTACGTCAAGCGCTTTAAATCGTGCACAGCTTTAATGATGATGGCCTTGCTAACAAAACGGCTGCGTGCCTTTTTCATACAGGTTACCCAGACAAACTGCCTATCAAGTTGTTCTTTCAACTTTTATACGTACGTACCGAATTACCCCCAAGTGAAAATGCTTTGACAAGGATATGGGTGAATCTATTAATATTGAACTCTTATGGGGACGAAAAACTATGAGAATAGTTTTATTCACTACATGTCCTCTAGAATTTTCAGTTGTTGCTGCTGTCAATGTGCACAAAATAGGAAAAGGGGTGTGCCATACCTGGTACCTTCCAAACGGGCATTGTTTTCATTGACTCACCTGTATAAAAGAAGTCTTTACTCGATTGTGATGTAGATTGTAAGTAGTGTAATCTGTAACATGCCTTTGTAAGATTTCAATGGAATATATCAAAACAAAAACAAATAGCCATTGAATAAAAGAGCACCTTGGCCAGTTTATCCATAGTATCGTCAGATGCAACACCTTTTTTCCCTGGGGTTTCAGTTGGTTCATTTCCATCAGCCTCAACACCTGGCCAAACGCGAAGATCGTGTATTCCTTGTCTGAGTGCACTAAAGGTAGGAAAAAGCGAACTCAAACAAAGGTATACTACAGAAGATAATGATAAAAGTTTAACAAAGACTAGGTGGATAGCTAACGCTTTAATTCGTACAGCTTGTATTGCTCATCAAAGAATTATCATACAGGTGCCCATTGAAAGATTTTAAAGAGTGGAGTCGGAGAAAAATTTGAGATTTGAGCTCGGTATACCGGGTGACCCAAATAAAATGAACAAGAGAAAATCTGTTACACAAAATAAAGTAATCGACCAAAGGAGTAAGGTGATATGGTATTAAATCGTCCCGCTACATCACTACCATGTTTTGTTATTTTCATCGATATTGCATACTGGTGAAAAGGATTTAGCAAGAACAGGCAATTCTGAAACCAGTCAAAAGTCATAAAAAGAAAAGCCATAAAAAATCAGTGTACCACAATAAAAAGTGCACTTTGCATTGAACTGGGAATAGGCATGTCAGATAGAAATTTATCTTTAGAGGCGAAGAAAACTGCGTTTTTATGCATGCAACTGAGTGCAGAATCCCAGGATGATATTCTCGTTATGTCGTAGCTCTGCCGCTGATTAAAACCAATGCGATTTTGACGCTTACTTACTTCTGATTTCAACTCTACAAACTACTTATTCACATCACTTTGTATTTTCATAATCTAAAGTAACCTTTTACAAAAATGTAACAGCTACAACAGAAAGGATATATAAGACACTTAACACTAGGCTCTAGCCATTGGTATCAAGATTGATTCAAAGTTGAATTTTCGGGATAACGTAACGCACATTTGTAAAAAGGTGAATCAGAAAACAGGGCTTTTTCTCGGATTGCACGATATCTCGATGTAGACAAGGCCAAAATATCCTACCATGCATTTATTCTCTCAAACTTCAACTACTGCCCGTTAATTTTGATGTTCTATGGGAAGACTCCAAACAACACAATCAACCGTTTGCACAAACGTGCACTGAGCGTTCTGTACAGTGATTATGATGCATCGTTTGAAGATCTCCTGAGAAGGTCGGGTGAGCTAACAATCCACTGCAAAAATTTGCAAAAACTAATGTTTGAAATATATAAATGCATAAATGCGGCTTGCCCCTCCCTCACGTTTGAGTTCTTCACACCAAAGGACATAAAATATGACCTACGAACAAATAACCTCCTGCAGCTCCCTAAAACCAATATTTTAGTTTATGGGAACAATTTTTACCATTTAGAGGAAGCATTTTGTGGAACACGTTATCTGACACGATAAAAGCTGCTCAAAACATAAAGCAATTCAAAAATATGATTAAGAGCTGGAAAGGAGACACTTGCAGTTGCAACATCTGCAGATGATGTGTACATAGATTCATGTATATATTTTACGTTTATATTGTTTGAACTTTGTATTGTAAATAGTTGGTATTAATTAGTTTTCTTTAAAACTATCGCTTCCACCAACTTTAAACAAATTAAATATTGTTTTACTATGATGATTATTATTATTATTATTATTATTATTATTATTATTATTATTATTATTATTATTATTGTTATGAGTGCTGACGAAGATTTTTAATCGAAACGTTCAAGATTTTAACAGTTGTGTTCTTATTCATTTTATTTCTGTTAATTTTTTATGGTGGTTTAGTTCAATTTATTATTGTTATGATTATGATTATGATTATTATTATTGAAGACGATTTTTTCATCGAAACGTACGAAATTTTTAACAGTGTTGTTTTTATACTTTTATTTTCTGTTATAATAAGATGGTGGTTTAGTTCATATATTATTATTATTATTATTGTTTAAAGAATACTGAAGAAGATTTTATATCGAAACGTTTTTGCGACATCGAACAGTTTTTGTTTTTATATCATTATTATTAGTATTATTATTATTATTATTATTATTATTATTATTATTATTATATTGTACATGCTCGGGTTAGATGTTTTCCGGTTTATGCCTTGAAAGCAAGTTGCAACAAGCAACTAAAGGTTTCAAAGTCAATGTCTATCTTCTTCAGGTTTCAAGCACCTTCCTCAGTATTCTTCCTGTTCCTAACAATGCTGTTTTTGCACCTGTCCTACTCTCAAATTAATCCCAATTTTCTCTATCCATTTATCAAATTCTTTCGACACAGCTCCCAGTGCTCCAATAACTACAGGTATGACAATCACTTTCTTCATGCCCCACATAGTGGCTACTTCTCTTTTCAAGTCTCCATACTTTTCCATCTTTTCTCGCTCTTTCGCTCTTACTCGGGAATCCCACGGCACTGCTACGTCAATGATCTTGCATTCCTTTACATCTTCCTTTACCACCACAATGTCTGGTCTTCGTGCTGCAATCTCATGGTCGCACTGGATATTGAAATCCCACAATACCTTGATATTTCCCTTTCTTGAAACACCCTCTGGTTCATGTTCGTACCACTTATTTGCCCTTTCGATGTCAAGCTCTCCACACAACTCCCAGTGTATATTTCTTGCAATGTTATCATGCCTTCTCTTGTATTCTCGCTGAGCTAGCATTTTACATTCAGTCATAATATGGTTGATCGTCTCTCCTTTTTCGCCACATAACCTGCACAGAGGTGACTCCAGGGTGTTATCAATATGATGTTTCACATAGTTTGTTCTCAATGCATTCTTTTCTCTTTCCACGCTTGTTCTCTTGCGTTGATCTGCTTTCTTTTGAATTCTTCAGGTCTTACTGTTTCGTCTGTTTTGATGGTCATTTTTATACTTGCTACTTTCAACATTGGTTCATTGCTTTGCTTTACATACCAACCCAAGCTATTCTCTTCACCCTTTATACACCCCTCGCAACTAATTAGCCCCCTTCCTCCTTTGTGCCTTGGTATATACAACCGTGGAACATCACTCTTCGGGTGTAGCATTTTATACATTGTCATCAATTTCCTAGTTCTTCTATCCATCCATTCAAGCTCTTCCCTTGTCCATTTAAGCAAACCAGCTCCATATCTTAAGAGAGAAATCGCCCACGTATTTATTGCCTTTACCTTATTTTTTCCATTCAATTTTGACCATAGTCCGGCGGATAAGCTGAGGAAATGTGCACTTCGTAGTAGAATTATGAAATTTGCTGAAAATTTTGGATATAGTGCCAAGCGAAATTTCATGTTTGGGCCATTTTACGGACTGGAATGTGATTAAAGTACGGACCAGTATCTTTGTTGATAGAAATTGCTTATCAAGTAAGAGTATAGTTCTGAAATGTATCCATATGCATTGTCAATCCGATATCTTTATTGTCTCAATTGAATTTTCCGGTTGGGGCTATTTAATGGACTGGAAAGTGATTAAATTGCGGACCAGTTTCTTTGCTAATATAAATTACTCTTTAAGTAAGACAACTATTTTGAAATGCACTCATATGCATTTGAAGTTATCGATAAACCCAATGTTTTATTGCAGCAAGTAAATTTCCAGTTTAGGCTACTTCATGGACTGGAATGTGATTAATGTGCATACCAAAATCAAGTTTAACAAATAATAGTTTATTATTTAGATGTAGCGTCCTAGAATATTTCCCTCGAGTTACACACAAAATCTATACCTGCTGCAATCATCAGTGCTGCAAAACCATCTATTATAAACGAGAATATTGTAACATAATTTTAATAGAATAAAAGGTTAGAACATAGCACAATAAGTTCTATCGACACAGCATTGTCATAATCCATCTTACGTATTGCATTGACCTTCGCATGTGCACAAAGCAGTCCATTGCAATTCAGCGTTGAAACATTTGTACCTTCCTGTGCACCCTTTCTTGCATGCA
Source organism: Aurelia coerulea (assembly GCA_039566865.1). Classification (NCBI taxonomy): domain Eukaryota; kingdom Metazoa; phylum Cnidaria; class Scyphozoa; order Semaeostomeae; family Ulmaridae; genus Aurelia; species Aurelia coerulea. The sequence goes on from CM076950.1 coordinate 14,454,126, forward strand.
CAGCAGTTTAACTCCAGGCACACTTTTGCAGCTTCTGGCATGGTTGTCCAAAGAGATTTGCAAATATCATCTGTCAAGGTCCAACCCCAGCATTCAGGATCTGGAAGACCTTGTTGTGTAATATTTCTTTCCCCCACGCATGGCAAGCTTGATAAACTGCACGCTTTATGTGTTGTTCCAGAGCGGCATCCCCCTTCCTTGTTAGTGAATAATTGTCTTTTTGCGTATTTCTTCCTTTAGCAGAACCTGCCAAAGCTTTTATTATTGTCATTACTAATTGTCTTTTTTTGCATCATTAACTTGAAAATGAATGCTCAAAGTAGTCGCAGATGAATCGAGCCATTCCAAAAAAACTTCCATGCCTTCCCCGTCCCTTGCGAGTTCGACATGGTGCGGTTCAACATAATTCGCAACACAAAATGCTCATACAATCGACAATCAGACCAGAAGGAGACACAAACAAAGAATTAATGATGTTACACCGTTCCTCGTAAAATATTCCCTAAATTTTGAGAAATAAAAGTTTCTCTAACTGTCTTGGAAATAGTGGACTTGCTACAAAAAGCAGCCGCATTGTAAAAAGGAGCTAGCAAGAAGACTGCTTCACAAACGAAGTTCACAAACATGCATTTGCTGATAGACAAACAAAGACAGCTGAACTCCGCTACTTTTAACATTGCTTTCCTGGAATACCCATATCAAAATGTTGCAGGCTACTCGAGCTAAACAAGCCGATTCCAGATTTTCCAATCAATATTTCTATAAACCCCCATTTGTCACTTGTTCGGTCGCAGAGAAGGACAACAAATCTTTCCAACACGGCAAAGCATTCGTCGGTGAGCTTTGATGGATCGTCGAGAAGTGCTAGAAAGGCTGACTTGCTCTCTCCAAACGACATTCAGACATCCCACACTGTCTTTTCTTCACATTCAGAGAAGAATGATACGGTGTCAAATTCCAAAAATGCATGCAAAAACAGCACAAATCTAGCCTTTTCCTCTCCAAGAGCTATCGCATATTTGTGTGCTGACAAAGAACGAAATTTGGTGCTGAGAACCAAATACAACCCATAATTCATATACAATTGAGCAGATGATAGTAGGATACGGCAATGATTACAACATCAGTGTCAACAGTTCGAATCATGAGTTTCTGGTGACATTTTCTTGCCGCATCAAAGCAGTGCATGATTATTCGGGTATCCGCTTCTTGGTGGGTGCGTGGTGATATCTGATCCACATTTTGGCTTTTGGACGAACACAAAAACCATTGACATCAATCTCTACAACAACGTTAGCTAACATGCTAAAAAGCTCCAATTTGTTTTTTCAACACGTAGAAATTCGTTCCTTTTTCTTGGTACCTGCACAAAGGGTAAAATCCGATTTCTTGCACCAGAGCCACGTTTTTCTCACGTAGAAGATTTCGAGCTGTTCTCGATATAGCTATCCCACACTAAATCTACTCTTGCATTGAAACTTTGATTAGCCATCTCTTGGTGTGTTTTGCAATTGCATCCTCGTCATAATAGTCTCAAAACTTGTTTGATGTTCCCAGTGGATTGAAGTTAACAACAGCTGCACCATCAAGAACTACAGCTGTAACTTTGGGCTCATTTGGGGGTAGTCTCGCAAAGATTTTCCAAGCGAGACACAACGGCTGCCTTCACCACTTCGGCATAATTTGCCACAATCTGAAATTGAAGGAAGACAGGCTTGATTGGCCTTGATTCTCATGAGCAAAAATTCAGATAGGCAGGGATCATCAATGGCGACGCTATGATTAATGAAACGTTCTGCACAAATTTGTGATACTTCTCCCGACCTAGATAATTCCATAGCTACTTTTTACCACAGACTCGTCTGCAATCGATTTGCTTACCATGGAGACAAGCTCGTTGCTATCATCCATGAACGGACTTCCCATTGCAGCAAACTTCTCCTCGACTTGTTTAACATGAATTTGAAACCGGTTTTGTTTTCCAGTGACTTGTTCGTGATGGCTATACTGGGCACCTGAATCTTTAAATACTGGATCCTCAAATTTTAAAACCAAGTTTGCAATTTCCTGCCCTCCAATCATCCACCTGAGCTTACTGATTTTCTGCTAGACCAGTTGCTCCTCCGTCTCCTTTAATTGCCTTGTTGTTCTGATTGTGCGTTTGAACGAGGGGCAGTGCGGAGAACGAGTGGTAAGATTTTCTGAAGGTAAATTTTCCTGCTTTTGATTGTTCCACAACTGCGGGATGAGTGATAGTTTGGTCGATCAAGAGCAAAGAACCAAGGAACATGACGAATGAGAGCATCAACATACATGGTGAAATCAGAAGACCTTATTGATTGTATAAAAACCAAAAACAAGGACAGTCAACTCTTGCTTCATCACCAGGTGCCAATCTGGGTTGTTGCGTAACATGATACATTTCTATTGTTCTTAACTTGTTTATTCCAAAAGAAACCCAATTTCATATCTATTACCTGGCTTGAGGTCTGGGCCATGGGGTAATGAACATTTGTAACTGACATGCGCATAGGTGCAGTTCAGAATGCTACGGCTTAATTTAACCTCATTATTCATGTTCATTGATAAGGATACTGGTCCAACTTTTAATCACATTCCAGTCCGTAAAATAGCCCAAATCGGAAAATTCACTTAGGACAGTACACATATCGGATTGGCAATGCATATGGGTACATTTCAGAATGCTACTCTTACTTGATAAGCAATTTCTATCAAAAAAGATCCTGGTCCGTACTTTAATCACATTCCAGTCCATAAAATAGTCCAAACCAGAAAATTCACTTGGCACAATAAAGATATCGGATTAGCAATGAATATGGGTACATTTCAGATTGCTTCTCTTACTTGAGAAGCAATTTCTATTAACAAAGATACTGGTCCGTGCTAAAATCACATTCCAGTCCGTAAAATAGCCCAAACATGAAATTTTGCTTGGCACTATATCCAGAAATTTTTAGCATCTCAAGATGATCAAGTATGCCAAATTTCATAATTCTACTACGAAGTGCACAATCTTACCCTCTTTTCGAGCTAATCCGCCGGACTAGTAAGTTGTTTTGTTCTTTTATCCTTAAGAGCGGGTAACAAAAAGTCACCAAGGGTTTCAAAGTTCTTTCTCCTGTGTCTCTAAATTTATTATGGGGGAGGGGCAGTTTTGAGATATGGGGGCAAATTGAAGGAAATGCGTTATTGTTAAGACTTTCGATACACCCCTTTGAAAGTTTATGTCTGGCTGTAGAACATTGATAATGAAACCTTCAGGCTCATAAAAGGTATTCTTGACGTTTCGGATCATTATGGGGTAACCCTGCCCCCAAATGGGGGCAACAAAGCAAGATGATTCAAAATTAACTTAAAGTACCTTACCATATCAATTCAGGGGTCTAGAACCTGAATTTCGATATTATTTTGATGGGGGAGGAACAGTTTTTGAAATATTGGGGCAAATACCCCCAAATAGGGGTCAAAGGTCAAACTCTTTTGGTAACCTTTGGTGCTTGTCATTCTAAATGAATTTCAAATCTTGCAATGATTCCCATAGAAAGATGTTATTTTAGCAGGAAAAGGGAGCTTGTGAGATATAGCGGCGAATGCCTTACAAATGGGGTAATGTTTGTTGTTGTCAAACGCTTCACTAAGTAAATTTGTCGACTGGCTGCAGAAAGTAGGTGATCTGGGTGATTCGGGTGAACCAGGTATTTTAGTACTGAAGACACACAGAGAGAGTCACTGAGAAAAAATAAATTTATCGACTGGCTGGAGAAAGTGGGTGATCTGGGTGATTCGGGTGAACCAGGGATTTTAGTACTGAAGAGACACAGAGAGAGTCACTGAGAAAAAATAAATTTGTCGACTGGCTGGAGAAAGTGGGTGATCTGGGTGATTCGGGTGAACCAGGTATTTTAGTACTGAAGAGACACAGAGAGAGTCACTGAGAAAAAATAAATTTGTCGACTGGCTGGAGAAAGTGGGTGATCTGGGTGATTCGGGTGAACCAGGGATTTTAGTACTGAAGACACACAGAGAGAGTCACTGAGAAAAAATAAATTTGTCGACTGGCTGGAGAAAGTGGGTGATCTGGGTGATTCGGGTGAACCAGGTATTTTAGTACTGAAGACACAACGAGAGAGTCACTGAGAAAAAATAAATTTATCGACTGGCTGGAGAAAGTGGGTGATCTGGGTGATTCGGGTGAACCAGGGATTTTAGTACTGAAGAGACACAGAGAGAGACACTGAGGAAAAATAAATTTGTCGACTGGCTGGAGAAAGTGGGGGATCTGGGTGATTCGGGTGAACCAGGTATTTTAGTACTGAAGACACACAGAGAGAGTCACTGAGAAAAAATAAATTTGTCGACTGGCTGGAGAAAGTGGGTGATCTGGGTGATTCGGGTGAACCAGGGATTTTAGTACTGAAGAGACACAGAGAGAGTCACTGAGGAAAAATAAATTTGTCGACTGGCTGGAGAAAGTGGGTGATCTGGGTGATTCGGGTGAACCAGGTATTTTAGTACTGAAGAGACACAGAGAGAGTCACTGAGAAAAAATAAATTTGTCGACTGGCTGGAGAAAGTGGGTGATCTGGGTGATTCGGGTGAACCAGGTATTTTAGTACTGAAGAGACAAAAAGAGAGTCACTGAGAAAAAATAAATTTGTCGACTGGCTGGAGAAAGTGGGTGATCTGGGTGATTCGGGTGAACCAGGGATTTTAGTACTGAAGAGACACAGAGAGAGTCACTGAGAAAAAATAAATTTGTCGACTGGCTGGAGAAAGTGGGTGATCTGGGTGATTCGGGTGAACCAGGGATTTTAGTACTGAAGACACACAGAGAGAGTCACTGAGGAAAAATAAATTTGTCGACTGGCTGGAGAAAGTGGGTGATCTGGGTGATTCGGGTGAACCAGGTATTTTAGTACTGAAGAGACAGAAAGAGAGTCACTGAGAAAAAATAAATTTATCGACTGGCTGGAGAAAGTGGGTGATCTGGGTGATTCGGGTGAACCAGGTATTTTAGTACTGAAGACACACAGAGAGAGTCACTGAGAAAAAATAAATTTGTCGACTGGCTGGAGAAAGTGGGTGATCTGGGTGATTCGGGTGAACCAGGGATTTTAGTACTGAAGAGACACACAGAGAGTCACTGAGAAAAAATAAATTTGTCGACTGTCTGGAGAAAGTGGGTGATCTGGGTGATTCGGGTGAACCAGGTATTTTAGTACTGAAGAGACACAGAGAGAGTCACTGAGAAAAAATAAATTTGTCTACTGGCTGCAGAAAGTGGGTGATCTGGGTGATTCAGGTGAACCAGGTATTTTAGTACTGAAGAGACACAGAGAGAGTCACTGAGAAAAAATAAATTTGTCGACTGGCTGGAGAAAGTGGGTGATCTGGGTGATTCGGGTGAACCAGGGATTTTAGTACTGAAGAGACACAGAGAGAGTCACTGAGGAAAAATAAATTTGTCGACTGGCTGGAGAAAGTGGGTGATCTGGGTGATTCGGGTGAACCAGGTATTTTAGTACTGAAGAGACACAGAGAGAGTCACTGAGAAAAAATAAATTTGCCGACTGGCTGGAGAAAGTGGGTGATCTGGGTGATTCGGGTGAACCAGGTATTTTAGTACTGAAGAGACAAAAAGAGAGTCACTGAGAAAAAATAAATTTGTCGACTGGCTGGAGAAAGTGGGTGATCTGGGTGATTCGGGTGAACCAGGGATTTTAGTACTGAAGAGACACAGAGAGAGTCACTGAGAAAAAATAAATTTGTCGACTGGCTGGAGAAAGTGGGTGATCTGGGTGATTCGGGTGAACCAGGGATTTTAGTACTGAAGACACACAGAGAGAGTCACTGAGGAAAAATAAATTTGTCGACTGGCTGGAGAAAGTGGGTGATCTGGGTGATTCGGGTGAACCAGGTATTTTAGTACTGAAGAGACAGAAAGAGAGTCACTGAGAAAAAATAAATTTATCGACTGGCTGGAGAAAGTGGGTGATCTGGGTGATTCGGGTGAACCAGGTATTTTAGTACTGAAGACACACAGAGAGAGTCACTGAGAAAAAATAAATTTGTCGACTGGCTGGAGAAAGTGGGTGATCTGGGTGATTCGGGTGAACCAGGGATTTTAGTACTGAAGAGACACACAGAGAGTCACTGAGAAAAAATAAATTTGTCGACTGTCTGGAGAAAGTGAGTGATCTGGGTGATTCGGGTGAACCAGGTATTTTAGTACTGAAGAGACACAGAGAGAGTCACTGAGAAAAAATAAATTTGTCTACTGGCTGCAGAAAGTGGGTGATCTGGGTGATTCAGGTGAACCAGGTATTTTAGTACTGAAGAGACACAGAGAGAGTCACTGAGAAAAAATAAATTTGTCGACTGGCTGGAGAAAGTGGGTGATCTGGGTGATTCGGGTGAACCAGGTATTTTAGTACTGAAGAGACAGAGAGAGAGTCATTGAGAAAAAATAAATTTATCGACTGGCTGGAGAAAGTGGGTGATCTGGGTGATTCGGGTGAACCAGGGATTTTAGTACTGAAGAGACACAGAGAGAGTCACTGAGAAAAAATAAATTTGTCGACTGGCCGGAGAAAGTGGGTGATCTGGGTGATTCGGGTGAACCAGGTATTTTAGTACTGAAGAGACACAGAGAGAGTCACTGAGAAAAAATAAATTTGTCGACTGGCTGGAGAAAGTGGGTGATCTGGGTGATTCGGGTGAACCAGGGATTTTAGTACTGAAGACACACAGAGAGAGTCACTGAGAAAAAATAAATTTGTCGACTGGCTGGAGAAAGTGGGTGATCTGGGTGATTCGGGTGAACCAGGTATTTTAGTACTGAAGACACACAGAGAGAGTCACTGAGAAAAAATAAATTTATCGACTGGCTGGAGAAAGTGGGTGATCTGGGTGATTCGGGTGAACCAGGGATTTTAGTACTGAAGAGACACAGAGAGAGTCACTGAGGAAAAATAAATTTGTCGACTGGCTGGAGAAAGTGGGGGATCTGGGTGATTCGGGTGAACCAGGTATTTTAGTACTGAAGACACACAGAGAGAGTCACTGAGAAAAAATAAATTTGTCGACTGGCTGGAGAAAGTGGGTGATCTGGGTGATTCGGGTGAACCAGGGATTTTAGTACTGAAGAGACACAGAGAGAGTCACTGAGGAAAAATAAATTTGTCGACTGGCTGGAGAAAGTGGGTGATCTGGGTGATTCGGGTGAACCAGGTATTTTAGTACTGAAGAGACACAGAGAGAGTCACTGAGAAAAAATAAATTTGTCGACTGGCTGGAGAAAGTGGGTGATCTGGGTGATTCGGGTGAACCAGGTATTTTAGTACTGAAGAGACAAAAAGAGAGTCACTGAGAAAAAATAAATTTGTCGACTGGCTGGAGAAAGTGGGTGATCTGGGTGATTCGGGTGAACCAGGGATTTTAGTACTGAAGAGACACAGAGAGAGTCACAGAGAAAAAATAAATTTGTCGACTGGCTGGAGAAAGTGGGTGATCTGGGTGATTCGGGTGAACCAGGGATTTTAGTACTGAAGACACACAGAGAGAGTCACTGAGGAAAAATAAATTTGTCGACTGGCTGGAGAAAGTGGGTGATCTGGGTGATTCGGGTGAACCAGGTATTTTAGTACTGAAGAGACAGAAAGAGAGTCACTGAGAAAAAATAAATTTATCGACTGGCTGGAGAAAGTGGGTGATCTGGGTGATTCGGGTGAACCAGGTATTTTAGTACTGAAGACACACAGAGAGAGTCACTGAGAAAAAATAAATTTGTCGACTGGCTGGAGAAAGTGGGTGATCTGGGTGATTCGGGTGAACCAGGGATTTTAGTACTGAAGAGACACACAGAGAGTCACTGAGAAAAAATAAATTTGTCGACTGTCTGGAGAAAGTGAGTGATCTGGGTGATTCGGGTGAACCAGGTATTTTAGTACTGAAGAGACACAGAGAGAGTCACTGAGAAAAAATAAATTTGTCTACTGGCTGCAGAAAGTGGGTGATCTGGGTGATTCAGGTGAACCAGGTATTTTAGTACTGAAGAGACACAGAGAGAGTCACTGAGAAAAAATAAATTTGTCGACTGGCTGGAGAAAGTGGGTGATCTGGGTGATTCGGGTGAACCAGGTATTTTAGTACTGAAGAGACAGAGAGAGAGTCATTGAGAAAAACTAACTTTGTCGACTGGCTGGAGAAAGTGGGTGATCTGGGTGATTCGGGTGAACCAGGTATTTTAGTACTGAAGACACAGGAAGAGAGTCACTGGGAAAAAATAAATTTATCGACTGGCTGGAGAAAGTGGGTGATCTGGGTGATTCGGGTGAACCAGGGATTTTAGTACTGAAGAGACACAGAGAGAGTCACTGAGAAAAAATAAATTTGTCGACTGGCTGGAGAAAGTGGGTGATCTGGGTGATTCGGGTGAACCAGGTATTTTAGTACTGAAGAGACACAGAGAGAGTCACTGAGAAAAAATAAATTTGTCGACTGGCTGGAGAAAGTGGGTGATCTGGGTGATTCGGGTGAACCAGGTATTTTAGTACTGAAGAGACATAAAGAGAGTCACTGGGAAAAATAAGTTTTCTTTTGTTGGGTGAACTTTTCTCAAAGTTCAGATTCAGGTCGAATCATGTTGACCAACCCCCCCCCCCCCACCCCGTCCTTCGTCTTACCCTATGTTGTAAAGTTAGAACTTTCGAATCTCGTTCTGAAAAATTTATGACATTGAAACACAGTCTCTCTACTTGCAGACGCAAACACTGTTTCAATCTTTAATCCACTAGCTTCTTATCAGAGGGTTTTCACAATGTACTCACATTATTGGAAAATTGTGTCTTTTGGTCTAATAGTTGGAAATTCTTAGCTAATAGTAGACCAGCTTATGAATTATCAAACGCTGGGCATATTGTGAAAAGTGAAATTCGCACAATAGTTTTGCTTATTCGTAAGTTAGGTCTTCAGTCAGAAAGATTTCCCAGTTAAAGTTATATTTAAATGTGTTATAAGTTCGCAGTTTACCATTACGATTAGATTTTAGACAGGCAAGGGATACTTCAGAATTCCAAAATTTCTTTAAAAATTCTGCAGTAACTTTTTACAGACTTCCTTTTCAGAGATATTGTGTAATATGTAAGTGTAATTTATTTTGCACTGTATATATTGCCTTCATTGATGTTTCGGTGGAAACATGGTTTTCATAAATTTGACAGTGGTTTCATAAATTCATTCATTCATCCCAGTTGTCTTTTCGTCGTGTTTTCCTTTTTACGTGTTCTAGGTTGTAGCATATTGCAACGTCGGTACCTTTTCTAGATTCCCACCATCCCGGATTTGCTAGCACCATATCGCAGGTGCAAGGAGTTATATGTAATGAATAGCATTAAACCTTTCGTACAGCATCCTGTACGGTAGCACGTAAGGACAATACTGCTTTCCAATTTCAACTACAAGACGTACCTCCTAATTTCATTGCCGCAATGCGCCAGATATTCGCTACCGACAGGATAATCATCCTATCATCATTTTGTTTGGGGGTATGTCGAATGACAATCTGCTGAATATTTGAGAGGTCATAAATAGGGACTGTAGAGCTGGATAGCTTAGGGAAGCTTTAGCCCCCTCCCCCAAGTCCTGTAACAAGATAGTTGTTTAGCTTTTTGACGATTATGTTTATATGATCAAATACAGCCATTCATTTTTATCACTAAATATGAGAGGTACACCTATTTGTTTATAAGAAACTGTCCATAAGATACTCAACTCTCAGATGGTAAAAAAATAAGAAACCCCAGCACTGGGAAAATATAACTTCAGAAGCTATTTATTTTGAAAAAGGGGGTCCTTAACATGTTAACATCTTTTACCTTATTTCACTCGTTTCCTATTTCATGCGACTGGAAAGTTAGACTCTTTTTTGTAAGAATATTGTTTATAAGAATACTCAGGCTCAGAACCATCCAATATTTTTAAAGAATATCATCAGAATATTGTTTAGGCTCAGCTCACCATGTTCGTGTCTTATTTTTCAGCAGCTTCCTGTATTGCCATGTTCAAAACAGAGAATCTCATGACTGATGTATATCATTTGTTCGAAAAGCATGTTTACAACTTTATGATTGTCAAGAACATTCGTATTGCTATATTCTTTCGTTCGTCCATTTTCTCGTAATGACACAGACATTTCTTTCAGTGGCGGGGTGGCTATGGTTTTATTGGGGTGGCCAGATCAATTTTGGCGCCCCTCCTATGTAACATGTTTCCATAAATACACGCGTTTCTACATAAGCGTACGGGAAGAAAAAATCTAGGGGGGCTGCCCAACACAAAGTCCATTGTTTAGCATAATTTTTGCCCGACTGAGGGCATTTTTTTGCCCGATTGGGGCTCATTTTCGATAACTTTTCTAAAGTTGGGGAGCCCCCGGCCCCCCCCCCCCCCGCCTCGTACGCTTATGCGTTTCTATAACTGTTGTAAAGGCCAATGAAAAGAAGTTTTTGCAACATAAGTTTAAAATTTAATGATTATGTTTTGACTGAAAATGGGAGCAATTAATGGTAAAAATTCGTCCCACTTCTTTTTTTCCCTGTAAAGTAACGTCTCAAAGAAACCTAATTGAAATCAGCGGCGTGGCCAGGTCAAGTCAAGCAGGAGGGTAGGAAAAGGAGAAAGTCTGGGGGCGAAGCCCCCAGGAAAATTTTTGAGGACACGCCCTCCACTTTGGCTTAGAACGCTTCTAGCAATCCAATGTTAGCGGTCCTACAATAGAATTTAAGCATTTTTTGTAACAGTTGAACAGTTGTTTATACACATGAGCATATCTAGAAAATTTTAGAGCAAACACAAGTTTCTTAGGCTTAGAATGCTTTTCTACTTTTGTGCGAACACATTTTATCTGGTCTTAGGGCGATTCTCGCAATTCTGAATGATTCTCACAGAACAACTCTGTGGTGGCTGGTCTGGGAAAATTTTTTGAAAAGTCAATCTTTGCTTTGGCTTAGAACGACTCTCCCAGTCACTATCCACTATTTCTCCGAAAGATTCTTCTACCCTTCCCAATTACTTTCTCTTTTGTTTTTTGAAGAATCTCAAAACCATGTTTTGATATAAGTTGAGGCAAATTCCCCCCATCCCCACGTGTGGCCACACCACTGACTGAAATCATAATGAAGCTTTTCTTCATTCAGATGATCTTGCAAAGACGTCAAAACTTCTTTTTCACATTCAGTAACAGTTCTGTCTTAAGTGTCACGTAAGATCAGTTTTGATGTTCCCAGCCAAATAATACAAACAGGCAACATTGGCGCCCCCTGATCTCTATTGGCGCTCCCATTCAGGGGGGCCATGGCCCCCTGGCCCCCTGCCACCCCGCCACTGATTTCTTTATGTTTCCCTGAAACCATATCAGAACTGGAAAAATTGGAATACTTTAAGAATGTTTCAATGCTCAAAACAAAATTTCTTAAGAATGTTGAGGCTGGACAATCTTTATGGTACATTGGAAAGGCTTCAACGGCTCTGTTTTGAAACGTTCAGGGAGTGGGGGGGGGGTGGATTGGTAAAGTGTTGCTATTTCCAGAGTTACGAGTTGCGAGTTGCGAGTTGGTGCTTTCTGCGAGTTGCGAGTTGCGAGTTAATAGTGAAAAGTGCGAGTTGGTACATTTAAAATGCGAGTTGCGAGTTCGGTAAAAAAAAACCTCAGATTTTCCGAATTTTTCCAACTTTTGCAGCTAAAACATTGTGATTTTTTGGAGAGCCTTTGTCAAGATTAGGAGAGTATAAAGAACTGTTTTTTTAATTCACAGAGAGCCGCTAATAAAGGATTTGCTTTGAGCTCGGTTAATTAGTCGAAAGGGAAGAAAAATTATTCTCTTTGGTATTTCTTGAGTTGGTAATAATAGGCTGTATTGATCGAAAAGTTTCTTAAAGATTGAAAAGTTTCTTAACTTCCAATTGACCTCCCATCGCTTCTATAGCCTACGCGTAAACCCATTATTTCAAAAGAAGAAAAAGTTTACGAAACAATAATGAGCAAAAGCTTGCTACTACAGTTCCAGAGTTCTGGAACTTAATTTGTGCAGCCTTTGTTGAGACGCGTTTCAGACATTTTTTGAACAAATTTTTGAACATTATTTGAACAGAGAATAATTAATTGGGCAGCCATAGCAAGCTTTGTCTCTTTATTTCACGTGAAGTTAAGAAACTTTTAGTACTGTGGGCTTACCCAAGTTTCTTATAAAAGAAAAAAGTCAGATCGTGATTCTTTTAAGACAACTAAGGCAAGTCCCCAATTTACTGCATTACAGTAACATTCGTGAACAACTTGGGGAGAATGAAAGCTGCAAATTGTAATAGGCCCCCGTAGCTTCTTATAAAGAAAATTAAAGCGCCTGAAAACGCTTGGATAAAGGGAAATCCATAAAACAGTTCCAAATTCAATTGCAACTTCAAAAAACCGCTTTATTTGGCGAAAAATGCATTCATTCAAAAGAAAACAGGCAACTCGTAATTTTAGTTTCAACTCGCACTTTTGAGATTCCAACTCGCACTTTTGAGTTTCCAACTCGCACTTTTGAGTTTGCAACTCGCAACTTAAGTGCAACTCGCAACTCGTAACTCGCATAATAAATGCAACTCGCAACTCGCAACTCGCAAAATAAGTGTAACTCGCAACTGCAACTCGCAACTCGCACTTTACCATATCACGGGGGGGGGGGGGGGGGGGGGGGGCAGGTGTTGAACATGAAGATTGTTATGGATCTTTTAAGAAACTCGTAAGAAACTCCGAGTACACGTATTTTCTTTATAAGAAACTCAACTCTCAGATTGCCAAAAAATTAAGAAACTCCAGTACTGGGAAAATATCAACTAAGAAACGATTCATTTTGATAAAGGAAATCTTCGACATATTTTTACTTTTCCATTTTTTTCCTGTATCATGCTACTCATAAGGTACTTGAGTAATGTTTAAACATTGGAAAAGCTTATAAAAACCTTGTTTTGAAATGTTCACGAGGGCACAGGTAGTGAACATGAAGATTGTTATGGAACCTCTAAGAAACTCGTAAGAAACTCTGAGTACTCAAAATCTGATAATTTTAAGAGACCCCCAGTACTGGCCCCAATTCTTAGTTTCTTATAAAAAAATACGTGTACTAAAAGGAAAAGTCTGATAATTTTAAGAGACCTCCAGTACTGGCCCAAGTTCTTAGTTTCTTATAAAAAATACGTGTACTAAACGGAAAAGTCTGATAATTTTAAGAAACTTCAAGTACTGGCTGAAATTATTAGTTTCTTATAAAGGAAATACGTCCATGCGAAATTTCAGGAAATTTGACAAAAATTAGATCGATCAGGACTGCAAACTTAAGTTCTTATTTGTAGAGATCATGGGGTCTTCATCAACAGAGGTTTATGGAAGAATCAGGAATTTTTATATTATCCGATGAGGGCCTGTTGAAAGCTTTTCTTTGGGTTTTATAGAAATTTAAGCGTAAATCATAAATTTAAGAATAAATTTTTCTCATTGCATGAAAAAAAGTTTTAAAATGCCTGGTTCACCCGAATCACCTGGATCACCCACTTTCTGCAGCCAGTCGAAAAAATATATTTTTTCTCAGTGACTCTCTCTCTCTGTCTCTTGAGTACTAAAATACCTGGTTCACCCGAATCACCCGGATCACCCACTGTCTGCAGCAGTCGATAAATTTATTTTTTCTCAGTGACTCTCTCTCTGTCTCTTCAGTACTAAAATGCCTGGTTCACCTGAATCACCCAGATCACCCACTTTCTCCAGCCAGTCGACAAATTAATTTTTTCTCAGTGACTCTCTGTGTGTCTCTTCAGTACTAAAATCCCTGGTTCACCCGAATCACCCAGATCACCCACTTTCTCCAGCCAGTCGATAAATTTATTTTTTCTCAGTGACTCTCTCTGTGTCTCTTCAGTACTAAAATCCCTGGTTCACCCGAATCACCCAGATCACCCACTTTCTCCAGCCAGTCGATAAATTTATTTTTTCTCAGTGACTCTCTCTGTGTGTCTTCAGTACTAAAATCCCTGGTTCACCCGAATCACCCAGATCACCCACTTTCTCCAGCCAGTCGATAAATTTATTTTTTCTCAGTGACTCTCTTTGTGTGTCTTCAGTACTAAAATCCCTGGTTCACCCGAATCACCCAGATCACCCACTTTCTCCAGCCAGTCGATAAATTTATTTTTTCTCAGTGACTCTCTCTGTGTGTCTTCAGTACTAAAATCCCTGGTTCACCCGAATCACCCAGATCACCCACTTTCTCCAGCCAGTCGATAAATTTATTTTTTCTCAGTGACTCTCTCTGTGTGTCTTCAGTACTAAGATACCTGGTTCACCCGAATCACCCAGATCACCCACTTTCTCCAGCCAGTCGATAAATTTATTTTTCTCAGTGACTCTCTTTCTGTCTCTTCAGTACTAAAATACCTGGTTCACCCGAATCACCCAGATCACCCACTTTCTCCAACCAGTCGACAAATTTATTTTTTCTCAGTGACTCTCTCTGTGTCTCTTCAGTACTAAAATCCCTGGTTCACCCGAATCACCCAGATCACCCACTTTCTCCAGCCAGTCGATAAATCTATTTTTTCTCAGTGACTCTCTTTCTGTCTCTTCAGTACTAAAATACCTGGTTCACCCGAATCACCCAGATCACCCACTTTCTCCAGCCAGTCGATAAACTTATTTTTTCTCAGTGACTCTCTCTGTGTGTCTTCAGTACTAAAATGCCTGGTTCACCCGAATCACCCAGATCACCCACTTTCTCCAGCCAGTCGATAAGTTTATTTTTTCTCAGTGACTCTTTCTATGTCTCTTCAGTACTAAAATGCCTTGTTCACCCGAATCACCCGGATCACCCACTTTCTGCAGCCAGTCGACAAATTTATTTTTTCTCAGTGACTCTTTCTATGTCTCTTCAGTACTAAAATACCTGGTTCACCCGAATCACCCAGATCACCCACTTTCTTCAGCCAGTCGATACGTTTATTTTTTCTCAGTGACTCTTTCTGTGTCTCTTCAGTACTAAAATGCCTTGTTCACCCGAATCACCCGGATCACCCACTTTCTGCAGCCAGTCGACAAATTTATTTTTTCTCAGTGACTCTTTCCATCTCTCTTCAGTACTAAAATATCTGGTTCACCCGAATCACCCGGATCACCCACATTCTGCAGCCAGTTGATAAATTGATTTAAATTTACAATTAAATTGAGTCAATTAGAATAAATTCATCCTTAGATAAAATTCATTCTCTGATAAAAGTCTATCCCTGGATGAAATTCATTCTCTGATACATCGAGGGTCTGCCGTCTTGTGCAGCACATATTAATGCTTCTGTACAAGCTTTCAAGTCACCATTTTTGAGCCATTCCCAGGTCTTATCTTTATCAATGTTTTCAGCCATTTCTCTGATGTATTGTCCGTGCATTCTTTTCTCTTTCCACGCTTGTTCTCTTGCGTTGATCTGCTTTCTTTTGAATTCTTCAGGTCTTACTGTTTCGTCTGTTTTGATGGTCATTTTTATACTTGCTACTTTCAACATTGGTTCATTGCTTTGCTTTACATACCAACCCAAGCTATTCTCTTCACCCTTTATACACCCCTCGCAACTAATTAGCCCCCTTCCTCCTTTGTGCCTTGGTATATACAACCGTGGAACATCACTCTTCGGGTGTAGCATTTTATACATTGTCATCAATTTCCTAGTTCTTCTATCCATCCATTCAAGCTCTTCCCTTGTCCATTTAAGCAAACCAGCTCCATATCTTAAGAGAGAAATCGCCCACGTATTTATTGCCTTTACCTTATTTTTTCCATTCAATTTTGACCTCACTATCAATCTTGTTCTTCTCATTATTATCATTATCATTATTATTATTATTATTATTATTATTATTATCATTATTATTATTATTATTACTATCATTATTATTATCAATCACGTAGATCTCAGACAAGTTTGTCTGGTATAGTCCGGCGGATAAGCTGAGGAAATGTGCACTTCGTAGTAGAATTATGAAATTTGCTGAAAATTTTGGATATAGTGCCAAGCGAAATTTCATGTTTGGGCTATTTTACGGACTGGAATGTGATTAAAGTACGGACCAGTATCTTTGTTGATAGAAATTGCTTATCAAGTAAGAGTATAGTTCTGAAATGTATCCATATGCATTGTCAATCCGATATCTTTATTGTCTCAATTGAATTTTCCGGTTGGGGCTATTTAATGGACTGGAAAGTGATTAAATTGCGGACCAGTTTCTTTGCTAATATAAATTACTTTTTAAGTAAGACAACTATTTTGAAATGCACTCATGTGCATTTGCAGTTATCGATAAACCCAATTTTTTATTGCAGCAAGTAAAATTTCCAGTTTAGGCTATTTGATGGACTGGAATGTGATTAATGTGCATACCAAAATCAAGGTCAACAAATGAGAGTTTATTATTTAGATGTAGCGTCCTAGAGTACTTCTCTCGAGTTACACACAAAATCTAGACCTGATGCAATCATCAGTGCTGCAAAACCATCTATTATAAACGAGAATATTGTAACATAATTTTATTAGAATAAAAGGTTAGAACATAGCACAATAAGTTCTATCGACACAGCATTGTCATAATCCATCTTACGTATTGCATTGACCTTCGCATGTGCACAAAGCAGTCCATTGCAATTCAGCGTTGAAACATTTGTACCTTCCTGTGCACCCTTTCTTGCATGCACAGCAGTTTAACTCCAGGCACACTTTTGCAGCTTCTGGCATGGTTGTCCAAAGAGATTTGCAAATATCATCTGTCAAGGTCCAACCCCAGCATTCAGGATCTGGAAGACCTTGTTGTGTAATATTTCTTTCCCCCACGCATGGCAAGCTTGATAAACTGCACGCTTTATGTGTTGTTCCAGAGCGGCATCCCCCTTCCTTGTTAGTGAATAATTGTCTTTTTGCGTATTTCTTCCTTTAGCAGAACCTGCCAAAGCTTTTATTATTGTCATTACTAATTGTCTTTTTTTGCATCATTAACTTGAAAATGAATGCTCAAAGTAGTGCAGATGAATCGAGCCATTCCAAAAAAACTTCCATGCCTTCCCCGTCCCTTGCGAGTTCGACATGGTGCGGTTCAACATAATTCGCAACACAAAATGCTCATACAATCGACAATCAGACCAGAAGGAGACACAAACAAAGAATTAATGATGTTACACCGTTCCTCGTAAAATATTCCCTAAATTTTGAGAAATAAAAGTTTCTCTAACTGTCTTGGAAATAGTGGACTTGCTACAAAAAGCAGCCGCATTGTAAAAAGGAGCTAGCAAGAAGACTGCTTCACAAACGAAGTTCACAAACATGCATTTGCTGATAGACAAACAAAGACAGCTGAACTCCGCTACTTTTAACATTGCTTTCCTGGAATACCCATATCAAAATGTTGCAGGCTACTCGAGCTAAACAAGCCGATTCCAGATTTTCCAATCAATATTTCTATAAACCCCCATTTGTCACTTGTTCGGTCGCAGAGAAGGACAAAACATCTTTCCAACACGGCAAAGCATTCGTCGGTGAGCTTTGATGGATTGTCGAGAAGTGCTAGAAAGGCTGCATTGCTCTCTCCAAACGACATTCAGACATCCCACACTGTCTTTTCTTCACATGAATGATACGGTGTTAAATCCCAAAAATGCATGAAAAAACAGCACAAATCTAGCCTTTTCCTCTCCAAGAGCTATCGCATATTTGTGTGCTGACAAAGAACGAAATTTGGTGCTGAGAACCAAATGCAACCCATAATTCATATACGATTGAGCAGATGATAGTAGGATAAGGCAATGATTACAACATCAGTGTCAACAGTTCGAATCATGAGTTTCTGGTGACATTTTCTTGCCGCATCAACGCAGTGCATGATTATTCGGGTATCCGCTTCTTCGTGGGTGCGTGGTGATATCTGATCCACATTTTGGCTTTTGGATGAACACAAAACATTTTCACCATCCGTCGCAAATACATTCTTTCCATTGACATCAATCTCTACAACAACGTTAGCTAACATGCTAAAAAGCTCCAATTTGTTTTTTCAACACGTAGAAATTCGTTCTTTTTTCTTGGTATCTGCACAAAGAGTAAAATTCGATTTCTTGTACCAGAGCCACGTTTTTCTCACGTAAAAGATTTCGAGCTCTTCTCGATATAGCTATCCCACACTAAATCTACTCTTGAATTGAAACTTTGATTAGCCATCTCTTGATGTGTTTTGCAATTGCATTCTCGTCATAATAGTCTCAAAACTTGTTTGATGTTCCCAGTGGATTGAAGTTAACAACAGCTGCACCATCAAGAACTAAAGCTGTAACTTCGGGCTCATTTTGGGTAGTTTCGCAAAGATTTTCCAAGGGAGAAACAACGGCTGCCTTCACCACTTCG
This sequence comes from Aurelia coerulea, assembly GCA_039566865.1. Taxonomy (NCBI): domain Eukaryota; kingdom Metazoa; phylum Cnidaria; class Scyphozoa; order Semaeostomeae; family Ulmaridae; genus Aurelia; species Aurelia coerulea. The sequence goes on from CM076950.1 coordinate 14,472,612, forward strand.
GCATAGTTTGCCGCAATCTGAAATTGAAGGAAGACAGGCTTGATTGGCCTTGATTCTCATGAGCAAAAATTCAGATAGGCAGGGATCATCAATGGCGACGCTATGATGAATGAAACGTTCCTGCACAAATTTGTGATACTTCTCCCGACCTAGATCTTCAATTCCATAGCTACTTTTTACTACAGACTCGTCTGCAATCGATTTGCTTACCATGGAGACAAGCTCGGTGCTATCATCCATGAACGGACTTCCCATTGCAGCAAACTTCTCCTCGACTTGTTTAACATGCTTTTGAAACCGGTTTTATTTTCCAGTGACTTGTTCGTGATGGCTATACTGGGCACCTGAATCTTTAAATACTGGATCCTCAAATTTTAAAACCAAGCTTGCAATTTCCCGACCTCCAATCATCCACCTGAGCTTCTGATTTTCTGCTAGACCAATTGCTTCTCCGTCTCCTTTAATTGCCTTGTTGTTCTGATTGTGCGTTTGAACGAGGGGCAGTGCGGAGAACGAGTGGTACAATTTTATGAAGGTAAATTTTCCTGCTTTTGATTGTTCCACAACTGTGGGATGAGTGATTGCATATCTCTTATGTGCACCGAGAGCCATCGCGCATAGTTTGGTCGATCAAGAGCAAAGAACCAAGGAATATGACGAATGAGAGCATCAACATACATGGTGAAATCAGAAGACCTTATTGATTGAATAAAAACCAAAAACAAGGACAGTCAACTCTTGCTTCATCACCATTTGCCAATCTGAGTTGTTGCGTAACATAATACATTTCTATTGTTCTTAACTTGTTTATTCCAAAAGAAACCCAGTTTCATATTTATTACCTGGCTTGAGGTCTGGGCCATGGTGTAGTGAACATTTGTAACTGACATGCGCATAGGTGCAGTTCAGAATGCTACGGTTTAACCTCATTATTCATGCTCATTGATAAGGATACTGGTCCAACTTTTAATCACATTCCAGTCCGTAAAATAGCCCAAACCGGGAAATTCACTTGGGACAATAAAGATTTCGGATTAGCAACGAATATGGGTACATTTCAGATTGCTTCTCTAACTTGAGAAGCAATTTCTGTTAACAAAGATACTGGTCCGTGCTATAGTCACATTTCAGTCCGTAAAATAGCCCAAACATGAAATTTCGCTTGGCATTATATCCAGAAATTTTCAGTATCTCAAGATGATCAAGCATGCCAAATTTCATAATTCTACTACGAAGTGCACAATCTTACCCTCTCGTCGAGCTACTCCGCCGGACTAGTAAGTTGTTTTGTTCTTTTATCCTTAAGAGCGGGTAACAAAAAGTCACCAAGGGTTTCAAAGTTCTTTCTCCTGTGTCTCTAAATTTATTATGGGGGAGGGGCAGTTTTGAGATATGGGGGCAAATTGAAGGAAATGCGTTATTGTTAAGACTTTCGATACACCCCTTTGAAAGTTTATGTCTGGCTGTAGAACATTGATAATGAAACCTTCAGGCTCATAAAAGGTATTCTTGACGTTTCGGATCATTATGGGGTAACCCTGCCCCCAAATGGGGGCAACAAAGCAAGATGATTCAAAATTAACTTAAAGTACCTTACCATATCAATTCAGGGGTCTAGAACCTGAATTTCGATATTATTTTGATGGGGGAGGAACAGTTTTTGAAATATTGGGGCAAATACCCCCAAATAGGGGTCAAAGGTCAAACTCTTTTGGTAACCTTTGGTGCTTGTCATTCTAAATGAATTTCAAATCTTGCAATGATTCCCATAGAAAGATGTTATTTTAGCAGGAAAAGGGAGCTTGTGAGATATAGCGGCGAATGCCTTACAAATGGGGTAATGTTTGTTGTTGTCAAACGCTTCACTCCAAGCATAAACATATTGATCTTCAGCTATGGAAAATGGAATTTGGGATCAATAAATTCATGAATAGCAATAGCATAATATATGTTTCAGGTTGTTACCTTCTTCTTTGGGGTAGCATAATACCCCGAAATGTTGCCCCGAATTTGGGGGCAACGAGAGAGATTATCTGTGTCCACTTTATGGTCGAAGTGCCTCATCCTATGAATTTCGGACAGTAACATTGCAACAAAGAGCCTTGTTTGGTCCTAGTGTGTTTACGGTTCAAACTTCATACCTACCTATGGCTCCTTTCAATCAAGGGGAAATTGGATGGTGCCCTCAGCCATGATTCTATGAAAAGGTTCTGTTGCAACATGTTGAATGGAACGTTGATAGACCAGTTCAGTAATAAACAAATTTCGTAATTACCACAAGTTCATGTTACTCTATTTTTTACATTTATGGCCCATTTCCAGTTCCCTTAGACTTCGAATTCGCATCCAAATCCACACTTCAAAGACGTTAGGACGATAGATTGCCATTAAATCATCCAATGAAATTACGCGAATCTATTCATGATGCTCTCTTGTAAAGAATAACGATGGTAGTGTGCCCGTTTGCACTTTCGGCTGCATTATTGTGATTTACATGTGCAAGTGACAAGTTCATCAATGGTATGAGGGTAAAATGCAAAATCTTCCTACCGGAAGAGATGTTGCTGCATAACATCGAGAGTCAGATTCTACACCCAAGAATAACTGGAAATTGATAAGATCACGTGTTTCTAGTGAAATTGCAATCGACTTCTTTGGTTGCTCCCATTTAGGACAGCATTGCCTCGGAGAGGAATATGATGACTTCAAACATAAACAGCGCTATGGACCAGCGTTTCAATACAAGTATCATAGTAAGATTTGTAATTCAATTAGGATGACAAACATCAAACTTTACCAAAAGATTTTAACCTTTGACCTCTGTTTGGGGCATTTGCCCCATATTTCAAAAACAGTTCCTCTCCCATCAAAACAACATTGAAATTCGGGTTCTACACCCCTGAATTGGTATGGTGAGGTACTTTCAGTGAATTTTGAATCATCCCGAAAACTCAAAAGTACAAAAGTACCTGGGGCCATTATCAATGTTCTACAGCGAAAAATGAACTTTTAAAGGGGTACATCGAGAGTCTTAACAATAACACATTTTCCTTCAATTTTTGGGGGCATTTACCCGCATATCTCAAAAACGGCCCCTCCCCCATAAAAAGGACATCGATATTCGAATTCTACGCCCCAAAATCACTTTGCCTCACAAATTACCTCGTTTGGTGGTACTACCCCCCCCCCCCTTCTGATACCGGACTAAAGGTGAGTCTCCCCAATGCCTATCAGTATCAGGTCACAGCTATATACGGAATTATATGCTTCGATTAGAGAGACCCGAATAAATTCGAGAGCACAAAGACTGTTGAGGTTTCAAGAGCAAATTTAAAAGTACCCTGATCGGGATCTGAGTTTGTCTCGATGTCAGCGCTCAGTAATATATGCCTGTAGATTGTCTATTGCAATTGAAGTATATAACATATTAAGCAGACTGAATAAAAATAATCTTAGCATAACAGAAAACGTTTTAAAGATTCCTTCTAGCGGGGTAAGGACTGAGAAGGCAAATTCTCTTTGTTAGTTCAAAGGTAATGTAAATCATTCACTTAGCTAATGTGTAAAATTGAGGGAAAATGTGCAAAAAGCGAGAGCTTGGAAAGAACGAATGCCGAAAATAGCATGTACAATCATAGAAAGGGGCAGAACTAGAATTGAAATCGAGATCAAAGCATACCAAAACAGGCATAAATAGAAGATTAGATACCCTTTGAGAAAGTGGCTTGAGTACATACATTTTTATTCATAGTGACTGATGAACGGAACAGCCCTACTGCCGCTCGCCATTGGCAAATATCAACTGGGGCATCGCTAAGTATCGACCTTCTCAACCGTGTGAAGCGAAAAGCATTTTGTTTTGAATTCAGTTTGATAGGCCCTTTTGATTTTGTAAGATGTTCCTCTCGGTGGTAAAAGAAAGAAATACAATAATGTACAAAAAAAAAGGAAAATTTACATGAAAGTACACAAATACAATTCCTCAAGGGAAGACTGGCTTTCATGCGACATATTGCCAACCTGAATTGAGTGTTTGGAAAAACGGGATCGTTTGTTTTGCTGAATACGCATGGATTATGAGGGTCTAAAATCAACAACAAGTCTAAGGGACTAAAGTCTGGCTCAAAATAGATGTTTTTTTTATAATTAGACACTAGGTCATCGGAGTTCCCACCATGAAAGGCACTTAAAACTCGGAATTTGAATACACTAGGTAAAAAAAACAACAACACTACTTAGAAAAAGTTAATGTCTGTCTCACATCTGATGTCAAAATAGATGTCATGTCAGGTGCATGATAACGCGAAATTACTCCTGCAAAACACATAGATTTTCCATGCGCGAATTTTATATAGTTGACATTTACCTTGAGACAAAATCTAGCCAAGGTCAAATCTGCGACATCAACAACAACAAGTCTAAAGGACTAGAGTCTGGCTCAAAATTGATGTCATGCCAGGTGAGCAAAGGCTCCATTTCTTTGATTGGATGACGGCCAGACACAACCCTAAATATTTTCACACCTTGAAGGCCAATGCCGTTGCAGAACATGTGGTCACATGACGGGAAACGCCCCCTTTTGGCCGGTTTTTACCACTTCCCTCTAAAAAAAGCCCGGTGTAAAATATGTTACAAAGTTTTCAAAATATTTTTTCTCGCACGTATTCAGCAAGCCTAGCAGCACATTTTCCTCGCGAACTTTACTGATACAGTAAAAACCCGCGTATAAGAACCTGCAATTTTGCAAGTCAGCCTAACTAGGTTCTTATGTTTTGGGTATTTGGTGGAAAATGAGGCTTTTCAGGTTCTTAAATTGGTTCTTATTTTATTCATGGCCTTCAGGAATTTCTTTTCTTCATATTCAAACTTCAGGCCTATTATTTACTGTCAGTTCATATAAGTTGAATTTATGAGATATTCCCCAACAGAAATTTGTTGAAGAATCCGAAATGTTTATATAATCCAGATAAAATCTTTTAAAAGCTTCTCATCAGGTAATATAAACATTTTTTATTCTTCCACAAACTTCTGTTGTGAATAAGACCCCATGCTCTCTAAAAATAAGAACCTATTTCAAATTCCAGGCTGAATGGGTTCTTACATAATTGGGGTTTAATTGCAAAACTTCAGCCTGTAGGTTCTTAATCCACTAGGTTCTTATACGCGGGTTTTTACTGTATTCCAAATATTTATGAAATTATGCCGGTAAATCTTCTGTGAAAATACAGCTTACTACAATTTGCGAAACAATAACGAAGTTACTCAACCCAGAGTGAGATCATTCATTTTCATTTTCCATTTTCAATCTTTTAGGCATGGTAGCCCCTCAGTTAGAGAAAAACTGATTTACAGGGGGCCATGCAATAAAAATACTAAAACTAAACTAAGATATTACAATCTGATTAAAATAATATCAATAAAAGTAAAATTAAAAGAGTTCATTGCATAAAGCATCTCAACTTATGCTTTGTGGGATTTCATCAACCCTTCCCAGAATTTCTTTAGAGTAGGTGCTCCTTTTAATTCATCATTCAACCCATTCCAGAGACTGGCCCCTCTGAATGAAAAACATCTCTGACCAGCTGATGTTCTTAACATTGGAGTCCTAAGGTTTATATTAGAATTCCTCAGTACGCGAGAGGTTGTTTCGTTCACTCTATTGAACATATCGCTAATATAGGACGGCGCATCACCGTTTGGGGACTTGAAAACCATTTTTAGTGTAAAGATCTGATAGATCTGTCAGCAAATGGACAGAAAGCGTACGATTTAAAGGTCTGCAGCTGTGGAAAATGTTACCACCAACAATTAGGAATTCAGAAATCCATTGTCAATTTAAAACAAAGATAAAAAATTGGTACGGGGAAAACTGTCCATGCAAATTATGCCGCACTTTCATTCCGAACTTAGGCTATGTATGATAAATGTTTCTAGATATCCGTTCTATATTGTATACTTGTTGATGAATTGTAAATATTTTACCCACTACTTTTTTATGTAATATTGTATATAGCTTTTTAACGTTGGAATTAACTACCATTTTCATTTAGCTATCGTGTGTTTTAATCCAACGAGAAATAAATTGATAATAATAATAACAATAATAATTTGAAGTTGATGCAAGCGTTTTTACAGTATAAACAAAGGATAAATACTTGGAAAACAGCAAATATCGAGCAGATAAAGAATAAAACTTGACATTCAAGAACAGCATGTGATCGATTTCCAAAATCCTTGGTCGCGTTGGCCTAGTTTGGTCAAGGCATGAAGACAAAGTTTGTGGTTTGTTTAAAAAAGAATACAAATCAAAACTTACCGAGATTCCCATAAATGCTTATCAATTCACACTCCATTTGTTTAGTGTATGCAAACAAATAAGTATCCAATAAATTAATCACAAAATTCTTCTCCTCATTGCCTCGACTTTTAACTCTTGCTATTCTTGTGTTCAAAACAATTTTATGACGAGACGAAATTGCAATTGACTTCTTCATAAAACGGCGCGAAAAAAGCTAGTCACGTGGGGGAACCTCAACAATTTCTGACTGGTGTTTGGGAGGTGGAACAATTTTGTTCCTTGGAATAGGGAACAGATTATTTTGAAGAAAAATCATAACAGTTCCAATAAACAGCTCCTCCGTAAACCAGGCTCAGCTCAGAGCCAAGTTTCTAGTCAAAAATCTAATTGACAATGGCATTTCTTTCGCCATCTTTTCGATGAATGTTTTTGCTCATTTGACTTCAATGATTTAAAATGTTTGGAGATATCGAGAAGTTTCAAAACAATTGGAAAAAGTTGATTTGTTCTCAGATTGACCTTTGTGTCAGTTGCTGATCACCTGTGTGTTACTACTCTATATAAATCAAACACTCCCGGTGTATAGATCTTTGGTGTACATTTCTTTCAAAATAACACGAATTTGTCTCAATTCTAGTTAGACAGTTAGATAATAGCAAGACAATATACGGACCACAAAAATAGGGCAATACAATACACTAATTTTCATATTAGAAAATTAGAAACTGTTTATAGAAACTCTAATAGCCTCTCCCAGCAAAAAGAAACCCTACTAGAGACGACCTGAGAGCAATTTGAAGTCAAGAAACATTTTCAATTTCTGGTTTTGAGTTGCAGAATGTAAGTGCATTGCTAACCCAAGCAATGCTAAAGAAAGTCAGAGCAAAGTTTCTTATAAAAGTAATGAGTGTGGAGGTGTGCATAGGTGATATTTCTGAAAGAATCAATTGATAAATGACGGTTGAACGAATTGATGAATGAATGAATGAACGAATGAATGAATGAAGGAAGGAAGGAAGGAATCAATCAATCAATCAATCAATCAATCAATCAATCAATCAATCAATGGTACATGGCTGGGGCAATAAATCCAAGCTTTCGTTTTGTGAAACTTTTTACTTGCAGTGCCTGCTTTTAATCCAAAATTCACTACATAGGCTGTATGTCACCGTCGAATTCATTTAAAGAATTGAAGAATGTGATACGAGGAATCAGTGCTCTGTGGTAGCATAAAAACTTTGGAAATACAGTAGTGTCCCGCATATAAGAAACACAAATTTAAGAAACACAGACCCTGATTTTCAAAATAATACCCCGTTTTGTACAGGTCTGAAACAAGCCCTTTTTTCTTATGTAACAAAACCAAGCAAAAACACTTTCCTGGAATAATTATATCATTTCCAAGAAGTGAAAATTTACAAATGCATATCAAAATAATAAGTTTTTTATCACTATCATAGATATTGTGCCTGAGTAGTTAATCAATAGTGCATGATTTTTCTAATAAGAAACTTGACCCTGATTTGAATTTTACCTCATTTTATAAGAAACTGTGTCAGACCTGAAATTGAAAAGGTTGTTTCTTATATGCGGGACACTACTGTATTGAAAAAAATCTCAATCGAAAATTTGCATTTTCCCTACCGGAGAACCAAATTGTTCCACCTCCAAACACCGGTCAGAAATTGTTGAGCCCCCCCCCCCCCCATGTGACTAGTTGTTTTCGCGCCGTTTTATCAAGATGTCAATTGCACTTTCGTCTCGTCATAAAATTGTTTTGAAGACAAGTAGCAAGAGTTGGAAGTTGAGGCAATGAGGAGAAGGATTCTGTTATTTATTTATTGGATACTTGTTTGTCTGCATACACTAAACAAATGGAGTGTGGATTGATAAGCATTTATGGGAACCTCGGTAAGTTTTGATTTGTATTCTTTGTAAAACAAACCACAAACTTTGTCTTCATTCCTTGACCAAACTAGGCCAACCTGACCAAGGATTTTGGACATTGATGACATGCTGTTCTTGAATGTCAAGCTTTATTCTTTATCTGCTCGATATTTGCTATTTTCCAAGTGTCTATCCTATTTTTATACCGTAAAAACGCTTGCATCAATTTCAAACCGGCATAATTTCATTAATATTTAGAATATCACAAAAGTTCGCGAGGAAAATGTGCTCCTAGGCTTGCTGAATACGTGCGAGAAAAATACTTTCCAAATTTTGTAACAAATTTACACCGGGCTCTTTTAGAGGAAGGGAGTAAAAACAGGCCAAAAGGGGGCGTTTCCCGTAATGTGACCACATATTCTCAAACGGCATTGGCCTTCAAGGTGTGAAAAATTTTTAGGGTGTGTCTGGCCGTCAGCCAATCAAAGAAATGGAGCCTTTGCTTGCCAGGTGCGTTATAACGCTAAATTACTCCTGCAAAACACATTCATTTTCCATGCGCAAATACATATAGTTGACATATATTTTGAGACAAACTCCAGCCCTGGTCAAATCTGGCAAATCAACAACAAGTCTAAGGGACTAAAGTCTGGCTCGTTATTACTCAAAAATAGATGTCATGTCTGTTGCGTGATAACGCGAAAATACTCCTGCAAAACATATTGATTTTCCATGCGCGAAATTTATATATTTGAAATCTATTTTCAGACAGACTTTAGCTTTTTTCAAATATAGTAAAACAACAACGAATCCAAAAGACACGGCCCTGCCCAAGACACGGCCCTGTATTTGCTCCTCTACAGTTCCACTTTCCTCTGTCTCTGTGTCTAATCATTTTTTTTTATATAATATATTTCAAATAAAATTTACAATACAGATTACGAACTACATTACTTACAAAATTACTCTACAATACTACTAGGACGATCAATCCCAGGGAGCAAAAGGCTGTGTCTACCCCGAGGCCATTAAATAAGGATAATAAAGGAAAAGAAACTACTGTAACTATGCGACAAAATCGGGTGGCTTAAGAAGGGATAGGTAAGTGGCTACAGAAATTCACTCGAATCGGCCAGTTTCATGGATAAAATGTAGCGTTAGCTCAGGAACATGTTTATTTAGTGAAATGGGAAAATCTTTATTGCCAAATAATAAAAGTTGTAACAAAGCTTCATTTGCAAGATTTACATATTCAAGTGGTCGTATTAATGCATAGATTCCAGCGAGGAGGTCTTTTTTTAAATTTTTTCATATATAATCATTTAAAATGTTACAATACATGTTACATCTGCATCCTACCATACTTTCTAATTACTTTACAGACTATACAACACTACAGGGAAGGGACCACAAGGAGCAAAAGACATTGACTACCAGGTGAACATTAACATAAAGACAAGCAAAAAATAGCAACTAAATAAACAACTACAAAAAGCTACAAATACGATAAATTACTGATAAATACAAAATATACGGGGAAAAAGTGTACATAGTGGTTGTGTGGCGTAAAACGATTGTTTGAAGTTATCCAAGCCGACCTGTTTTGTGGATGAAACTTAGAGTCTGTTCGAGTATATTTTCATTCACTTCGTCAGAAAGTTCTTCATTACCAGACAATAAGTATTGAACCAGAACATTGTTTGGAAGGGCGTCGATTTGGACAATTGGTCGCAACATTTCTGAAACTCCAGCGAGAAGATCTTGTCGTTCAATGTCGAATGAAGGGCAAAGCAACAAAAAGTGCTCCTATCCTCAATGCCATCATTCGTTGGGCACATTGGGTTCACTGTATCCCTAAAATTGTGCTTGAATTTGTGAAAATTCAATTTGCTGAGACCGACCCTGATTTGCAAAAGATAACCTAAGCCTATTGGGTCATGAATACCGAAAACAGACTTTGCACGGGAACGAATTATTGACAGAAGCTTTGTTTTAAAGACAGCGACAGAAGGTGCAAGTCTGATTGCTGGATCAAGTTTATTCCATTCAGAGATGCAATTGGGATAGAAACTTGATAGAAATTTCTCTGTTCTTGCCCTTATTCGCCCAATAGCATCCTGGTTGCGAAGAGAGTAGTTTGGCTGTTGAAGAAGTGGGATTGGCTCCTTTGTATACAATGGAGTGAGGTTATTTATGATCTTATAGAATAAAGTAAGGCGTCTACTCCATCTACGGGAACTTAGTGACTCCCAGCCAAGCTCTGCATACAGTTTTTCTCGTGATGATCCTCTCCATGTTCCTGTTACAGCAAGTGCAGCAGAATATTGGAAAGATTCTAATTTTTCCATTAAATTTGGTAAAATGATGTTTTGACTGAATTCACATACTTTAGCTGGAATATGATCAATAACATCCCCGTAGTCCAGGTGGGGTCGTACATAAAGTTTATCCAATTCGTTTAGGGTATTCCTGGGCAATTATCTGGAGAGATACTTTAGCAAACCAATGCCCTTTCTCGTTTTAGAGATAGCAGCTTTAATATGAGCTGAGAAAGAAAGTTTTGAGTCCAAGATAATACCTAGGTGTATCATCTACTTTTTTTACGGGTATGTTGTTGAAGAGGATCATTGGATGATCTATTTCATTTCTTTTCCTTGAAAATAGTACTTCAACAGCTTGCTTTTGCGGATCGGGATTGAAAGACACCCTCCAATCATGGGCCCACTGGCTTATCAGTGGTAGGTCATGGTTCATGTGTTGTGCAGGTCTCGTCTTTGTACATCAAAACAAGGGCAGAGCAACAAGGAGTGTTCCGTATCTTCAATAACAACATTTGTCGAACACATAGGATTTGTGGTATCTTTAAAATTGTATCTAAATTTATGAAAATTTAACTTGCTGAGACCGACTCTAAGTTGAGTTAGATAGGATAGACCTTTTGGGTCATGAATCCCATATACAGGTTTTAGGTTTTGTCTAATCATTCATCGTCGCCTTGCTGATTGCTTCCATTGCCATCGCCACTCAGATTCAACTTTGCAAGAATCTCCATCAGACCTTTCTCTCCATCAAAGTAATGGAAATTATCTCCTATTTTCTTACACAGTCTGCAATTTGCATCTGCAAAGACAAATCCAATGTTCTTCTCTTCTAGTAATTTCGATAACTTTATGAAATTTTCTTTGTCAAATCTCGCCTGATCTTATACTTAGGGCAGCTCTTTCTAGCGCGATAAATGACTGTCCTGTGCCACCAAGTAGAAAATCTAACAATCATATCGTATGGATCCGTAAACCGTTCACAACTTTTGGCCAACCAATTCTATGTGCTCTATCTGGCACGCTTACTTTAAATTCTTTGAAGACTGACTTTATTTTCTTCAGACATTTCTCACCAGATTCGTCTTCATCCATTTCTGTACGGTCTATGTGTAGGCATAACTATCCCCTGCCAAAGTGGACAAAAGTCAAAGAACACCAGAAGTTCGATAAACAACTTTTCCAAAACGGATTTTGAATACATTTTAGCACTAGCACTGACTGCAAACGCACATGAAGTGTCTGTCAGTATGTAAGTAACCGATGCAAGTACGATACATACGATATTCACGATAAGTACGATATTCACGATAAGTACGATATTCAAATTCGATATATATATTCAATCCACAATTTAAATATTCACTCTCGATATATATATATATATATTCAATCCACAATTTATATACATGCAAACTTGATATATACTATGAACACGATCTATATAATGCAAATTTAATCTATATTCAAGAATCATTCAACATTATATATTTTTGAATTCCACAATATATGATGTAGTTTGAATGTGAAATTAAGGAAAATAACAAGATCTCGTTGCACCATAATATACATACAATGCTGATATACAATATGGTGTTCTCTGACTTTTGTCCACTTTGGCAGGGGATACACAACGGCCTATTGTATTATAATGTTCTTGATTGTCCACCCCTTTCTCTAAATGTGAAACATATCTCTCAATCATCGATATTTTCGATTCAAGGACTTTAATCTTCTTCTTGATATTTGGCCACTCGTCCCACACGTGGTAAAAGGTATTCATGATAATTTAACTAATTCGAATTGACAACTCCAAACAAGGCGATCTGTAAAACATGGAGTGTGGAATGATGGAATGGAATGATGGAATGGAATGATGGAATTGAATAATGGAATGGAATGATGGGATGGAATGGAATGGTATAGATGGAATGGTAGATATGGAATAGCCAAACTACTGGTCGCTTTGGAAAAGAATTACACCGATGTGTTCCTCAAGATCTTCTTAGTTTATTTTGCATATGTTTTCTTGAAAGTCTCATGAAATTCCCTTAAATTTCGACTGAAACAACAAGCATGATAACAGACTGTGTGGGCAGACATCAGTTAAGTCATTTAATTGATATGAGTTGTAGGGAAAACGAATCTGTAAAACATGGAGTAATGGAATGGAATGGAATGGTCGACATGGAATAGCCAAACTATTGGTCAGTTTTGAACAAAAATTACACCAATGTGTTCCTCTTGATCTTTTCAGTTAATTTTGCGCATATTTTCTTGAAAATATGCTGGAATTCCTTCAGATTTCAACTGAAACAAAATTGTATCTATGTCAGGCTCGCGTGTACACAGCTGTGGAATGTTGAGGAGTGACAGGGATCAATGACAGTTTTAATCCTTATGCTGTAATGGCGCCAACATCATTTCTATCATAAACGGGGGTTGGTAAGAAACTTTAGACAACAGAAAATTAAGTTATTGCTGCCCTCATGCACTCACTCACTATTGTTTGAAAACAATGCCCAGTTGTTCATCATTTGCACAGTTTGTGGTATTGTTCGATTTCATTTCGCGTTGTGCAACTGTGAACTGAACTGCGTCGATTTTTCAAAAACTTTTCTGCTATGCTTCACCACGTTGTGACTTTCGTCGAAGAATCCATAGTTTTACGCTGCTAGCATATTTTGTCTTAAACTGGGTACCATATCCATTTTTAGAATTTTTAGGCTCTGGTACCCAGGGTAATTTTGTCTGTGCAGCATGCTTGACCATGGTGGGCTTTGCTTTACATACAGAAAACTGTCTTGCAGAATTTCAGTAGTTGACGAAGCCAGATTTCATTTCCTCCGGACTTGCTACTTGGTAGAGGGAATGTTTGGGTTTTACGGTCACGGGTTTTAACCATATTTTTGCACGTCTTGCACGCTATGTTTCGGTTTGATGTAAAATATCGCAACATTTTTTGCATTTAAAATTTTGAGCGATTTTACGGTTTTGGGACCCCCAAACATCCCCTGTTGGTACTGTCCGAAAAATCACCAAATTCACATCAACAATCATGTGAGAGAAAACTACAAAAGTAACATAGTTGTATGTGGTAGAAATGTTCGGTCAATGATCTGCACCTTCAGAGCTTTGGCTATGGGAGATGGGAGATGGGAGATAATCTGCACATTTAAAGCAACGAAATAAATGTGTCTCCATAAGAAAGAAGGCAATGAAAAACCACTTTAAAGAAGCAACTAAACATGGAACTATGTCTAATAAAGAATTCTGGGATCTTGTTAAACCATTTCTTTCAAGTAAAGGAGGACTTACAAGTAGCGATATTTCTCTTGTGAAAAATGATACCGTTATAACTGATGACCAGGAATTGACAGAGATTTTCAATGATCACTATGTAAATATAGTAGAAAAATCCAGCGGTAAGAAGCCCATCAGCCTTGCTAAAGTATAAAAACCACCCTAGTGTCCTAGCTGTTATTCAAAACCCAGAGCAAGTGTTAGACACTTTCACCTTTCATGAGATAGACAATCAAGTAGTTGCAAAACTATTGAAATCATTGGATGGCAGAAAATCTACTGGTGAAGACCAAATACCCCCGAAGTTAGTATCTCTCGCAGCTAACGAGCTTACAAACACTTTAACCACGGCAATAAACAGTAGCATTCGAAATTCTAGTTTCCCAAACGATGCAAAAAGGCAGCGGTCTGCCCTTTGGATAAGGGGGAACCAAATCGCACAGTAGAAAGAAATTTTCGCCCAGTTAGTGTTCTCAATACCTTTTCAAAGATATATGAACAAGTTCTAAAACATCAACTGATTGGACATTTAGATAGCACACTTTCTATCTTTATTGCGGCATACAGACGAACATATGTAACTCAACACGTCTTGATACGTCTCATAGAAGATTGGAGGGCTAACCTCGACAACGACTATCTCGTAGGAGCAATCCTAATGGATCTTTCAAAAGCCTTCGACTGTATTCCGCATGACTTACTTATTGCCAAATTAAATGCATATGGATTTGACGAAGATGCACTAGTCCTTACCTATTCTTACCTCAAAAGACGAAAACAATGTGTTAGGATAAATAATACGTATAGTTCTTTTCAAGAGGTTATATCTGGTGTACCCCAAGGCTCTGTGCTGGGACCAATCCTTTTCAACTTTTACATCAATGACTTATTTTACTTTATAAAACAGGCAACGCTTTATAATTACGCTGATGATAATACACTTACTTATTTTTCTAAAAGCATGCCCGATCTTGTAAATATTTAGAAAAAGAAACAGGAGTTGCCTTGTCCTGGTTGGAACAAAATGAAATGATTGCTAACCCTGAAAAATTCCATGCTATATTGCTCAGAAAAAACCGGACAAATACTAGTGGAGAACAAATTAACATTAACGGCAAAATAATCAAATCTGAGGAGACTGTGAAAATTTTAGGCGTTACGCTGGATTATAAACTTGATTTCGACCCACATATTTCGAATCTTTGCAAAAAAGCTGCAGCACAATTAAATGTTCTTAAAAGATTAAAGTCGTTCATTGGCTGTAAAGAAAAAACGATTCTTGTTCAGAGATTGTATATTCTAACTTTGATTACTGTCCCTTGGTCTGGTATTTTTCATCTTCCAAATCATTACAGAAAATTGAAAAGTTACAAGAACGCGCTCTAAGATTTCTCTATAATGATCATACCAGCTCGTATAACGATTTGCTTTCGAAGTCAGATAAATGCACAATGCTCATTGCTCGCCAAAGAGTCCTGTGCATAGAAATATTCAAAACAGTGAAACAGTTGAACCCACAGTTCATGCAAAACGTTTTTAAATTACGGTCATCAAATTATTCATTAAGAAATCCAAATAACTTAGCCCATGTTAGACCTAATCAAACAACATTCGGGTCAAACAGTCTGATGTCTATTGGGCCACAGATTTGGAATGGCCTACCAAACGAGCTGAAAGCAGCAGAAAACTTGAAAACTTTTAAAAATCTGATAAAACGATGGGACGGACCCTCCTGTAAATGCAGTGCTTGTCATTGCCTGCCTAGTGTTACAAATTAGTGCCTGTTAGTGCAATTTAATTTTATGATTTATAAAACAAAAACAAAGTTAATTTACTTCCTGTAGTTATATTCGATTTTGATTAGCTAACTTTGTATATATGTATATATGTGTATATATTGTTAGCTATTGTTAGCTAGTTAATCGAATCAAAATAAATTTACAAACAAAAAAACAAGATGAGCTTCCTTGGCAGTTCGAAATATTTGCTTGAATGAAGGTAAAAAAAATGCGTTGTAATAGTGACCATGCTAAAAGGAAATAGTCCCCCAAATGCTGTACCAGTCCCCCCAAGAGGTTCAAACAATTAGATTTTGAGTTTTTATGGCAAGAAGGCACTAAAATTTACTAAAGGCTGGCACCATCGATGTGTTGATTTTTCCAGACATCTTGCCATGGCCACGCCGTCCCCATTTATGATTATTACTTCCATGTTTCACAGCTGGTTTGATTCCGGAAGAAATTCTCAACAATAATCCACTCATTTTTATAATAAAAGTGGTTTAAGTGGCTCAAGCCATATCGGATATCAGAATTTCCTGTTATTTTTGTCAAAGGTTTATAGATCCTGAGATTCCCTTTAAAAAACTAAACTATGAATTAAAAATACGACACTTTTGTAATTTACCGTTATAATGTTCTCCGGTGACTCAAAATATGTTTTAACTATTTTTAAATTGTCTTGAGTGCAAATCACTTTAATATTAGTTTGAAATCTTATTACAAAGTGATTTAAGAGCTCTTCGAACAAAAATAAATCATTCCAGAATGGAAATTAAAACTCATTCAGAGACTTTAGGTACCAAAAGTATCCTAACATTTAAGAGACTGTCTTGCAATCTTTGACCTTAGTTCTTAAAAAAAATTAGTTTAGACGTACTTTTCTTGCAATTTCTTATCTTTGGGAAGTCCAAATATGACAAAGACTCTGGGGACTGAGGTTGAAGAGAAGTTCTTTTTTGGCTCCCTTGCTCCCCTCTCTAATAAACCCCTCCCTCTCTGGTAAGCCCCTCCCTTCTAAGCTAAATGTTCTAAAGAAGCCCTACCCTCCATCCTCCTTCACTTGTATGCCAGAAGGATGCCAAAATTTTAATTTATTTTGCTAAAAAAGTGTGCAGGTAAATTTTGATACTGCTTGGGATAATAAATATGTCAAATTTGTTCATTTGACTCGGTAATATTGTATGTCACTCCTCAAAATAGGATATAAAAGAGCTAAGATGCTTTCATATATATCCTTTTCATCAGAGAATAAACCCCCTCTCTAGCTGACAAGCCCCCTAAGCCCCCTCTGAAGTCTCCAAGATTGAGTAATAAGCACTTGGGGGCTCAAAATAGTCTGTGTTCCAGACCATTACGAAAATACAATTTATTTTTCTGGAGTCTGGAACACAGGCTAGCTCAAAAGAGCTTCTTGCTACTAGAAGTTTCTTGGAGTTTATCAAATTTGCGCTATTTTCCAGAATCATTTTGTTACTCAAACAGGGCGTCCAAAGTAACCAGTAAGATAAAACAATATGTAGTACAATCTGCGTTAAAGTTATCCATTTTCATAGCATTTTGAAAGCAGTGTTCATGCTCTAAATGACAATCGTGTATGTAAAACCCACCATGGTGAAGCCTGCTGCACAGACAAAATATGCTAGCAGCATAAAACTATGGATTCTTCGACGAAAGTCACAACGTGGTGAAGCATAGCAGAAAAGTTGTTGAAAAATCGACGCAGTTCAGTTCACAGTTGCACAACGCGAAATGAAATCGAACAATACCACAAACTGTGCAAATGATGAACAACTGGGCATTGTTTTCAAACAATAGTGAGTGAGTGCATGAGGGCAGCAATAGCTCAATTTTCTGTTGTCTAAAATTTCTTACCAACCCCCGTTTATGATGGAAATAATGTTGGCGCCATTACAGCATAAGGATTAAAACTGTCATTGATCCCTGTCACTCCTCAACATTCCACAGCTGTGTACACGCGAGCCTGACATAGATACAATTTTGTTTCAGTTGAAATCTGAAGGAATTCCAGCAAATTTTCAAGAAAATATGCGCAAAATTAACTGAAGAGATCGAGAGGAACACATTAGTGTAATTCTTGTTCAAAACTGACCAATAGTTTGGCTATTCCATGTCGACCATTCCATTACTCCATGTTTTACAGATTCGTTTTCCCTACAACTCACATCAATTAAATGACTTAAGGTTACTGTAACCGTTCAGGCAGCGATTAAGAAACTCCGTT
The DNA here is from genome assembly GCA_039566865.1 of Aurelia coerulea. NCBI lineage: Eukaryota > Metazoa > Cnidaria > Scyphozoa > Semaeostomeae > Ulmaridae > Aurelia > Aurelia coerulea. Next base: position 14,490,441 of record CM076950.1, read on the forward strand.
TACCATGGCCGTTCGTCAAAATATACCAAACAAACTTATGCATCATTCGATGCAGAATTAAACGAAGAATATCATAAAAATATATTCAGTTGATTCAATAAAATCACAAATGATTTATTCTAGATTTAAGGCAAAATCGACCACCCTTGCGAAAAAATCTTTGTGTACCCCAATGATAATCGTTGGACCACGACTATCTATTTACCGAAGACTTAAGGCCCTGAACTGCAAAACCGTGTCACGAATTTTTGATAAAAGGTATTTTCTTGAAATGATATCATTTTAAATAAATGCAAATTTCTTAAATGTCTTTTTTAACTTTCAGACCCTTGTAAAAATCGGACCATTGGATCTATCACAAATCACTGACACGGTTTCGTAGTTATATGCTTTGTGACCCTGTGTGCCAAGTTTCAAGCGATTCGATTGGCCTGGTGGGTACACAAAGATTTTTTATTACCCACCAGTACTCCGGAATCCTGTATCGAGAAATCAGGCTTTTATCAAAATGAAGCAAAAATTGCGGGAAATACGATTATGCATGAACGGTCAAGCAATAAGGCTGAAACGCGGTATTGGTAAAGCATTATATCAATAACATAGCAGCACGGGATGTCACGAACATAGCTGCAAGGTCAAGTGATTTAATTTAATCCCCTAATGTATATTCCCGCAATTTTTGAGAAACATGATTGCTCCTTTTAAAATGCTCAAATTTATAAGTAATTGTGACTATTTCTGGAAATGAGTTGGCTTAAACATTCCTCAAATACTTGTACCATCAGATTATGACAAAAACGAAAAATCGAAAATTTGTCGTCTGAACAGTTACAGTAACCTTAACTGATGTCTGCCCACACAGTCTGTTATCATGCTTGTTGTTTCAGTCGAAATTTAAGGGAATTTCATGAGACTTTCAAGAAAACATATGCAAAATAAACTAAAAAGATCTTGAGGAACATATCGGTGTAATTCTTTTCCAAAGCGACCAGTGGTTTGGCTATTCCATATCTACCATTCCATCTATACCATTCCATTCCATTCCATCCCATCATTCCATTCCATCATTCCATTATTCCATTCCATTCCATCATTCCATTATTTCATTCCATTCCATTCCATCATTCCATTCCATCATTCCACACTCCATGTTTTACAGATAGCCCCAAAAAACAGCTATACCTAATCAAACGATGAACTCACAGTCAGGTTCCACAAATAATATTGATCCTTCACGCTAACAAAATTTTTTTTCGCGTCAATGGCGGTGACTCTGACACGTGCTGTTACTGTCGTGAGAACTTTAATAGGTTTATCACGCGTAACTTGAGTCTTTTACGCTATCATTTGATTTTAATAAAACATGAAATTCAGTGTCAATTCTTCAACATAACAGTATGTGCATTTTATCAGCTTAAATGAATCAGTTGTCAATTGTTGTTCAGTAGGACTAGGCCCATGTGTATGGGCCTAAATGTAAGAATTCGTGATGCCTATGGGTGATCAACAGTATGTTACAATGGACATGGTGAAAACATTACTTCAAAGTCAAGCGGACGCTTTCAACTCATCATTTAAACTATTGATTCAAGACTTAAAAGAAGATATGAAAAGTATCCGGAAAGAAATTACAGATGTGCAGGCGAGACTCCAATTTTCTCAAGCCAAAATGGAGGACAACGAGAAGAAGATACAGTTCGTCGAAACCAGTACCCGGGGGGGGTACTTCATTGTCAACCTGATTCGACCTGAATCTGGACTTTGAGAAAAGGACCCATTCGTATGACGGAGTATTCAAAAATTTCGAGCCCATTTGCATGAATATCAGGAAATCTTTGACCCATGTGCATGAATTTGTCGATTTGAAACAAAGGAAAATTTCAGTTTTTTGGCCTGGATTATCATTATGGGGCCGATTGATAAGAAAATTCTCAAAGAAGTACCCATCTACCAGAATTGTGGTTAAAAACAGACCCATATGTAGAGAATTTCGGATGAAAAAACCCATCCATATGAGCGGCACGTCCAGTACAACTTAACAATGAAGTACCCCCCCCCCGGGAACCAGTATCAACATGCACAGAGAAATTTGAACGAAATCAATGATCATGCTGACCAAGTCGAGTCACAACTGGAGTATCTAGAAAATCAAAAACGTCGAAGCAATGTCAGAATCACTGGTATTAGCGAAGACAAGGATAAAGAGAAATCATGGGACGACACTGAGAAGGTCGTGAAGAGAATAATCAAGGAATTGCCGAAGATCTTGAAATTGAATGATGTCATCGAGTAAATCGGCGTACAAGAGCTACCGTAAGCCAAACCAAAAAGACCAGCCTAGGCCTTTTGTTGCCAAATTCTCCAAATGGAAAGACAAGGAACGTGTTCTCAGTATGGCTAGGCAATTAAGACCAGAAGGTGTATGATTTTTAACAGATTTGTCACGACGTACTCTGGACAAGAAAGAAGCTCAAGTTCCCATGCTGCTTGATGCAAGGAAAAAAGGCAAAGTGGCATATTTTGTACTGGACAAACTGGCAATAAAGGATAAGCCATTCAATCAATCCAGGCCACCAAGTAGATCAGTTGAACAGGGGGTGAACACTCCGCAAATGACACAAGCGATCATGAAGTATGTTTTGGTTAATATATGCTGAACCTATATTGTTGTGTTGTTTACATTAGAACCAAAAACACAATGCGGCATTTGTTGCAAAAACATATCAGGTCATTGCAAATCAGTTTTCTGTAACCATTGCAACTTTTGGGTCCACGTAAAGTGCAACAACATCTCTGCTTCTGAGTATGTAGAGCTTCAAAATGAGCCTGATGATGTGCCCTGGTTTTGCTTAAAACGTACAAAGGTCATCTTTCCGTTTGGTTCATTGGTCAATGAAGAATTATCAAAACTGCATGATTTCGATTTTCCATCTTTTGTTGACTCAGTGTCATTGTTTGAAATAACTTCTGGTCTTACTAACTTGCCAAATTTAGGTGATTACGATATTGATGAACATTTACCTTCTAATGTCAACTCTACTTATCATACCCTCCAGGACTTATCTACACTTGATACTTCAAAAACTGATTTTTCCTTATTTCCTTTGAATATCAAAGTCATTCTCTTCATCATGATGAGCTTGTTTCAACTCTGGCAATTCTGAAAATAAACTTTGATGTTATTGGTGTATCTGAAACTTGGATTTCTCTTGAAAATCCTACCATAACTAATATAGACATTCCTGGTTATAGTTATTTGTCTATGTCAGTCCCATAGTCAAAATGGTGGTGTAGCACTTTATGTGAAGTCAGGACTAAGTCCAATTCCTAGGCCAGATCTTGGCAAAGATAGTACTGATTTTGAGTCAGTTTGGGTTGAGGTTGAAAATGACAATGGTAAAAACTATCTTGTTTGTTGCATGTACCGTCATCCAAGCTCCCTCCCCTATTGATACTTTTAGTGAGTATCTACAAGAAACTTTATGAAATTCAGCTGTTTTTGATAAACAGGTTTTTATCCTTGGAGACTTCAACATTGACCTCATTAATTATAATTCACACACTCCAACTACAAATTATGTTAATTTCTTTTTCTCCAAGCAATTTCTTCCATATATCATTCATCCATCACGGGTATCTGGGAATTCTTCTACCCTTATTGACAATATTTTTTCTAATATCGCCGATAATGAAACTGTTAGTAGTAATATTCTGACGCAAATAACAGATCATTTTCCTCAGTTTCTGATTGCTAAACAAGCAGGCATATCTGATAAGAATTTATCATATCATCAACATGATTTCTCTAAGCTCAACGAAGAGACTCTTCTGGATGATTTTGCTAACCTTCATGTTACCTACTGACATGACCATTCTTTAGATGTAAATGCTAAATTCAACAGACTACTGTCCAGCCTTGATGATTTAGTCATGCACCTTTAAAGAAACTTACAAAGAGAGATATCAAGTTTAGGAATAAGCCATGCATTAATCTTCAAATTCAAAAGATGATGCACATCAGAGATAGATTGTTTAGAAAGCTTCAGAAGAACAATGATCCATCTGTTATGGATCTTTATAGAAACTTTAGAAATCGAGTCGCAGTTTCTTTGAAAGAGAGTAAAGCAAGTTACTTCTGCAGCTATTTTCAAAAAAATAGTAACAACATGAAACAGCTCTGGTCAGGAATTAAATCTGTTATAAGTATTAAGAAATCAAGTAGTGTCAATGTGAGAAATAAACTTAAAGATTCAAATGGTAACATTACATCAGATCCAACTGTTGTTGCAAACATTTTTAATAAGCTTTTGTGAATGTTTCTCATGGTATCACAAAGAATATTCCAAGACCTAACAAGTCACCTTTGGATTTCATGGGCAATAGAATTGGGAATTCTTTTTTTGTTACACCTTCAGTTCCTTGTGAAATTTCTGATATAATCTCTCTTCTACAATCTGGAAAATCTCTAGGACCTAATAGCATTCCTATGAAAATTTTGAAACCTCTTTCTCCGTTGATATCATCTCCACTGTCTCAAATCATAATTGAATCATTTCAATCTGGGATGTTTTCAGATACGATGAAGTTAGCTAAGGTAATCCCACTTTTCAAGAAAGGTTGTCCTTTTACAGCTTCTAACTACAGACCTATCTCTCTTTTTTTATATATATATTCAAATATTAAATTTCACAAGATACTTTACATTCTACTATACCTAATTCTAATTACTATACGACACTACAGGTACGATACCATGGGGAGCGAAAAGACTATGACTACCCAATGGCCAATATCTAAAAACACGAAACATTAAACCGTATACAATCACACTACGAACATTTATAAATTAAAGGATACTATACCAGATTCAGTTTCACTCCAGATGTCAGGTCAGTGTTGCGATGAATTTGTTGATGCAACGAGTGCAACTCATTTGATGTAGATTTAGGTAAGTAAAATGCCTGACCACCTGATGTGAAACAGAATTTACAAGGAAAAGAAACACTAACGATACGGGACTTGCTGATTGCTTAGTACATGGCTGAATTCTAAATGGATCTTAATCAAACCGACCAGTTTCGTGGATGAAGCGTACAGTTAATTTGAGTACAGTTCTGTTCAACTCATTAGATAATTATGGTAACTTCATCACCATACAATAAAAGCTGCGTCAAAGAATGATTTGAAAGATTGGTGATTTGCACATATGGTCGTAATAATTCAACTATTCCAGCGAGAACATTTTGTCGTTGAACATCAAAAGAAGGGCAGATCAACAAAAAGTGCTCCGTGTCTTCAATGCCATCGCTTGCTGGGCACATTGGGTTTATGGTATCTCTGAAATTATACTTGAATTTATGGAGATTTAACTTGCTGAGACCAACCCTGAGTTGTGTGAGGTAGGATAATCCTATGGGATCGTGAATTCCAAAGGCAGATTTTGCAAGGGGCGGATTATTGATAAGAGCTTTTTCTTAACAACAGAAATGGAAGGTGCAAGTCTCAATTCAGGCTCAAGCTTATTCCATTCGCACAAACAGTTTGGATAGAAGGAAGACTTGAATTTTCCTGTCCTTACCTTTAATCACCCAATGACATCCTGTCCGCGGAGACGGTACTGCGACTGACGAAAAGGGGGAATTGGATCAACTGTATACTCAGGACTAAGATTATTTATAAACTTGTAGAACAAGGTAAGGCGTCTACTCCATCTTCGGGAGAATTAAGTAACTCCCAACCAAGCTCTGCGTACAGCCTCTCGCGAGATGTTCCCCTCCATGTACCTGACACAGCTAAGGCAGCAGAATACTGTACGGACTCTAGCTTTTCCATTAAATTTGGTATAATAATATGTTGACTGAATTCACATACTTTGGCAGGAATATGGTAAATGGCATCACCATAGTCTAGGTAGGGTCGAACATAGAGCTTATATAATTCATTTAGGGTATGCCTTGGCAAGTATTTGGAGAGATATTTCAGCAAACCAATGCCGTTTCTCGTTTTAGAGATCGCTGATTTGATATGAGCTGAAAAAGATAGCTTTGAGTCCAGGACAATTCCTAAATGCTTTACTTTCTTGACAGGTATGTGGTTGAAAAGAATCACTGGATGTTCAACAGCTTGTTTCTGCGGATAAGGATTGAAGGACATTCTCCAAGCATGAGCCCACCGACTTATCAAGTTCAAATCATGGTCCATGTCATTTGCAGCTGTATTGGAATCTTCTACCACCGTAAACAATGATGTATCATCAGCAAATAACTTAACATTGCACTTCAAGCCTTCAGCTAGGTCATTTATATACACAAGGAAAAACAAAGGACCTAGAATAGAACCCTGGGGCACACCTGCGGAAATATCTCCCCAATTAGAACTCTGCCCATTCAGAACTCTGAACCTATTAGAACTAGAACTCAATTTGAACTCTGACCTATCTCTCTTCTCTCTGTCTTCAGCAAAATCACTGAAAAAGTCATGCTTGAACGTCTCTATAATTTTTTACAAAAGCATGAAATCTTGTATGCTTTGCAGTTTGGTTTTCATGCTAACCATTCCATTAACCATGCCCTGGTTAGTTTAACAGAGGCTATCAAGAACTCTTTTGACAACAGAAAATTTGGTTGTGGAATTTTCATTGATTTACAAAAGGCATTTGACACTGTGAATCACAACATTCTTTTGATGAAACTAGAACACTATGGAATTAGAGGAACTGTCTTAAGTTGGTTTAAATCCTACCTCTCAGATAGAAAGCAATTTGTCTCTGTGAATGGATCCAATTCTAGCTCCCTCAATGTTACCTGTGGTGTCCCACAAGGTTCTGTCCTTGGCCCCCTCCTTTTCGTAATTTACATCAACGATTTACCTCATTCATCATCCAAACTATCGTTCTATTTATTTGCTGCTGATACTTACACTTATTTTGAAGCTGAAAATCTTAATCTGCTTCAAAGGACTGTTAATAATAAAGAACTGAAAAAGTGAAAATGTGGCTTGATGTTAACAAATTGTCATTGAAAATAGGCAAGACCAATTGTTATTATCTTCCCAGTAGTCTCCCCAGTAGTCTTCCTCTGATTTCTGAAATTGTCAGTATCAAAGTTGGAAATCTTCCAGCTATACAGACTAGCTATGTAAAATTTCTTGGCATTCTGTTGGATGAAAGTCTTTCATGGAAGTATCACTTGACTGAACTTTCTAAGAAGCTAGCTAGAACTTGTGGTATGTTTTTTAAAATGAGACATTTCTTACCAATTGATATTTTGATTTCTCTTTACAATTCATTATTTTCACCTTTTCTACAATATGGAATATTATTTTGGGGTCTTACTTATGAAACTCACATCAAACCTGTGTTTTTATTACAGAAGAGGGTTTTGAGGGCAATTTCATTTAAGCACTTTACTTCTCCTTCTACTCCTGTATTCAGTAACTTAAAATTTTACAGCTAAATGATCTTTTTCATCTCAAATTGCTCACCTTTCTGTCTGAATGTGTAAATAAGATCTCTCCTGCTTATTTTCACTCTTTCTTTGATTTAGTCGAATCTGTTCATCAATGTGGTACTCGGCAAGTTACCAAGAATGATATTTTCTTAACTCGGAAAAACACTAATCACTATGGAATTAGGTCAGTACGTTACTGTGGTGCAAATATGTGGAATGCCATTCCAATAGAAATAAAGAGATCTCCATCTGTCATTAGTTTTCTCAAAAACTTTAAATCATACTTACTTTACAAAAATTACATCAACTGATTGTAGCTGTAAACAGCCATGAAAGAATGAATTAAACTGATCTTTACGCATTATCGCTAAAAGGGGGTGCTCTCTCCTCGATTAGGTTACCTACCGAGAGAGCTCCTCCTTAAGAAATTCCCCTGCATACAATTCCTGTTCTGTTTAGTTTTTCTTGCATCTTCGTTATATTTGGAAGTTTCTTTTCTGTAATTTTCCTTCTGTGTGTATAACGTAGTTTTGATTTAAATTGTATTGTACTTTTGAATTGTATTTCGTTGATATTGTATGGTTTGTTGTTATTTGATTTTGAGTAAAATATATTTTTAGTTATGAATTTGTATGTAGTGGAATTTTAAAATTAAAGGAACTGAACTGAACTGAACTGAATAGAAAAAACGCCCATTTCAGCCGCAGCTCAGCTTTCACACATCCGCTCTGCGCATGTTGGAAAAATATCTTCATATATGACGATAAAGTAACCCGAGGCAGTTTCGAAAATCACAGAATCATGCTTAGGCCCTTGTGACCCAACGCCACATTAGGCACATAATTCTGCAATCCTTGGAGGAAATCAACTGAAATTTAAAACAAAAGCGTTTCAATTCGTCTCTGAAGTCGGATATAAATTTGCAGACTGTTGTCTGAACGAACACCAATGCAGGGGGGTCAGACAGCTCAGATCAAATGTTCACAGATCCCAATGAAAAGTTTTGACAAAAGTATCTTTACAGCAACCGAGTTTAATTTTCCTACAAAGCAAAAGAAACCCTTTCATTGCCGATTTTTCATCCAAATATCATTGACAGATATATTTTCTACTATTTTATTGATACTTTTAGTAACCACCAATTTTGAAGTATTATTTTTTTAGAAATTTATTCAAAATAATCCTTTCATTTTTTCTGAATTGTCTCGCTTCCCTCAGATACAGTAAATAACGTTTCGATTTTCGAGTGCCAGATCTCATAAATATGCTTAGAAACAACTACAAGAAAGAAGGTTGGTCCAGGTTGGGAGATCTTTGATTCTCTACATTTATTCTCGACTTTTAGGAAGGCAGAAATTCAATCATGCTAACTTTTGTTTGCTACATTGAAACAAAGGAGCAATGCCTAGACGATCAGAATGAGAAGCCATGTTCAAAAAAAATATCGAGGCGATCATAAATAGCGAGCCAAAAGTGCATCAAAATGAATTCAAGAATTTAATTTTTTCTCTTCTAAAGGGCATGCAGCCCGAGAACGTTAACCCAAAATATTATATTAAATCTTTTCAGAGCTCAAATAAAAATTTTAAAAGCTCAAATAGCAAATGAAGAGATGGTACCCAAAACATCTCTCAAAATATTTTAGATAGACGCTTACAGTTGTCACCTTTTGGTCCAGGAACAGCCATAGGCCTAGATGATACTTCAAAATTGGTGGCTACTAGAAATATCAAGGCCCTAGTAGCCCTTAGAACGGTTTTGCGCATGCTTAATTTTCAACATCAGATGATCCAGAATACATTTTCTGCATCTTAATTTCATGATCTTTCAGAAAATGGAAACAGAAATTTGGATTGGGCTAACTATAAGCAGTTTCAAGCTGTCAAACAACAAGTGACATATTTCTACCGCTGACAGGTCTAGAGAATAATGAAGTGAATCCTTCTATTCTGAATGAGTATTTCATCATAAAAAGTTTGAAACAAGGCTTGGTCACTGTTTTGAGTGGTTTAGAAGTTTGATATCTCATCCCAAAAAAGAAATTCCTTTTTTTTTTTTCTAAAAACATAAATTTTTTATCTTAGTGACACCCAATTATTTTTTTAGAAATAGATGTGAGAAAACTAAATCGTTCAAAACAATCAACTACCAAAGAAGGATAAATCCTGAAAATTTCAAGTAAATATGTTATTCCTATCTGAAGTTATCCTTTCTCAAGTCCGAAAATCTTTTTTTGAGACATCGCACGTTTAAAGTTTAGAAACAAACATTTGAGCACATATGCTTGTTTCATCACTAAAAGATCACAAGTCCTGCAGTAACTTTTCTGCACTTAATTCGTAATGTTATAACCATGTCTTAAAAACATCCTGCACCATAGGTCTGTCCTTCAATCTCTCTTAATGCTTCTTCTCTTGCAGTTTTGAGATGCTGTATTGCAGCTCTTTTACGTTTCTCTCTTTCATCTCCAGTTTTCTCTGCCATTTTAACTCGTTCATCATTTTTCTTTTTAAACTTGGTGAAGGAAATTTAATTTATATGTGTTCCCATCTCTCTCATTAAACTAGCAGACATTGTTGCCCCTCCATTAAATTGTAAAATGGCAGCTGCAGCAGCAAACTTTACAATGTTTGCACCATGAAATTTATGCTTGGGGCATATAAGCCATACCAAACTATTGATGCTTTCGATTTGATTTTGGGTGCGACCCAAAAATATACCTCTTTAGAAGAACTTCACTGCTCAAGTCAGTAAAAATAGGCTTTACTAAATCCATAAATACTTCAGGCAAGCAATCTTTTGAGATGTATCTGGATGTTCCCATCTCCTTATCATGTTGCCAAGCACACCAGGATTCTTTGCCAATGGGACAGTAACTATGCTGCACTGCAAGGTCATCTCTCAAAATTGTATGAGACAGCAAAGCCATCACATTCTTTTTCATCTGATACACACAAAGTTGCTTCTCATCTTCAGTAGGGTTAATTGACTTGATTGTGTTTTGTCTGATTGCGTATCCATAGTATCTTTGAATCCTCTTGATAACTGCTTCTGTCAATCAGCCACGACCACCAATGGTCTTTCCATCTGCCAATGTCCCTTTTGTCAAAGACTTTAAGTTCGTCAATCTTTTGCCCATTCTTTTCTGAATATGTCCTATGCAATCAATTTTTCAACCTTACAGTTGTCTCCATAGTTATGGTTCTCAGACACATTATTAAATGCTTTGCTGTCTCCATTTGATACCATGGAACTATACCAAAAATTGTGTTTCCAATGACCTAGTCCACATTATTGAAGCACCTTCCATTTCCATACCATTAGAGCTGCCTTCATAATTTATTGAACAATTTCCAGCCTCCATATGGGCTGCCATTCCTTTTACATATGACTTAAAAACTTCATATTTTTTGGAGCCATAACATTTGCATGTTTTGCAAAATTTTGAAAGCACCTCATAGTCCAATACTTCACCAGTGTCAACAGAAATGGCATACACCACACCAAATAAAGATGTGTGCCCCCTTTTTGCCCACGTACCGTCAAAACTCACAGCAATATCTCAGGCATCATCCTCACAACAACTTTCATTTTCTTTTCTTATTTCATCCTTCAAGCGCTGCTCAGCTTCTATTAATTCTCTTTCTGTCCTTTGAACAGTGAAAGAGACAATGCCATCCACTTGCGTAAAAAAAGGAGGTTTTTGCAAGTATCGGAAGGTTAAATATCTGCCCAAACTTTTCAAGGCCTGAATATCCAATTCCGCATTCCATGGCAAAATAACACTTTTCAACACTTGAAAGGAAAATCAAAGTTTCTTTCAGATGTGAAAAGACACAAGGAATCAATCTAAAGATCACAAAACAAGATTGCAAAGAAAGACGGAGGACGGTTAAAAAGCTGGGATCGTTGTTGGGAGATGCAGAAGATGTGTCTAGAAGGAAACAATTGTCAATCGTCGCCCTGAACAACTTAAACAACATCTGGATTAGAAATGATAAAATAAAACAAGCTCTGAGAGTCAAGTTTTATTGGTCTTTAGTCAAGCCAATTCTGGTCTATAACCCTGGTACCTGGAGATTAACAAAGAAAGAAGAAGAAAGTTTAGATTCATTTCACAGACAACAACTAAGAAGGGTAGTCAATGTTAGATATCCTGCACATATTAGCAATGCACAAATGTATAAGCAAACAGGCGAAGAAGTGCTATCTTTGGAAATTCTGCAAAATAAATGGAAACTTTTTTGGACATGTTCTACGATCACACCCGGAAACACCAGCACAGAAAGCGATCAACTATTACTTCGAGAAATCACATTCAAAGAAATTTCGTGGAAGGCCAATTACTGCACTGCCAAATACATTACACAATGACATAATCATGCTAAAGAAACATAATAAGTTCCAAAAGAAATACAACATAAATCAGCTCAAATCAATCAATGATCTTGAAAGTTTAAGACTGCTGGCAAAAAAACGACAAATTTGGATAACATTAGTGAAAGACATTTATGTTGCTGCTAAAGCAGAAAAGAAATTATTGTTCTTCAATGCGGAATAGCTATTTTATATAGCAAAATAAACAGCTCTTCTGTTGGCATCCCCTGATCTACCAGCATCAAGTACAGCATTGCATGTTGGCAGAAATTTTAAATCTTCAATGATACTCCTCGCTCAGGCTGAATATTCCTGAAATAACAAAATAATAAAATTAGTGTCAAAAGAAATGTGCAAAACAATGTCACTCTTCAGTTAAATTTATTCATAGTCAAATTGATGCAGTCATTTATAGTCAAACCACGATTTGGCAGTGTGCTGAAATGAAATGGTCAACAAAAAATGACGTAGCTACCTTTGTGACATTTATGTGCACTTTCGATGGCATTCCCAAAGCAAGCCATATCTACCAATCTGTACCCATCAAGTCCATCACAATTTTGAACAAGAAATGACTATGGTTCTTCGTTTTCTTCTTCATATAAACTTTTTGCTGGAACTATGCTGTGTGCATCGAGTTTCCGCTTTGAAACGCTTGCCTTTTTACGATTTAGTGGGCTGAGCTCTTCCCCCAAACCCACATAAGACTGCTCTTTGCTCTTTCTCGCCAGTGGAGTACTCGTGCTTGGCCCAGAAAAATAACCATTGCCTGCTTTGATTTCCCGCACTTAAGGTGAAGGATTGAACCTCTTCCTTACTCGTTTGTATTTGCTGCCAGTTCTCTTACCTGGCATTTTGTCACTCTGTCTTCGATATGTACTAATTTTCGAAACGAAGGCAGTGGTGCTTTCTCAAATATCTTCTGAATCTCTCAAACTCTTCCCTGCTCAACTGAACTAAGGCAACATCATGTCTCTTGGCAGCAACAACAACTAACTGTACATATTAAAACTGCTGATCAATATTTCAGTGGGTGCAAATTTGGTGGGACATTTCAAACTTTAGTTTTCAGAGTGGTCACAGAAGAAGTTCAAGTATAAAATTGTATGGCCGTAATCAACAACATAATTTTATGTGACATGACTGTCTTTAAATGATCATATCTTTGTGGAAGTACAGGACAAAAGAAAGCAGATTATTTCATTGGAAAACTGACAAAATTTCCTTCCATATATATTTTTTGGATTTTTCGACCAATTTTCAATTTTTAAGGGCTACTAGGGCCTCAATGAAATTGTATAAAATACATCTGTCAACAATATAAGAATGAAAAAATCGGCAATAAAAGGCTTTCTTTTGGTTTGTAGGAAAATTGAACTCGGTTTCTGTAAAGATACTTTAGTCGAAACTTTTCATTGGGGAGGAGGAAATGTCATCTGAGTTGTCTGACCTCCCTGCATTTGTGTGCATTTAGGCAACAGTCTGCAACTTTATATCCGACTTCAGAGACAAGTGAAGTGCTTTAGTTTTAAATTTCAGTTAATTTCTTCCAAGGATTGCTGAATTATGTGCCTACCTGTGGCGTTGAGTCGCAAGGGCCTAAGTATGATTCTGTGACTTTCGAAACTGCATCGGATTTCTTTCTCGTCATATAAAAATATTTGGAGGAAGCAGATCTAAAAATATATTGCTATTTCGTAATCGCTGAAGTCTGAGGATTTTATCAATGTGGACACAAGATATTTAACATTTTATTCGTGCTTAGGAGAGAAATTTTTTATTGGGAAAATAAGCGTCACAAAACCTGGCGAAAATCGAGGTTGCGTGATCTCGAGATCTCAAAATCTCCCCCATTTTTTCAGCATGCTTTTCTTTCCGTGAAAAGCTCTATTGCGATTCACATTTGTTTATCTCCAAAACACAGCTATCACCAAAACAAGGAAAGGCATTGGCATGCTGAAATATCTCTCCAGGTATCTACCCAGACATACCCTTAATGACTTGTATACCTTATATGTGCGTCCACATCAAGACTACGGGGATGGTATCTACCATACTCCGACAAAACTATGCGAATTTAAACATAATGACAGTTTGACAAATTCAATGGAAAAGCTAGAGTCCGTCCAGTATTCTGCTGCCTTGGCTGAAACAGGGACATGGAGAGGAACTTCGCGGGAGAAACTGTACGCAGAGCTTGGCTGGGAATCGCTAAATTCCTGTAGGTGGAGCAGATGCAAAATTGTGAATAATATCACCCCTTCATATACCGGGTGTCTAAAAAAAAGTACCCCCTTTTCACTGAACAAGGGAACAAAACGATAACATTGTGGATCTTTTTAAATTCATGGCTACATTTGTTGGTCTTCAATTTAAATGCACATACCTTGCATTTTGAAATCGATCACCAAACACCGGAGATATGAGTTGATAAGGTCAAAAGTTGGAGTGTACCTAGAACCAGAGGTTTTGAGAAATGGCCTAGCCATAATTCGACACCACATAGGCATTTTGCAAACGAATTGTCATCTTTGACCTTTAGTTTTCTTTTTGAAAAGATGTATACCTTGAATTACTTCAATTGTTCTTGGAGTGACTTTTCTTTTGAGGAATCGGTCCTTGCATTGCATTCGATCCCAAGTGTTTTGTATTAAAGAAGAGGAAAGGAACACATGCACGCATATTTTGGAGACGTGGCACGACTTTATCATTTTTATCACATTTTTATTATAATCGTTTCATCAGGGACATGCCCATGCGTCTTTTATTCTTTTCGAAAGCCAAAAACTGAAAACTAACGTTTACAGGCGCTTTGCAAAATGTCCATGATACAAATCATATGGCTAGGCCCTTTTTCAAAGCCTCTGGTTTTGGGTGCACTGTAAATTTTGACTTTGCGAACTTGTATCTCCGGTGTTTGGTGGACGATTTCTAAATGCAAGGTATGTGCATCTAAGTTGAAGATTGACAAATTTAGCTGCGAGGTCGGGGAGCAATGATATCTTATTGTTTTGTTCCTATTTCCAGTCAAAAGGGGTTACTTTTTTGAGACACCCGGCATGACAGACCCAATCACCCCCCCCCCCCACACACTTCCGCAGTCGCATTACTCTCTTTGCAATCAGGATGTCATTGGGCGAATAGAGGCAAGGGCAGAAAAATTCAAATATAGCTATATCCTCCCTGTTTGTCTGAATGGAATGAACTTAAACCAGAACTGAGACTAGCAACATCTGTCGCTGTTTTTAAGAATAAATTTCTGTCAGTTATCCGCCCCCTTGCAAAATCGGTCTTCGGGATTCACGACCCATTAGGCTTATCGCACCTTACCCAACTTAGAGTGGGTCTCAGCAAATTCAACTTTCACAAATTCAGGCATAATCTTAAGGATACTGTAAACCTAATGTGCCCTACGAACGATGGTGTTGAGGATACGGAGCACTTTTTGTTGCTTTTCCCTTCTTTTGGTTCCAACGACGAAACCTTCTTGCTGGAATACCTCCATTATTACGACCACTTGGATATGCTAATCATTCAAATGAGGTTCTAACGCAGCTCCTATTGTGTGGTGATAAAAACCTCCTTAATGATGTTAACAGGAACATACTCGAGCAAACATTACAATTCATTCAAGAAACTGGTCCGTTAGATTGAGCTAATTTTAAATTTTGTCACAAGCCACGCAACCACTAAGTACGTTTTCCTTGCAAAATTTTTTCTTTCTTTTCTTTTTGTTCGTAGTTGTGTCTAGTTTATATCAATGCACTTTTTCAATGTTTTTTTTCAAGACCTCGGGATTGACATAGTATTTTGCTCCTCTTGGTATCGTTCGTAGTGTTGTAAAGTAGGTTAAGCAATGTAGGTGGTAATTTGTCATGTAAATTTTTAAATGGAATATAAAAAAACATTTGTTTACCTATTGTATGATTTCGTAAATGTTCACCGATCCGCGCTATACCTTGTGTTTGCTTGCAAGGGTAATTTAAAGATTTGCGTGCCCTGGCAACACGCAAATCAATAATGTGCTGCAACGAGCCAATTCAAGGTCAAGGAAGAAGATTCAGGACCTCAAACTCGAGAGAAACAAATGGAATAAAATAGCTCAAAATACACGCCCCAACGGACAAAAGGATAATAGTACGGCTAAATAATTCAGAGGAAACATTTACTATGCTAAAAAAGTCTTGTACCGGGTGCGCCAAAATAAACTAAGCATTTTTGGCAGGCCACGATAAATCGTACACTGGACCGATTTTGAAGATTTATGACTTAATCTATAGCAGAAGGCCTGAATTAGATTCTAGGATCTTTTACAAATTTGTCAGGTTTTTCACTTTTTAGAGCTACAAGCGAGTTTCTTAAAATTTTCGTTTTCGAGAACACTGAAAACCATCAAAAAACGTTCATCAAATATTCTAAAGAATCAACATGAATGGACAAAGAGAAAACGTTTTCAGCGTGATTTGGAGACTTGGAAATTGATTACTGTAAACTTCTGCACGAGCGTTATTTCAACGATTGACCTGTTGCGAAATTCTGTAGTAGATACAATAAAGTACCGCCCCAAAAAAAGCCGTCACAAAATCAAAAATGTAACAAGACTCCATGCTTGCTGGCCCCATGACGACGCTTCCTCGGTTGTCTTTTTAACCCCCTTGACACAGGAACACAACCTGCACTAAAGCAAAAATTCAATGACATTACAAAAGAAAGGACATTCCTTTATATTCCTGAAAATATTATTACATTTCTCCCAAGATAGTACGAACACTCATAAAGCAGCTTACAATTAGTCGATTTCTAAATCCCAAATCACCACGAAAAAGTGTTCTCTTTGTCCATTCATATCGATTCTTTAGAAAGCTTGATCGAAGTTTATTGATCGTTTTCAGTGTTTTCGAAATCGAAAACTTTAAGAAACTCGCTTGAGCTCTAAAAAGTGAAAACGGAACAATTTGCAAAAATCCTAGAATCTAATTCAGGCTTTCTGCTAACTATTAAGGTAACTCTGCTTTCCGCTCTAGTGCACAGCGAGATGCCGTTTCGCAAAACCACTCTCCTCAGAAAACAGTTGATTTCTCCAATATCATTCGACCTATCAAAAAGTGGTAAAAAGGATGTTGTTCTGTATAATCTGGGCAATCGAAATATGTATAAATCGCAATGTTTCCGTCCACCCTGACTTCGCAAATTCTTGCTCAAGTCTTTTTGCTGATTTCAGAAAAGTGAATTTACCTCCAAAACTGCTCGAAAAATTTTCGATTTTTTTCGTTCCATCTTTAGCTAGGTAGTCGACCTACAACTTTGCAAAGTCTGATTGAAAAAGCTAGGCTAGATTTCCTGCAATCGAATTTTACATTTCTGTTTACTTTTCGACATCGAAGGGGAAAAGCGTTGGTCAACAGTTTAGCCCATGCAGAACGATTTGAACGCCCGTAGAATGTTTTTGCAAAAAAATTAGTTCTTGATCTAAGATCTATGCTCATTGTGGACTCTAAAAGAAATTGATAATTTTTGAAAGCTTACGAAAGTCTCGAAAGACACCCAAAGCATGGTTTTGTGAAGTTGCTGGTAAAAATCAGTAATTTTTAATCAATAGGTGTACATGATACTTTTACAAGCGCACTGAGGATGTCTTTTGAGACTTGCGTATGGTATTCCCAAAAGATGACGTTCATTTGTTTGTCAATGCAAACATTTCTGAAAGTAGTTTCAAACATGGGGCTTTAGCAAGCGTGCTTCATCGCATGGTAATCTGTTGACCAAGGTTTCTCCATTTCGCTGTCGAAAAGTAAACAGAAATACCGGGTGTCCCAAAAAAATGTATACGGATTTGGTTGACTCCAGCGCTTTGAATTTAATTAATTAGCTTCAATTAACGACTTATCATTCTAAAAATGTTCCTTGATAGTTAACTTGAACATAGATACCTTGTTTGTTGATATTGGTACTTTGAGAGCAGAAATATCAATCTTGAAAGCTAAAATTTTCCTATTCCTGCAAACCAGAGCTTTCGCCTTTTGGCCTAAGCAATTTCTTAAGGCACAGCGTATAATCAACGATAGCCTTGATAAAATTTGAACAATATTTGATCTTGTATTTCCGGAAGTCACCCCCCAGTCACCCATTGGGAAGTTTCTTAATTTTCCATTAATTTCAGTTCTTAATTTTGATGTGCTTCAGGAATTTGCTTAGACCAACGGGCCAAAGCTCTGGTTTGCAAGTGAACGCAAATTTGAGCTTTCAAGATTGATATTTCTGCTCTCAAAGCACCAATACCAACAAACGAGGTATCTATGTTCAAGTTAACTATCGAGGAACATTTTAAGAGTGATTCGCAATTGATTAAAGCTAAATTTACATCACTGGAGTCCACCAGATCTGTATACATTTTTTTGGGACACCCGGTATGAAATTCGATTGCAGGAAATCTAGCCTAGCTTTTTCAATCAGACTTGGCAAAGTTGTAGATCAACGACCTACAATCTTGGCCAAAATACTTGGGACAAATCATAAAATTGCACTACTTCGGTCTTTGATTACGTGCCCCCAGCTCCCCCCGTTTCAAAGTTGCTTGAATCAAACGCCTTTCGACCTTCTCAACATTGAAGTAGGGGGAAAGGGGGATTAGGAGACTCTAAACGTATGTTTTCTCCTCGATATTTTAGGAAACATCATGAAGACACTGAAATTTGCCTGCGTCCCAGCTTCTTTTGGCCAGGATTGTAGTTAAAGATGAAACGAAAAAAAATCGAACATCTTTCGAGTAGTTTTGGAGATAAATCCACTTTTCTGAAATTAGCAAAAAAGATTTGAACTAGGATTTGCGAAGCCGGGGTTGACGGAAACATTGCGATTTATACATCCTTCGATTGCCCAGATTATACAGAACAACATCCTTTTTACCGTTTTTCGATAGGCCGAATAATATTGGAGAAATTAACTGTTTTCTGAGGAGAGTGGTTTTGCGAAACGGCTTCTCGCTGTGCACTAGAGCGGAAAGCAGAGTTACCTTAAGTCCTAAATCTTCAAAATCGGTCCTGTTTACGATTTATCGTGGCCTGCCAAAGGTGCATAGTTTATTTTGGCGCACTCGGTATAACATTTGAAAGGTGCTAATAAAGCGAAAGTCACTGGAGATGCGACCGAGCTGCAAGTCGTACATTGGTCACTGTAGAGGATCGGATTCCCCAGATTTCCTTTTTGGTGCAAAGACGCGCAGAAAGGCCACGCTCTCCTCAGTCCCTTTTTCCAAATTGGGAAATCATCTGTTGCACATAGATCCTCTTCTCCTTGTTTTGCCTCTATTTCTAATAAATGTAATACCGCTTGCACACAAATCCCAGCTGCTGTATCCTCTTTCAAGCCACAGTGAATCCACAATAATTAGCAAGGGTGTTAGGACACGGATATTTTAATTACGTATTTATTTACCTTGTTTTGATCTTCGTCTTGTTTTCTTGTGTTGCTTTTTTCTCTGTTCTGTTTCCTCTTGCTGATGTAAATGCCTCGTGTTATTTGAATATATCTTCCTTGTATTCTACTGTGTCTTAGCGCGCCTTCGTAGAAGAAAGGTTTTTAAACCGCAATGCCCTATTAAATACTTATGGGAGAGCCAACACCGCAAATTTCCATTGTAATCCATCGTCGAATGCGCAACACATTTTGGCTTCGCAAAATTGCTTGAGCAGAGGAGAAAAGACCACTTCCACTCATAACATTTCAGGGGGCTGCATCTTGCAAAACCACAGCTGTGCTAACAAATAAAAACAAAGTAGCAACTTTGACTTGAAACCACGCCTCTGTTTATACAATCATCATCATCATCATCATCATCATCATCATCATCATCATCAATAATTTATTTAATGTAGGCTAAATAAAATAAAAAGAATAGCTAAATTACAGCTAATTTAGGCCTACTTTACAAAAATTTTACAAAATTTACAAATTAATTCCTAAAGCTAATCAATAAAAACATTTAGTGGATTATATACAAGATAAAAGCATGCCTTCCCTACGAGGTACGGAGCGACGCCCACCTCCCAGAGAGACGGCGGACACACCGCGCGAGGGAACCCCCACACGCATATCCTAAGCTGCGGTCGCCGCTAGGGAGCAATTCCCCACTTCAACCGCAGCCCAGTGCCTGCATCGTGAAGGGGACCTCACATCCCGCACAGCACATCCCCCATCCCAACGGGAAGCAGCGCACCGCCCCCATCCTCGCGAGAAGGCCCAAGAAATGTTTATCATGTTAGAAACCCAACTCTTGGAATGTATGTTTTGCAGAGCCTACAGTTGCATTTTTCGCCATTCCAACATCTAATTCGTTTTTTGAAAATAGGAAGGGTGTTTGATCGTTTTATTTCGTGCGGTAAAAACTGCCAAAGTTTATTTCCAAGGTAGGCTATGGTCTCAACTCCAAAGGACGTGGTTCGCACCTATGGAATTTGAGCGTCATTGCCATGCCTTAGGTTGCAGCTAATACCTCTCTTCATAAAAATATCTTTCATGAAAGGTGGATTTAGATCAGACTTTGTTTTAAAAATTTCCGTCATAAGCAACTGTAGGTTTCTTACATGGATGGGCACCGAATTGCTCTGTTCCAGGAGAGAACCAAAATCACTTCCGTGATCCTTGTATGCAATGCGCAGTGCCCTTTCGTGAACATGATTTATTCTATGGTTTAAAGTTCTGTCATAAAACATCCAAACAAGTGGACAGTAGCTAAAGTGCGATAACACAAATGCTCTCATTAGCTGCTGCAATTTGTCAGTGTCCATGTAGCAGGATATACGGGCAAGTGCATGGAGTTTCTGGCCGGCCTTTCTACATAGGGTCTTCACATGTCCTTTGAAAGATAGTGATCGATCAAAGGTTATACCGAGAAGAGTTTCCTCTCTACTTTCTTTCACATAGGCCTCGCCTATTTTGATGGTTATTTCATTATCTCCATTCGCACCAAAAATCATTAAATGGCATTTGTCTTCATTTAGCTTCATACAATTGTTTGGAAACCACTCAGTTATTTTAAAGGCATCATGTTCTAAATGCGCAATGACAGTTTCAATCCTAGGACCACACGCATAAATTGTTGTATCGTCTGCATAGTTACAGATTTTGGTTTCCTCCAAGAACATGAATAGGTCATTCAGGTATATGTTAAACAAAAGGGGTCCCAAGACTGAACCTTGTGGTACTCCCAGGACAGTTTTTGTCCACGTGCTGAATGAACCATTGACCTTTACCCTCTGCTTCCTGTCGGTGAGATAGCTATGGATAAACAGCAAGGCAGATCTACTGAAACCGTATGCATTCAATTTTGCAATCAATAGTTCGTGATTTAGACAATCGAAGGCTTTCGAAAGGTCCGTCAGGACGGCCCCTGCAACGCCACCGTTGTCCAATGACTTCTTGCAGGTTTCCACAAAATTTAAAAGTGCATGCTGTGTACCATAGCCCTCTGGAAACCCACAAAGAAATGGGGACAAGAAGCTTTGGGCAAAAGGTAACATTTGATCTTGCATCAACCTTTCGTAAATTTTCGATACTGATGGCAAAACTGTGATGGGTCGGTAGTTCTTTTTTGTAAATGCGTCCTCATTTTTAAACAGCGAACTTATATCTCCGGCTTTCAGTTCTTCAGGAAAAGTATTTTTGGATAATCCAGAGTTGTACAGATTTTGAATGACTGAACAAAATATATCAGAACTTTCCTTAAGAATTCTTGCAGGTATGCAGCTGATCGGAGAAGCCTTATTCGAATTAAGTTTTCTGATTTGGACGGCAACATCTTCAACAGTGACCTCTCTAAAATTAAACTCATCGGAAAACGTAGCTCTTTCTTTGATTATGCGTATGCTTAGGTGTGATTCAAATTTCTTTATAGCTTTATCGATTGGATCTATCATGTCATTTGCTGGCAGCAATAATGATTCATTAGCAGAGATCCCTAAACTTTCTGTGATGTTTGCGAAATAATTGTTGAAAATCTCTGCAATTTCAGAGTCCTTATTTATCATTTTCCCGTCCTCAATCAAAGTGATAGATGAATTTAGCTGCACCTTGTCTGAAAATAGTGGCTTTACAAATTTCCAAAATTTGTGATTATCGGTGAGGTCACCGAGGTTAATATTCTTATAATAATCAAATTTAGCCTTTCGTAGCAATTTCACGCATTTGTTCCTCTGCTTTTTAAAAGCTTTGAGGTTTCCTTCTGTTCTGTCGTTGTGATATTTATTACGAAGCTTGGTTCTATGCATGTTTTCTTTACGCAAAGCTTTCATCATAAAAGGCCCATCGTTTGCACGAATATATATTTTTTTCTTAATAGGTGCATGTTCATTCAGCACGCCCATGACCACAGGCTCAAAAGCACCATAGTCTCCACTCTCAATTAGTTCTTGTGAGAGCCTATTAGAGAGATGAGCTCTGAAGTCTACGGCACCAAAACGGCTGTAGTCCCTGTAGGTAATTATCTTAGGCCCCCTTTTGACATATCCACCCTTTAAGACGGTGACAATCATGGCGTGAAAATCCGACAATCCTGTTTCTATGACAGCAGTACTTTGGAAATTCCTGTTCCTATTTGTTAGAATTAAATCGATACATCTGGGATTGTCAGACTTGAAGCAAGTTGGGCTCCTAACGAGACTACCTAAGTTATAGTTGTCGACGAAACTACCGATAACGTCTTCGTCTATTTCGCTGTTAAAGTCACCTATCAGGATGATATTGTCGTATTGCCTGCAATAATGATCGAGTGCTTTACCAATTTCATCAAAGAAATATTGCTGTGACTGAGAGGAGGGGCGATAGATGGCAACCAGAAGCCATTTTTGCTTTTTGAGATTTACAATACTCAAGTGCTGAGTAACAAATTACAATAAAGAGCGGATGTGTCTTTCAGATTCCTTGAACTAATTCTTACATTCCTTCTCGAATTTTCTATTTTATATCAAGGACCCCAGAGTTGACTTTCTCATAAGATTTTCTTATGGAGAAATAAATGTGCGCTAGGAAATATTCTGGAAGGGCACAATGAAACAGACAAGAAAGATTGGAAGAAACTCTGTCTCTCAGGCTTCAAAATCTGATAATCTAGGAAACTTTCAGCACGGGGTCAAAAGCGCAGTTTCTAATAAAAATAAACGTAACGCTGCTCATACTCTGGTCATCTTTTTTTGGTCTTTGCTGTGATATCGTAAAAAAGCGCAACTTGCATTTTCTGCCTGAGCCTGGTCTCGATGTTCACACTTCGACGGGAGACAAGACAAATGCTCTCGTTTCCTTGAACTCAAAGTATCAAACCAGCTAGGCCATACCACTTCGTAGTTTGGCTATTTGATCGTGAATGATATTGCTCTCGCAGCTTGCATGCTATCAAACTCATATTTGGTCAAATCTTCCATATTTACCTGATCATCATTGCCGAAACCTCAAAGCACACCTGTGGCTCCTTTCATGCGTTGGATACAATTCAAAATTTCCCGCACACTGAAACCCTATAGTTCAAACCTCCTGAAATCCAAGCTCCAAAGCCAAAACCTATCACATGACTGATGACGTGTGCCCGGGCAGACGTCATCAAAAAGTGTCGCGCATTGGACGAAAAGGCTTTATGAGAGTTTGCGGTGATGGCTCTCCCATAAGTATTTAATATGGCATTGCGGTTTAAAAACCTTTCTTCTACGAAGGCACGCTATGACACAGGAATACAAGGAAGATACATTCAAATAACACGAGGCATTTACATCAGCAAGAGGAAAAGGAACAGAGAAGAAAACAAGACAAGAAAACAAGACGAAGATCAAAACAAGGTAAATAAATACGTAATTAAAATATCCGTGTTATTTGAATAACACCCTAACACCTAACACCCTTGTAATTAGTAGAAAAATTGAAAAGGGCAAGGGTCAAGGAGCCATAGCCAATAGCAATATGTCAATTTAAGAATCCAACGGAACTTATTCACTAGAAGGAACAAATCCTTTAAATTTCACCTGGGACACTTGTTTTATCAATAATAGCAAATGAAAATAATCCCTTGAGAATTACATACCCATATTTACCAAACATTGAAACAGTTGTGCCTCCGACAGGAGCTGGCTTTTTTGAATCGTAAACATCCCAAACAGTCAACGCCACCTAGCAATGTTAAAAAGATTTACGATGAAGATTTTTCCATGTATTTGTGAAATAACTCAAACTAATGTTAGCTTCCTTAAGCCTACTTGGACCGGGTAGAAATTTTAATATTTTCGACCTAGGGGGCGTTTTTCAACCCCCCCCCCTCTTTTTTCTCCAAAACTACCAGAGATATAACAATGAAACTTATGCACATTGTTCATTGGATAATTAGCTTTACAAAACTAACATTAGAGGCTAATTGGTCACGTGGGTCGTTGCGAGGCAACCAAAAACAATGGGAAAATGGTCAAAATTGAGCTGATTTAAAATGATAAATCATCCAGATTAACATAAGATAATAGGAGGCAAAATTGTAGCAAAAAGTAGCAAGTAGGGGTAGAGGAAGATATTTACAGAAAAATGTTTGAACTTAACTTGCAGCTTTTGCTAATTAAGAGCAATTAGCCATTGAATAGACTAAATGAGATTTCTATTGTCAACTATTTTCCATTTTTTACTTCTAATTAGTAAAAATAGTTAGGAACAAGGATCCTGACGCGGTTTTCTTGAAGTTTTGAGATAAATTTCACCAATAAATTCAAACTATGACGTCATAAAGATGAATGACGTCATTGATATTCAAACTTGCTTATGTCAGCAAATATAAACAAATTATATATCTAATGAAAGTAATTTTCAAGACCAATCGAATGGTGTATATAACTTTCTGATTTGCGCTAGCAGCAAGAATTTAGCGAGGATTTTGAGATTTTCTTTGTGACCTGTCTTCAAATAAGGGTATATGGAGGTCACGTTGTACAACAATAGACCATGAAATTTTAAAATTTGATGGCCAATTCAATTTTAGTGAAAGTCAAGCAGTTGTAGCTCCATATTTACAGTAGCGGTAGAAAAACCCTTTTTGGACCCAAAAAATCAAATTTTTTCATTATGGATTTTGATTGAATAATCATTGCTCTATAATGTGCAACTGACACCTAAGTTGTTCTGATAGTGCAAAACTGAAAAAATCGAGAGATGTAGTACTTGGTACACAACTTAGGCCCATCAATCAGGCTAGGCCCAAATGAAATGCCATGATGATGAGGCCTAACTACCACACCACAGTTCACAAGAGTAGGGCAGAGATTTTGATCAAGGCACAAATCAATACACTTACTCAAGGTCTAGGGAATCATGGAAGCTCATACATTGTCTGAATCAATTATTAGACTTACAAGGCAAATACGATTTTTACAGAGTTCCAACTTGATGATCATATGGCAATCTTTATTAATATGGAAATATTTTCAAATCAACATGCTTGCTTGTGTAGATGCTGAAACAGGGTTGAATTTCAATCAATAGATCCCAAAGGGACCATTACAACATGCTTTGATTGTGAATTGGTTCATACATTTTGCATTTATGCCCAGTAAAAATTTGTTGTTGATTGCTGATTTATGCGCATAGTCTGGAACTAAAGAATGTCATAGCTACTGGTCAGATGGTATTACAGCTTGTGCAAGTTGAAATCAAGCAAGGAAGGGGAAAAGACCTTACACAGCAGGTCTTTCATTAGCAAGGAATTTTTACCAATCTCTGAGATCAAAGAAATAAGGATATATATCATCTTCTCCGCAAACCAAAGATAATGTGTAAATGGCTCCAATACAAGACACAAAATATAAATGAAACATCTCATGAGAGGATATGAGAAAGGTGAATATGTTTGGGGAGGGGGTATTTGATAGACTTATTTGAGCTTGGAGTATCTGATGTAATTGTGGGCATCACTATGTACAGTATAGGCCTTGCGGACATTAACATGGTCAGATATATTTACAAAAGTCAGGTCAAAAACAAATTTATTGTGAAGAGAAAGATAATTATACAGTCAAAAGTCTTGTGAGAAGACAGCTAAGAGGTAAAACAAAGCTTGAAAATGAGAGGAAACAAGAAAAGAAAGATTAATGTTGTGGATAGCAAAGATTTCACTTGGTTTTTGTAACATTAAACTTTAACTTGATTTTTCCCAAAACAAGATTTTCGCCCAGGTTTGCGTTTTGTGTCCAGTGTAACTTTTTAGAATAAATATATCTAAACCAAATTTTGAGGTTATATTCCTCATAATGTGTGCTATGCAATAAACCCTTAAAAAAATTCCAGATTTCATGAGAAAAAAATTTTTTTTATTTGTGTCAAATCTTTGACATAAAGCGCAAATTTGCATGTTGTTCAAATTATTTGAAATGTTAAAAAAAATGCCAATACCTTGCTCAAGCTTATTTGCATTAAGATTATTTAGATTATTTAGATTATTTGCAGAGGCCAAATAGTGGTAAAATATGCTGAAAATCTCATCTTAATGCATTGTAGGAATTTGCAGATATTTTGGACACAATTACATGCACTTTTTGCCATTGTTCCGCTCCTATTGTTGCTATGGTAACTAATTTCTGAAAATAGAACATTCATTTTTTCCACATTTCCTTCTTTGTATCCAACCTACATAAGATCTTGTCAAAATTCTTCAAAATAAAGAATTTTCACCAAAAAGGGGTCTTCTACCTTGGGAAAGTTAGGCATAAAGCCCCCCTCGGTCCAAGGGCGCCTACCTTGTAGGAAGTGTGTTTATTCACGGTACTTTACGCGGTGTCCTATGACCCAGTCCTGTTAATCTTTGTATATCATAATAAACTGTTTTTCTTGTTACTGGGATTTTCAAATTCTAACGTCTGTTAGAGTTGACCAATCAAAAATCACGCTGTCTGATTCCCTGTGGCGAGATCGTATAACAGTTGATATCGTGTTTCATAACACCGGAATTTGAAACCACAAACTTATTCATACGTCATCTTGACCTTGAGAGGACTGACTCGGTGTACTTCTGGGTCACGGTACGGTTTTAGGACACTCTCTGTACTGGGTCACAGGACACCCATTACTCTACAGTACTGGGAATAAACACACTTCCTACAAGGTAGGCGCCCTTGCTCAGTCCAAATAGGGTTGAGCCATATGCGCCAAAAATCCATCCACTTCCGATCTAGCAAAGAGCTTTGAGACTGACAACATCTCTAGCTACTTTCTGAAGCTTGCACTGCCTTTCATTGAAAAAACGCTTGCTTTCTTGTTTAATACAGCTATTGAAACAAGTCGCTTTCCTGAATCATAGAAAGTTAAAAGAGTTACTCCAATTTTCAAAGATAGAGATAGGTCTGATAAGTCTAACTATAGACCAATATCAGTCTTGCCTGTCGTCTCAAGGCTCTTTGAAAAACTAGTAACAAACCAACTGTACCAGTAGATGAATGATAACAGTCATTTTTCATCTGGCGAATCCAGCTTTTTGCGTCTTCATTCAACAGTAATATGCTTACTTAAAAATAGTGACGACTGGTACAATGGATAAGCTTGTGGGTTTAGTGTTCATTGACCTAAAAAAAAGGCATTTGAAACTGCAGATCACAATATCATCTGCAAAAAGTTGGAGCTTTACGGTGTACAGCAGCGTAAACTCTCGTGGTTTAAATACTACCTTTATAGCCGGAAATAGTTTTGTAGGGTTAATGGGGTCGATTCAAATGTTGGGGAAATAGAAGCTGGTGTTCCGCAAGGTTCATGTCTTGGCCCTCTTCTCTTCCTCATCCACATCAATGATCTCCCACAGGCTGTCCAAAATTTCACCGTTTCCATGTATGCTGATGACACCTGTTTATGCTACCAGTCTCATAATTTGACTCAGCTGAATGAGGCTACTAACAGTGACCTTAGAAAACTGGACACTTAGTCTACAAGGTAACAAGCTTTCCCTTAATGTTGCGAAAACTCATTCCATGCTTATTTCTACTCAGCAGCAACGCAACATTCTCAAAAGTGAAAATGAAGACTTGGGACTGAAAATTCGCGATAATGAGCTTGAAGTAGTAAAAAGACAAATACCTTGGTTTGCAAACTGACTAAGAGACCAGGCGGAGAATAAGGCAAGGGTAACATCTCTCCGAACTTTGTGCGACTATGATATTTAGCTACCCATACCCTCTGGTAGTTATATTTAGCTAGAGAACAATTTTGGTAAACGGCGAATACCTGCTGCGTTTACCAAATATGGGCATTTTCCGAAACGGCGGTTAGAGCCTTTGTCCGAATTACATGAACTGTAACTTTTACTCTATCTACTGCTTTCCTGCTTCGAGATGGAATTCGAAATGGTCTACTGTGTTCGAAAGTTCCGGGGAGCCCAGACGATAAAACATAAAGTAGTAACAACTCGCCAGATAAAAAAAATTCAACGAGAGTGTATTTTTGCAAGACCTTCCATCAATTGACTGGTCGTTAATCTTACAAAACGGCTCTGATCTCAATGAGCAGGTAGGTGTGAAGTGCTTTCGTTGATAATAGACGATTACGCTAAAGATGGCGGCGAGGAACTTTCTACCAAGATGCACTGCGTTCTTTTATCAAATTCCTATAGAATCGTTAAAGATTCCTTATTCGAACGCAATGCATCTTGGTAAAAAGTTTCTCGCCGCCATCTTTAGCGTAATCGTCTATTGAAAAGCATGCTCCTTTAAGAAAACGTCGGGTAGCCGAAAGATACACTCCTTGGTATACCTCTGAACTAAGCAAGCTTTCGCAAGTAAGAGACAAGGTAAAGAAAGCTGCAGTTAAAACCCAATCTGATTTCGTCTGTGCTTCATATAAACATATCCGACAAAAAGTTGCTAATACGAACCAAAAGCTAAAAAGGGACTATTTCTCTGATAGAATAAGAACCTTTGAGGGCAACCCGAGAGAAACTTGGAAACCATTAACCAGATGATAAACAAGAAATCAAAAACTACTCATGTTTCTTCTCTTCAGGATGGTAACAAAGATATTACAGACTCTCAACAGATTGCCAATGCTATGAACCAATACTTTCGTAACATAGGCTAAAAACTTAGTAATGAAATCCCACTAAAGAGAAATCCCTTACTATCAGGAGATGTTAGCATAAATCAGCATTCTAAAATCTTCAGGTTCAAGAATGTTGATGATTTTCAGGTAAGCAGAGCGATAAAATGCCTCAAAACATCAAATGGATTTGGTTGGACGGTATTTCAGGCTACTTTTTTAAAGTCGGCATGCCTGTCCTAGCTAGTTCATTGAGTATCATATTTAATACTCCTTTGACGTAGGGTGTATTCCTGACTGGTGGAAAACAGCGAGGATTGCACCTATCTTCTAAGAAGGCCCTGCCAATGTCAAATCTAACTACCGTCATTCATTCATTCATTCATTGATATATTTAGGCACGGTATCAATTCATATGAACTGCTTTTTAGGGGGCCGTGGCAAAACATTTACTAATTTAAAAGATCACCATATAATAATAATCAACAACAAAAAAAGAATTCTCGTTATGGGTAGTTTTTGATTCTTCTCTTAAAAGTGGCAAGGGAGGGTGCCTGTTTAGCATCAGGTTCAAGTTGATTCCAAGCTCAGGTCCACGAAAAGATATAGCCCTCTGCCCATTGTTAGTTTTAGCCCCGGGGGAGGTACTCCTATACTTGACCTGACGGGATGTGCCGCTCAACAGGGTGTCCTTTTACGGTAAAAATTATGCGACAGGGTGTCCTTTTCTAACGAAAATTATGCGACAGGGTATTATAATAGGTAAAAAATTTATGCGACAGGGCATCACAAGCAAAAATTGCGTTCTACACTATTTTTGAGATGCAAAATTTTTATGCGACAGGGTATCACAAGCAAAAATTGCGTTCTACACTATATTTGAGATGCAAAATATTTATGCGACAGGGTATACTTTTGGCCTATTTTTTATGCGACAGGGTGCAGGGTGTGGAGAGGCTTTCCGCACACCCCCGTCACTTCCCTAATCAAGTACCCCCCCCGGGGGTTTTAGCCCTCTGCCAAAGGTAACGAGAGATCAGTATCGGTGTTTCTCAGTTTTCTGACATTTCGAGTAGAATTTTTTTCGAACAAATCTGAAAGGTACTCCGGGACCAGACCATTTAGCGATTTGTACATTGTGGTAGCTGTTTCGCTTCTAATAATGTCGTTTACAGTAGGTCAATTTAAACTGCAAATTAATTCCATAGCAGGCGTATCAAATCTACTTTTAGTTACAATTCTAGCTGCTCGATTTTGCAGCTTCTGCAAGGTTTGCAGTTTAGTCACCCCACAGCACCCCCACACCGAACAACAGAACTGAAAATGGGGCTCGACGATACCCCTATACATTGCACTCAACGTGTTTTGAGGTAAAAATTTCCTGGAACATTTCAAAAATCCAATTGCACGAGAAACCTTAGTACGGAGATTATTAACGTGTTCTTCCCAATCCAAATTCCTATCGATCATCACACCCAGATATTTTGTTCGGTCTACATTTTCAACCTGAGAGTCACCAATAAAAAATAGTGGATGATCAACAGCTTTATCAGTAATTTTCTTAATTTTGGGCTGGGAACGTACAACCAAAGCTTGAGTTTTTAAAACATTCAAAGAAAGTCTATTACCCTGCAACCATCGCTTCAAATCATTCAGTTCACTATTCAGAGTTTTGTTTATATCTACTAAGCTCGAAGAAGAGTAAGAAATACTGGTATCGTCAGCGTACATGGTTACTTTACCTTTCTTCAGAGAAAACGGAAGATCATTGATATAAATCAGAAACAAAAGAGGGCCGGCCAAGACAAGAACCCTGCGGCACACCACAGCGAATGTCTTCGGTTTTGGAACATACCCCATTTACTTTGCAGAATTGCTTTCTATTGGTTAGATAGGACGTAAATCAAGCAAGTTCAAGATTTTCAATACCATACTTCCTCAATTTAGCAAGTAAAATGTCATGATCTACGGTGTCAAGTGCTTTTTTGAGATCAATGAAAATATTTGCAGTGTATCTGCCATTGTCCATGTTCACATACCAGTCATCTGTGTTGTTAAGAAGGCAAGTGACAACAGAATGTAGAGCTCTGAAGCCAGATTGGTTTGCAAAGTAGGTGTTTGTTTTTGTTCAAATAATCGTACAGTTGATAATAAATAAGCTTTTCAAAGACCCTAGCTAAAGCAGGTAAGACTTATATAGGTTGGTAGTTAGATCGGTCATCAGGTTGACCACTTTTGAAAATTGGGGCTACTCTAGCTATCTGGAAAAAAACCAGTAGCAATTGAAAGATCGAAAATATCACAAAGAGAAACTGAAATAATTGGAAGTGCAATTTTTAGAAAGTAACCGTACAACCGTCTCAAATATACGTGATACCGTCCTATTTCGGTCCTGCCAACGGTATCACGTATATTCGAGAAAGTCTTGTACGGCCAACTATACCAATATTTGGATGAAAATAAGTTGCTCTACTTGCACCAATCTGGTTTCCGATCATTACACTCTGGCGTTACATGTCTGCTCAAGAGCACTAATACACAGACATCGACATACACAGAGGTACATAGACATCGACAAGGGCAATGTTAATGCGGTCGTTTTCATCGACCTGAAAAAGGCTTTCAACACAGTAGACCACAGTATCATGTTGGAAAAGTTATCCCATTATGGCATAAGGGGTCTTGAGCTTGAGTGGCTCAAACCTTATCTATGTGGGAGAAAACAATGCTGTAAGGTCAATGGGCACATTGCAAATATGGAAAGTATTCGGTATGGAGTTCCACAAGGATCTTGCTTGGGGCCACTTCTTTTTCTAATGTATATAAATGACCTGCCACTTGTACTTGACAATGCCAAGGTTACTATGTATGTATGTATGTATGTATGTATGTATGTATGTATGTATGTATGTATGTATGTATGTATGTATGTATGTATGTATGTATGTATCATTTTGCCACAATATTTACAATTATTTACAAGTTATATAATATAAAAATAGATACAATACAATAAATAATGTTAAAAACGTAAGGGAAAAACACCCCTAATCACAGTGGCAGGGATAGCATTAAAAGGTCAAGATGACCTTAATTCCATAATGGTCCCCTTAGAGGTGCTGGTACAACGAAAAACGTGAGAAAAAAAATATACTAAACTGTAGTTTGTTTTCGGTATAAAACATGGTTTATAATACCATACCATGATCGGGAGAGATGATGACAAGTCTTAATAGAAGACATATATGTCATCTTCCTCTTTTTGTATGTTTTGGAAAAAATTCTCTTTGATCTTATGTTTGAATGTGTCGATATTGTTTGTTGATTTAATCTCTGATGAAAGACTATTCCATGTTTTGGGCCCTAGATAAGATAGACATTTTTGTCCAGCAGTAGTTTTGCGAAATGGAATATCCAATTTGAACTTGGACCTTCGTGTTGTTCGGCCCTGGTTGACTGGACGGAATATCTCAGCACTGTATGCTGGGGCAGTTTCTCTGAAAAACTTCAATTATGTTGACACAGACACATTGATCCATCCTGTTCTTTGTAGGGAGCCAATCTATAGACTTGAATTCTGTGACCCCAATATGTGCTGTGTTTTTTAAATCGAGGTAAAAACGAATGCATTTGTTTTGTGCCGTCTGAATTTTTTTGGACAGCCTCTTATTCAACCCTGGATACCAAGAAGTGCATGCATAATCAAAATGAGGTTGAATAAGAGCATTTAAAAGCAACCTGCGAAGGGATTTATCCAGGAAGTTTTGTTTCCTGTATAGGAATTTTAGCTTGCCATTTATTTTTCCAAGCATCTTAGTCGTCATCGACTCTCCAGAGAGATTTTCATCTAGGACACATCCCAGATATGTGACTGTTGAATGTTGTTTAATCCTTATGTCACCTCTCCTAATGTCCAACTTTTCAAGTTCTTGCTTTTTTTTCTTTTTTTGTCCAAAGAGAATGGATTTGGTTTTGTCCTCTCCAAAGTGAATGCTTAGTTTGTTTTCTACAAACCAATCACAGAGGGAATTGAAATTTCTATTTAAATTGCTCTCTATTAGTTCAATGTTTTTGTCTCTAACAATTAAACAAGAATCGTCTGCATACAGAAGCAGGTCGCAGTCGATCGCTCGTGCCATGTCATTCACGTAAAGAAGGAATATGAGTGGGCCAAGAATTGACCCCTGAGGGACCCCACATGACAGACTACCATGATTTGAGTATTCCTTGCCAATATTGACGGCAAAAGAACGGTCCTGAAGGTAAGATTTAAACCACAAAATGGCAGATTTGCTAAAGCCAAGGCATGCCATTTTATCCAGAAAGATGTTATGGTCAATTGTATCAAATGCTTTTTGAAGGTCAATTAAGATCATGCCTGTAAACATTCCAGTTTCAAATCCTTGAAGGATCTTATCACTCAAGTAAGATAAGCAGGTATCTGTTGAGTGATGAGCACGAAAGCCAGATTGGTATCTGTACAATATTTTCTTATCATCAAGGTACTTTTGTATTTTTTCAATAATTTTAGAGAGTTGAGGAAGCAAAGAAATTGGTCGATAGTTTTTGGGATCATCTTTCGATCCTTTTTTGAAAAGTGGTTTTAGTTTTGCTTGTTTGCAACCATCAGGAAACTTAGATTGTAAGATTGAGAGATTACATAGTTCGGTTATCGGCTCGGCTAAGGCGGATGCACCATCTTTGAGGAATTTCCCTGCTATATTATCCAAACCTGTGGCTTTTGAGGGGTTTATCTCTTCTTAGAGTTTGAGGACATTTTCCGAGGATGTGGGAAGCAATGAAAATGGTTCAGAAAGTTTCATGTGCTGGTAATACTTTCGCACATTGTCTAGTTTATGTGGGGATGGGTTAAGTTTCTTTACTAAATTTGAAGCCAGATTTGAGAAAAAGTCCTTAAAAATTTCGGCATTTGTTTTATCGTCAAAAGATGGTTTGCCTTTATCATTTAGACTAATTTTAGGGGGTGAGTTATTTCCTGATGACAATCCGAGAGATTTTAGACACTTCCATAAATCTTTCGGTTTTCCTATGTTCTCGTTTAGTTTTCCAACAATATAGGATTTTTTCTTCTTTTTAATCAAGTTTTGGACGTGATTGCGAGCTCTCTTGAAATTTACATAATCAATGTGAATTTTAGATGACCTAAATTTTGTCAGTAATTTGTCGCGAATTCTAATCCCCTCGAGGACTTCCTGGTCCATCCACTCCTGTGAGTTTTTTCTGATACGAATCTCCTTCACGGGGGCAATTTCATCAATGATATTTGTGACAAGTTCAACAAAATGGGAATAGGCAACATTAATATTATCAAAATCAAGGTATTTTGGAAATGTGATTTGGCTTAGTTTATCAAGAAAGAGCTGTTTTGTGTAATTCTTTAATGTACGGATCTTGATATAAGTATGATCATGTATTTTGGTGCGGGTTGTCTTTCTAGTGCAATAAATCAGTTGATGATTGGACAGACCCAAATCAAGAACCCCTTGTTGAGAAATTTTAGGAAATGAGTTTGTAAGTATGTGGTCAAGGAGGGAGGTCGATCTATCAGTGATACGAGTAGGTGTTTTAATTATTTGCTTCAATCCATGGAGGGAGCAAAACTCTTTATATCTTATAATTCCGTTTGATATATCATTTTCATTGTTCAAGTTGATGTTTAGATCTCCAAGAATGTAAACCTCTTGGTTGTCAAAGTTATTTGTTTTGGAAATAGCCAGTGTTAGTTTATCTTAAAAACCAGTTGTTGTTGGAGGCCTGTAAAGGATTCCAACGAGAATTGGTTTTGATTTTGGTAGCTGGATATCAAAAAATATATTCTCAATGTCTGTTGAAAAATTTTCTCTTGGATTGAATACTAAATCTGTCCTTATGTAGCAAGCTACTCCTCCGCCATGTCTATTTCTGTCACATCTTTTTATCTCACTATGTTTGCAGATGATACCAGCATCTCTTATTCCTCTGAATCAGTCGATGCAATTAATTCAGCAATTAACAATGATTTGACCAACTCAAATTATGGTTAGAAGGTAATAAGTTGTCTTTAAACGTTGCGAAAACTCAAGTCATGCTTATCAGTAGTACGGCAAAACTCCAGAATATTTCAAACACTGATGGCATTAGCCCTAAGTTTCTTATTGGTGATGAAGTTGTGCCGATGATAAAGGAGGCTAAGTATCTTGGAGTACAGATCGACAAAACATTAAGTTGGAAGGAACATATCAACATTAGTGCTTCGAAGATTTCACGAGGGATAGGGATGCTGAGATATGCAAAGAGGTACGTTCCACTCAGTACAGTAAAAACCATGCACAGAAGTATAGTCGAACCATATCTACGATATTGTTGCACAGTATGGGGATGTTGCACAGAGGCAGACCTAAAAAGGCTGCAAATCTTTCAAAATCGCGCTGCCCGTATTGTGACAAATAGTGCTTATGATGCACACTCCTTACCTCTGATTAAGGGTTTGAACTGGCTAACAGTTAGAGAGCTGATCAGGTTTGAGACAGCAACTACCGTTCTCAAATCTGTGAATAAACTCTGCCCAGATTAAATGGCCCAAATTTTTCAAAGACAGCATGAACAGGCAGTTAGGACGCTAAGAAACAATGAAACTGACTTAAAACTTCCTTTGTTTAGAACAAACAACGGACAAAAGTCATTGGCACTTCAAGGGGCGACCGTTTGGAATGGTCTTGATCACCAAATCAAGCTGTCTCCCTCGCTATCAAGTTTCAAATTAAAACTATAAAGGAAAGTTTACAACAACCAATTTCACATACTTCCTTGCATATTGACCAAAGTCTGTCCCACATTAGACACCAGGCTAGATTGCCGTCAACGTCTACCACTTACCCAAAACTAGCCATCATTCTTCTGCCTGAAGTGTAATGTGGGATAGGCTATAGAGTGGTGTCGCCCATTATGCCCATGTCGCCGCCAAGTTCCAAGTTAGATCCAAAAAGAGCAATCAATGAAAAAATCAAATAGCCAGATCATATCACCAACTAATGGAGAAAAAGATCACAGAGTATTGATTTTTTACGTAAACTCTTTATACTGATTTTAGAAGATTTTGAAGGAGGGGGTAAAAACGTCGTTTTCTTCTAGCGTCGCCCATTATGGCCGCAGGAGAAACAATGAACACTACTCTCCGCTAAAATGTTTTAATAAGAAAAACAGCTTTAATTACTGTTCTTTGTTTATCATTTGGTACCGTAAACCCAAAAATATCTATAAGAATTAACCTAAACTTCGAGTTTTGGCAATTGAAATACATGCTTCGAGTTGTTCTAAATCCTGCCTTATCTTTTGTGCATGGATGGATGAGTTTTGGCATAGTTTCTAAAATGAAAATAGACTTGATATAATGCTGCGTTTTTCTGGGTTTCGATGATTTTCCAAGTCAGTAAGTAAGATTTTAACCCAAATTGGAGTTTTTTTTAAATAAATGTTGCATTTTCATATTTTGAAGCGATTGGAAAGTTCTCTGGTAAACTGATGGGCATAATGGGCGACGAAAATAGCAATTAGCAGCACTGAGACTTCATAACCTTAAATCTGAATCAGAAACCACTTTGCTTTGGTTTCATTGTAGATTTCCTCTCTAGAGACAGGACTTCTGAAAACTCAAAACATATTTCAAAAATTTCAAACCGCAACGTGCCGAGCGAACAAAAAAGAAGGACGGAATGTAAACAGAGTCATGAAATTTGCAATACTTGAAAGAATCAATTAGAGATATGCTCAAACCATCTCGTCGGATTTCAATGCAAAAGAACTGAAACTTCAATGAAGGTCAAATCATGATAAAACAGATGTCAGCGAAGATTTTCCGCGCAATTACAATTTTATTACTAGTCGTCAATCCCCTGAAATTTAATTTCTCTGGCTAGCAGGCCATAATGGGCGACTGGCCATAATGGGCGACGCTACTCTAGATTTTCTTTCTGTAGCAATGTAATTTTCTTTTTCTTTTCGATAGGACTAATTAAAAAATAGGTTAACTTTTGTAATTCATCTGAAAATGCAGCAAGTAGTATTAAATAGTTATTTATTAATGGATTTATTGTTCTTATTATTCATTTTTGTCTATTTTAACAGGACACATTGTAAAACAGTTTTTGATTAATAACTGAATGTTTTCACCCTGTATAAAGAATTTAAAATGAAAATGAAATGAAAATGAATGAATGATTTTATTATCATTGCAATTATCATTGCAATTAGAAGGACTTTTGTGGCAAGGTGTCAAATTTCTATTTGGTGTAGAAGGTGTAGAATGTGTCAAATTTTTATTTCATACCTTCAAATGATGGGGGTCGAACTTTTCATCGGTGCCAATTTCACAAAATTTCCTACATTGTGCATTAATAGGTATTCTTTCCATCAAACATATGAGAAAGTTTCCTTGCTAACTTTCTCTTTTCCCTACTTTACACGCACTGCCAATAATTGCCATCAACGAAAGTGTTTGCTGAAACAGGGGTCATGTCAGTCAAAGATATTTTATAATTTCCTATTTTCCATGGTGAAGACCAAAAGCATTGTTTTCAATGACTGGAATTACACTTGCACCGTATTAGTCACTTCCTGGAGACCCTGGAAGAAACCCATCCTGGTTGCAAGGAATTAATAGAACTCAAAGCATTGTCAGTGAAGGCCCAGGACAGATCTCCATATCGTACAGCAGTTAACAAAAGTGTTGAGCAGACGATGAACAGGGATGCAAAAGTTTCTGGTGGGATAAATTTTTTTGTATCTGATGAAAATGAGATCATGAAATGGGCCCTTAATTGTGCAGCTCATTCATTTCATTTCATTCATTTTCAATCATTTAAGGAGGGTGACCCTTCAACAAAGGTTGATTTTCAAGGGACCCTCCATTTAAAATACAATAACTACAATAATATAATAATAGGAACTTAATAGGAAATAAAAAGAAGCTAATATGTTTTTACAATATTTACAATATATTCAGCATATAAAAGAAAAGTAAGGCAGGGAACTTTATTAGACGACCCAGGAATCCACCCCACCACCCACCCCAAGCCCGACCCCCACCAAATCGACCCAAGACACCCAGTACAGACACGGCGACCTCCCCATCTCCCATCACAAGCCACCGAGCCCACCGAGCCTTTGCTCAAGCAAAACATACAAAGGAGCTTTAGGGGGAGGGGGCTAACTTACGTTTCCATGATACGAGGTTGTGCCATTTCAAAGAGTGAAACTACCACCCTTAAATCCGGAAAAAAAAATTGAAAAGTACACCCATGAATCCGGAAATTTTCTGAAAAGTACACCCATAAATCCAAGCCGAGAATGTTCACCCATCAATGAAGTTTTACAAAAAATCATACCCATAAATCTGAAAAATATAAAAAATCGTTGAAAACCATACCCGTAAATCCGGACACTATAATAAAAAGGTACCCTAAAAAATGGAACAGCCCCGTACCATGGAGAACTAAAGTTACCCCCCCCCCCCGAGCTTTATAGTATGGCAGGTGTGAAGCAATCGGAAGAAGCGTACAAGATGAATCGTCCATCTGGAGTTTTGAATCTGGCAAATCCATCAGAAAGCTGTACGAAGTCATCACAAAAGAGCACGTGAACTCGCTTGACCATGCTCTCAACCATGAAAACCTCTGCAACCTTAGTTCAGGAATACCTTTTGATGACGAACCTGCAGATTCAATCCTTAGTGCTAAATATGTAGGAAGAGAATTATACGATGATTTCATCGAGTCCAGAATGAAGTCTACGGCTATCAATATTCAAGATCCAATCAAACGACAAACACCTGCCCTTTTCAGAGATGTTGGTAAGAAAAGTGGCCATGACAATAAAAAATAAGCAACAGGTCGTAAACGCAAACAGCAACATCCTTGCAAAGCTGTTGGCATATTCAGCAAAATTCGACAAGGTGATTGATGTTAAAACAGCACTAAATTACCCTCTTTTTTTCTGTACCATTATCTTTGGGACACCCAAATGGCACTAGGAGAATGACCGCCAAGAGCAAGTTCATGGAAATTGTTCTCTCCTCTGAAAGCAGTTCAATTGATCCCAAGAACTGTCCACAAAAGTCCCAAAGGAAAAAGTATCAACGAATCTCGTAGATCAACCCCAGGACTTGATTAGATCAACCTCGGGAATCTGTGACATATGCCACGAGCTTGCATTCAAGTTGATATGGGGGACAAGCAGGGGGACAAGCAGGCAGAGGATTTTTGAGGAACTGGGATGGAAGAGTCTTTATCAGAGGAGGTGGTATAGGCGCATGTGCCACTTTTTCAATCTTAAAAAAACGCAAAGACCAGCGTATCTCTTCGATGAAATTCCTGTCGAACGCAATGTTTCATACAACTTGCGACGTCAACGCGAATACCAACCAACTGGAAGAACCGCGCGTTTTGCAAGTACCTATTTCCAAAACGTTCTTTTTGAATGGAATTTGTTGGATCAAAATATCAAAGACTCCAATACTCTTGCGGAATTTAGACGAAAATTACTTGCAGTTATAAGACCGGTTAAAAAATCTGTGTACAATGTTCATAACATGACAGGTCTTAAGAACCTAACAAAGTTGCGGGTGAAATTCAGCCCACTCAATGAGCATAGGTTTCGGCACAGCTTTGACTGCTAAGCCCTCGTTGTGTATGTGGTACGGGAAACGAAGACAGCGAACATTTTCTCCTGCATTGCCCTCAGTTTGACTTGATGCGCACAGATCTCTTCATTCAGCTCGTGGATGTACCTGGGTTAGACATCACAAATATGGATTCAAAAGATTTGTGTGAATTGTTGTTGTACGGAACATCTGATTTGAATGTAGTCGAGAATAGAATGATTATTGAGGCAACAATATCCTTCATTGAACGATCCAAGAGATTTTGCTAGCAACTCTTTTCAAGTAAATTCATAGCAGTGACTTCCCTCTGTTTCTCTTTTCCTTTCTTGGTTTTGGATTGGGTCATTGTTGTTAATGTTGATTTTTTTTTTTACTCTTGTCTCTCGTTGTTTTGATTGTTGATCTGTTTTTTCGTTTTACTTTTTGGAAATTGTGTGCCTAAATTTGTAAGTCCCATCTGCAGTGGGAACTAGGTGACCCCGTGTCTTTTCCCGCTGTGGTTGGGACCAATAATGTATTATAGTTAGTTTAGATTTTAATTGATATAAAAAAAAAAAGTTGATATCAGCACTACCGAATGGCTATGAGTATGACAGAATCGATATCGTTGCTGACACCTACCGAGAGAATTTTTATTTATTTTACTTTATCTTTTTTTATTTTTATTTATTTCAACAGGGTTATACATTCAGTAGAATTAAATACACTAATTTTCAATGCGCCCTGCTTAAAAACCTAACTAACCTAATTACATGAATAAATTACAAAGCAACCTGTATTACAAAGAAAAATAAAAATTTATATATGATATGTTCTGGTTAGAAAAGGAAAAGTTTGATGCTGTACGAGAACTTTCACACCCTTTGATTCTTCAAAGCTTGTTTCAGCAAATTTTTGAAAGTGGCCAGTGAAGGGGCACTTTTTATTTCTGTGTTAAGTTTATTCCACACAGTTACACCTCGATATGAGAAACTACGTTGCCCGTAAGAGGTTGTAAAGCGAGGTATTCTGAGATCAGTGTCGGTATTAAGGAGAGACCGTGAATTGTTTTCCGACAGTTTTGTAAACATTAGCTGCATATATTCAGGAGCTAAACCATGGAGAGACTTGTAAACCATAGTTGCAGTTTCAAATTCTATCATTTCCTTTATAGTTAACCACCCTAGCCTTCCAATCAAAGGAAGAGATGATGCATCATATGAGCTGTTAGTAACAATTCGTGCGGCACGGTTTTGTAGACCATATAAATTAATTCATAGACCATATAAATTAATTCATAGACCATATAAATTAATTCATAGACCATATAAATTAATTGAAAGACCAAGGAAATCGAAAGGCAATTTTGAGGGGAATGGCGCCCCATAGAAACCCTCAGTGAAGACCATCGACAAGGCGGTACAAAAGATTGTCTACAAACATCCAGAAGTTTTCAATTGTGTTGGAAAGCTCAAAGGTCATTCAGTGACACTGAACATAGAGCCCGAGGTGATTTCCCATGCGTAGCCCCAACGGAGGATTCCCTATCACATTCGTGACAAGGTGAAAAAGCTGTGAAAGATCTCGAAAAAGAGGGAATCATAGAGCCAGTACCTGACACCCAGTCGAACCGAAAAAAGATGGAACCGTTCGTATTTGTGTCGATATGCGGATGGCTAATACTGCCATTAAACGTGTAAGACATTTGATAGCCACAGTCGAAGATGTCAGTTATGTGCTGAATGGAGCAAAATTCCTTTCGAAGCTCGACCTATCTCAAGCCTACCATCAACTTGAACTTGATGATCAGAGCAGATACGTAACAACATTTAGCACGCATTTAGGCCTTTTCAGATATACTCGTTTGAATTATGGTACAAATGCCGCTGCAGAGTTGTTCCAACATACCCTACAACAGCATCTACAGGGTATCAAGGGAGTCAAGAATATCGCCGATGATATTTTGGTTTTTGGCAGCACACGCAATGAGCATGACCAAGCATTAGAAGCATGTCTCAAGCGCCTGTTAGAAAAGGGCCTAGTTTTGAACAGCTCCAAGTGCAGTTTTCTTCAAACAGAACTCTCGTTTTTTGGACAAATATTTTCCAAACAGGGAACACAGCCAGACCCCAAAAGATCAGAGGATCTCAATAATGTTACAGTAGCGACAAATATTCAAGAAGTGCGTAGTTTGCTCGGTATGGCCAATTACAGCGCAAAGTATATCCCAAACTTTGCAACTATCACTGACCCTCTCAGAGAGTTAACCAAGAAAAACTCAAACTTTCGCTGGGAAAAACTTCACCAAGGAGCTTTTGAAAAGCTGAAAACAGCCCTTATCACAGCTCCTTTGGAACGCCGTTTGCACAAAAATGACATAAACATAGTTTACGTTATATATGTTTATGTGCACATAAACATACCGGGTGTCTCAGAAAAAAGTACCCCCATTTGACTGGAAATAGGAACCAAGCAATAAGTTATCATTGCTCCCCGACTTCACAGCTAAATTTATCAATGTTCAACTTAGATGCACGCATCTTGCATTTAGAAATCGTCCACCAAACACCGGAGATACAGGTTCGCAAAGTCAAAAATTTACAGTGCACCCAAAACCAGAGGATTTGAAAAAGGGCCTAGTCATGATTTGTATCGTGAACATTTTCCAAAGTACCTGTAGATTTTAAGTTTCCGTCTTTTGCTTTTGAAAAGAATAATAGATGCATAGACATGGCGCTGATTAAACAAATATAGTAAAAATGCGGTAAGAGTGATAAAGTCGTGCTACATCTCCAAAAAAGCGTGCTTGTGCTCCTTTTCCTCTTCTTTAATACAAAACACTTGGGATCGAATGCAATGCAAGGACCGTTTTCCTCAAAAGAAAAGTAATTTCAAGAACAATTGAAGTAATTCAAGGTATAAATCTTTTCAAAATAAAAAGTAAAGGTCAAAGTCGAAAATTCGTTTGCAAAATGCCTGTTTGTTGTCAAATTATGGCTAGGCAACGATGAAGTTAAGAGGGAAAACGAACACAAGCATCTAGGAATGATTTTGGATTCAAAATTAAACTTTCAGAGTCACATCAGAGCAGCCATCCTAAAGGCAAGGCGAGGAATTGGGCTTATAAAATATCTCTCCAAGTATGTCTCTAGAACTGTCCTTAATCTAACTTACAAACTATATGTCAGGCCTCATCTTGACTATGGTGACCTGTTGTACCATAAATATGACCCTGAAATGCGACTAGGTTTTACTCAAAAACTGGAACAAACTCAATACTCTGCAGCACTAGCTGTGTCTGGTGCATGGAGGGGTACAAATAGGCAAAGACTTCACAATGAATTAGGCTGGGAAACCCTGTACAGTAGAAGATGGTACCGACGCTTATGTCATTTCTTCAACCTAAAAAATAACCAATCTCCTGAATATCTCTTCAATGAAATCCCTGCTGAACGGCAAACAAACTATGATCTTAGAAATCAGCGCATATACACTCCGTCTATTAGTAAAATTGTCCGTTTTTCTAACACATATTTCTGTAATGCCCCTTATGAATGGAATTTACTTGATAGAGATATCAAGAGTTGCAAA
Organism: Aurelia coerulea; assembly: GCA_039566865.1. Taxonomy (NCBI): domain Eukaryota; kingdom Metazoa; phylum Cnidaria; class Scyphozoa; order Semaeostomeae; family Ulmaridae; genus Aurelia; species Aurelia coerulea. Next base: position 14,533,524 of record CM076950.1, read on the forward strand.
TCTATTGCTGAATTTAAGCGAAAACTCCTTTCAAAAATAAGGCCAACTGAAAACTCCGTATATAGCATCTATGATATAGAGGGTGTTAGAATCTTAACATAGTTGCGTTTGAAATTCAATGCATTAAATGAGCATAGGTTTAGGCATAGATTCAACATCGTAAGTCCACTATGCAATTGCGGTACCGCGAACGAAGATAATGAGCATTTCCTCCTGCATTGCCCCTTGTTTGATCATCTTCGCAGAAACCTCCTTGGCCAGCTCTCGGAAATTCTGAGCTTGGATGTATCCAACTTTGATGACGATTTCGTTTGCTCACTGATGTTGTATGGAAGTTCTGAACTTCCACACATTGTCAACAGACTGATTCTTGAAGCTACTTTAGAGTACATCAAATCATCCAGGCGTTTTGTTTCAATAGACTACGAAAATTGACATAGCCCTTGAAAACAGGAATTTCGTGCACTGTATCTGTCTAGTTTATGCCTGTAGTGTTCTTGTCGTATGTCTGTGTCTGTGTGTACTTCTGTTAATTTTGCTTTTTCCTCTTTTGTTGGAATATAGTCGTAAGAGAGAGACGGTCTGGAGGCACTAAACTCTTAACTCTTGATAGATTCCTCGAGCCTGGACCTCAGAAGAATCTCTGAGTTGTTCATGTTGCTCGTCATACCTTAAAGCGCCATGCCAATCACAATGGCGAATTGTGTGCTCTTGGGCTGTCCCTCTCTTACGACTATTCTTGGAACGATTTAGATTTAAATTGTAAGTGCCATACATAGTGGGAACTCGCTGACTGTAAGTCCTTTCCCACTATGGATGGCACGTAGTTAATAAGCCTTGTTGTTTTTGTAAATAGTTGTTGTTTTTAAATGAATAAAGAAAAGAAAAAAAAAATTATGGCTATGCCATTTCTCAAAACCTCTGGTTTCAGGTGCACTCCAAATTTTGACCTTGTAAACTCATATCTCCGGTGTTTGGTGATCGATTTCCAAATGCAAGGTATGTGCATTTAAGTTGAAGAGCAACAAATGTAGCCATGAATTCAAAAAGTACCGAAATATCATCGTTTTGTTGCCTTGTTGAGTCAAAAGGGGGTACTTTTTTTTAGACACCCGGTAGTTTATGTACATAAACTAGGTTTATGTGCACAAAAATGGACATAAACTATGTTTATGTGCACATAAACATAGTTTAGGCCTAGGATAAACGTCGCTCTTCTCATGCGCCGAACGTAATACAATTAGGAGCGACTGTAGAGCGACGGTAGAGCGACACTGAATTATACGTCGCTTCTAATGTGTCGCTCCTAATATAAAGACAATTAAATTTCTGATATCCTTTGTAGCCTAGCAACAAAATCATTGGGACAGGTCCTTCAGCTTTTGTTCTCAAAGTAACAACGAACAAAACGAACTCTGGGCAAGCAAAATAATGTTTAAACTTTGTCATGGACATTACTGTACAGTGTTTTATTGTGTAAAACGAAGAATAATCAACAACATCTCAGTCATAAGTTATACCTAGTAGCTAGCCGGGGACGTGTCACTTTTGCAATGTCACACGTCTGCGTTCAGAGTTGAGTTTGTGTCCATCATGCGGAAATCAAGCTATACTATTAATTGAAAGTTTTGTTTTTTGTTTCGCTCGATTGACATTTAGAATACAATCCCCAACAGTGTCGTGCAAACGGCGTTCCAAAAGAGCTCGACCCCGGCTTGTCCACCGATTCGGAAGATTGATGTTGAAAATTTATTTTATGATATTTTAAAACTCTCTCTTAAAATATTTTTTCATCTGCTGGCTTCGCAATTGAAGTCACATTGTTGTTTTTGATCGAGAAGTGTGATTTGTTGGGTTTGGACATAGCCGTCGGAGGGGCGTGGAAGACGTGCAAAAGGGGTGTCAAGAGCGAACGATCGCGCGAAGAGCAGAAGACGCAGAGCTTAGTGCTGATAGAAAAGTATGTGAAATTTATCGTTCTATACGTGTGCAAAAAAGTTTGAGTTTTTGCGAAAGAATATTTTCGACGCGAGGAAAAAACGAGGGTGTGGTTTTCTCCACAGCAAACCCCTCCTTCCGCCATTATCATCGGATGACGCCATAGAAATAGAGCTCTATGATTGGCTAGTCAACCAAGATGGCGTCACATGTAAACAAACCAAAGGCTCTATTGTTACAAAATCTGCCCTTGTTCGCATAACATCTAAAGATGGCTTTCTTGACATCTTGAAGAAAATGTTTGGGGCCAAACCTTTTATAACTGCGGTATCTAATTATTTTAGTCTTGAGCCTAGCAATCATTGCTCCCATTGAAGTAATTACAATACCATAACAGTCACTAAGACCGGTTTCAAATACAGAGGTATTTAGAAAGCTCCTTGGTTTGTTGGTAAGAATGACATCAATAGAAGAGCTGTGATTTTTGTGAAGTATGATTTTGTTGCAACCAAGTTTGATAATCCAAATACATCACAAAATGATGCAAGTTCATTGTATCCAGGGTGTTGCGTATCATGAGTATCGATATCAATATCTCCCATCACTGTTACATTTTCATATTTATCTAGGGCCTTGTTCAAAGAAACCGATAAATTAGCAAAGAAAGTATCTACAGGGTGTCCCAAAAACAGGTGCGCCATTTGAATGGCTACTGTGGAGGAGCCATAAATCTAACTTTCCTGTTTTTCAGATTGGTGAATAGAAGAGATTTCAACTTAGAGTTTGGCACCGAGTTTTTGTAAATCTGACAAGTGGTTGCTGATTTATTGAGAAAGAAAGTCACAATCACTAGTTGCTTCAAAACCAGAGGATTTTATCTCCGTACTTAACCTTATAACTTGAATTTTAACATTAAATCAACTTAAACTTTACAGCTATGCCAGGAAACGCATGTGGGAGTAATTAATGACCATGTTCTTCAAGAATATGGACCAAGCAGCATGCTGAACGCAATATTGTTGGTTTAAAACGACTTTATCACTTTTGAGAAGCAAAATGTCTGATGGACGCATGCCTTGGCCTGAAGCACTTGTGTTGCACATTTTCATTCCTAGCCACCCTAGATATGTCCAATATTCTTGTTTGTCACAAAATTCAATGTATGACTATCTGTCTCACTCATGAACATCAGAAAACAGGCTAGGTATGTTTTTTCAATCAATTTCGTTGATTTTGACGCAATGGAGAATAATGAATCCTCTGGTTTTGAGGCAGCCAATAAGTTTGGCTTTCTTGCTCTATAAATCAGCAACTAGTGATCAGATTTACTCAAACTCAGTGTCAACGTTTAGTTTGAAGTCTCTTCTGGCAAGGATCTTAAAAACAGGAAAATTGAACTTATGGCTGCTCCGCAGAAGCCAAACAAACAGCGCACATGTTTTTAGGACACCCTGTAGATTTGAATCAGGGGGCCTATAGACACCAAATATAATCCATTTCTTTTTGCAAACTTGTAGTTCAGAGCATAATAATTTTAATGAAGTAGATTCATATATATTTAGCCTATTGCATACAACTGCTCTCCTGGCATATTGCATTAGACCTCCTCCGTGTTCATCTCTGTCACATCGCATTGGGGGCTGGCAGTTATTTAAAAGAAAAATTTCAGTCTTAAATTCAGCACTTAGTTTCGTCTCTTCTATTAGAAACACATCGGGAAGGCAGTTATCAGCAATATTTCGTAAATCTATGATTTTGTTCCTCAGACTATTTATGTTCAGGAATCCTACAAGGGGACTGTTGGGATACTTGACTCTCGAATCAAAAATGTTATCAATATCATTAGACGCAACTGATTGAAAAGAAACATCAGTTGCAAATTCTTTCAAAGATTCAGAGAGTATACTAGCCCTCGATAGATGTGCATGGAACTGAAACCTCTGGAGGAGATGATGGTGTCACGCCTTCTCCAGAAATGTCAGAATTACTAATAGTCCTCGCATTTGGTAGCATATTTGTCAAAATTAGAGTATAATCCAATTTCAGTCAAGCCGATTTTAAAAATTCAGAGTCTCCTCGAGCCAAAATGCTTGATACTGCAAAACTTCTCACTGTACGACTAGCCTCCATCGCAACATTAATTATCTTCTTTGCTATTTCTTCTGGCTCATCGCTTCTTAAATTGTGTGTCCCACAGTGAATCATTAGGCCTTCAGGCTTCTTAATTAACGTAGGCACCATGTATGATTCCATGTCATCCATGGTTGCTCCTGAAAACGTCTGCACAACTGCATAGTAGTTTCTTACACTTTTATTGATTTCTTGCTTTCTTATCCCTCTCAGTATACGATAAAGGCAACTGTTGGTTTTCGTTTGCAAAATCTTTGACCCTTTATGGACTCTGTTTGCAATTCATTTTGATCTTGTTTTTCTTGATCGGCTAAACCTGGCCTGTTATAGATTGGGTTTAGATTTATTGGTGTTGTTGCTTTTGTTCTAAAAGGCACGTCCTCGTTTGGCATCCTTTTCTATGGTGCTGTTGTTTTTGAGCTTACAAACGCATGAGTTCGAATTGTTTGATCTCGAAGGAGATGATCATTCTCAAAAGTGTCTCGCGTGGGTATACCATTTTTCTCTTCAGATCTTCCTCTGCACTGTGATCCAGCTCTTTAGAAATCGTGGAATTAATCCCAAAAAATGAAAATACGAGTATACACTATTTAAGGGTTTCATCATGGCGAAGAAACATTGAGCTATTCGATAAAACAAAAATTTCTTAAATCCGTCTTATAAATCCAGAGATATGATTTTTTAAAGTTTGACTAAATTGCAAACTGTAGTTTACATGGCAATTTCCGGCCTTTTATTTGTTGTATCGTTGAAAACCCAGAAATTCAAGTTCTTGTATCTCTTCAATAAATGCACCGATTTTTTGAAACTTTTTTTGTCTTACAGATAAACACCTAAGCTGTCTAAAAATACAAAGCTTTTTGTAAAATCTCAAGTTGGTATATCAATATTTGTCAAAATGGTGTATGACCTTTATAAGCACGAAAACCAGGCAAATTATCAACATTCTGTCTGTTATAGTGAAAACAAAAAATCTAACTAAATCTAACTCTTCGAAAAAAATATCAAAATTGAATATGATGTCTTGAGAGAATTTCTGCCAAAGGATTCGTACAGCTTCGTACAGGAAAAAAGTTATCACACATTTGGCATGGTAGGTCCTTTTCAGTTTGTGTTTGGTTATGGTCGTACTCACTGAAACTTTGACGACCAGCTGTTGATAAAGATTTTGTTCTGGTATAATATTTTCATGCTTCGTGTCTGTCGACTCGGTTTTTATCTTGATTCATAGTCAATGAAAATGTTAACTGATGGTCTTCAAGGGCTTCGATGGTAGGGAAGAGGCGTCAATAGTCCGGATATGATTGTGGCGACTTTTATTGCAACATAACTACTGCCTACATTCCCCTATCACTACTTTTCCATTCACTTATTCGCCTTAAATGCCTCTTTGTTTAAGGCAAGGCAACTTTACCTCGTTATTTCAAAATATAAATTCAACTTTTGTATCTATGGTAGTATGCATAGAGAGTGTCTACAGCTCACCATACTGTATATGGGATGCAGGGAGTGCCCAAATTACAGGATGACGCAACTTTGCTTAAACTGATATGAAACTGCAAAACAATAAGAAAAAAATTTTTCTCGTAACTATGACGGACCCAAGCCAAGCCTGTATGTTTCACATGCCTCATTGAGAAGCAGATGTTGGTGATCAACTAAGTCAGGAAATCCCAAATACCAAGAACTCCCTCCTAGAAGGAGAAGTTACTGTAAATCCTGAAAAAGTGTCGTTTTCATTTTCTCCAATATCGCCCCAACAACTTGTCAAAGCAATGAGTAAGTTTAAGACCTATAAAAGTTTTGGTCTGGACCTCATTTCCAGCTATTTTCTCAAAATTGGGATGCCGATCCTTGCCAGTCCTCTGAGCCAATTGTTCAATCTATCTATGTCTGAGGGGTTATTTCCTGACAGTTGGAAAATTGCACAGGTTGCACCTATTTATAAAGCTGGTCCAGCTGATGATCGGTCAAATTATCGACCCATCTCTGTTTTACCTGTTGTTTCTCGTCTATTCGAAAAACTTATATTTGACCAGATGTATTCTTTCCTTAACAATAACAAGCTTCTTTACTCGAAGCAGTCAGGCTTTAGAAGGTTGCACTCAGTTCTAACTTGCTTACTAAAGTGCACGAATGACTGGTATCTGAACATAGACAAAGGCAAATTCACATCAGTAACATTCATAGATCTAAAGAAGGCCTTTGACACAGTTTATCATGAGATTCTTCTCAAGAAGCTTTCCCTGTATGGAATAAAAGATAAGGAATTACGCTGGTTTCATTCATACTTCTCGAACAGAAAACAATGTTGTAAGGTATATGGGCAGATCTCTGAACTTGAGGACGTTACATGTGGCGTTCCACAAGGTTCATGCTTAGGGCCTCTCCTCTTTTTACTCTACATCAACGACCTACACCTATCACTAAATTACTCTGAGGTGAATATGTATGCAGATGACACTAGCATTTCGTTTTCATCGGATTCTATCCCCACCATAAACGAAAGTGATCATATTTCCGCTATAACTAAAAAGATATCAAAAGGAATCGGAATGTTACGTTATGCGAAAAGATATCTCCCTCTAACTACGATTCAGTCAATGTACAGAAGTCTTATTGAGCCATATTTCCGATCCTGTTGTTCCGTGTGGGGAGTCTGTAGTACCACTGCCTTAAACAAACTACAGAAACTACAAAACCGTGCCGTGAGGATAGCTACAAACAGCCCTTACGATGCGTCCTCACAACCACTTCTGAAGGAACTAGAATGGCAAACGGTCAGAGAACTTATTGACATGGAAACCGCCAGGATGGTGTACAGGTCAATTAATGAGGAAGCTCCCAATTACCTTGCAACTTTGTTCGAGAGGTTGTCGGATAATAGTATTAGAGTGCTTCGAAATACAAATACAGACCTGAAGCTGCCTTTCCTAAAAACGTCCAGTGGTCAACGGTGCTTTGCTTATAGAGGAGCACGATTATGGAATAGCCTTAACGCTGATGTCAAGACAGCGTCGACCTTAAATCGATTCAAAGCTGCATATAAAACCAGCCAGTAATCTTTTCGGTTGAACTCCTTATTTACATACCAGTTTTATTTTCATCTTTATCATTACTTGTAAATTTTGATTAGATATCTTTATTTTGTTATTATTTTACAGGGCAATTTGGAAATCAGTATTTAACTGTATATTTAACCCTGTTTAAAGAATTTAAAATGAAATGAAATGAAAAATAAAACAATTACTGTTAAAACACAAAACTGCTGGCCTGTAGTCTTTAAACCATTCCAATAGCTATGTGTCATAAAATCAATCATGTTTATCACAACGAATGGCGAGCTTTATGATTTCATAGTTGAAAACGGTGATTTAAAGGATAAAAGTACGAAGTAGAACACGAAATATACTGCGAAATTTAAGGATCTAGATAGCTGATAAACTGACAGAGGAAAGGGAGCTGAAGGAAGACGCATATAAAATTCAAATAGTACTCCAAAAATTTTATCAAGTTAAAGTCAAGGATGAAACCTGGCGTGTAAAAGAAAAAGTGTTCAGTGATGAAGTAGATGAACAAGTTAAAAAACGTAGCCGACCAAGATCAGGCAGTCCATTATAATTGAAATGAGGCGTTCGATACACTAAACTGAGAAGAAGCCCTTATCAAGGACATGTACAATGAGAATTAGATTATCGACCAAAAACTGAATACTTTAAAGACACAAGCTTTACTCAAGCAAAGCTAAGATAGTTGAAAGAAGTTTGCATAAACACTGTTCGTATGCGGAACAGTTCAATCATGTACAAAGCCAAAAATAATTGCCAAAAAATCAACGTTAAACCAAAAGGGCCTATCATACCAAATGTGTGATAACTTTTTTTCCTGTACGAAGCTGTACAAATCCTTTGGTAGAAATTCTCTCAAGACATTATATTCAATTTTGATATTTTTTTGAAGAGTTAAGATTTAGTTAGATTTTTTGTTTTCACTATAACAGATGGAATTTTGATAATTTGCCTGGTTTTTGTGCTTAGAAAGGTCATACACCATTTTGACAAATATTGATATACCAACTTGAGATTTTGCAAATAGCTTTGTATTTTTAAATAGCTTGGGTGTTTATCTGTAAAATAAAAAGTCTCAAAAAATCAGTGCATTTTTCGAAGAGGTACAAGAATTTGAATGTATGGGTTTTCAACGATAACACAAACAAAAGACCGGAAATTGCAATGTAAACAACAGTTCGCAATTTAGTCAAACTTTAAAAAATCATATCTCTGGATTTATAAGACGGATTTAAGAAATTTTTGTTTTATCGAATAGCTCAATGTCTCTTGGTCATGATGAAACCCTCAAATAGTGTATACTCGTATTTTCATTTTTTGGGATTAATTCCCTGTCTGGATCACAGTGCTCTGCTAATATTTGGAATCTATTCCTACATAAGAACTGCGTTGGTATTTCCTGCCGCACTGTTACAGATCGTTTTGGGAATTGTCATATATTTTGTCCACTGTGAATACCAATCTATTTCTGTTGAGATGAAGACCAGGTTCTTTCCATTGGGACACCCCAAGGTTGCCTTTCTTCTGATTTTCTTTAAAAGTTTGGCTTTCTTTAAAATGTGGCTGAATATCTTTGTTTGCATTATTTGTACTAAAACGTTGCTGTTCTGTGGGAATCCCCCAAGGTTTGTGGCTCTGGGGCACCTGTAGAGGCTTCAATACAGAAGCTTGCGAAAAGTTTCTATGCAAGGTATGTCTCCAATTTTTTTCAAACATTTTTTCGAAATCTACAACTTTTATTTTCAATCCGTAATTTTCATCTTTTAATTATATATTTTCTTTCTCCAACCTCTCTGTCTTAACCATTAGCTCAACGTATTTTTCGTCTATCACTTTGATCCTATCTCTATTTGTTCTTTCAGCATCCGGCTCTTTATCCTTCTCCTTTAATTTAGCTTCAATTCCTTCCAATTTTCTCTCAATCTCATCCAAACGATTAGCAGTATGATCTGTCCCTAATTTTTTTGATTCCTCTTTATCCAGCATCTCCGTGTCGCTGCCCGTAACCTATGACTCGTCACTTTCGCTATAATTTGACAGACTTTCCTCATCTTCTGTTTCACCTTCGTCAGACGTTGCCATCAATTTCTCCTCCTGTTCTGCCTTGTCTGTAGACTTATGACGATAGGTCTCTCGTTTCCCTGTGCTCTTTGACTTGATGATGGCGCTTCGGTCAACAGAGAGACTCATTTCCCAACGCTTGTAGAAACGGAATATCTCCTACTAATAGACCTTTTCGCTATTCTACACAAGGTTCGATTATGTGGCGTTAGAGCTTCTATCACTATTGTATACATTGGAACATTCTACAAATGTATCAAGCTATCGTTCGATGCGAATTCTTTTTTCGAATCTTAGCTAAAAGATCTATTGGGCCTAAATCAATCTGCTACTTTTTTCTCAAAACCACTGATCTTAAAACGCCACAAAAACAGTTTTCCAGTGTACCATAAAATTTGCCATCAGAACTTCGATAAATGTTCATTCTAGCTACCAGTGCAAAAAGCGCCTTCCTCTAAGCCATACTCTAATCAGCACATGAGTTTACTACAAATACTTGTCGCAGATTGGCATTTTTGTCCGGTTTTACTGCTCTATGTCCATAAGGCCCTCAGTGGAGCGACAACAACAACAACAATATAACTCATTTCATTCATTCATTTTCATTTTATCTTTTTTACCCATGGTAGCCCCTGAATAATAATAATTGATTTACAGGGGGCCATGCTAAGAACTTACAAATAACTACTAATTTACAATAAAAGCGAAATTTGCTATAAAACCTTAACCCAAACTAATTACAATTTGTCATAAATAAACGAAAGAAAACAGAAAAGAGTTGGTGAGTGAAATTCATGGTTGCACCTTCTTTTTAAACGATCTCAGGGTTGAAGTATTTCTGATCTCAGGGCCAAGACTGTTCCAAAGCTTGGCGCCTCGGTACGCGAAACATTTCTGCCCCCCTGCCCCGATTTTAATAATGGCAACCTGAGATTGACTTCAGCGTTTCTAAGAGAACGAATGGTAGATTTGTTGACCCTCGTGAACATGTCTTTCATATAAGAAGGCACGTCCCCATTAAGGGATTTAAAGACCATTTTCTGAGCTTCAAAATCAAGTTCCCTGACAGTGAGCCATTTAAGTGCCCGAATAACTGGTAAAGCAGTAGCATCAAATGGACTGTTGGTGACGAGTTTTGCAGCCCGATTTTGAAGTTTCTGCAATTTTTCAATGGGAGTCACACCAGCATTTCCCCAGACAGGACAGCAATATCTAAAGTAAGGCTCCACTAAACTCTTATACATTGTCTTGATAGTTGAAATAGGAAGTTACTGCTTGGCATAACGAAGCACACCAATACCTCTAGAGATCCTATTAGTTATTAGGGCCAATTGAGATGTCCATTTAAGTTGATGATCAACCTGAACACCAAGGTATTTGACCTCCCTTACCAACTTGATATCCTCGGAACCAATCAACAGAGAGTCAATTTTTCGCAGCTTACCATTACTCCCTATAATCATTGCGTCAGTCTTTGCCACTCAATTAGATGAGTGTAACTAGAGGGTCCTTATGTAGTGACGCTACCTTGTCTGCTCTTTCTGTCAATTCAGTTCTTAATTCCATTATCCTTTCCTCATCATTCGATATTTTCCTTGCCTTCTCTCTGATTTAGGCCGTGTGTTTTGCGAAGTGCCTTGCAGATCTTCGTCGACTCGGTGCGCTGTCTCTTATCTTGCAACTTTCTCATCTCCATAAAAATCAACTCTCCCAATTCAGCTTCTCCTGATATTATTCTTGAGTCTCAATCACTTCATTTCAAATGCAGAAGCCATATCAAGATTTTCAGGTAACAGAACTCAAAATACGACCGATCTCGACTCACTCGAGGTGTATGGGTGTTCATTCATTCATTCATTTTTATTTATTTAGGCACGGTAGCCCCGTCAATCCATATGAACTGCTTTTCAGGGGGCCGTGGCAAAACATTACTAATTCAAAAGATCATTATATAATAGTTAAAAAAAAAAATAAAAGAATTCTCGTTAAGGCAAGCTTTTGATTCTTCTCTTAAAAGTGGCAAGGGAGGGTGCCTGTTTAGCATCAGGTACAAGTTGATTCCAAAGCTTAGGTCCACGAAAAGATATAGCCCTCTGCCCATTGTTAGTTTTTCGTAATGGTAACGAGAGATCAGTATCGGTGTTTCTCAGTTTTCTGACATTTCGAGTAGAATTTTTTTCGAACAAGTCTGAAAGGTACTCCGGGACCAGACCATTTAGCGATTTGTACATTGTGGTAGCTGTTTCGCTTCTGATAATGTCATTTACAGTAGGCCAATTTAAACTGCGAATTAATGCCATAGCAGGCGTATCAAATCGACTTTTAGTTACAATCCTAGCTGCTCGATTTTGCAGCTTCTGCAGGGTTTGCAGTTTAGTCACCCCACAGCACCCCCACACCGAACAACAGAACCGAAAATGAGGCTCGACGATACCCCTATACATTGCACTCAACGTGTTTTGAGGTAAAAATTTCCTGGAATATTTCAAAAATCCAATTGCACGAGAAACCTTAGTACGGAGATTGTAAACGTGTTCTTCCCAATCCAAATTTCTATCGATTATCACACCCAGATACGTTGTTCGGTCTACATTTTCAACCTGAGAGTCACCAATAAAAAATAGTGGTGTAAGACCCAGGGATCTGTATGATTTTATTGCGCTTGAGTGGCGCAGTGGAGTGTTGGAGAAACGTTTGACACGAAGACCCCGGGTTCGATCCCAGACAGATGCACATTTTTAATTCTCCAATTGCGGTAGCCCACTCACGATAAATACATTATTTTTAGATTAGATTTGTAAATTAGGCCTAATTAAAGCTCTTGCTAGACTGTGCCTCGGCCAGTCTAGAATTGAGATCTAGGATGCCTCCTTCCTTTCACCAATCTGACTATAGCTCTGACAAACCTTCTGACATCAGAGTTTTTTTTAATTATTTAAACACGATATCCCTTCAGCTTAGAAACTCAATAAAAGAGTAAATATCCTAGTTAATATCCTAGCTACATTAATACATTATACACACAGCTAAGCTAAAATTGTATACAGTTTCCTATCTACATAGCAGCTGCCCTTCCATGGAGTCGTGCTTTCGTTCGATTTCAGCTCTTAAAATTGCTTTTTTAATCTGTTAAGTGTAGGGAGATATCTGCTATTGATGGGAATATCGTTCCAAGATTTAGAGCCGAACAGTGGAAGTCATTCTTGACGTATTCAAGAATATTTCTTGGGACTTGTAGATCCCTGCAATTCCTTGTTCTGTAGTTGGAGTGCTGGGCCCTTTGCTGGTATTGCGAACAGCATTGTTGTTGTTGTTTCGTTGTAATTTCTAAGAAGTTCGATCAATCTGATATGGTTAAACTTGATACCGGGTGTCCCAAAAAAACGCAACGGATTTGATCGGGACTAGCGACAAGAATTTAGGTCCAACCAATCCATAATAATTCTGAAATAATCCTCGATAGCTAACTTGAAGATAGAGACCTTGTTTGTTGATATTGGTGAATGCAGAGTTGGAATATTAATCTTGAAAGTTCAAATTTGCCTAAACCTCCAAACCAGAGCTTGTGGCTTTTAGCCTAAACTGCAAACGCGCTATTTGGGGAATCTCCTGAACTACAGTGAAATAAAAGAATAAAGCCTCATGTTGAGGAAAATCTTTGAATAGAAATTCAATCAAATTCATCAATTCTGTCCTGAAAAGACATCTTTTTTATGGTTCAAAAGTTACGAAAAGTTAGCATTGCATCTGTTTCACAAAAGAAAGTAATCCGCGAAATAGTTTGCTTGGGTTTGAAAAATGAATTAATTCTTGCAATCTTCATGACTTTAATGAAATGCATTTTGGATAATCTATCTTCGAATTATTACGAAACAAGAAATCAAAGATACCCAAGGGAAAATTATCTATGGATAACATCCTTAAAAATGCTCATTCGTGATTGGCTCTTCTGCAGGTGCACAATGATTGAAGAAATATATTCCTTTGTGAATTTTCCCTTCGGCATTGGTATGTTTGTCAATTTTTAGCTTTCAAATTTCAATTGAAATATGTGCCCAAACATGTGTGCCTTAGCATGCTCACACTACTACACTTTGCATATGACTGAGGAGATTCCTCAAGCACATTTTCAGTTAGGCCAAAACCCGAAACCTCTGGTTTGGAGATGGAAGCAAATTTCGACTTTCAAGATTGATATTCCAACTCTCTATGCACCAATATCAAGAAACAAGGTATTTCTCTTCAATTTAGCTATCGAGGATTATATCAAAAATTAGTTTGGATTGATTGGACCTAAATTCTTGTCGCTAGTCCCGATCAAATCCATTGCGTTCTTTTTGGGACACCCGGTACATTAGTTTTCTTGTGTTTTTTAGATATCGTATCATTGAAAAGTGCACAATTTTTCAATATGGGGAATTACATTTAACATTTGGTTTTGCAGGTTACAAAGTCATTACAAAGGGTACAGATGAGTGCATCTGTGTTTGTTGCTGTCGAGGGAAAGTGGATATTTTAGTTGCGTGTTTCTTATGACTTGAAAGCATGTTATCTATTTCTGGCATAAACATGCATTGAGCTCTTTGTAACTCGTTACTTGGCTAATTTTACTTTACATGTAGCCTAATGCTATGCTCATTGCTGAATTACAAAAGTTAACCCCTTTCTTTTTCCTCTAGACATCAATTTTGGCAGTGAAACAAGACTGTTACAGTATTTGATTATCTTTGTTAGGCCGGATGTCTTATCTTACAATTACAATTCATGTTCACCTTTGTCAAAATAAACCATGATACAATTTAATTCAAGTCAAGCATGGCATAACTTTGATGGCAAGATCCTGTAACTACAAAGATGATGTGAAGGAATGTAGATGAGATGAGAAATAAGAAGTTAATAGACAGTGAACTAACTAGAGGGTACCAAATATGTTTTTCGGGAAGCAGGAATCGCCATTTTTTGGAGTCGGGAATCGGGAATCGGTAATCGCCAAATTTTTGTGAGTGGGATTTAGAAATTGGCACCAGCTTTCGGGAAGCGGGATTTACTTAGACTTGTGCCTTTTAGTCCCTTGTTTCCCTGCGTTCTTTGATTTGCTGATATCACTTGGTCATTTTTGTGAGTGGGATTTAGAAATTGGCACCAGCTTTCGGGAAGCGGGATTTACTTAGACTTGTGCCTTTTAGTCCCTTGTTTCCCTGCGTTCTTTGATTTGCTGATATCACTTGGTCAAAGGTCAAAATGTCTTGGTCAGCAAATCAAAGAACACAGGGAAACAAGGGATGAAAAGGTAGTGAACTCGGTGGAAACAGAGTCCTGTTTTTTTGCCTTTTGTATGCCCGCATGCATCGCTTTGCGAGGGGAGTAATTTACTCGACTGTTGAACTTCTCAAACGAATCCCACTCGGTGTCATTGGTCTCATTCGTCATAAGCGTTTTGTTGTCAAGCAATGTCTTTTCCAGTATACCTATTTTTACATTGCGTGTATGACATGCTACACACTTCATACACAATGGTTGGTTTTTGCGACCATACTGCTCTGTGGGGATGTTGAAAGTAATCCTACATACATACATACATACATACATACATACATACATACATACATACATACATACATACATACATACATACATACATACATACATACATACATACATACATACATACATACATACATACATACATACATACATACATAAAATATTTGTTGAGGCAGGTCAGGTTTGGGTCAGCCCCAGGGCTAGTGTGGACCTGCCATAAAAGAAAATAAAGCCTAATTACAATTTTTTATCGATTTCTAAGAAAAAATAAAACTAAAGTGTGTTTACAAGCCTTTTAAAAATATTTATAAGTCCATAAAAGTTGTAGCCACTTGTCCTTTATCAAAGTGGATCGTTTTTAGTTTGTGTCCACATGATTTTAGATTTCTTTTGAAACTTTCGAAAGTCTTCAACTCTTTCATCCCTGGGGGAATCGCTCCCCAAACTGCTGGACCCCTAAATTGAATGGTAAGGCGACCATATTCCGTTCTAGGTCTTATTTGTGTGAAACAGTTCTTGCTCCTTACCTCACGAGCTGGAGTCTCTTTCCTTTCAAATAGATCGATTAACTGTTTAGGCAAGGACTTGGTATGAATTTGAAACATAAGGGAAGCAAGTCTTCTTTTATAGATGTGAATTAATGGCTTCCATTGTACTAAGTCAAGGACTTCATTTTCACTCGTTTTGCTGGGGATACCATGTATTAATTTAGCAGCTTTAATATGCAATGACTCTAGCTGATTTATTAATGAAACATGTGATGTTGCCCATATCGATATACAGTATGTTACGGTGGATACAATCGCTTTGTAGTAAATTTCCTCCATGACTTTGCTTGGTAACCCTTTCAGGCGTTTCAGTTGTTTAAGCTTTGCGGCATACTGTTTGCGAACTGCATCGACCTGTGGTCTCCAGCTTAGTTTGTTATCAATTAAAACTCCTAAGCATTTTGACTGTTCCTTGAACTGTATGGTAGATTCCCCAAATTGTATTTCTCTCATTGGCCCTATGAAGGGGGTGCCAGAAATAAGCATAGCCTCCGTTTTACCTGCGTGAACTGTGAGTTTATTTTGCTGACACCAGTTATAAAACTTTACCAATATTGAGTTTAAAGCGTCAACAATAGTTTCCACATCCTTTCCGATAAAGTAAATAGTTGTATCGTCAGCGAACATGTGGATATGGCCAGCTGTCTCTATAGCCGGTAAGTCATTGACATACAATGTAAAGAGCCTAGGGCCAAGTAACGATCTCTGGGGTACTCCTACTTCCACTGGGTGTGCTGGGTGTGTGTTTGATTTCACTCCGTTAATGGCCACAAACTGCTTTCTGTTTGATAGATATGAAGACAGCCAATCATGGAAGGCACCGGATATGCCAGCTGCGTGCAGTTTTGCTTTCAACACATCATGATTTATCGTGTCGAAGGCTTTCTTGAAGTCAACAGATAGAACTCCAACTTTGAAACCATCATCGATTGCTTTTTTCCAAGTCTCAGTGAGAAATAGAAGTAGTGATTCCGTAGAGATACCTTTCTGGAATGCCCATTGGTTTGGATGAATTAATCCTGTGTCAGCAGTATGACTGTCAATCGAGTCACATACTAAATTTTCTGGTCCTGAAACACTTCATTTTTGCTGTGGGAATTTTAATAGCATTGCTGCACATGATTTTTTAAGAATTTCCCATATTGAGGCATATAACTCGGTGTGTAACTATGACTTAATCGGTATTGTACAAACTCACATTGGCAGCACCGTTGATAAAGATAGGCTTGCACTTGACGGCTATACATTTCATAAAGAAAACCAGCCACAAAATGTGAAAAGAGGGGGTGTTGGGCTTTACGTAAGAGATTCTCTCCCTTCTAAAAACCGTCCTGACCTGGTTACTCTCCCAAAGTGCGTTGTTTGTGAGATCCAATTACACAAGAAAAAGTACTTTTTTGTTGTAATTTATAGAAGTCCATGTCAAAATCAGAATAAATTTGATCATTTCACGATCAATTTTGAGCTGTTGCTGTCAAAACTGCATGCTGAGAATCCTTTTTGCGTTGTTATCACCGGTGACTTCAACTGCCGCTCGACCCAATGGTGGGAACATGATATTGAGAATAACGAAGGAAAGCTGTTTGAGCCGTTAACGTCTGGCCTTGGTCTTCATCAGCTGATTTCAGAACCCATGCACTTGACGGGAGATCATAAATCCTGCATTGATTTAATTCAAATGATCAGCCTAACCTCGTCATAGAATCTGGTGTCTATCCATCTCTACACGAGCATTGTCATCATCAAATTGTTTATGGAAATTATGTCTCGAACATAGCACGACCACCTTATAACCGCAGGGTTTGGTACTAAGATAAGGCTGATTTTGTCGCCATTATGAAAAGTATAAAGATGTTTAATTGGCACGAACATCTCTACAAAATTGAATGCCCCAATGAGCAGGTAAAATTGCTAGACGAAGTGCTGATAAATATTTATTCAAATTTCACTCCAAATCAAACTAAAACTATTCAGCCTCGCCAATTGCCCTGGATAACACCAGCTGTCAAAAGATTTTTAAGGAAAAAGAATCATGCTTACAAAACCTTTGTGAGGTACGAGGTACGATCAGCCAGAAGACAAGCTCGAAGGAATATTAAATATGGTAGCTGAAGGTGCAAAAATGATTGATGATGCAAAACAAAATTACCTCCGTAAGACAGGGCAAACCCTAGCAAATCCAGGGACATCTAGCAAAACCTACTGGCCTTTAATCAATACTGTTCTTATTAAGGCAAAGATTCCTATAATACCACCCCTTTTAGAGAATGGGTTTTTCATAACGGATTTTACTGAAAAGGCACAGGTATTTAATGACTATTTCATCCTCCAATGCACGACCATCGACACTGGCAGTGAGATTCCACAAGATATCCCAGGAATTTCAACCCTGAAAGATCACTTAATCCTAACAAAGCACATGGCTGGGATGGTATTTCTATAAGAATGATAAAACTGAGCGATGCTTCATTATTTACTCCTCTTAAAATAATATTCACGCACTGTTTGAAACATGGTGTATTTCCTTAAAATAGGAAGTGTGCAAATGTAGTCCCGGTTCATAAGAAGAACGAAAAAAATTTAAAGAGTAACTACCGTCCTATTTCTCTTCTACCAACTTTTGGGAAGATGCTTGAAAAACTTGTGTACGATTCTTTACACATACATCTTGTTTTGTGTGATTTACTTAAACCCAATCAGTCAGGTTTTCGTCCCGGTGACTCAACAGTCAACCAATTGATTTCCATAACGCATATAATTTTTGAGGCATTTGACTGTAATCCCCCACTCGATGTTCGTTCTGTGTACCTCGACATTTCGAAAGCATTTGATAGAGTATGGCATGATGGCCTTATTCATAAACTGAAACGATGTGGTGTCTCGGGACAACTTCTCTCTCTTATCCAAAGTTTCCTTAAGGATCGAAAACAGCGAACTGTTCAGAATGGGCAGTGTTCTAATTAGGGGGGGGGGGATATTTTATTAGGAGTGCCCCAGGGTTCTATCTTAGGACCATTATTCTTTCTTGTGTATATAAATGATCTCACTGCAGATTTAAAATGTAAAGTTAAACTATTGCCGACGACACGTCCTTGTTTACGGTTGCCCGAGAAGCTAATGAAGCTGCACAACACATGAACCATGACCTACCACTGATAAGCCAGTGGGCCCATGATTGGAGGATGTCTTTCAATCCCGATCCGCAAAAGCAAGCTGTTGAAATACTATTTCAAGGAAAAGAAATGAAATAGATCATCCAGTGATCCTCTTCAACAACATACCCGTAAAAAAAGTAAATGCACATAAACACCTAGGTATTATCTTGGACTCAAAACTTTCTTTCTCAGCTCATATTAAAGCTGCTATCTCTAAAACGAGAAAGGGCATTGGTTTGCTAAAGTATCTCTCCAGATAATTGCCCAGGAATACCCTAAACGATTTGCATAAACTTTATGTACGACCCCACCTGGACTACACGGGGATGTTATTTTTCATATTCCAGCTAAAGTATGTGAATTCAGTCAAAACATTATTTTACCAAATTTAATGGAAAAATTAGAATCTGTCCAATATTGTGCTGCTCTTGCTGTAACAGGAACATGGAGAGGATCATCACGAGAAAAACTGTATGCAGAGCTTGGCTGGGAGTCACTAAGTTCCCGTAGATAGAGTAGACGCCTTACTTTATTCTATAAGATCATTAATAACCTGACTCCATTGTATACAAAGGAGCCAATCCCACTTTTTCAACGGCCGAACTACTCTCTTCGCAACCAGGATGTTATTGAGCGAATAAGGGCAAGAATAGAGAAATTTCTATCAAGTTTCTATCCCAATTGCATCTCCGAATGAAATAAACTTGATACAGCAATCAGACTTGCACCTTCTGTCGCTGTCTTTAAAACAAAGCTTCTGTCAATGATTCGTCCCCGTGCAAAGTCTGTTTTCGGTATTCATGATCTAATAGGCTTAGGTTATCTTTTGCAAATCAGGGTCGGTCTCAGCAAATTGAATTTTCACAAATTCAAGCACAATTTTAGGGATACAGTGAACCCGATGTGCCCAACGAATAATGGCATTGAGGAAACGGAGCACTTTTTGTTGCTTTGCCCTTACTCGACATTCAACGACAAGATCTTCTCGCTGGAGTTTCAGAAATGTTGCGACCAATTGTCCAAATCGACGCCCTTCCAAACAATGTTCTGGTTCAATACTTATTGTCTGGTAATGAAGAACTTTCTGACGAAGTGAACAAAAATATACGCGAACAGACTCTAAGTTTCATCCACAAAACAGGTCGGCTTGGATAACTTCAAACTACCGTTTTACGCCACACAACCACTATGTACACTTTTTCCCCGTTTATTTTGTAAGTCTGTTTCACATTTGATGTTAGGCACATCAAGGGTGAATGAAAATTCCTCCACACAAAATCGACAGTATTTCGGACCATTGATATTGCGAATCAGCAAGCCAGACCTGACAGCATATGCACAATGTGTTGAGCGTTGGGGACTCTGGAGGGGGATCAGTAGCGGTAGCAACTGCTTTCGTTGTTGTTCTCTCGTCCGGGGTTCCTATTGTTCAGCATCATACTACTATGCTGGCCTGACATCCAATGTGAAACGGATTCTAGTATTTATCAGTAATTAATCTTATTTGTAGCTTTTTGTGTTTGTCTATTTAGTTGCTATTTTTTGCATGTCTTTATGTTAATGGCCACGGGGATGTCATTGTATTTTGCTCCTTGTGGTCCCGTCCCTGTAGTGTTGTATAGTCTGTAAAGTAATTAGAAAGTATAGTAGGATATAGATGTAACATGTATTGTAACATTTTAAAGTGAATATGACGCGAAAATTTTTATTGTCGATATTAGTCAATTCAAATACGCTGATTTCGAATCTAAACTGTAGACTTTCAACTTCTAAGTCGTTTCGTAGATATTAGCGTTTTGAAATTGATTATTTCGTCGAAAAAGTGTCCGAGAGGTCTGGGGAGGGTTTTGAATTGTGACATAAACTGTTTGGGGCCTAAGCAAGCAGTCAGTCGACAAGTGACGAACAACAGCTAGATTTCGGTTCTTTTGTTTCGGGTCTTTCCTTGCCTTCAGTTTCCCTTCCTTTGGCTGCTGTGGCCTTTAGCAACTATACCGGGTGCGCCAAAATAAACTATGCACGTTTAGCAGGCCACAATAAATCGTACATTGGACCGATTTTGAAGATTTATGACTTAATCGTTAGAAGAAAGCCTGAATTAGATGCTGGGATTTTTTGCAATGTTTTTCTTTTTCAGTTTTTAGAGCTAAAAGCGAGTTTCCTAAAATTTTAGTTTTCGAAAACACTGAAAACGATAAAAAACATCCATCAAGTTTTCTAAAGAATCGACATGAATAGGCAAAGAGAGAATTTGTTCGTGGTGATTTGCGATTTAAAAATCGACCAGTTGTAATCTGCTGTACGAGAGTTCGTACTGAATCCCCAAATCCCCCTGAAAACGTTTTCTCTTTATTTAGTCAAGTTGGATCTTTAAATTTGATCGACGTTTTTGTTATCGTTTTCAATGTTTTCGAAAACGAACATTTTAAGAAACTCGCTTCTAGCTCTAAAAACTGAAAACAGAAAAATTTGCAAAAAGTCCTAAAATCTAATTCAGGCTTTCTGCTAAAGATTAAGTCATAAATCTTCAAAATCGGTCCAGTGTACGACTTATTGCGGCCTGCCAAACGTGCATAGTTTATTTTGGCGCACCCGGTAATAGAAAATTTGATTTTTAATAAATTTTATTCATTTCAGACCGCTTTTACAAAGTTAGTTAAGATATCAAATTCCCCCTACAGGAGGGCTACAGGAAGGCCGAAGTCATTGGTTTGCAGTACCTGCCCACCGAAAAAGAATCAAAGAGATTGGTTTCAAACTTAAAAAACGTTTAGTCTGAAGGACCGTAGCATTGATAGAATGTTTAGGAACAGGGCAGTTGAAGTCAACATGCCCATTATTGTACTTTTCACTTTCCAAAGGATTATTTCCAACAGCGAGATATCGGATCTTTCTTTGAGAATGACGTAAGTAAAAACAAAATAAGATACAATAGTCTAATAACCATTCTTTTTGTTATATATCGAACCGAGCAAGACACGAGAGAGCAGTCTCAAGTCACGCTAAACACTAACTCCGTCAGTAATCTCTAAACGAGGCTAAGTCAACAGGACTTCAAACCTAAGAACGAGGCTAATACGTTACACTTTTCCCCCCTTAAATATGAAAAACGTCCAACAGTTATCAAGTTTCCACTTAAAGCTCTTCAATGTAATTCAACGAATATATCAAACTCAACTACAAGTGCTGGGTGGACTACCAACCCTTAGAAACAGGCAGAAAAGCATTATTATGGCTTTTGATTCTACCTGTTTTTCTACTCGAGTCCAAGTCTCTTTGGAGGTCTTCTAATCCTTGCTGGATAGCGTCTTTCAGGAGTCTTTGCAAATGATAAATTCACCTCAGGAGTCTTTTCTATTCTCACCTCAGTAGACTTCTGAACTTCTGGCTCAATCAGTAACTCTGCTTTCTCTGAAGGCTCTTTACTGGGCAAATCTCTATGCTCGATAACTCTTTCATCGTGTGTTTTCTCTAATTCAATTGGAGGTAACACATCTGGAATAACAGGTAATTCCTCTGCTATCTCTTTTGGTGGAATCTCACTACTTAAGAGGTGCTCTATATGCACAAATCTTATTCTTTGTCCACATTTAACCAAATAAGTTAGAGGTCCCTTTTTCTTTACAATGATTCCTGGGATCCATCTCTCCTTGCTATCTCTGTGATTTCTAATAAAGCACTGATTGATTTACTCTTAATTCACGACTTTTCACCCCCTTTTTGTCATGATACTTTATCTGTTGATGCTGCTTCACTTCTACAGCACCAGCTAAATTTGGTTTTACCAAACTTAAACGAGTACGCAATATTCTCTTCATGAATAACTCTGATGGAGCTTGCTTTGTGACGCTGTGTGGCGTGGAACGGTAAGTCAATAGAAAATCAGCTAATCTTCTTGACCAGGTAATTGAAGTATCATTTCTCTTATGATCTAGCCACATCTTGTTTAAAGCTTGCTTTACAGTCTCAACTGCTCGTTCTGTAGCACCATTACTTGCAGGGTGGTAAGGTGGAATGGGAGTGTGTTTTATTCCATTCTTCTTTAAGAACATGTCGAATTCTTCGGACAAAAATTGTGGACCATTATCGGAAACAAGTTCCTCTGGCAATACATAGCTGGCAAACATGTACCTTAGCTTATCTATTGTCGCACCACTGGTGGTACTTGACATCTCGTGCACCTCTATCCATTTGGAATAGCTATCGATAACAATCAAAAGCATCTTTTTGTCGAATGTTCCATAGTCAATATGGATTCTTTGCCAGGCTCTTGCTGGAAACTTCCAAGGGTGCAATGGCGCATGTGCTGGCTTATTTCGAAACATCTGACAGCTTTCACAACTTTTGAGATATTCTTCTATCTGTGAATCCAGACTTGGCCACCAGATATAGCTTCTTGCATAAGCTTTGGTACGGCAGATACCTTGGTGTGCTTCATGCAGCTCTTCGAGCATTCTATTTCTATACTTTGGTGGAATAATCACCCTTGTACCCCACAACACACAACCCTGCTCTGCTGATAGTTCCAATTTGCGATTGAAATATGGCCTTAATTCTTCAGTGTCACAAACTTCTGGCCATCCATTCAAAACAAATGAAAGAACCCTGGACAAAAGTGGATCTTTCCCTGTTCCTTGCTGAACATTTTTGGCTGAGATCGGCAAAGAATCAGTATACTTAACTTGGCACACTGATGGCTCTTCTCCTTCCTTTGAATTTCCACTTGGTAATCTAGAAATTGCATCAGCATTTGCATGATCACTAGATTTTCTTTACAGCAATTTGTATTGATAGGCTGCAAGGATCAAAGCCCATCGTTGCAATCTAGCTGCTGCTAGTGTTGGAATACCAGACTGTGCACCAAGAATAGAAGTTAGCGGTTTATGATCTGTCACCAAAGTAAATGTTCTCCCATAGAGATACTTGTGAAATTTCTTTACCCCAAAAATCATTACTAAGGCTTCTTTCTCTAACTGTGCATAATTTCTTTCACTTGAACTTAATGTTCTAGAAGCATATGCTATTGGTCTTTCTGAACCATCTTCCATCACATGTGATAGCACAGCTCCTACCCCATAACTAGATGCATCACAGTCCAGCTTTAGAGGTTTAGCTGTATCATAATGCACTAGTACCTTACTACTGCTTAGCTGAACTTTACAAGCATCAAATGCTTTCTGACACGCCTCTGACCATTTCCAAGCTACATCCTTCCTTAACAGCTCATGCAGTGGGCCTAAAATAGAGGCAAGACTTCTTTGGAACCTTTGGAACTTTGGAACCTTCCATAATAATTGATTAATCCAAGCCAGGATCTTAATTCTGTAACATTTGCTGGAGCAGGGGCATCAATGATGGCCCTTACTTTCTCTTCAGTTGGATGCAGTCCTTCTTTGTCTATCTTTTACCCAAGGTATTTGACAGTAGACTTGAAGAATTCACATTTACTGAGTTTAGCTTTAATGTTATGTCTTTCCAGCCTCTGCAAAACCTCTGATAAGAGTTTCTTATGCTCCTCAACAGATGTGGTTGTGATCAAAATATCATCTAAATAACACACAACATTCTTCACACCAGACAACACCCTGTCCATAACTGACTGAGATATGGCAGGGGCACTAGAGACACCAAAATTTAACCTCTCTATTCTGAATAACCCCTTGTGAGTATTGATGGTAAGACATTTTTAGCATCTTCTTCAAGCTCTAACTGTTGATATGCATTGGACAAGTCCAATTTGCTGAAATAAACCCCTCCAGAAAGGGTTGCAAATATATCTTCAATGTTAGGCAATGGGTATTGGTCAACATCCAACACTGGATTAACTGAAACTTTGTAGTCCCCACAAATTCTGACCCTACCATCAGTTTTTGGAACCACCACTATTGGAGAAGCCCATTCACTATGCATCACTGGTGTCATAATACCATCTTTCGTCAAACGATCAAGTTCCTTCTCCACAACTTCCTTCAAAGAAAATGGAACAGGACGGGCCTTCTTAAAAACAGGCTTAGCACCAATCTTTAGAAGTAAATCTGCTTTGAACCCCTTTATAACACCATGCTGACCATCAAACACAAACTTGTACTTTTTCAAAATCTCCTCACCTACACCATAATTCATCACAAACAGCTGATTCCAATCAAGCTTAATTTCCATCAACCAGTTTCTACTTAACAAAGCTGGTTTGTCTCCATCAACAACAACCAATGGTAACTTAGCCCTTTGTCCTTTAAACTTTTTTTTTTTTTTTTTTTTTTATCAATATAAAATATTACAAGATATGCTACATTCTACTATACTTTAACTACTATGCAACACTACCAGGACGATACCATGAGGAGCAAAAGACAATGTCTACCCCATGGCCAACACATAAAAACATACAACTAAGTAACTACATAAACACCTACAAAATGATATACATACGATAAGATACTGATATATACTGGAGTCTGTTTCACATTGATTGTCAGGTCAGTGACGGAGGCGTCTGATGCTGAACAATAGAATCCCCGGCTGAGAGAAAACCAACAACAGCAACAATTGCTGTTGTTACTGACCCCCTCCAGAGTCCCTACTGCCCAAGACATAGCGCCTGTATGTTGTCTGGGTTTATTGATCACAATAACGTAGATATTTAGATGTTTGAATTTGTGTAGATAAATTGTCGAACCTCACATCCAATGTGAAACAGACTTTTGGACCGGGACTAACGAATAGAAGGGGAGAAAGAGACTTTGCGAACGGGAGGGGGGGGGTATAGCAGCTGCTTAAACCACTTCAATTGAACCGGCCTGTTTTGTGAATGAAATCTAGGGTTAACTTGAGTACGTTTCTATTAACATCAATAGAAAGGTCTTTTTCACCATACAATAAAATTTGGACCAGTGCGTTATTTGGAAGGCTGTTTATTCGAACATATGGTCGCAATAATTCCGAAACTCCAGCGAGAAGATCTCGTCGATGAATGTCAAATGAAGGGCAGAGCAACGGAAAGTGCTCCGTATCCTCAATGCCATCGTTCGTTGGGCACATTGGGTCAATGTTATCTCGGAAATTATGATTGAATTTGTGACAATTTAATTGACTCAGACCGACCCTTATTTGGGTAAGATACGACAGGCCTATTGGGTCATGAATACCAAATACAGATTTTGCAGGGGGGCGAATTATCGACAAAATCTTTTTCTTAAAAACAGCAACCGATGGTGCAAGCCTGATTTCTGGATCAAGCTTGTTCCATTCAGATATGCAGTTAGGATAGAAGCTGGATTGAAATTGTTCGGTTCTCGCCCTTATTCGCCCAACGACATCCTGGTTACGAAGAGAGTAATTTGACTGATGAGGCTGTGGAATTGGCTCCTTTGTGTACAGGGGTATGAGATTATTCATAATCTTATAGAAAAATGTAAGGCGTCTACTCCATCTTCTGGAGCTTAGCGACTCCCAGCCAAGCTCAATGTACAGCTTATTGCGCGATGTTCCCTTCCAAGTTCCTGTTACAGCACGGGCAGCAGAATACTGAACAGATTCTAATTTTTCCATTAAATTGGATAAACTGATGTTTTGACTGAATTCACACACTTTAGCTGGGATGTGATAGATAACATCCCCATAGTCTAGGTGTGGTCGCACGTAAAGCTTATATAGCTCGCTAAGGGTATGTCTGGGTAGATATTTGGAGAGATATTTCAGTAAACCAATGCCCTTTCTCGTTTTAGAGATAGCAGATTTTATATGAGCCGAGAAGGAAAGCTTTGAGTCTAAGATAATACCTAGATGTTTATGTTCATTTACTTTTTTTACGGGTATGTTGTTAAAGAGAATCCTTTAAACTCAACATCAACCAAAATTTCTCCTTTAGTTGCAAGAACCTCACCAGAATAAGACTGAAGTTGCTTTGAAAATGAAGATAAGGACACACATGTGGCAGGTATTTCTCATAAAATCTATTTCCAACAACTGAAACTACTGCCCCAGTGTCAATTTCCATGGTCAAAGGAACACCATTGACAGCAACTGTTTCCTGCAATGTAGCCTTGCCATCATCTTTACAAGTATAGATTGTATGTAAGTCTTCATCACTATTCCCAACATTACTTGATGACATACCAAGATAACTTGTTTTCTCAACTGGTACAGTTTTCCTCTTTTCACTTCTACACCTTTTTGCAGAATGACCTTGTTTTGAACAATTAAAACATTTCAATGACTTGAATTTGCAATCAATTGCATTATGCTTATCTTTTCCACACCGCCAGCACTCTGTGCTTTGTTTGGATCCTGAAGCACTTGCTTTTGCTCTCTTTTTAGGCTTATGCTCAACTTTGTTAACTTCTATTCCACCACTTGAACTTGATGGGTGTAAATCAACTGCATTTCCTTGTGCTAATTCCATTGCAACAGTGATCTTCTCTGCCTTGTCAAAGGTAAGATCAATTTCTGTTAAAAGCTTCCTCTGAATGCTCTCCGAACGCAAACCACAAACAAGCCGGTCAAGCAATGCAATTGACAGGAATTCTCCAAAGTCACAAGTACTTGCCAGTTTCTTTAGCTCAACAATATAATCTGAAATAGATTCATTTTCATGTTGATTTCTCTTGTAGAATCGAAAACGCTCTGCTATCACCAACGTCTTTGGTTTAAAATGAGCAGATAATGTAGCCTTCAGCTCATCATACGTTTTACTTGAAGGAACATCTGGAGTCATCAAATTTCTCAATAGCGAATATGTTGAGGGTCCAATTCCACTCACAAATACAGCCCTTTTCTTGGGTGCATCCGTAATATCATTCGCAATGAAAAACTGCTCCAATCTTTCCACATAACAAGCCCAGTCCTCCTTCCCTTCACAGTAAGGACCTACCTGTCCTAGCACCTGTGCCATGCTAATGCAACGTCAGCATAAAGCAAAATAAAAATGGGCCTAAGTAGGCTGAGTTTGTCTTCACCAGTCAATTCATTGAACTGGCCTAAACTGCGTGTTCTGTTTCACCAAACAACCACAATCTTTCATCAAATCCATGATTGTATCCACTAAAACACAGTGTGAGTATCTGAAACCATTTCTCGTCGCCAATATGTTATATATCGAGCCGAGCAAGACACGAGAGAGCAGTCTCAAGTCACGCTAAAAACCAACTCCGTCAGTAATTTCTAAACGAGGCCAAGTCAACAGGACTTCAAACCTAAGAACGAGGCTAAAACGTTACACTTTTGTCTCGACTGCCTGGTTGCTTGCTCATCACACTGTGTTGTATCGAAAACACGTCGAAGGAACTTTTTCATATCTTCGGTATTAAATTCAGGCAGAAGAGCATGCATTCTTTGGAAGTCAGTTGCTACAAAATGCTCTAAATAAAGGAAAGAATCAGTTGAGTATGTTGAATCATTGAAATCCACGCAGTGTCGTTTTATAAAATGAATTCACTGTCTTGGCACCTCTGGATTCTTTGGTAAGCGATGGTGGGTAATGCCAGACATCGAACTTCGACTTTGACAGCCCATTTTGTTTGGTAACCCGGCACAGTAGTACTTTCCTCCATAATCATATTTTGTGAACATTTTATGGCTTAGATTTTGGTAGAAGACGAGCTTTCTTGGGAAAATTTACAGCTTTATCATCCGTTATATCGAATCGAACCAGACCAAAATATACGGAGCAGTCTGATGGCCTATGGTCATGGTCTGGAACCCTGTCTCGCCTTCCTTCGGCTTTGCTAGGCAGGCTTTATCGATTAGAAGCACCCAAACCAATCCATTTATATGGCCAAAACTTACTAAAATAGTCGCAACATGTAATGTTTATTCATCTAAAGGTTTATTGAATAGTCACAAACGTAATTTTTATTTTTTGTTTCAGAAACTTTGACCTGTGTGTGGGATGTGTTGCGAAATGTGCTTTCCCTATCATGTCATCACGAGTAATATCCCTTTCAAACATGCCACTTTATAGAAACGTTTTAGTGCGAAAACCTCTAAAAAGTTCGTTGCATACCTTGCCTGGAGTAACTGAAGATATCTGGAGCAAACTTTATCGGTTTCAGTTGGGTATAAAGGTGGAAAATCAAGCCAAACTTTATCTTTTATGGCCAGTTTTCGTGTCTTCGATCTTTTGGCTGTCAAGCAAATATTGATTCATTCCAATCCATTTAGTACTCTTGATGCTATGAATTTTCAAAAGTGGGAACTTTTTTCTGGCTCACCCGGTATACATATAAATATTCTCAAAAAGGAACAGGCTTGATGATCATTACTCATTCCTTCATCACCGTTGTTTTTCTGCAGTCAATCCTCATTTCTGTTCGTACTTGTGTTGTGGACAGGTGCAAGCTTGGTAGGCTTTAGTTAGGCCTGGTAAAGAATGCAATCACTTCTGGTCGACAATGGAGAAAATAGGCCTAGATTTTCAATTCATAAAAATGTAAATATCGGGAGCAGGCAAATGTTCCCACATAATCGGACACCAGATCAGCAAAGAATGACATAGTTATTTTAAGATTCTAAAGTTTCGATGAGAGGCCAGATGGAATTTTTTGTTGGTACAAACCAAAAGAGCGGTTACTTTGAGCTTCATGAGAAGGTATCAAAATAGGTCCTCTGTAAAAACTTTAAATATCTTCCCAACCTGAAGAGCCAGGGTTGTGGTACTTGATTTACAAGTAAAGGGATGACTTTACTTTCTAGAGCCAATATATGAAATAGAAATTTGCAATGGTTGCGAAACAATCATAGGCTAAAGAAATGCCGTTTCGAACACAACAAATTTGGCTGCCGTGACCTTCAGTAAGCAGGACAATTAAATCCAAACTGGGCAAATTTTCCCAGATAACTCACCTGTGCCATCATATTGGCAATATCTCGAAGATGCTTTCAACACAGTATGATCGAGAGGACAGGACCAGTTTTCTCGTAATATTAATTCCAAAAATTGCTATTTTCAGGAAATTGTTACAGCATTTGGTAACAGCAATCGAAGCGTTCTTTAAGGATTTTTGCACTGGCAGCTTCGTCGTCCTCCCGTTTGACTGTTTCGATCTAAATCTGGCACAAATTTTGGAAGCGCACACGGTGATGGCTACCAGAAACCTTGGAGCTTACAGGCGGCTCCAACCCGGCCCGCCGTAACTTTCCATGACTGGAAGCCTCGTGGCCAGCCTCGTTTTGCATTTTCTTCTGTTTGTTGGAAAATTCGCAAAATATCGGCTCTTTATCTTTTGAACTGACGACAAGGTATCAAATCAAATTTGCCGCAGGCCACTCCGTGCCCCCATCCACGGTAGTAGTAGGGTTAATCTTTATTCAAATCCCAACTAATATTCGGATATGTTTTCGTATTCTTTGCCGCCTACGTCTCTCGTTGAAACAAATTTCACTTTCTCTAGCCTGGAAAAAGCCAAAATCGATAAAAGAAAGATAAAATGTTCTTAAGGTGGGACCACAGGTAAACTCTTGGAGACGAAGAGAAAGCAGAAACTGCACACGCATGCTTATGCACAAAAATTCGTAATTTTGAGCCCCATTAGCTCCATCCAACCACTGCAATCACAGCAACAGATCCCGAACTTACCCAACATTTGATATTTTCTTCATTGGGCCTTAAGCTGATGAAAAGAAATAATCTCCTCTTTATCCTTTTAAGTTCCCTCTTAGCGAAATTCGATCGATAGTCTCCAATTGTTTCACGCTGTTTCCAAGCCAATAACTTTCAAGAGATCGCTTATTACTTTGGAAATTGGCCCCGTAAAATCAACAAAACATTAGCAAGTACTATTTAGGATTCTGACCAGAGATCAAATCCTCAGTCGTCAAAATTGGCCTTGTGTTCGATTGATCATGGCATATCAAACGTGGATAGTCTTTTTGGTACACTTGATAGTTCAAATACATGAAGAACACCTGAAACATTCTCAAAAGAGAAAATCATTCAAAAGAGAGCATTGATTGCAGGTGTAATGTTCATACCCCGGAGTTAGCAAACAGGCTACCTGTCCACGAGAAAATAATCCACCATTGCAACTGATACAAAGTTACGATGTACGCCGACGATACTAGAATATCCTATTCCTCTAAGAGCATTGAGGATCTAACTGAACCGCTCAACAACGAATTGAAATGCTTGAAAGAATGGCTTCAGGGCAATAAATTGTCTTTTAATGTAATCAAGACTTAGGCAATGGTAATCGGATCTAGACCAAATCTTAAAAAGATTGGTGAAAACAATGTGGATTCTCCTGCATTTGTGATCGATGATTCCCTTGTAGCACTCATCGACAGTATTAAGTATCTCGGTGTCCAAGGTGACCAGTACCTCGTGTGGAACGAACAAATGAAATCCGTTCAAGCCAAAGTCTCCCGCTCATTAGGTTTTTCAAAATATGCAAAGAAAGTTTTGCCAAAAACTGTACTTTGCAAATTATATAGAGGTATTGTAGAGCCACATTTTCGGTACTGCTGTTTTGTGTGGGGGAACTGTGCTGAGTTCCGACTGGTTAAGCTTCAAAATTGCAGAATCGTGCCGCTATAATTATTACAAATAGCAGCTACGATGCTCCTGCCGAAGCTTTGATTACAGAGTTAAAACAAGGGTGTTAGGACACGGATATTTCAATTACGTATTTATTTACCTTGTTTTGATCTTCGTCTTGTTTTCTTGTGTTGTTTTCTTCTCTGTTCTGTTTCCTCTTGCTGATGTAAATGCCTCGTGTTATTTGAATATATCTTCCTTGTATTCTACTGTGTCTTAGCGCGCCTTCGTAGAAGAAAGGTTTTTAAACCGCAATGCCATCTTAAATACTTATGGGAGAGCCATCACCGCAAATTTCCATTGTAATCCATCGTCGAATGCGCAACACATTTTGGCTTCGCAATGTTGCTTGAGCGGAGGAGAAAAGACCACTTCCACTCATAACATTTCAGGGGGCTGCATCTTGCAAAACCACAGCTGTGCTAACAAGTAAAAACAAAGTGGCAACTTTGACTTGAAATCACGCCTCTGTTAATACAATACTCAAGTGCTGAGTAACAAATTACAATAAAGAGCGGATGTGTCTTTCAGATTCCTTGAACTAATTCTTACATTCCTTCTCGAATTTTCTATTTTATATCAAGGACCCCAGAGTTGACTTTCTCATAAGATTTTCTTATGGAGAAATAAATGTGCGCTAGGAAATATTCTGGAAGGGCACAAGGAAACAGACAAGAAAGATTGGAAGAAACTCTGTCTCTCAGGCTTCAAAATCTGATAATCTAGGAAACTTTCAGCACTCGGTCAAAAGCGCAGTTTCTAATAAAATGAACGTAACGCTGCTCATACTCTGGTCATCTTTTTTTGGTCTTTGTCGTGATATCGTAAAAAAGCGCAACCTGCATTTTCTGCCTGAGCCTGGTCTCGATGTTCACACTTCGACGGGAGACAAGACAAATGCTCTCGTTTCTTTTAACTCAAAGTATCAAACCAGCTAGGCCATACCACTTCGTAGATTGGCTATTTGATCGTTAATGATATTGCTCTCGCAGCTTGCATGCTATCAAACTCATATTTGGTCAAATTCTCCATATTTATCGTTACCTGATCCTCATTGCCGAAACCTCAAAGCACACCTGTGGCTCCTTTCATGCGTTGAATACAATTCAAAATTTCCCGCAGACTGAAACCCTCTAGTTCAAACCTCCTGAAATCCCAGCTCCAAAGCCAAAACCTATCACATGACTGATGACGTGTGCCCGGGCAGACGTCATCAAAAAGTGTCGCGCATTGGACGAAAAGGCTTTATGAGAGTTTGCGGTGATGGCTCTCCCATAAGTATTTAATATGGCATTGCGGTTTAAAAACCTTTCTTCTACGAAGGCGCGCTAAGACACAGGAATACAAGGAAGATATATTCAAATAACAGGAGGCATTTACATCAGCAAGAGGAAACAGAACAGAGAAAAAAACAACACAAGAAAACAAGACGAAGATCAAAACAAGGTAAATAAATACGTAATTAAAATATCCGTGTCCTAACACCCTTGGTTAAAATGGCCAACTGTGAGGGATATGATCAGAAGTGAGACTGCAACAACTGTATATAAATCTGCCAATGGTCTCACGCCTGATTATCTCTCGCATTTGTTTGTTAGAAATTCTGATCTCAATATTATCAACCATAGAAATGCTGAAACTGACTTGCTAGTGCCATTCATGAAAACTAGTAATGTGAAGAAAGCGTTCGCATTTCGCGGAGCAAAAATCTGGAATGATCTCAGCTGCGAGGCCAAGCAAGCTCCCTCTTTATCTTCTTTTAAGAACAAGATAAAGGGTCGATTGTAAATTTATTGTAAATAGTTGTAGATAAATTATTTATGATTGTAATTAGTTTCCTTTTCCCGTTATTAATTTTAGTAGATTTCTTAATTTGTAAAGTTTTTGGCACGGCTCCCTGAAAATCAGTCATGCTGACTGACGGG
Source organism: Aurelia coerulea (assembly GCA_039566865.1). Classification (NCBI taxonomy): domain Eukaryota; kingdom Metazoa; phylum Cnidaria; class Scyphozoa; order Semaeostomeae; family Ulmaridae; genus Aurelia; species Aurelia coerulea. Next base: position 14,566,422 of record CM076950.1, read on the forward strand.
GCTACAGTGCATAAATAATTTTAAAATGAAAAAAAATAAACAATTTAGGTGCTAGGTAAGCAGGTTGGTGAGAGCACTCACACTCTATCCAGAAAGTTTTGGGATCGACTCATGGGCTGGCTGTCTGGGGAGTTACCACCTTTCGTCTTGGTAAGAGTTATGTACGCTATTCTCCACGGAGAAAAGCTTAAAAGTCCTCGAGATGAGATGCCAGTAGGAACCGTCTGTTCCGCTTTGGCAATCGGCCCGGTTATGGGCACTTCGAGTAGATTATACACTAAAACATTGGGGATTAAAGCTGCTGGTAGAAACTGGTTGTTTTCTTCTTGACTCAACCAGCAGTCTAGAGAACTACCGGCAAAATTTACCTGAGCATTTCTTGGAAGATCTTGATATTTGATAGGTAGTCGTATCCATTCATTCCAACTACAATAACATAGATAACGCTATCAATATCAATGGAGGTTGTATCGTGTGAGTAAACATGTCTGGGGCGCTTGTCAGGTTATATCAGTTTCAATGGTTAAAGCTCCATCGTAGTAAATTTGAAAAGTCACTTTGTCAAGAAAGGTTGCCTTTTTACGAATTTTCTACTGTCAAAAAAGTGACGCATGAGCTTAGAAGTCTCCTTTTAATGCCAAAAATACTATTGTTTTATGTGCCAGATCACAATTCAATTCTTATTTGATATTTAGGCAGAGAAAAAAGAGTTCGTTATCACCCAGAATTTTACATCTGCATGACAGAGGATGCCAATTCTAGGCACATTGGAAAACTTTTTTGAAACCCCCTTTTGCCAAAATCGCTCTTAAAAATGGATTACCGGCATCAGTTTCGATCAAACAAGACTATATATCGAAGGTAGCTTTTCACTTATGTAGTACATGCTGATAGGTTTATTGCAACTCCATACAAATGCCAGGTGAGTAAATAAAACGAACCTTGGAAAGGCCACTTTCTCCTGGATATTGAAACATTCAAGTTGACAAATGCCCTAATTTTAGCAAACATGTTCAATTACATTTCAAAATCTGCCTGGCTAAAATTGGTCACTCCTATGAGAGATTTTCTTGAGAAGGCCCCATTATAAAACACTCAAAAATGATTTAAACTGATAATCAAATTTTGTCCATCTTCCTTTTTTAAAGTAATAGCATCTGCAAGTGTGAGCACATGGTATCATCAAAGGAAGGATGAAATAGCCGGAAAAAGTTTTGACATTCTCATTTGGATTGCGTTTTCAAATTCCCAAAGTGAACACGTGCTTCGAGCGTATTTAAATCATTACTGCAAAGCAGAAATATTGGAGACATTTGATAGTGATTTTAGGTCAGTTTTGAGGGGTTCTTGAAGGGGCGTTTTCCCGAAAATCCCAAATAAATTCAGAGCGGGATGGCCAATTTCAATCAGGAGAGTTTCAGGATTCAATTGAACAAGTATGCTGTTAAGGCCCTGTTACACTGCAAGGATATTCTGTCGGATATTCCATAAATAGATGTGATGAAATATCTGATCGAATATTTTTCAATATCTTGGGTTCAGCAGATTTTAGGTACGATAATCGTTTAGTGGGGAAAGCTCATTCATTTAAAAAGTGCGCGCTATTTCAATTCTGGAGGCCTAGATATGAACGAGGAAATTGACGACATAAAAAGTCCTTGTTTGCTCTATTATTGCCACGTTTTCTGTGATCATTCATGCGAATTCACTAGAAAATAACGGGAGGTGGAAGCCTGCTACTACTTTCTCGAAGGTGACATGATTGATGCTTACAAACTACCTAGCATTGGAAAATTTCAGGTCAAATTTCCAAGGTTAGAGTTCTCCGCAAGTTCATTTCATGAACGAGAACGCCTTTTCCTTCTCCAGCAAATGACGAAAGATGTTCTTCAAAACTTGCCATGTAGTTACCACATGACGTCACCAGACAGTCGGCATCTCTCATGTCTTTGTTCCTGCAACTCGGATATTCGGAATAAAATCAAATCGATTTGATTTTATTCCCAGCAAGATCCGATATTTGTTTCCTTCTCGTTAATTGGTCTTTTTATCCACTGGAATATCCTTGAGCATGTTACACTGCACGATATCTGATGGATATGCTATTTATGGCATATCTCAAGAATATCCGAAGAATATCCTTGTAGTGTAACAGGGCCTTTAAACATTAAATAATACAGCAAAATTCAGGTAAAATACTTCTGGATGAAAAAAAATGTCTCACGTATTTTCTTGAAAACTACGGTCAAAAAATATACAAAATTTTAGTACCAAAATCGTGCCAAAAATGGCCCGAAGTTCCTTTGATAGTCTAAATAACCTGCAAATGGATGTGATGAGCATGTACAAGGTAAGCAAGTCCTCAAAATCTGGGGATTGATTTGATCACTATGATACAATATGAAAAGCTGTTTTATCTTGGCTTGGAAGGATTTCATCTTGACTCTCCGGGAGTCCCTTCGAAAATACAAGGATTACTTACTTCCAACGTGTTGAAAATGCTTTGTAAGATGTTCTTACTGGATTATATAGCGGTTTTCCATCAGCTAGCACTATGCAAGTAACGTAAAGGTCAGGGCATGTTCTGCAATGATAAAACGCTTGTTTAATCCAATGAAAGTTACGCACATGACAGTTTGTGAACAGACACATAAGCTGGAGGAACAAGAAGAATGAGGTCCATATACTTCATCGTTTGAGGTACTTAGCCTCAACAATTTTACTTTTGGAAATAAAATTCATAGGTCTTGAGAGGCTATGATCAAGCAGCAAAACAAGAGAATCACAACGAAATCGCTTGTTTCACTTAAAAGATTGAAATTTTTAGAACATAAGAATGAGAGCTATGCATCTTATGCACAGATTAAAATAATCAAATAAGGGCATCCCACTCTTTCACAGCTCCTTCACCTGATCATATGCTATAAAGATGAGTACAAAATAGAGTGGTGTCGCCCATTATGCCAATGTCGTCGCGAAGTTCTGAGTTGGATCCAAAAAGAGCAATAAATGAAAAAACCGAATAGCCAGATTATATCACCAACTAATGGAGAAAAAGATCACAATGATCTTCGCTCGAAGGCTACACCAAAAGATATCGCAGAAGAGATAGTTGATCTGGGAAATTCAATGAAAACAAGAGAAAACACGGTGCTCGTATCGGGACTGGTACCAAGAGGAGACCAGTGGCAGAATAAAGCAATAAAGGTAAATCAATTTCTGAAGCAACTATGCGATTCTAAACATTTTTATTACATTGACAACACTAATATAACAGAGTTTCATTTAAATAGGAGTAGGATTCATTTAAACAGAGAGGGCACACGTATCCTTGCAAATAACTTTTTATATGCCCTCGGTTATTGACTAGCTAGCATCGAAGTTCTTCCTAATCAGCCTTCAGTACCTGTTCCATCTAACTCAGTTACTACTTCACAGCCAGGCGAGAGTCCCCATGACACAGAAAGGCCTCCCTTAAACCCAGAAATGTCAGCTACTCCCTTAGACTCCTCCGCAGCTACCCCTCTTACAGCTGACTATCATGCTACTGATGCCAGATCTACATTAACGTTGCTAAGAGTAAGAAGCATTGGTAGGGTCATTATAGGATACCTAAATATCAATTCTGTTAGAAATAAATTTGATGCACTCAAAGAAATTGCTTCACAAAGTTTAGATGTATTGATGATTGCCGAAACAAAAATTGAGGCTACTTTTCCAACGGGGCAATTTGCCATAGATGGATTTGCAACTCCCTTTCGATTAGACAGAAATGCAAATGGCGGTGGCTTACTGGTCTATGTCCAAAGTGATATACCTTCGCATCAATTAAAGTCTTTCAAATTTTCCGATGATATCCAATGCATTAGTTTTGAAATAAATTGGAGGAAAAAGAAATGATAACTTTTCGGTGTTTATCGACCACCAACCCAGTCTCAAGATCATTTATTTGAAAACCTTGGTCGTGCGATCGACCACTACAGTGAAACTTATCAAAACTTTATGTTTATAGGAGATTTTAATATGACTGAAACTGAGGAACAGCTCAAAAATTTCTTGGACCTTTATAGTCTTAAAAATCTTGTCAAGGAACCAACGTGCTATAAATCTCATACACCAAGATGTATAGATCTTGTACTGACAAACCGAAACAGGAGCGTGCAACAAACTACCACAGTTGAAACTGATATATCAGATTTCCATAAAATGGTTGTTACTATCCTAAAAACTACTTTCCCCAAACAAGGACCAACGGTAATCAACTATAGAAATTATAGAAAATATAATGAAATTGCTTTCAGGAATGATCTTCGAGAGGAATTGGGAAAAATAGAGCCATTGGACTTGAATTACAGTTCATTTGAAACTACTTTTGATAGAGTTTTAGATAAACATGCTCCTGTTAAGAAAAAATATGTCCGGGCAAATGATAAACCATTTTATGACTCGTGCTCTGCGTAAAGCGACCATGCTACGTTCTAGATTACGTAATAAATTCAACGAAGATCGCACTGCTGAAAATTGGAACAATTTTCGCAAGCAACGAAACTCTTGTGTTAAGTTATTTCGGAAGGAAAAAAGAAATTATTACAATAACCTAGACATCTCACTTGTCACTGATAATAAGAAATTCTGGAAAACTGTGAAACCTTTTTTCTCGGACAAATCACAATCTAAGAATAAAATAGTGTTGATTGAAGATGAAACCATTATTTCCAACGATGTTGAGGTAGCAGAAACTATGAACGAATTTTTCGTCACTGTGACGGATTCCCTTGTCATAAATGAAAACTCTAATTACGAAAATGCAACAGAAGGAATCACAGATCCTATTGATGAGGCCGTACATAAGTTTTCCAATCATCCTAGCATTCTGAAAATTAAAGGACGCTATCAAGATGCTGGTTCCTTTACTTTTCAGAAAGTTACCCCTGATACTGTTGACAAAGAGGTTAGGAATCTAAATCCTAAAAAAGCTACAACGCACAAAAATATTCCTCCTAAAATTCTTAAATCCAATTCTGATGTATGTGTAGAACCTTTGACGAAAATATTTAATGATTGCATAGAAAATTCGTCCTTTCCTGATGAACTAAAGTTTGCGGATGTCACAGAATGGACCAACCAACTCTAGGACCAACTTTAGGCCAATTACTGTTCTACCTACGGTCTCAAAGATGTTTGAAAGAATAATGGATAAACAGATAGTTGCTTATATTACACCCTTTTCATCATCACTTCTCTGTGGTTTTCAAAAAGGTTACAGTGCCCAGCATGCTCTCGTACGGCTCTTAGAAAAATTCAAAATTAGCCTTGATGAAGGTGGTAAAGCAGGGGCTGTATTGATGGATCTGTCCAAGGCATTTGATTGCATCAGACACGATCTTTTGATTGCAAAATTGCACGCCTACGGTTTCTCTCGCGAAGCATTGGCACTAATTAATGATTACCTCACAAATAGACAACAAAGAGTCAAAGTAAATGGGTTATCTAGTTCTTGGAAAAGCGTCACACGCGCAGTTCCTCAGGGGTCAGTCTTAGGGCCTCTGTTATTCAACATATACATTAATGATCTTCAACTCTTCATTCAAAACTCGGATATATGTAATTATGCAGATGATACTACAATCTATGCCTGCGATAAGAACCTGGACAATATAGCTCATAGGCTTGAAAATGACTGTAGTGTAGCTTTAGAATGGTTTACCGACAACTTTATGAAATTAAATGCAGATAAATGCCATCTTTTGGTTCTTGGGCAGAGCTGTGATGATCCTGTTACTGTTAGGATTGGAAATGCTGATGTTGTAAATAGCTCCGAAGAGAAGCTACTCGGAGTTCAAATTGATAGCAAACTTTCCTTCGGTAATCATGTTTCCAAATTGTGTCAAAAGGCTAGCAATAAACTTTATGCACTTGCTCGCATATCCCCTCATTTCATTCATTTCATTCATTTCATTTCTATTCTTTATACACGTAATCCCTTCAGCTACTAGAATAAAGAAGAAATACTACTAGAAGAAATCCCCTTACATGGATCAGAGCAAACTAAGAACACTCATGAGGGCATTTATTAACAGTCAGTTTCAATACTGTCCTGTAATCTGGATGTTTCACAGAAGGCAGCTCAGCCAAAAAATTAACAAGCTACAGGAAAGGCTCTGAGAATTACTTATAAGGATACCGAATCTACTTATAGTGAGCTATTAGAGAAGGACTGTGCCGTTACGATTCATGCAAATAACTTGCAGTTACTTATGACTGAGATGTACAAAACAAAAAATAACCTGAGCCCTTCATTCATGCACGAAATTTTCTGCGAAAATGAAAATCATTACAATTTGCGTAACAATAACGAATTCTTCCAACCTAGGGCGAGATCTGTCAACAACGGGACAGAAAGCATCCGATTTAAAGGTCCACAGCTGTGCCAAACGTTACCACCAGCTATACGAAATTCAGAATCTCTTTGTCAGTTTAAAACAAAAATAGAAAATTGGAACGGAGAAAATTGCCCATGTAAATTATGCCGCGTTTTTATTCCGAACTTGGGCTTTTTATGATGATGATATTTCAATATCTACTTTTGTACACTTTTATGCCTTTATATTGTATACTTTTGATGAATTGTAAATATTTTATCCCCTTTTTTCTGATGTAACATTTTTATTTTAAAATTTTAACTAACGTTGTATTTAACTAACGAAATATTTTGGGCATTTGATACGGCTAAATAACATATACAGAACACTGTTAGAAGGATATATAGATGGAAAGAGAGGCAGAGGTCGCCCAAGGATGAGTTGGTATGACAACATCAAGGAGTGGACTGGGATGCGGTATGAGAGGGCAACAAGAACTGCAATGGACCGAGACAAATGGAGAGCTACTGTGTCATCCAACGTCGAAAGATTTGGAACATAAAGAAGAAGAAGAACTAACGTTGGAATTAATTAGCTGATTACTTTTAGCTATATTTTTATGTATCCAACGGTAAAGAAATTGATAATAATAGAGCATTGATTCTTTATACTGATTTTAGAAGATTTTAAAGAAGGGAGTAAAAACGTCGTTTTCATCTGGCGTCGCCCATTATGGCCGCAGGAGAAACAATAAACACTGCTCTCTGGTAAAAAGTTTTAATGAGAAAAACTGCTTTAATTACTGTTCTTTGTTTATCCTTTGGTACTTCGAGTTTTGGCAATTGAAATACATGCTTCGAGTTGTTCTAAATCCTGCCTTATCTCTTGTGCATGGATGGATGAATTTTGGCATAGTTTCTAAAATGAAAATAGACTTAACATAATGCTGCGTTTTTTGGGTTTCGATGATTTTCCAAGTCAGTAAGTAAGATTTTAAATCAAATTAGTGTTTCTTTTAATAAATGTTGCATGTTAATATTTTGAAGTGATTGGAAACTTCTCTGGTAAACTGATGGGCATAATGGGCGACGAATATAGCAATTAGCAGCACTCAGACTTCATAACCTTAAATCCGAATCAGAAGTCAATTTGCTTTGGTTTCATTGTAGATTCCCTCTCAAGAGACAGGACTTCTGAAAAGTCAAAGCATATTTGAAAATTTTCAAACCGCAAGGTGCCGAGCGAACGAAAAAGAAGGAAGGAATGTAAATAGAATCATGAAATTTGCAATACTTGAAAGAATCAATTAGAGATAGGCACAAACCATCTCGTCGGGTTTCAATGCAAATGAACTGAAACTTCAGTGAAGGTAAAATCATGATAAAACAGATGTCAGCGAAGATTTTCCGCGCAATTGCAATTTATTACTAGTCGTCAGTCTCCTGAAATTTAATTTCTCTTGCTAGCCGGCCATAATGGGCGACCGGCCATAATGGGCGACGCTACTCTAGATATTAGGTTACCTTACTTACAATTCATCAAAACTATTGGCACATAGTCTGAAGTAATGTCTTCAAACTCGAATGATTTTCTTTTTTAAATAAATTGATCTACATATCATTTGACTCTTGACAAAATCTGTTAGTGAAAGAATCATAGCAAGGAAGCATTTTTTCGTCCGCTATCATACAATAGACCATTTACCAATTAAGAAAAAGGGATTGGAGCGAGCGCGGCCAATTTCGACAACCTCAGTAACAGTCCCGGGGGGGGGGGGGTAACTCCAGTACTCAGTGGTACGGGGTTGTGCCATTCAGTGTATAGTACTACCCCCCATAAATCCGGAAAATTTCAAAAAATGATAACCATAAATCCGGAAAATTTCAAAAACTGGTACCCATCAATCCGGAAAATTTCAAAAACTGGTACCCATAAATCCGGAAAGCTCAAGAAAAGTACACCCATAAATTGTGATTTTACAAATAAAAAGAAAGTAATGACATTATAAAAGCAACAAAATCTGAGAGTTTCTCAAAACTATACCCATAAATCCGGAGATTCCTCAAAAGCATACCCACAAATCCAGAAATTTCTCCAAAAAGGTTACCCATAAATGCGGAACTTCTGATGAAAAAGGTATCCGAAAATATGGCACAACCCCGTACCACTGAGTACTGGAGTTACCCCCCCCCCCCCCCCGGGGTAACAGTCGGAAATTCGGGATTCCTCTCCACTTCAGAATATCTAATTCGATGTATTTCCCATGATCGATTTGTAGAGTAGGGCATATGAACAAACGATCAGCTGATTTTGACACCTTATTTCACATGTAATAATTCCAAACCTTGAGAGAAACTTTTGAAATATCAGCGAATACTGGCCGATCGTCTTGGGATGATTCTGAAGTGGATACATCGAGAAACTGAAAACAAACTTCTGGAGGACCTTATTTCAACCCTTTTTAAGGTATTTAATCATTTATCTGGAGTTAGCAGGTGCAATTAGTAGGAAAACGAGCACGATCCATTTGGGAGGAAAAAGGGCCTAAGTGGAAATTTTCGGGATTTTCCCCACAGCTTTGAAAAAAGAGAGACTCGCTATACTGTGAATTTTAAAGATAAATTCGAGATTAAAAGTTTTTAGTGAAAAAATACGGTTTCCCTTCGATTTTTGACATGCCAAGGCCGTTTACCCCTCGCAAAACGGAGTTACGGCCCGAAATGGGGTCGGCCAAAAATTTTCCCACTTTCCGCGGCCCCCGGCAATATTGAACCCCAAATTGCGTGTTAAGACTCGCAAACGAGTCATCTCTTGAACATTTTTTTCTGTTTTAGAATTGGTTGAGTAACCATTGAGGATCGGCTCCATATGTAGCCTCGGGTCAGAAAACTGGGCCGCGAACTGGGCCAGGTCGGCGCCGTTTATACTGTAATGGAGAGGTTCCCTTTAACAATTCAAAACTGTCAAAGGGAAAGTTCGCGGAGGTCTCGCATCTTTAAAAAAATTGCAGAACATCCTCCCACAATCTCAGTTAAACAATGTATATCGTGCTCTTGTAGTTGGGTCAATGCAAAATGTAAATAAAATGGCAGTGCAGCCTGCTTTGTTACCTGCGTTTAACGTTGGTGGCACTGACATTGATTTAGTGAGCAAAGTAAAATACCTTGGTCTCCAAATAGACAACAGTCTAACGTGGAGGTGCCAAATTGAGAGTATAAAAGGGAAAGTTTCTCGAGCAATTGGCCTTTTGAAATACTGTAAAAACTTCGTATCTATGGAGACATTGAAGGACATTTATCGTAGTATTGTAGAACCACATCTAAACTATTGCTGCTCCGTTTGGGGCTGTAGTGGTATTACTAGAATAGAGTCTCTACAAAAACTGCAAAACAGGGCTGCCCGAATCGTTACGGGTAGTCCTTATGATGCACCATCTGTGCCGTTACGCAAAGAACTAGGCTGGTTGTCCATCAAAGAAATGATTTTGAAAGAAACATCTACTATGATGTACAAATCTTTAAACGATCTAGCACCACAGTACATCAGTGATCTTTTCGTAAGACTATCAGATTTCCACACTCGTGAGCTAAGAAACACTAAAAATGATCTTGCGGTACCGTTAATGAGAACAGTAAGTGGCCAAAAGGCATTCTCTTACCGTGGTACAAAAGTGTGGAACATGCTTAACGACAATATCAAAGAGGCTCCCTCGGTCTACTCTTTTAAATCAAGGTTGAGACAGTTGGGGTACGAACATCTTTAATTTTGTACAGATATTTTTTGTATTCAGGTGTAAATTTTTATCTAATTTGCTTATATGTATTATATTAGGAACTTTACTTTTGACAGGGCCAAATTGTAAAACAATATTTATTGAATTTTGTACCCTGTATAAATATGTTTAAAATATGAAAATATGAAATATGAAATATGAAAGTCACATGCGATATGCAGATGTAATCTGGGGTAGCCTCTCTAATTCAAGAAAGGAGTCCCTTCAACGTCTTCAAAACAGAGCCATTTCCATGATCGATACGTCCAGGATAAAAGATGAATGGTCGAATAATTTCCTTCAGGTTGGACAACTTGTCACGTTTGATCGTGCAGTTATGGCCTATAAGATCATGAACAGACTCAGCCCCGAAAATCTCTGGAATAAATTTCAACAAAGATCCCAATACTCCAGTTATAACACGCGGTTCTGTAGAGATCTTCAGATTCCAAGGTACAATCTGGAGTATGCCAAAAAAGGATTTTCCTATTCAGCTCTTAAGGTCTGGAATGAAATCCCTTTGAATATCAGGGAACTACCTACCTTGTGCCGATTCAAAAAACAACTAAAAATACATTTGATGAGCTGAAAGCAATTTGAAACACAACTCCCTGGGAGAACAGCAATATAATCTTTAGCCCTCGATGTTTTTCTTGTTGTTTATATAAATACATTGATTACATTTACATTACATACATTATTATTATTTATACACGAAACCCCTTCAGCTAAGAACCTAATACAGTTCTTTCTACTATAAATAATGAAATAAGATCTAAAAAAAATGTGCTGTTCTTCCAGAGGGTCGTGTTTGGGGTTATTTGTTTCTTGGCATGTTCAGCTCGTCAAATGCGCTTTTAGTTCTTTTTTGAAGCGCCCGAGTGTTTGGATTTCTCTAATATTAGTTGGAATATCGTTCCAAGTCTTTAAGGCAGAGTAGTAAAATCGTTTTTTGGCATGTTCAGTTTTCAGCATGGGGATCTGGAGATCCTTACAATTCCTTGTTTCATAATTTGAGAATGCGGATCTATATTGGTACTTATCCCAAAGGCATTCCGGACTCAACTTGTTTAGAATCTTATATGCCATCACAGAACGATCAAATCGAATAAGATTTTCAACACTTAGCCAATTAGATGACCATTCGTCCTTTATGCGTGCATTTTCTATTATTGAATGAGCCCTGTTATGCAGACGTTGGAGGGTATCTAATTTAGTTTTTGAGAGACTCCCCCAAATAACATTTGCATAGCGAAGATGACTTTCCACGATTGCGTAGAATACACTAAACAATTGTGATTGCGGTATGATATTTTTTAACTTTTTTAAGGCAGACAAACCACCGCAAACTTTGGACTTGACAGCTTTAAACTGTTCGTCCCATGTGAGACTTTCGTCTATGATAACTCCGAGAGATTTGAACTTTGGTACCCGTTTAATTTCCGTGTCGTTTAACAACAGAGCTCCCGAGATTTGAAGTGGCTTTATTCTACGGGGGTAACCTATTGTCATATATTCTGTTTTAGTCGGGTTAGGACTTAATTTGTTTATCCTCATCCACTCACAGAGGTTGACCAGTTCTTGCTGCGTATCAAGTACTAGACTTTCTATATCATCTGACGCGATCGTGATTTGTGTGTCATCGGCATAGAGACTGGCTTGTGAAAATTCTAGGCACTTTTCAAAGTCGTTGAGATAAATAATGAAAAGGAGAGGACCAAGGCAAGAGCCCTGGGGTATGCCACAAGTAATATTTCTTATGTTTGATCGGTGTCCATTAGCAGCACAATATTGTTTTCTCTCATTTAAATACGATTCAGACCAATCACCCGTGGATCCTCTAATACCATACGCACGAAGCTTTTTCATAAGGACAGAATGGTCAACTGTATCGAAGGCTTTCTTGAGGTCCAAAAATAAGGTCAAATTAATTTTCCTAGAATCCATGTTTTCATACCAATAATCAGTGCTGCTGATTAAGGATGTTATGGTGGAGCATAACTTTTAAAAAGCTGATTGATTACAGGTAAGCTTTTTGTTCGCTTTAAGGAAATCAAATAGCTGATCATGCATTAGTCGTTCTAAAATCCTAGAGAAAATCGAAATGACAGAAATCGGCCTATAATTGTTTGCATCATTTTTAGCGCCCGATTTAAAGATTGGAGTTACTCTTGCTAATTTCCAGATATCGGGGAAAACACCATTCATCACTGAATCATTAAAAATTATTTTCAAGGGTTTTGCAATGAGGTCTTTTACATCTTTTACGATGGTAATCGATACCTTATCAGGCCCTGATGCTTTTCCATTTTTTAGCTGATTAATTGCACTTATAATGTAATTTTCATCAACAGTTCTGAAAATCATGTTGTTTGATTCCGGTGTGATGTACTGAAGACAATCATCATCACTCCGAACCTCAATTTTTTGGGCAAGCTTAGGTCCTATAGAGGTGAAATGATGATTAAATGCCTCAAGAACATCAGGCTCCCTCGTTAAGCGTTTTCCATCGAATTCGAGACTCGAGGGGATATCTGATTTAGTGTTTTTATCTAAGACTTTGTTTATGGTCTTCCACATTTTTTTTTTATCTTTCTCGTTTTTTTTTATTAGTCCGCTATAATAATCCTGAATGGCAATACGAATCTCTTTTGTTACTCGATTCCGAAGTTGCCTATATGTCGGCCACAGTTCCGGTTGCCCTTCAGCTAGCTGCTTCGCCTTATCACGTTCCTTCATCAGGCTCCTAAGAGAAGCAGAGAGCCAAGGTGCATATTCACTACGTACCCTTTTTTTTGCGTAGTGGGGCAGATTCAAGACTGATTCAAAAACATCCTGAAACGTGGCCGCCATACCGGCAGGATCGCCTTCAAATGGGCTGAGTATGGTTTCCCAATCTATCTGTTGCATATCCTCTCGGAAAAGCGATTTGTCATATTTTTTCATGCTGCGAGATTCAATAAATTTTATTTCTTTTTTCTTCAATCTCCAAGCATTGATTTTCCGAATCGCATACACAAGATAGTGGTCAACCATTCCTGTTTTAATAACATCTGCCTTTAAAATATACTTTGGGCAGGAGGTAGAGAAATGATCTATTAGTGTTTAGCTTGTTTTTTGCTCTCCGGTCTCGGTTGTTGTAGTGGCAATTCTGGTATAATCTTTTATCATTTGTTGTAAGTGATATTAAGAATAAACCAGCCTTAGCTTCTTTGCATTGGTATTTTTGCTGTCTTTGAAGTCACAGTTGGTATCACAGTTGGCATTAATTGCATTGTATGATTTTTGTAGTTTTATTATGCTGAGGGGATATTGTGTATAAATAATTTAGAATGAAAAAATGAAATGAAAACTCCCCGGATTTCCGACTGTTACTAGGGCAGTCGGAAATGGCTGCGCTCGCGCCAATCCCTTTTTCTTAATAGGCAAATGGTCTATTAGTTTGTCGAACGTTCATATGAGAGATGATGCCCTTGAATTGATCGCCTGTATCATATTTCCTGCATCTCGACTACATATTAATCTTACTAACAACCATATAACAAACTAACTACTCTCAAGTACCGCATAAACGGGGGGGGGTGAGAATAATCAGGGGGGTTGGAAATGGTTCAATATAATAATAATCGGGGGGTTGGAACAATCGGGGGGGTTGGAAAAATTGAGAATAGTCGATTTTCGTTTTCTTAGTAAAACACGTATACCACGGTACCATGAGTACCACGTATGTAAAACACGTATGTAACGCGGGTCAGACAAACAAAGGAGAATAAAGTTAATAAATACAATAAGTACATTTGCTTAGCAGGAATTATTAAAAAATAATGTTCACTATTATTTCTATTTTTCAAGAATTAATAAAAGGGGGGTTGGAATAAAAGTGGGGGGGGGGGTTGAAAAATTTTTCAAAAATTAATAAGCGGGGGGGGGACGATTATTCGGTACTTGAGAGTAACAACCATAATCTTACATTCCAAATTTATAGAACGCCACATTCCTGTAGAACTGTTTTTAACCTTACATCCATTTATAGAATTATGATTAGCGACTGAAGAAAGATATAAATTATATCGAAAATTTCGCACAAATTGTCTTGTTTTGCTTTGCTGTTAACAACCATCATACGTCCTGGCTATGGCTGATACAACGTGGTGGGACCATTGGCGTGGTGGTCCCTCCAAAATGCCACAGAGTTGCAGCCTCCACAGTAAAGCGAGCTATGGGCGCCTTAAAACCCATGCCCCCACTGCCTTCTGGGTACTTCTTGGCTGAAGAAAGGCTACGGGATCAAACCCCAATAAAAAAGCGCCCATACTGAGGCCATAGGCAGTTGGCTTGAATTTATAATTGCTCTCTGCCAGAAGCTACAGCCGACGAGACACTGAACGTCCAGACCATGTCTGGCCTTTAGATACTGTCACGAAAGCCAAAAGGGGGGATGGAAGGTCTAAGGTAGCCCCCATCTTCCATATTCAGTGCCCAGGCGCGCGCGTCGAAGGTTTTGGTGTGATGGTCGCAGGATTCAGTACGGGGTAAACGGAAGCCGGAGGCAGCTACCAAGATGTCCAAGCAGCCCTATTTAGGGATGGCCTGCTTGCCTCTATCAGAGGAAGGCCCTATAAAAGGTGGGCTAAAAAAGCCATGCTCTCCTGCTTGTCTTGACTGTACGCAAAATAGGATTTTCGTTGAGACGGAGTGTTTACTTGAATGTGAAGTATGAACTTTATTGTCATAGATCTATATGTAGAGATGTTCTATCATCCAACTGTCCCCAAAGGTAAAAAAAAGTCATGCAAATTCAGAATCTCAACTGTAAAATCATCATCAAATTGTGCAGTTGTTCTAGTTGTTCCTCTAGAGATCAAGGAGCCACACACTGTGATCCAGTAGGCCCTTTTTATCGAATTTAAGGCCAAAAAGGAAATCTCATTTTGAGTCAAATGATTAGTGCAGCTTTGTTCTCAGATACCTGAGGGTCAAAACGAAACAAACAATTTCAAAATCGGTCCATTGGTTGCTGATTTATGGTACCTTAGACGTAGGCCTTTTCAGAAATGTATGTTTACGTCCTAACTTTTGGAAAAATCACACCCCTTTTCTTTGAACTCGATGATTTTAAAATTCCGTAACTCCGCCATCTTCTTTCCGATTTTGAAGCTTTTTGCGTTGTTTGAAAGGCAATTTACTGGCAATTAATACAAATGGCAGCTTCATGCAATATCTACTCAAAATTTTCCTATATTTAAAGATTTCACCATGGTATCTTTTTTAAGAAAAGGAAGGCCGAATGTCGGTGAAAACCCAACTTAAAGTTGAAAACAAAAAATATATGTTTGCTATGTCCTTATAAGTCATTTAAATTCAAAGTATAGGTCTTTACAATGCAGCCTGCCAAAGGGCTCGTGCCAGACCATGATTTGGAGCGTTTTTTCGACATTTCAGTACCAGATACCAAAATGACCTAAATTGATCCACTACCTCGCTTGACCGGCTGGCTCCTGTTATTCCAAGCTTCCAGTCCACTTTCGGATCAGATGTCTATTGGACGACATTCTAGCAATTGAAATAGCTCCCAGTTATGGGCAAGCATTTCATGAACTGACTGTGTGATTTTCACCCGAGGAAAATGAAGAGAAAGGTGAACCATTTTATGTCGAAGCAAAACTCCTTGAATTTCTCAGTGTTCACAATCGTTGCTTTGTCAACCTGTTCTGACACTGTTAGGCAAACATTCAATTGGCGGAGAAGAATGCGATAATTCTGTCGATCGACATGATCTTGAATCAAAGAACAGATTTCTACTCTGTTGCTTGGATGGAAAAATCGGATTGCAGCAAGCCCAGTATTCGCGTTACCGCCAACAAATGTTGGGGGATCTACAAGAAGACCCTTGCATATGAGCTTTAAATGATTAACCACGACGATTTTTGCCTCTGCAATCTTAGCTTCGCATCTTAGGCCTCAATCCAGACTCTTAATTCAGCAACGAGATGGTACAGGATTTTCAAGGCAAAGTCACAAATACACCCAAGAAACTTACGGAGCTTCCCAACATGGCATCATCTTGATTGTCACCAGAAAGTTGCTGACGTTTGCCATGGGATCCGGACCCATCTCCTGCCATTACAGAAGATGATACTTTTGCTTCAGCAGGGATGCCTTTCAACTGCTTCTCAGCTGTTGAATCATTGGTGATTATTGCATGGAGAGTAGAGTGGGAGGGACTCTTTACACTAATAGATGCTGAGTAGTCGGTAAACTGTTACCGAATGATAAAGGTTTGCCTTGAATGCATCGACTTCAGATCGTGGCACTAATGCATGGATGCCTTACTTCAAATTTTACATCAGATTTCATTTCCATCTTCCGAAGAAGGTAAACACTTGAAAAACATAAAAATACTAGGAAATGGGGCTTTTCTCTTGAGACAACAAAATCTTCAAGAAAATCTTCCGTCCTGCAAGATTAACAGAAGAGATTCAATGGGTTTACACCACCATTTAGTATGCAGCGCAAAAAATGGATCAGAGTAAACAACATCCCCAAGTGAAAAGAAAAGGCTTCAACACAATGAACCAAAAGAAAAATGTAGTAGTTGATCTCATAGAATCAAATCAACAACAAAGATAGCAGTTTAGGCCAATTTAGGCCATTTCGGTATCTGGTACTAAAATGTCGAAAAAACGCTCCAAATCACGATCTGGCACGAGCCCTTTGGCAGGCTGCTTTGTAAAGACCTATACTTTGAATTTAAATGACTTATAAGGACATAGCAAAACATAAATTTTTGTTTGTTTTCAACTTTAAGTTGGGTTTTCACCGACATTCGGCCTTCATTTTCTTAAAAAAGATACCTTGGTGAAATCTTTAAATATAGGAAAATTTTGAATAGGTATTGCATCAAGCTGCATTTGAATTGATTGCCAATAAATTGCCTTTCAAACAACACAAAAAACTTCAAAATCGGACAGAAGATGGTGGAGTTGATAGAGTTGATAAATGAAAGTAAGTTCCAGTAACTTTTCTGTTTAAGTGGAGTTTCTTCTGGCTGAGGCATGTTATATCCAGACGACTGTTGTCGATCACTTTCAGTTGGTTATTTCGGCAGAAATCTTTTACACGACTGTTTAAATCTGTCACTTTCTGGTGTATGCCATCCGTATCTCTCCTGGTCACGATGTTTGATCTGAGGTGACGGATTGTGGCTACGTCATTTGCAAGGTCGTTGGTTCCGCAGTGCAGTATGACCATGTCTGGTTTTTTCCTCAGCAGGGGTTTTATATGATCTTCCATATCTTGTGTTGTTGCTCCTGGTTGTGCACGCACCTTGGCATTATGAGCATACAGCTCAAATCCTTACTGGTTGCTGAAGCACGCGGAAATCATCCAATTTCACGGTGCTCAGCCAATCCAATGAACGCTTGCTAACCCCGTGATATCAAATCGGTCGTTGAAAGGGATTCTTGAGTACCCTCACGAAAATTGAAATGGCTACTAAGTTACAATAATTACATGGAGTTTTGTTTTTAAAAATCGGTAGAAGGGATGCCCGTCTGCAGTTTGTAGCGTGCATGGACAAATATCTTATGCTCTTATTTGGAGCCGAAATTGTATTCATTTTCCGGTCGACGAATATTGACCTTCGTTAAAAAATTAATGACATTCGCTACAAATAAGATATAAGGGTAAAATTCTCAGAGAATATGGATATTGCCCTAAGAAATAACCAAAACACTTTCCCTTCTCTTACATATGAAAATCGCAGACGATTTTCAGCGATCTCTGTCAGAAATGTTATTTGGGCCTAAGCTTCTCATCGACACCTTAAGATTGGTTCCGAGGATATCAAGTTGGTAAAGGAGGTCAAATACCTTGGTGTTCAGGTTGACCATCAACTTAAATGGACATCTCAATTGGCCCTAACAACTAATAAGATCTCTAGAGGTATTGGTGTGCTTCGTTATGCCAAGCAGTACCTTCCTATTTCAACTGTCAAGACAATGTATAAGAGTTTAGTGGAGCCTTACTTTAGATATTGCTGCCCTGTCTGGGGAAATGCTGGGGTGACTGCCATTGAAAAATTGCAGAAACTTCAAAATCGGGCTGCAAAACTCGTCTCCAACAGTCCATTTGATGCTACTGCTTTACCAGTTATTCGGGCGCTTAAATGGCCGACTGTCAGGGAGCTTATTGATTTTGAAGCTCAGAAAATGGTCTTTAAATCCCTTAATGGTGACGTGCCTTCTTATATGAAAGACATGTTCACGAGAGTCAACAACTCTACCAGTCGTTCTCTTAGAAACGCCGAAGTCAATCTCAAGGCTGAAATACACTATCCAATTTATTGGATTCAATAAATTTGATGTTCCAATTAGTTGGATGAGAAGTTCTGTTTACATTCATCCAATAAATTGAAACGATTTTTTGGAAGGGTCTCTCATTTCGCGATGGACTCTGACCATGAGTTTGCTGCAGCGGCTGTCGTAGTTGCAATTTTGAGTAAAAAACGAAAAAGGGTGCGAAAGAAAAGGCAAAGATCTGTGTGGGTCAAGCCGTGGTTAAGCAGAAGAAACGAGCTTAGTATTGAAAGTACGCTTTTGCGAGAATTTCGGCTGGAAGATGACGAGGAGTAGAACAAGTTTCTTAGAATGTCCTCAGAGAATTTCGACGAACTGATAAAATGTAAATTGATAAAATCTTCCGTCAGTTCGCGCTTTAGCGGCCATGTTAGCTTGCACTGCCTATCCAGGAGAAATGCTCAAGTACGAAACTAGGCGTAGGGTTTCGCTTGGCGCCATAAAGACAATAGGGATTAAGAAATACAAAAGGGAAAAGTTGGATGAAAGTTGAACACGTCCAACTTTTGAAAATGAGGTTTCAATTTGTTGAAACTGGAAAATATCATCCAATTTTTGCGTTTACATTGTCCTCAGGTTGCCATTATTAAAATCGGCAGGGGGGCAGAAATGTTTCGCGTACCGAGGCGCCAAGCTTTGGAACAGTCTTGGCCCTGAGATCCGAAATACTTCAACCCTGAGAGCGTTTAAAAAGACGGTGCAGCCATGAATTTCTCACCAATTCTATTCTGTTTTCTTTTATTTATTTATGACAATTTGTAATTAGTTTAGGTTTAGGTTTAGGATTAGGTTTTATAGCAAATGTCGTTTTTATTGTAAATTAGTAGTTATTTGTAAGTTTTTAGCATGGCCCCCTGTAAATCAATTATCATTATTGAGGGGCTACCATGGGTAAAAAAGATAAAATGAAATGAAATGAAATGGATTAAACCTCGTACGCTGGCCCCAATAAGGCTTAGTTTGCATTCTTGAGCTAAATGATTCACTTACCAATGACTCAAGCATCAATCTAAAATCATTTTCAATTTAATGTCTCCAAATTTTGTTCAAAAACATCCAATCTTAAAGGCACTGAGTCCGCACAAATAGCGCGCTCATGACCAATATCAACTTCTTTTCAATCATGTAACAAAAGTTGTGATTTAATCGCTATTGAAATTAAACTAAAGAAATTCCCAAGGATAATGCAAGGATTAAGAAGCCTTCGGTCTCCACTGCTCATGACTTTAGCACTATTGTGTGATAACAAAGGGCCGTCAGCAGTTTGTCAGCAAAATTCAGGATAGCATTAACGCTCAGCGATTTATATGGACTCAGTTCCTTTAAGGTAACTCTGCTTTCCGCTCTAGTGCACAGCAAGATGCCGTTTCGCAAAACCACTCTCCTCAGAAAACAGTTAATTTCTCCAATATTATTCGGCCTATCGAAAAGCGGTAAAAAGGATGTTGTTCTGTATAATCTGGGCAATCGAAAAATGTATAAATCGCAATGTTTCCGTCAACCCTGGCTTCGCAAATCCTAGTTAAAATCTTTTTGCTAATTTCAGAAAAGTGGATTTACCTCCAAAACCACTCGAAACATGTTCGATTTTTTTTTCGTTCCATCTTTAGCTAGGTTGTTGATCTACAACTTTGCCAAGTCTGATTGAAAAAGCTAGGCTAGATTTCCTGCAATCGAATTTCGTATTTCTGTTTACTTTTCGACAGCGAAATGGAGAAACCTTGGTCAACAGATTACCATGCTATGAAGCACGCTGGCAAAAGCTCAGGCTTGAAATAACTTTCAGAGGTTTTTCCATTGGCAAACAAATGAACGTCATCTTTCGGGAACGCCATACGCAGGTCTCAAAAAACACCCATAGTGCGCTTGTAAAAGTATCACTTGCATCTATTGATTAAAAAGTACTGAGTTTTACCAGCAACTTCACGAAACCATGCTTTGGGTGTCTTTCGAGACTTTCGTAAGCATTCACAGATTATCAATTTCTTTTAGAGTCCACAATGAGCATAGATCTTAGATCAAGAACTAATTTTTTTGCAAAAACATTCTGCGGGCGTTCAAATCGCTCTGCATGGGCTAAACTGTTGACCAACGCCTTTCCCCTTTGATGTCTAAAAGAAAACAGAAATGTAAAATTCGATTGCAGGAAATCTAGCTTAGCTTTTTCAATCAGACTTGGCAAAGTTGTAGATCAACTACTTAGCTAAAGATGGAGCGAAAAAAAATCGAAACTTTTTCGAGTAGTTTTAGAGGTAAATCAACTATTCTGAAATCAGCAAAAAGATTTGAGCAAGGATTTGCGAAGCCAGGGTTGACGGAAACATTGCGATTTATACATCTTTCGATTGTCCAGATTATATAGAACAACATCCTTCTTACCGCTTTTCGATAGACCAAATAATATTGGAGAAATTAACTGTTTTCTGAGGAGAGTGGTTTTGCGAAACGGCATCTCACTGTGCACTAGAGCGGAAAGCAGAGTTACCTTAAGCAACTTCTGCACATTTGTTTTGTTCCGTCTTTCTCTGCAAGCGCAAGTAACCTGCTCAAATGTGACATTGCTAGGTTATTGTGATACAAAGCACAACGATTAGACACAGTTGATGCACTCATGAGCTGATTTGGGACGTCTGTCTTCATTCAAATGGAAACAAAAGGGATAAAACACTTTTTGGCTGTTTGATGAAAAGATTCTACACAAAACAGCAAAGCAAGAAACAGTTTTGAAAGCAGCTTTGTCGTACCTATTCTTGAATCAATGTAATCAAACAAAAGGAACAAAGTTGTAAACGTTCTGCGCAAAAAAAAAAAATTGTCTGTTGTTTTGTGTAAAATCTTTTCATTAATGTACCAAAGAGCCAAAAAGTGTTTTATCCCTTTTGTTTCCATTTCAATGAATTGAGAAAGACAGACGTCCCAAATCTGTTCATGAGTGCATCAACTGTGTCGAATCGCTGTACTTTGTATCACAATAACTTAGCAATGTGACATTTGAGCAGGTTTAAGACGCTTGCAGAGAAAGACGGAACGAAACAAATTTGCAGAAATTGCTCAAGACTGGATGTTTTTGAACAAAATTTGGAGACATTAAATTGAAAATGATGCCAAATTGATGCTTGAGTCATTGGTAAGTGAATCATTTAGCTCAAGAATACAAACTAAAGCCTTATTGGGGCCAGCGTATGAGGTTTAATCGGTGAGAAGCTTAATAATGGGTTTAAGCCCGAAACGTCGTACAAAATAAAACTCTGTTCAAAGCTCGATTATTTATACTGTTATTTGTTTGTATTTGGTGAGAAGCTTAGGCCCAAATTACAATTCTGACATTTCTACCGATTCTTCAAAAAAATTCCATGCAATTATTGTAACTTAGTAGCCATTTCAATTTTCGTGAGGGTACTCAAGAATTTGAAAAAGTAAAGGCCACGATACCAGCGTCGATTGTCGGATCCGAAGATACTTGCGGTGAAGAAAAAATGAATAAGTTTAAAGGCAGAAACACCGCAATGCGACAAAAAAACAACAGAAAATATGATGAATTTATTTTTTGCCAATATTTCGTCCTGCCATGCAGGACTTCTTCAGGGTTGTAATGTGACAGTTGTAATAAAAATTTGAATATGCACAGCGATTTGAAAAGGAGAAATAACACGTGATTGGTTAGATATGATGGCTACGCAGAGGTTGTATGGGTTAGGTTTACAACGGTTATTTAAGGTATGTAGTAATGATGATGATGCAAATCAAAATAATAATGATCATAATAATGATGATGGTGACAATAATAATAATGATGATGATGATGATGATAATAATAATAATAATAATAATGATAATATATGAAAAAAACACACTGTTATTTGCCAAAAACGTTTCGATTAAAATCTTCATCAGTAATAATAATAATAATAATAATAATAATAATAATAATAATAATAATAATAATAATAATAATAATAATAATAAAATAATAATAATAATAATATAAACTAAACCACTTTCAAAGTAAAACAGAGATTAAAATGATAAAAAACACAACTGTTTCAGGGCAGACGTTTCGATATAAAATCTTCTTCAGTGTATTTACAATCCTAGACAGCCAAGTATTTATACTAAAATTTGCATAAAAATAGTTTCTATACCCTAGACAAATAAAAGAAAAGAAAAGAATATTATTTTAGAATACTATCAACAAGATAAACATAAAAGAATGTTTTTATATTACATATAGACAAAGCCGCAAAAAAACAAGGCATGAATTTCTTTCTACAAAACTCCCCAATGACCTTACTCGAAGATGTTTTCCCCCTTTTTTGGATTTGAATAGAAAGAAGCGATCTCTAAATCTTATAGCCAAGGGACTGAAAGCTCTTCGCGACAACAACTTTTACAACCCGAGACAACAGGCAAGGGATATCGGCCATTGACCCTCCAAAGTTTTGCTTAAATTGCTAAATCCAGGATAGCTCGATAGGGAATTCCACCCCACCACTACGTGTAATTATACACGAAGTCAACAAGCCGACATCCCTGCCATTGTGTTGCCCAAGGTTTTCAATGCAATGGTATGAGAACTAGGCAGTACCACAAGCAAACATATCCAGCTCAACATCAGCCGCCCTCTTATCTTGTTTAGGCCATTTGGTGCAAACAAACCCAATTTGTATTGCCAAAAGAGCTCTTAATAATAAATAATAATAATAATAATAATAATAATAATATAGCGTCAAGTAAGATTGAGTATTCTTGTTTCAGGTCGATAATACGCAGAGAAAACAAGACTAGTTTGTTTGAAAATTTTCGATCTATCGTAGACCTTCATCAGTCAATTAATGTTCGAATAAATGTTTTACAATCTAACGTTATCAAATGCGAATGTTGTGTTCCATAAATTAAAGGAGTCTAAAATTCTAACAATGAAATAGAGAACGGAGAACGATTGATGTGACGAAATTTTATTAAACTGCTACATATGCTTGTATAGTTTATAATATGTCTTTCCGAGCTCATTAAGGCTAGAATTTAGTCCGTTTGGTTCTCTGGAGTCTAATCGTGATATCCATAAGTTTTCATAATGTTCTAATTTATCACGATCTCCCTCTAATCTCTGCAGGATATGTACCTTTAAATCCCTATCGAAATTGCATGATTCACTCTCGTGAAAATGTTTGCCCAGTTCCGTTGCATCCGGATCATGCTTTGCATCACTCCGGTGCTTATTAAACCTTTGGCTTAAAGCTGTGGATGTATATCCGATGTATACTAGCTGATGCTTCATACATTCAGCGGCATAAATCACATTTTTGCTGTTGCAGGAACCACCGTCAATACGACATGTTTTGCCAGTCTTTGTATTTGTTATGTCATTTGTTTGTCCCATGTGGCAGCACAATTTGCATGGACGTCCTCTTTTCTTTGATTTTTCTAAAGTACAGCGCACAGAATAGCCGGCCTTTTTGCTCTTTTGTCGCTTTGTTTGAACCAGATGATTGTGCAAGTTTGGATTTTTTCGGTAGGAAATTATTGGTGGTTCTGGGAATACTTGTTTGAGATCTGGATGTTCAATTATCATGAAATGGTAGTGTCTTTGTAGTATTTGGGAGAGTCCCTTAAACTTCTGGTGCCAATCAATTACTAGAGGAACTCTGTTTTCTTTATTCTTTTCAGTAACTTTCTGTTTTAATAGACAGTTGCGATCTCGTGCTTCTACTTCGGTTGCAACTTTTGTTAGTGTTTTCACGGAATATCCTCGGTTTGCATAAAAGTTTATGAATTGCGTTGCATGTTTTCGATAGTCAGTCAAAAGGTGACAGATCCGTCTTATTCTTATAAACTGAGACAACGGATTTGAGCGAAGTGTATGCGTTGGATGGTCTGATAGTTTGTGGAGGTAAGTGTGCGTAGCTGTTGGTTTGCAATGTAATTCTGTTATCAATGTTCCATCATGCTTCTTTACTTTTGTGTCTAGAAAAACAACATCAGATTTGGAATATTCCATTGTAAATTTAATAGTAGATCTGTAAGAATTCTTTGCAGCGAATGAGTTGCAATAAGACAGGAAATGTTTAAGCTCTTCTTGATTATGATCCCATACAAAAAATACATCGTCTATGTATCGAAAAAACCATTTTGTTACATCAACTTCAATAGGAGGCCCAGTGCGAATATTTGATAGTCTCAATCTAAAACCAACAGATGAACTGACTCGTCAAATCACAGCAATTTACTCACCGGACAAACCAATAGTACCAACAATGATTCAAACACATATATCATCAACGCAGCAAGGTCCTTACGACTGTGGTCTCTTTGCAATAGCTTACGCAGTTGAACTAGCTTCAAACAAAGACCCTTCTACAGTAACGTTTGATCAAACAAAGTTGCGAGATCACTATCGTTCATGCTTAGAGTCAGGACATATATCACCGTTTCCCAAACTAAGAATCAACTTTCTCAAGCGGCAAGAAAGTGAAATTACGAGATCAACAAGCAAACTTAGCAAATGGACATTTCCAAAAAAATTTTGCAAGTTGCCCACAAGCAAACTGAACAGTAACGGCATGAAACTAAGTAATCGTTTTTCTGCTTTGGAAGCAACTAATGCGAAACAAACATTTCCTGCCAAAAGATCGAGACATGATAAGCTCCACACCACTGAATATTACACTAAAGGACCAAACAATCCGTTCAAAAAAAATAACCAAAAATCTAATGTGTACAACCTTTCACAGCACAAATTAACAGAAGATGAAAAGTTAATTTTAGAACTTGGCCTCTCTTTTTGCCCTAGCCAAAAGAATTTTAACAGAGAGAAATTCGCCAATGATACGCATGCATTTATACGACGCCTTAAACTAAAAGAATACTTCTATGAAAGATCACAAACTGATGACAAATTCGATAATGAAAAGAAAAATCAATCAATCACTAGCAAAGATCGTTGTGCTCTTAATTGGAACATTAAGAATCCTCATTGGTATCCAGAAGCAGTACGAGAAGGACGTTCAGAAGGATTGGTTGACTTCATCAACAGTTGTACTAAAGACTTCAGTGAACATATCCATTCAAATAGGAACAAACACTGGAATAACCTAAAAGATAGCCAAAGACAAGCCATAAAATCATTGTCATCTGACGAATCGATTATAATCAAACCTGCAGATAAAGGGAGTGGGATTGTGATTATGAACACAAAAGACTATAATGAAGCATGTTTGAACACACTACAAGATAAAGAGTTCTATGAGACAGTCCATGATGATCCAAACCCAACGTATCGTAAATCCCTTGATAAAATTATCGATGAACTTAAAGTTAAGGGCTACATCAGCGAAACAGAAGAAATTAGACTTAAAGAAGGAAACAGGACACCTTGTTTCTATGGTCTTCCCAAAATCCATAAGGCCTTCGAAAAGTTCCCTCCTCTTCGCCCGACTTGCAGTGGGTATAACTCATGCTCCACAAGATTATCAGAATGGGTAGATAGTTTTCTGAAACCAGCAGCAATGCAGACAAGCTCATATGTCCGAGATACGACTGACTTCGTCAACAAAATAGAGCAATTCAAAATCGACAGTACTAAAAGCAAAGATCCCTACATCGTAACAATGGATGTATCCTCGTTGTATCCAAACATCGACCATGGAGAAGGTGTAGCTGCATGCGTAGAAGCACTTGAAAGACGCACAAATAAGTCTGTTCCTAGCGATGTTATAGCCGACCTCCTAATCTTCATCCTAAAAAGCAACACACTATCATTCGACGGCAAATTTTACCATCAAATCAAAGGGACTGCAATGGGTACACCCATGGCTGTTAGCTTTGCAAACTTATTTATGTCAAAATTTGAGACTGATTTGCTACACGAGTATGAAAGAGAATATCATAAAGGTCCTGCTGTGTGGATACGATACATAGACGATGTATTTTTGGTATGGGATCATAATCAAGAAGAGCTTAAACATTTCCTGTCTTATTGCAACTCATTCGCTGCAAAGAATTCTTACAGATCTACTATTAAATTTACAATGGAATATTCCAAATCTGATGTTGTTTTTCTAGACACAAAAGTAAAGAAGCATGATGGAACATTGATAACAGAATTACATTGCAAACCAACAGCTACGCACACTTACCTCCACAAACTATCAGACCATCCAACGCATACACTTCGCTCAAATCCGTTGTCTCAGTTTATAAGAATAAGACGGATCTGTCACCTTTTGACTGACTATCGAAAACATGCAACGCAATTCATAAACTTTTATGCAAACCGAGGATATTCCGTGAAAACACTAACAAAAGTTGCAACCGAAGTAGAAGCACGAGATCGCAACTGTCTATTAAAACAGAAAGTTACTGAAAAGAATAAAGAAAACAGAGTTCCTCTAGTAATTGATTGGCACCAGAAGTTTAAGGGACTCTCCCAAATACTACAAAGACACTACCATTTCATGATAATTGAACATCCAGATCTCAAACAAGTATTCCCAGAACCACCAATAATTTCCTACCGAAAAAATCCAAACTTGCACAATCATCTGGTTCAAACAAAGCGACAAAAGAGCAAAAAGGCCGGCTATTCTGTGCGCTGTACTTTAGAAAAATCAAAGAAAAGAGGACGTCCATGCAAATTGTGCTGCCACATGGGACAAACAAATGACATAACAAATACAAAGACTGGCAAAACATGTCGTATTGACGGTGGTTCCTGCAACAGCAAAAATGTGATTTATGCCGCTGAATGTATGAAGCATCAGCTAGTATACATCGGATATACATCCACAGCTTTAAGCCAAAGGTTTAATAAGCACCGGAGTGATGCAAAGCATGATCCGGATGCAACGGAACTGGGCAAACATTTTCACGAGAGTGAATCATGCAATTTCGATAGGGATTTAAAGGTACATATCCTGCAGAGATTAGAGGGAGATCGTGATAAATTAGAACATTATGAAAACTTATGGATATCACGATTAGACTCCAGAGAACCAAACGGACTAAATTCTAGCCTTAATGAGCTCGGAAAGACATATTATAAACTATACAAGCATATGTAGCAGTTTAATAAAATTTCGTCACATCAATCGTTCTCCGTTCTCTATTTCATTGTTAGAATTTTAGACTCCTTTAATTTATGGAACACAACATTCGCATTTGATAACGTTAGATTGTAAAACATTTATTCGAACATTAATTGACTGATGAAGGTCTACGATAGATCGAAAATTTTCAAACAAACTAGTCTTGTTTTCTCTGCGTAATAATAATAATAATAATAATAATAATAATAATAATAATAATAATAATAATAATAATAATAATAATAATAATAATAATAATAATGATTATGTTAGTGCAATGTAAGAAACTAACTGCGATATAATGATAATAATAACGATGGGGATAACGATGGGGATGATGAGGAGAATAGGTAAGGTAAGAGAGTGAGTAGATTAGGTTACTTACAATAGACGATTGCGCTAAAGATGGCGGCAAGGAATTTTTTACCAAGATGCACTGCGTTCTTTAATCTAATTCCTATAGATTCGTTAAAGAATCTTTATTAGAACGCAATGCATCTTGATAAAAAATTCCTCGCCGCCATCTTTAGCGCAATCGTCTATTGTGTTTTTTAGCGGTCTGTGGTTCTGTTTAGTCCGTTGGGTGAGAGAGTGTTCGCTAAGCCAATGAAGTAATTTTCCTTGGCTCGTCTAACACTCTCTCTGGTGTCATGTATCTTAAGTAGCGGTAGTAGTTGTAAGTCTTGTACGGAGTGATTGGGTTTACAGAAGTGTTCTGCAACCCCGGATGTGTCGGAACGTTTGTTTATGATGTCTCGTCGGTGTTCGTTGAGTCTGTCTCTTATGCGTCGTCCCGTTTGTCCTATGTATTGGCAGTCAGTCTCAAGAATTCCCTTCCAACGACCGATTTGATATCACGGGGATAGAAAGCGGCGATTTGATTGGCTGAGCACCATGAAATTGGATGATTCCCGTGTGCTTCAGCAATCAGTAGAGATTTGAGCTGTATGCTGGCATTATTTTGCATTGAAAGCCCGCGATCCTTGATTCCATTTACGATTGAATCTCCAAGCAGAAATAATATTTTCTTCTATATTTGATGTTGTTTCTCATTCTCATTTAACTTTTTACTGCTGTCATCTTTTTTATCAGGGGTATTTGATGTGGTGCAGGCACGCTTTTCGTGTCTTGTTTCTGCTTCTCTATCTTTTCGTTGGCTTACAAATTCTTTCCCTTGGTACTTTCGTCTCTCTGGGGGCTCTTGTCTCTTATCTTTGCTTCATTTGTTTCTTTTCCTTCTCTTTTCTTTTTGGATTTCAAATGATTTGCGATGAGTAGCTTCTCTATGATGTTTTGCTTTTGCTCCAATAGAGCAAGACTGAATCATGTGTTTGCCGCTGACTGACAGGACCTTGCACCCCCGCATTTAGTTGGAATCTGTGAACTGGAAAGCTGCCAAAAACAAACAATAGATTTTCGAAGATTCCTGACCCCTGGGAATTGGGCTATAGTCCTCGGTACTTCGTCAAATGCACAGGTTGGAAGTTGAAGATTACTTGGATGAGAGCTGAAGTTAATCAAACATTTTAAAAGGCCACAAACGTTTCATTTCATCATTTCATTTCAAATATTTAAGGAGGGTAGCCCTTCAGCAATGCTGATTTTCAAGGGGCCCTCCAAAGTTGAATAGATACCGTGGTGATTGTCACAAAAGACGAAGACTTCAAGGATTTAATGTTTTGGAAAATGCTCCAAAACTGGCCGCAGCCTTTTCACCATCATCTCTGAAATCCTTCTCCAAGATCTGAGCAACATTTTGAGCCAGGTAAGCTATTAGGGAAAATAGGGGATCATACTTCAATTTTTTATCGAAGTACTAGTGATCTTCACATGGTTATCGGCCAAAGTATTTTGGTCTGCCAAAGTAAACCCTCCTAGTGTTCAAAATCCTTGAAATAAACAAGCGGTCAAATTATGTTTGAAGAGGTAGATACTTTATTCTTATTTCGCCTCCCAAGCCAAGGAATTTCAAGGTTAATAGATTTTGGTTCAGAAATAGTGAGGAACAATTGATCGAATTTCTATGTAATTTGCAAAAAATCTGGTCACAGCCTTTTCAGGAAACTTTTTGTACTGATTGAAATTTTATTTGGCTGTCAGAAAATCGTATCGGTACAGTCGGGAAAATAGTAGACTTGCCCCAAGTCTATTTCGTCAAAAAACAATTTTGTCAAAAAAAATTGAAGGGAAAAGTGAAAAGCGAAATAGACTTGTATATCTCCGGACCTCATGAATAATTAATGAGATAGCTAATCCCTTTGCGGTCAACTGAAAAAACAGGGGGTTGCGTTCAAACACGGAAGCTGACCAAAGATGGCGGCACGCAGCGACATGTTGTGAAGATCGAATAACAGAGTATTTTGGATTATGTGTCTGTATCTGAAAGGTCAAACGAGGCATTGGCCAAACATGGCTAGCAATGGTGGAGCAGGACAAAGAATATTTGCCTGGTAAAGCGCGAAAGGTATGATTTAGCTTGCCTTGAGTCGAGTATGTGATAAAAATAGCAGTTGGTTCTTCCAGCTTAGTTAGGCCTAGTAGGGCTAGGCCTAGGGTATGATCTGCGTCGAGCGCCTCCTGTCCTAATGTTGGAACAGAAATATCAGTTCACAATGCAATGCACCCATTTTTTTTATAAAAAACCTTATAAGAAACGGTAGGCTCAATTTTTGAGACTTTAGAAGCTACCTAGCTCGGTCTGTGACGCAGGCTAAAAGCTACCCTACGTGATTAAAAAAATCAAAGAAACTTGTGATTTGTACTCATAAGTGTTATGACACTGGACAATATTAGCAACTGTTTTGACAAAGATAAGGCTCAAATCCTTACTGGTTGTCAGAGCATGCGGAAATCATCCAATTTCATGCTTGTCAGCCAATGAGATCACCGCTTTCTAGCCCCTGGAGACAAAATCGGTCGTTTGAGGTAAATTTTCTAGTACCCTCACTAAAACTGAAATGGATGCTAAAATACTTCAGTTATTTGCAATTTTTTTAATAAATCAGTTGTGGGGATGTCCGTCCAGAGTTGTTTACATGTTTAGGCACACAGCTTGTTTGGGGCCGGAGCTGCGTTCATTTTCCGGTCGAAGAATATTGACCTTCGTTGAAATATCTATAGAAATCGCTACAAATGAGATATACAGATAAGAATTTCAGCGATTACGCATACTGACCTGAGCAATAACCGAAACTCTTTCACTGCTATCATATCTCAAAATTGGAGGCAATTTCTAACGATTTCTGGTAGAGACATCATTTGGGCCTAAGCTTGTCCTCGCTTAAAACTCATTCCATTGCACTTAAAAAGTAATGGTAAAGTTCTTGAGCTAGATAGTGCGCTTACCCATGACTCAGACACCAGTTTGACTTCGTTTGCCTTCTTTAATTTGCCAAATTTTTGTAAGAAACAACCAGAGTTGTGGGCGAATTGCAAAAACTTTCCTCGGTCCATATTTTTCTCTACACAGATTCTCCGCTTCAAACAACAAACAGTGAACTTTGACATTGTATCATAAAAGTCTTGCATCACAGAACATTCCTTTTGAACGATTCCATGCGCTTTAGCGAGGCACTCGTGAATTGTATTCACGCATTTCGTTCTTTTCGTTCTTATTTCAATCAATGCAAAACATAAAAAGAACAAAACATTGTTTTGCACTTTTGTTTGTTTGCATTGACTGATTGAACCAAATGCGTGAAAACAATTCACGAGTGCCTCGCTAAGGCGCATGGAATCGTTCTATAGGGATGTTTTGTGATGCAAGACTTTTATGATACAAAGTTCACTGTTTGTTGTTTGAAGCGGATAGACTGTGCAGATAAAAATATGGACCGAGGAAAGTTTTTGCAATTCACCCACAACTGGTCGTTTCCTATAAAAATTTGCTAATGTAAAAAGGCAAACGAAGTCAAACTGGTACCTGAGTCATGGGTAAGTGCATTATTCAGCTCTAGAATTTTACCATTACTTTTTAAGTGCAATGGAATGAGTTCTAAGCGAGGACAAGCTTAGGCCCAAATGATATCTCTACCAGAAATCATTAGAAATTGCCTCCAATTTTGAGATATGATAGCAGTAAAGGAGTTTGGGTTATTGCTGAGGTCAGTATGCATAATTGCTGAAGTTCTTATCTGTATATCTCATTTGTAGCAATTTCTATAGATATTTCAACGAAGGTCAATATTCTTCGACCGGAAAATGAACGCAGCTCCGGCCCCAAACAAGCTATGTGCCTAAACATGTAAACAACTCTGGACGGACATCCCCACAACTGATTTATCAAAAAAAATTGCGAATAACTGAAGTATTCTAGCATCCATTTCAGTTTTAGTGAGGGTACTAGAAAATTTACCTCAAACGACCGATTTTGTCTCCAGGGGCTAGAAAGCGGTGATCTCATTGGCTGACAAGCATGAAATTGGATGATTTCCGCATGCTCTGGCAACCAGTAAGGATTTGAGCCTTATCTTGTTTTGACATGGTTTTTAAGTGTGAACTATGATTATTCGTTTCGTTTTTAAATCTTACTAAGTAATTTCGGAGCCCTTCTATAAATATGTGATTCTCGGCAATAAAAATATAAGAAACACCAGTAAGAGCGACTGTAATGTATATTACTTACAGAACTCAATTTATCTTTTTTTTTTTTTTTTTTCTTTATTCAATGAAAACAATTAAAAGAAACAAACAACAAGATTTATAAACTACGTGCCATCCATAGCGGGAAAGGACATATTGTCAGCGAGTTCCCACTATGGATGACACTTACATTTTCAAATATATAAGATTAAGTTGACTAATACGAACACACACACACAGATACATTCACAGATACTAGTACACACAGATACATTCACACATAGTACTCATACAGATACAGTCACTCACATGTAAAGTACGAATTCTTTGTTTCCAGAGGATGCTAAGTTTCGTAATCTACCAGATCAAATCGCTTGGACGATCTAATGTACTTTATTGTAGCTTCAAGAATCATTCTGTTGATGATATACGAAAATTCAACACTTCCATACAATAGCAGTGAACAAAAGATATCATCCTCAAGGTTTGCTATATCTAGGTTCAGAAATTCTGACAGTTCGCCATGGAGATTCATACGAGAGTTGTTAAACAAAGGGCAGTGCAGGAGGAAATGCTTGTTATCCTCATTTGCTGTACCGCAATTGCAAAGTGGACTTACGGCGTTAAATCTGTGCCTAAACCTGTGCTCATTTAGTGCACTGAACTTCAAGCGCAGTTTTGTTAAGATTCTAATACCCTCAATATCATATATGTTGTAAACACAGTTTTCAGTTGGACGTATCTTGGAGAGCAGTTTTCGCTTGAATTCGGCAATAGACTTGGAGCACCTGGTATCGCTATCCAGTAAATTCCATTCAAAAGGCGCATTACTAAAATATGTATTGGAAAAACGCACAGTCTTGTCAATAAAGGGAGAATACATCCTCTGATTTCTAAGATTATAGCTGGTTTGTCGCTCAGCAGGGATTTCATTGAAGAGATATTCTGGGACCTGTTTATTTTTCAGATTGAAAAAATGACATAAACGACGGTACCATCTTCTACTATAAAGGGTTTCCCATCCCAACTCATTGTAAAGCCTTTGCCTATTTGTACCTCTCCACGCACCAGAGACAGCCAGGGCTGCAGAATACTGGGTTTGTTCCAATTTTTGTGTAAAACCTAGCCGCATTTCTGGGTCATATCTATGATACAATAAATCACCATAGTCAAGGTGAGGCCTCACATATAATTTATAAGATAGATTAAGAACATTTCTGGAGACATACTTTGAAAGATATCGTATCAGACCAATACCTCGTCTCGCCTTTAGGATGGCTGCTCTGATATGACTTTGAAAAGTTAACTTTGAGTCCAATATCATTCCTAAATGCTTGTGTTCATTTTCCCGTTTGATTTCATCATTGCCTAATGTTAAAGGTGGGTGGACAATTCTAGCTCTTTTGGTGGAAAATATGACTTCCTCCGTTTTATCTGCATTAAATTGCATTTTCCACTGCCAAGCCCAGATACGTATTTTTTCTAGATCTCGATTCAATTCTTCAGCGCCAACGATTTCGTTTTCAATTACTGAAAACAAGGAAGTATCATCTGCAAAGAGTTTAACCTCGGAATTCAAGTTATCACAGAGATCATTTATATACACCAGAAAAAATAAAGGACCCAGCACAGATCCTTGGGGTACACCTGCGAGAACATCCTGCCACTCTGAAGTCTTTCCATTCAAAACGACCCTTTGTTTCCGATCTTTTAAAAAGCTGCTAATAAGTGCGAGCATATTACCAGATACTCCGATATATCTGAGCTTATGAATGAGTCCTTCATGCCACACCCTATCAAAAGCCTTAGATAAGTCAAGAAATACTGCACGTGTTTCTTTACTTGGCACATCATCAAAAGCACAATAGATCTTATGGGCTATGAATAGCAACTGATTTATGGTAGAGTCTCCAGGCCGAAAACCTGATTGGTTAGGCGTTAATAACTGATTTGAGCACAAATGATCGTAGATTACATCAAAAAGCTGTTTCTCAAACAATTTCGAAAAAATAGGAAGCAAAGAAATTGGACGATAGTTATTTTTGCATTGCCGACTCCCCTTTTTATGAATTGGAACAACATTTGCTTTCTTCCAAGAAGAAGGGTAGATTCCAGTCTCTATGCACCTCTCAAAGATCATACATAAAGGTTCAATGATTGCATTATCACATAATTTAATCATAGCAACAGAAACGTCATCACACCCATGGGATTTGCTGGAATCCAGAGCTCGAATGTGGTTTAGCACCCTTTCCCTATTGACATTGAAATGCTGTAGAGTTGGGACAGAACTTGCTGCGAAACTGGGTAGCCTACTCGATGTTCCTACTGAGCAACACTGTGCGACGAAGTAGTCATTCAACACATTCGCTTTTGTTTCAAAGTTCACCACGAAAAGCCCATTTTCGAGTAACGGAGGAATATTGGGGTGTTTTTTGTTACCATTTAGCCTTTTTAGTGAGGACCAAAATGTTTTAGTACCTGTATTAGGGTCCGAGAGTTTTCTGCCTAATTTTCGATAGTAATTTTCTTTGGCATCAGCAACCAATTTTGACGTTGACTTACGAACTGCTTTTACGTTCTCCCAGTCCTCTTCCCTTCTACCTTTTTGCACAAATTTCTTATAAACTCTGTGTTTTCGCTTTATTGCACTTTTTACTTCATGGGATATCCAAGGTGGGTCTTTATCATTACACTGGATCACCTTATTGGGTATGTTTTCTTTGAACGTGGACTTCAATATACTATAAAATCTTTCCACCATTTCGTTACATCCCAAATTATGGAAGCAATTTCGCCAATCAATACTTCGTAAAGTGTTTCTGATATTCGAAACATCAGCTTTGGGGTATTCCCAAACTGTCCTTCTATATGGGGGAGGAAGGGGGCTGGCGACATTTAGTTTCCCAAAAATAATTTGGTGCTGGCAGAAGTCATCTAAGGATGGGTTTACACCAGTCTCTACAAAAAAACCAGGTTGGTCTGTTATTATAAGGTCAATACAGGACATACTGTCTCCTCTTATATTCGTGGGTTCGTCAATCAATTGATATAGATTATTAGTTTCAATGAGTTCATCTAAGTCATTCCCCTCAGGTTGTTCAGTGTCCCCATGCCACCATTGGGACGATCTACAATTAAAATCTCCAGTTAATATCAAGGCATGCGGTTTTTCTGTCTTCAGTTTATTGATAACAGACTGTAACTTATCTGTAAACAATGCAAATGTCTCGCTGTCTTGGCTAGGGCTACGATACACAGTTACAAAGAATATTTTCTTGCCACCAAGTTTAACTTCAGTTACGATCATTTCTTGCAACAACTCGAATTCTTTTCTGCGTTTAATGGGCAACCCATCCCGAAAATATATGGAGACACCCCCAATTTTGGTGTTGCTTGGGTGGTCATTGCGGTATATTTCTTTACTATATCCTTCAATACTAATTTCCTCATTGCCAATTGTGCTATTCAACATGGTTTCTGAGAGGGCTATGATATCAAAGTGATGAACTGAATTGTAAGCTTCAAGCAAAGAGATCTTGATTTTATCTCTCGTGCAAATACTGTTCAGATTCCAGTGCAGAAATTTGAAAATCTTATCATGATCGGGTCCAGGATTTGTTTCAATATCCCCGCAAAGCAACAGTTTATTTTTGAATTGAAGATAGCCAAGGAGCACGTAGATTTGCATTGTAAATAGACTAAGTTGGAAGTATCTAACAATTTGTTTCCGATAAACAACGAAATTTACAAAGAAATTTGCCACGCAGGATTTCGTGACAGAAACAATACGGAAGACGCGAAGGATCAAAAGGGGTGTGACAGACATGTAAATGCTAACTGGATCTTGCATATCTAGCACCTTCTCATTGACAAAAATCAATGAATAATAAAAGAAACCGGCGACGATAATAGAAATAGGAATTGTGCAAACTGATGCCCATAGGAATAGGTACAAATAGGCAATAGAGCGGATACAATCTGAGATGATGCAACCAATGGGGAAAACTTTCGCTATTTTGCGCAGGACATGATTCTCACGGGAAGCTATTCCTGCACGCCACTGCTCAACACCTACTGGCATTAAGTGTATCCATCTCCCTGGCCACTCAGAATTTCAATGAACAGCAGCCCATGGAAACAAAGCATCCGTACAATAACAAATGGACGAATACAACAAAACAAATTAAATCTAAATGTAAAACAACATATAACACAAAGTATGGGGTTTGCGTTAATTTTTCCTCTTGGGAAACAGACGGCCATACACCTGGGGATTATGTAAAGCCTGGCAGCTTGGGGCATTTTAGTATATTTCGGGAAAAAATATATTAGTAGTGCTTCGATGAAAATAATCTTGTCCAATATAAGGGACAAAATATTATGAGATATGGGTTTGTTGTAATATCAACATAAACAAGGCCTTTCCAAATTTCATTCAAACACATTTTGCAAAACGAGTGCAGGCCTAACAACTTACTTGGTAGGTGAAGTAAAGGGTCAGAAAGTTAAAAAAACAAAAACAAAAACAAACACCCTTCAATATCGAAGGGGGGGGGGGTACCTGATCCTTACTCATTTTTGTTAAAAAGACATTTTTCGGATATTTATTAGTCCATACCATAGACAGTAAATACTGCACTAAGAACAGAAGGATGCAGTGAGCAGGTCAACGGCTAAGAATCAACATGCTATATGAGCTGCTATTTGAAATAACAGCAGATATAGAGTATCGTCGCCCATTATGGCCGGTCGCCCTCGAAGCATGTATTTCAATTGCCAAAACTCGAAGTTTAGGTTAATTCTTATTAATATATTTGTGTTTAAAGTACCAAATAATAAACAAAGAACAATAATTAAAACATGGGCATAATGGGTGACACCACTCTAGGCTTCAAAATTTGAAATAGCAGGTAATCCTTGCCGTCAAATAACTCACAACAGCCCATACGGCAGGTTAAAAACAAAATCTACGACTAAGTGCAACTAACGTGAAGACTAACCATAGGTTCTCAGTTTGTATTTGATGGGGCTAGCAGGTCCATAAATTCATTTTCAGTCTTAAAAAAGTGAAAACCGTCGTCAAGCTTTGCTGTCAATCTACAGTTCACATCAGCCATTGCAAAACAATCGGTTTTGCCTTTGTCTTTAAGGACATCATTTGCTTTTCCCAGCAGCTTTAACCTCCTGTGTGTCAAATCCATTCGCACTTGAAACTTATTTGTAGCCTTCCTTGCTCTGTATACGGCAGTCCTATGCCTCCAGGTAGTGAATCGCACTATGATTGGACGATACCTTTTCTTAGTGCTTGGGTCTTCCACAACTGATCCAATTCTATGGGCCCTATCAATTGCAAGGTCGGGAATATCCACTTTTAAATCTTGTTTAAACATTTTCTTCACATTTTTTAGGCATTTATCACCTGATTCTCCATCTGATTCATCTTTGAGCTCCACTCCATATATTCGCAGACAAAGCCTTCTTTGATACTGCTCCGCTTCATCTCCACACAGCTCTAGCTTTTCTAGTCGCTCCTCGTGTTCTTGTATCCTTCGTTCGTTCACCTCTATTCGATCTATGTATCTCTCTAATAGAACAACTTTGGCTTCGAGTTCTTGTATCTTATTTTGTTGATCTTGAATGGTTTCGTGTAAAGCAAGAATGCAATCCTTTGTGGCAAGATCTTTTTTCAAATCTGCTAATTTTTCGTCAAAGAGATCTGATATTATTGCACGCAGGGCGTCATGCGAGACTCCTTTGTCCGCCATGTTGATTGCTTCGTCGTCACGCTCCGGGCCTAAAGAATCTTCTTCTTTCCTCGATTTCGTTCTGATTTTCCTTGACATACCACACAACAAATCTTAATTGAGCTATTACTTTCCTTATATTGGATAACAAGTTGATTTAGTTAGCATTCATACAATATATTCCCCAAAAACTGCCAGGTCAGTGCTTACGAGACAAACTCGCGTCTGACGGCCATCAAGCACATGAGGAAAAAAAAATTTATCTCAATTTATCTCAACTTCAGTCAGAGTGCAAAGCTTTTGTGATTGATTTTGATCATACAAAAACCAGCTACCTTGATTTACCATGTTCTCATGTGATATACAGTACACAGACTGTATTTTTTCTAAGAAACTCAGACTCTCAAATCGCCAAAAAATTAAGAAACTCAAACATGTTTGTCTTTATTCTCACTTGTTTCTGTATCATATTATTCGGAAAGTACTTTAGTAATGTCTAAACATTGAAAATGCTAAAAAACATCTTGTTGTGAAGTGTTCAGGGGGAACAGATCAGATAAATTCTAGATACCGTACTTTTGGTACTGGCCCAAATTCTTATGAAAAATATTTCTTACATGTTTCTTATGAAAAAAATATGTGTATACAATGCATGTTTATCTTTTGTCTTTTGGTATGTACCATTTTGTTAATTCATTTCGATTGTTCTGTTATTCTTTCAGTATATGCATCCTAATTGGGGAAGGAATTTTGTGAAGTATCATACTACTTCCATCATAAGTAAACACAGGTCTGCAAGATCCACTTCACCTTACTGAACACAGGCTTTGTGAAGAAATTTGATGCACATTCAACACTGGCAAACTCTGCAAAAGATGATACATCAGAAGGATGCAGCAGGGCACAATATGACTCGCTCGACAATTTGAATACTCTGGAAATGGTTTTGGCAAATCGCAAATCATGTACACATATTTTTTTCATAAGAAACCGCTTATGAGAAACTCAACTCTCAGATCGCCAAAAAATTAAGAAACTCCAGTGCTGGGAAAATATAGCCAGCGAGCAGGCTCCCTCGACTGGCTTACAGAAATTGAATTGAGTAATTTTCAATTTTCTGTTCAACTCAATCTCTGTGAAGAAACTATTTCTTTTGACAATGGAAACTCTGAGTATATTTAATTATATTCATTTGTTTCCTGTTAAAGTCATGTCTAAACATTTAAACGGCTTCAAAAACCTTGTTTTGAATAGTTCATGGGGGTATACAGGTAGTGAACATGAAGATGGTTATGGAAGCTTTAAGAAACTCTGAGTGCTCAATTTCTGATAGTTTTAAGAAGCTTTCAGTACTGGGCCACATTCTTTGTCTCTTATAAAAAATGTCTGTAAGAAACTAAAAATTGTGCCAGTACCTGACTTTTGGACAGCCCCATCCTTTTTGGAAGGAATTTCATTGATGCATTTTCTGGATT
The DNA here is from genome assembly GCA_039566865.1 of Aurelia coerulea. Classification (NCBI taxonomy): domain Eukaryota; kingdom Metazoa; phylum Cnidaria; class Scyphozoa; order Semaeostomeae; family Ulmaridae; genus Aurelia; species Aurelia coerulea. The sequence goes on from CM076950.1 coordinate 14,605,799, forward strand.
TCTTCCTATCACTGGCTTTAGTCCAGCATCAACAAAATTTAAGTTGATGAAAAATATGCTTCCAATAGATAGATGTAACATATTTTCTATAATAAACTGGTTCATAAGAAACTAGTATATAAGATCCCCAAAAACTTTTGGAAACTCTAGCACTATGTCTGAGAAATATATAAGAAACATATACAAATAAGTTAAATAGTTATGGCAAATGTCATTAAACCTTTTATTCTTGAGTAATATAATGTTAACTAATTGTTTATGCTTTGAGCATAATAGAATACTGTCTTTTATTCCTATATTATGCTTAATGTCAAGAAACATTATCTGCAGCAGTGTTACAGACCACACTGATAATTCATGCATTTAAAAACTAAGAAAAAATTAAGAAACTTTCAGCATTAAAATGTGATAATTTTCATGATGAATTAAGACACTTTTACCTTGCGTTGCTTTGGTAATCAGAACAATCATGATTGTTTTGTTTAATATTTTAGCATTGTTTCATTTCAAAGCATTTAGAGCCAGCTGGCTGATTTTGAATGAAATCGTGATTGTTTTTATTGCCAAAGGAACGCAAGGTTAGTACCAGCCTGATCCAAGTTTCTTATAAAAGATATGTCTGGCTGCTGTGAATTATTAAAAGCTCGAAATGTTTGTTCAGAGGTTGTTTGAATGTTCAAATATTAGTCAATTTGGTAGCATGAATAATGAAAACATACAAAGTTAGTAATTAAACAACAATTGGAAATTGCATGTCAATTTGTAAAATAAAACTCTGAAACAAAAGGAATAGATTTTCAACTGATTATTCTTTTGAAAAAGGTAGCACTGCAGCTAGCTTTCTCTTTGATTATCCTGCAGGGTGTGTAAAAGATGACTGTCAATACAAGGCCCCAAAAAGATCACATAGTAGTCAATCTTATCATATTTCATAGTCAACTTTCCTCTCAGACACATCTTAAGATCAGAGAAATCAGAGAGATCCCAGAAAGCAGGAGATGATCTTAAAATGGCTCTGTGTATAGCACTACTTCTGGTGAGCAATAGCAGCACCATGGCGGTGGATTGGGGGGCTTATCCCCTGCTATTCTTCCCAGGATAAATTTGTAAAATTCATCTAAATCCCAGGAGAAAATGTCGAGGAGAGGTGAGATTTTACTGAAGTACTTTCGGTACTTTTATCTTGTAACTTATGGAAAACTACTTGTAACTTGAGAGCAGGCTGAATCACTAAAAACATTTGAATGTTAAAATGTTTAAAGAGTAGAGCCTCGGCGTTTCCCAATTTTTGTTTTGCAGGATTTCCTATCAATTTCTATTGAAAATTCCTGAGATTTTGCAGTAGCATTCGCTTCTTAATGCTGATGGGTGCTTGAAGGGTGTCTTCTAGCTGTAAAGAAGGTGTTTCCTACTGTTTGCTGCGTTTCCTTGTAGCAACAATGAGATAAGACCCAAAATTTTACGTATATCATCCTATCATCCCATGGGTCAAAAAGGGTGTGGTGGCCTGAATGGGGGGGGGGGTTCTTGGCTAAATTTTGGGTAGGGGTCTGCCTTGAGCATATTCAACATCATACTCTTTAGACTAATTTTTACCAAAATGGTACCCTTGGCTAGACCAATAATGTTGACCATTCTCTGGACCAATACTGTCAAAAATGATACCCTTGGCTAGACCGTTGATGGGCCAAAATGCAAAAAAAGTATACCCTTGGCTAGACTAGAAGTCCGAAAAAGTATACTCTTTGTTGCGGCACATCCCCAGGTACCTTTACAGTGGAAGAACCCCCCCCCCATGCCTGAAAATATTTACAAAACAACTGATGCCTGTTCTAATTTCAAACCGTACCAATTAACGTTATCTTTGTCCCCTTCTGATGACGCCCCTGGCTCTCTGAGGAAGACATACATCAATTAGCATAGTCCTATGACCAATCCAATATATCCTTTTACCTCCATAGTAAGTGACTGCATTTGATCTTTCATCAAAAAGATATCACAGGTTATATAACCAAAAAACTGCAGAGTTTTTTTTCTTGCAGTTGGTCATGTCTTTTTCACAAGCTGCTCTTTCTTCTACTCTCCCAAGCTCTCTGGTCATAACAAGGGCAATAAAGAGAGAATGTGTAGATTGTTAGGCCCAAATGCTGCCATGTATCTGTCAGTCTGTGCTTGTTTGCACGAGGAATTGTTCATCCCTTACAGGCAGTACCTTTAAAAACTTCCCATGGCATTTACTGTCTTCGCAGCTTTGTACAATAAATGTGCAAACATTTAGAATTTTGGTGATGATATGCAAAGCGATTTGCCAAAAAAGCCAGTTCACCGTGCTACAAGCATATTGCGACCTTGCATTTATCCTAATAGAGCATCCACTTGATAGGATCGCAGTTCTTCGTTGTTTTTTAAAACTGTCTTCGAAGCCTCGATTGCTCTCCGTTGCAAAATTCAAAGTTCTGCTGCAACCTACTTTCTGCCATTTTGTTTGTTGCTCAGTCAGTGAACAGAAGTGCGCAACGTGCAACACAACACCCTGATCTCCTCTTCATTGTGGCTTGCCTATTGTATTCTTTTGTTTCTAAGAGCTCAATGATTGGCTCACATCCACATCAAAAGTACCGACAGATTTCCAAATGTGGGACGCTTCGGATCAAATTACTCATTAACTAGAAGTAACGAACCGTTAATGAGTGCGCGCATCCCTTTTTCAAATTTTAGTTGCCATAAATCCAGGAACCATATATGCAGCAATCAAAGTTGACCAGAAATCCTTCATAGAAGACAAATTGAACTCTATAATTGTTTTCAAGATAGAAATGTGGCTTTGAAATTTGTTTTCGGATTCTTGTGACATCCAGTGATTCTCTCTTGATTCTTCATAATTTTATTACTTTTGCCAGATTCTTGTAGTTTTATGAGAAATTGCAACTTTTCTGCAATTGAAAGAAAGTTCTACGAAGAAAATCATCCATTTGCCCCTTGCACCCTTTAGTTGATTTGATGAAAGCATTAGACTGGATCCAATTCCCAGAAACTATGAAGCAAGGAGCATTTTGGGGTAGAAGCTGGGATCCAGTTGATTTAGGGTATTTCGACCATGCTGATTTCGAATTTAGCGGATCCCAAGCGAAATTCGCGCATTTAAGGGCTTAATTTGCATATTCAAAATGGCTGCCAGCCAAAATCTTCAAAATGCCATCCAGACAACCCCTGGCACTGCATTTGACTAGGAGATTCGTCAGTATTGTAGATATGAGAACAAAAATTTGGTGCAACGGTGTACAGTAACAATATTTACACAATAGGGCACTTTTTGAATGTCCATTACATCAATGACGTCATTACGATATCATAATTGATGAAAATGGCAGTATTTGCTTGCTATTATCAATTGATAAGTTTTCATTTCATAATTACTTTTATGCTACGCCTAGAAAGTATCGAAGAGGATCAAAACGTAGAAATTAGCAATATAATGTTTATCTACGCTCATTATTTATATCGCTTATTCATGATTTATTTAACAGTTTGTCATTGTTTCATTTAAACCCCTAATTACTGATTCAAATGCTCTAAAATTCTTTAAAATCATTCACAACGACAAAGAGAACAAAATTTGGCCATTAAAGTTTGTCTAAGACATTTGTTATCATTTGCATGACGTCATAAACTTTGATGACGTCATTAACTTCAAAATTGCTGACGTCATTAAAAATAGAATTGTATATCATCTGAAAGCTCACATCGAGAGCTGTTAAATGGTGGTATTCTCGATGAGCTTTGCTGAGCATGCTGAACATGCTGTACAATTTGCAACTGTACTGGCCTTGCGCAAATTGACACCGACTTTTAGACTAAAAATTCTTAAGCATTCTTCAGAACATTTATAATTTCATAGAAAGACCTCATTTCTAATTTTACAGTCCTCCATACTTGTCAAGCATTCTTGAGAATTCTTATCATGTTAATATCTGTAAGGCCCATAGTGTGAAGCATAACCCTAACTTAAGACTTAAAAGAGCGTCGTCCAGGTCTAAATCTAGCAAACCAAACTATATGAGATTTGAGATTCATGAAATTCAAGAATCCTTTTTTCATGCAGCAGCTCTCGGTCAGCAACAAGGTTTAAATGTTGTCATGCACAAACTGATGCTGTCTGACACAGAGCAGGTGCAGAGCGCTTAACGTCTAACGTTTGCGCCTTTGTGAAGTCGCAGGAAGTTCAAATGACGAGGAGGAGACGGCTTAAAGGTTGATCGCAATGTCGTCATGCGGTTGATCAATGCACAGGTAACGGCGTATGATTGTACAATTGATGAAATAAAATGTTATATACGACCTTCGTTTCCTATGATTGTACAATTGATGAAATAAATTGTTATATACGACCTTCGTTTCCTTTCTTATCGTCAATCATCTTCTCACTCTCTCTCTTGTGATGTCTTCTCGTCTCCACCAAAAATATTAGGCCCATCCAAAGAAAAACTTTTCTTTGGATGGGCCTAATATTTTTGGTGGAGACGAGAAGACATCACAAGAGAGAGAGTGAGAAGATGATTGACGATAAGAAAGGAAACGAAGGTCGTATATAACAATTTATTTCATCAATTGTACAATCATAGGAAACGAAGGTCGTATATAACATTTTATTTCATCAATTGTACAATCATACGCCGTTACCTGTGATCAATGCCTATGAAGGTGGCCGTGAAGTTGATCTTAAGAATGTGCTTTCTCACAAATTGATGCCAGTTCCTCTATTTCTAGGATTCTCTTCAGACTTGAAACAAATCTGTCTTTATTGAATCAATTGTCCTGAGAGTATCGATTGGAATTGGATATCAGCGTCATCGATTGTCAGGCTCTAGTGGTGTCATTAGGCAAACGGAACGGTTGCTCTTCGTTTTTTGACCGCTATAGACATTGTCAATCAAAGCTAGTATTAGACTAGCAGGACGAAAAGTAGCAGGCCCATTCGACGAGTTCTAGAAAGCAGTTTGGTATCTCTTCTGAAATGCATGTCAAACTTCTTGGCATTAACAGAAAGCAAAGCAGATCTTTCCTGCAGATGATTCCTGTCCGAAGAATTGATTCGCCTTGCCCAGTCATGAAAATGCTACACAGGTACCTTGTCTCTGAGCGCAGACCATAAAGAAGCAGACGCCAAACTTGCCCTTCGTGCTATCAATGCCACCTGTGATACAGTAGTAGTTGCTGCTAGAGATACAGATATGCTCGTTATTCTCGTGTCACACAGTAAAAGAATGCTATGCAATGATCCTTGGATGATGTCTGGAACGTCAAAGAAAAAATATATATTCCAGTCACAGATATTCTTCACGTCTTGCCGGAAGGATCTGTAAGAGCACTCTTTCCTTTTCACACTAATGGAAACAAGCTGGGTTACCGGTTCAAGATTTACCATCTCCTACAGATTTCTAATGGGAGCTTTCTGGTGGTCGATTAGAAGCCATCCCTACTGCTTTCTTTGCCACGTTTACGGTGCAGGTCACATCAACACTACAAATAAAAGCATTGCCTCCGACCATCGATGCGGCACACCTTCACATGAGACATAATGGAAGAGCACATTTCCAAGCAATGATATGGAAACAAGCTGGGCTACCGGTTCAAGATTTACCATCTGCTACAGATTTCGGATGGGAGCTTTCTGCTGATCGATTAGAAGCCATCCCTATTGCTTCTCTAGAAGTGATCTTCAGTGGATGTAGCACACAATGCAGTGACAAATGCTGTAGATGTAAAGAGGCAAAGCTACCGTACACAGCTTTATGTAAGTGCAAAAGTGCTACAGAAGATGACACCTTTTTGAACAATGAGCATTGATGTACTTAACCAACTGGTATGTAAAAGTATTTTCAAGTAGATCTCATATAGCTTGATTTGCTTTGAGATTTAGACCTGACGCTCTTTCAAGTCTTAAGTTAGGGTTGCGCTTCTCATTACAGCCTACAGGCCTTGCAGATATTACAGGACAAGAATTCTTAACAAGTAAGTATCACTAAAATAGAATTGAGGTCTTTCCATGAAAGTACAAATGCTCTCAAGAATGCTCAAGAATTCTTAGTCTAAAAGTCGGTGTCAATTTGCGCAAGGCCAGCGAAGTTGCAACTTGTACAGCATGTTCAGCATGCTCAGCAAAGCTCATCGAGAAAACCACCATTCAACAGCTCTCGATGTGAGCTTTCAGATGGTATACAATTCTATTTATTTGAATGACGTCAGAAATGTTAAAGTTAATGACGTCATCAAAGTTTATGACGTCATGTAAATGATAACAAAGGTCTTAGACAAACTTTAATGACCAAATTTCGTTCTCTTGATCGTTGTGAATGATTTTAAAGAATTTTAGAGCATTTGAATCAGTAATTAGGGGTTTAAATGAAACAATGACAAACTGTTAAATAAATCATGAATAAGCGATATAACTAATGACCTTAGATAAACAGTCTATTGCTTATGATGCTTTTTGATACATTCTAGAGGTATCATAAGAGGAATTATAAAATAAAAGCTTAAATATTGCAAATAGTAAGAGAATACTGCCATTTTCATCAACTATGACATCGTAATGACGTCATTGATGTAATGAACATTCAAAAAGTGCCATTTTGTGTAAATATTGTTACTGTACACCGTTGCACCAAATTTTTGTCCTCATATCTACAATATTGACGAATCTCCTAGTCAAATGCAGTGCCAGGGGTTGTCTTGATGACATTTTGAAGATTTTGGCTGGCAGCCATTTTGAATATGCAAATTAAGCCCTTAAATGCGCGAATTTCGCTTGGGATCCGCTAAATTCGAAATCAGCATGGTCCAAATACCCTAAAACAACTAGATCCCAGCTTCTACCCCAAAATGCCTCTTGATTTCTTTTCAAGATCCATTTGAGAGAAATGGATCCAGTCTACATGGAAGTGAGTAACTTTCAACAATTTCATAAATGCTGAATTGGGGCCAAACCAAAGAACTGGCGTAAACAACCTTTATTTATGCAGTTCTATTTGGCAAAGTGATAAAACTTTATGATGAAAAAACCCCAGAGCAAAACCAAATGAATTGTTGTTTTTGTCATTGCAAATATGATAGGTATCTATACAGTATTGGTATCTCAGATACCAGCACTGTTCATTGATGCAATATTGATTGTCTGCTGTACAGTACAAATAATGTAGGGCTGAACTGCACACCCTGAATATTGCAGGCCAGGCAAAGCACAGGTAAAAGAGTAATAAGATACGCCATGTATTGTTGCATTAAATCCTCAGTACAATTCTGCAATACAGGTAATCGCAACTCCATGTAATGTCTTGTATGTGAAATTCAACATATATAGTGTGGCATCGTACATAATTAACTGCGTCTAGGGTAATGCTACAGTTATGAAATCTTGCATGTAATGCATCATTTTGAAAATACTCCATGCACATCTGTAAGGCTTGTAACCAATTATGCAACAAAGCATAGTTCTTCAAACACTCTAGCAAATACAGTAAACAAAATGTCCAAATAATGCAATTGATATGTTTTTCCATGAACCAATTTCTTGTGGTTCGACCACGTCTGTAAGATTCTAACAGCCATCATGTATCTTTCTTTGATGCCATGTCATAAATCAGCTTTTAGCAGGCCATTTCTCTCTGGTGTGTCTCAACAATGCATATTCTTTTCCAAAAGCACTCCAAAATGGGCATCCTTAAATATCATCAATCATCAAATAGCAATCTAAAACAACAAAGCAATTAATTGGAATTATGCATTAGCAAAATATTTTGTTGATGCTTCAAACAATTTAGCAAACATGAACTGGGAAATACTTTGCTAGGAGAAGTTTTCCAGGCACTGAAAAAGATGCCAGAAGAAGAGAAGATGGCAGTCACACTTCAGCAAACTTGCCATAACCATGGTAGATATTTTTAAATCTGCACATTTATGTGCTCGTCTACTGTCAATGTTTACTGCACAAAGTTAAACTTCTCCTCCCGATCTTACCTGGCTAAGACCATTCCGCTCGAAGACCACGCATTTCAGATCATACCGTGGATATTTTGTCTCTATATTCATAATATCAGGCCTACTACGTACGTGTAAGCATACCTTCCTGGCCTATTGGCCTAAAATGTACGATAAAGCCCCAAAACATCGCTGTTGAGCTAATGTCAAATTTGCCACAGAGGAAATAGCAAGATAAACACGTACTTTAGCCAACAATGCTGCAAAAGGTTTATCTTGGATGGAAAAAACTGTCAAAATTCGGAGCGTAAAAAGGAAAACTTACCTCGTCGTCTTGTTGTGTCCGCTGCTAGAATCACTGATTCTCGTGCTGATTCTATGGTTTGTGATATAAATGTCATCTCTTAGGAGTTTATTTCTATGTCATACTTCAGGAGTGTTCGGTACAGAAGCCAACGTTTCAGAAGACAATGAGCCTGAACGTTTTGTTGTAAAATATATGACACGATAGCATCTCAAAATCAAGATGTGATAATCACGGATGCCATAGGGATCCTGTTCCCAAAGACAATGGAAATTTGATTGATTTGCCCAACCTGGTTCCGAGGGCCAGTTTCCTGGCGTAGACTCCTTTTTGGGGCATGGGGACGAGGTTGTGATTTGCCAAGATCAGGAAGCTGCGGTAACCTATACCAGCGGTAATGACGCGAAAAACAAAACAAATATGCGTGGACAGCAAAGGAAAACTCACTACCTCGCAATTAGTAAGCACGCTCCTTCGTCGCGCGCAATTATTCATGAGGGCCGCAGTTCAACAAGTCTGTTTTGCAATATACTTTCCGGTAGACTTATTACAGTTGACAAAACAGATTTGGGGCAAGTCTAGGAAAATAGGGGATGATATCGTAAAAATTAGATATCTACGTGTTGGATTTATGCTAATTTCCCAGCCCGCCATCTATGTTTATTTACAATCTAGCAGCCGCAAACAATGGAGAGCAACGACAACAGCTCAAGGTGAAGTCAAAATTATACCCCCGTCCTTAGCCTATGTTAGGATTGATTACTTGATGATTGGTTTGATGTACCAGGGGGTCAGTTTATGATTGATTGGGGCAAAATTCTCGTTGTTTTGAAGTAAGTCGCAAATTTCTTGTGAGATTGATTTCACGTTTGTATTCCCTTTATGGCAAATTGATCATTGAGCAAAGGAATTTTTTACATTTTACGGAATGATTTTTTACTTCAGGGTAACCCTCACTGCGTTCAGAAAATATTACTCGCTCGATGTTACTCGCAGTGACACACGGGACCTACGTCGGGCGGCAAGTTTTAATCCATCGAAGGGTTGGTTGAGAGAGCAGAAACTCCAGGCTTTACAAGAGATTTTCATTGCCCAGAATTATATAGTTTGATTTCTTTACAACATTGGTTTGCGATTAATAAACTGGGTTAACTCCGCAGGTTCATTGTGTGTATAAACTGTTTTGTTTTCGTTTTGGTTTGCTCTCTGTATTTCAACGTAAGCTCTTTCCGTGTGACCTTCACCTATGCTCGTTGTTGTTGCTGCTATGGTTTCAGCTGTAGTCAGTTCTAGAATTAAGGAAGGAGCGTTCGTAATAATTCTGATTTCATCATTGCCTCGGTTTCGAAGGATATCTGCGCGCGCATGCTCTTGATTAGACTCAATACAACGTCCCAGTTACAACAACAACATTTTTATAATTGAATTGAATTATCATTGCTCTAGCTGAGACTTATGACCTAAGGTCCTAAATACTGGCCCAAAATGGCCGCCGGTAGCACCTTTTTTGTCGCACCAATGAGAGATCAGAATTTCATGGTGAAACAAAAGCGATTGTATAACAAGCCAATCAGAACCTTCCATTGATAGTGACGCTCAGAACGACAGTTTTCGGTAAATTCTGACTTGAATTTTCGGAGTATGACAAATCATTCGGTTTTATCCTCGGTCATTCGGTCGGCCTGGCAAGTTGATTTACATAAAATGGAGGAACAAATTATTGATGCCATCGAAGGACAGTTCAATGTGAAAATACGAGATTTTCAGAGGGCAGTTTACGAAAGTGTTTTTGTTTCTCAACTTATTTTCATTCGATTATCTTTATCTAGCTATACATATTTACAATATATACAACTAATCCAAATCGAACATACAAATATATAAATTAAGAAATTAAGAAATTAAGAGATAAGTTAAATAAGTTAAATATTCAAGACATATATGGGCAAGGTTTACTAAAGATGAACACAAGAAATAGACGACTTGGAGTGAGTTCTTCAAACTTTTCTTTTACTCTTCTCTACTCTTGACGCGTTTCGACGCTATGGTCATCGTCAGAAGAATGAGTATTTTTACAATGGTATGCCCCTTTTATAGCCTTTTTTCAGTCACGTGATTTAGAAGGGGTCACGTGATGCAAAATTGGGGTCACGTGATGCCGAATATGGCGTCATATGAATCCTTGATTGAGTTTTAAAGTTACGTTTTATGTGTAGAAAATGATAGGCCACAGGGAAACAAAGTATTGCATAAATGAGCGAACGGTGCCTGGTCATGGGTAAGTGCATTATTCAGCTCTGGAATTTTACCATAACTTTTTAAGTGCAATGGAATGAGTTTTAAGCGAGGACAAGTTTAGGCCCAAACGATATCTCTGCCAGAAATCATTAGAAATTGCCTCCAATTTTGAGATATGATAGCAGTGAAGGAGTTTGGGTTATTGCTCAGGTCAGTATGCATAATTGCTGAAAGTCTTATCTGTATATCTCATTTGTAGCGATTTCTATAGATATTTCAACGAAGGTAAATTTTCTTCGACCGGAAAATGAACGCAGCTCCGGCCCGAAACAAGCTTTGTGCCTAAACATGTAAACAACTCTGGACGGACATCCCCACAACTGATTTGTTAAAAACAATTGCAAATAACTGAAGTATTTTAGCATCCATTTCAGTTTTAGTGAGGGTACTAGAAAATTTACCTCAAACGACCGATTTTGTCTCCAGGGGCTAGAAAGCGGTGATCTCATTGGCTGACAAGCATGAAATTGGGTGATTTCCGCATGCTTTGGCAACCAGTAAGGATTCGAGTCTTATCTTATTCTCACCGGTTCCTTGAGATTGCTTGAGATGCTTGGGGTGAGCAGTTTCGTAGCCCCTAGGGAATAGATCAGTATACCGGAAAATTCCGAGCTCGTGTCAGTCTTCTTTGTCAGCAAAAAGCAGTGCACAATAATAAAATCGACTCATCACTCCTCCCTCGGCGACGGTTCGCACGATGATCCTACTTTCCTTCCAGACAGCGTACTTTCCTTCGCTCTCTCCATATATATGTGGTCTGGAGAAAAGGGGGACGGATCCGGTGAGAATAAATTTGTAGTCATTGACTTTTGCTACCTGTGGTATCGTCCCTGTAGTGATGTATAGTCGTATAGTAGGGGTATAGTAATTAGAAAGTATAGCAGGATGTAGATATAACATGTATTGCAACATTTTGTACGATTATGAAAAAAGTTAAATTAAACAAACTTTGGTGTACTCCCATAAGATAATACTTTTCTATTGGTGCCAATTTTCAAACAGCAAATACCGAGCAAGATGAATCTAACATACTTTTGGTATAGACCAGAAAGCTTTAATTGTGGATCCTCTATCAATTCTTTGTAACTCTTATTCTCTGTTTTGCCCTCAAGTGTTCCACTGCAATAAAAACATCATAAAATGATTCACAAGTTAAGCAGTGCATGAAATTTAAAATGCCTAAGCATGGATCAAGCTAGTCAGAACTCAGCTCTTAAGAAATTTAACGTCTCAAAATAGTGGTACCCGTTTTCACTGGATAAAGGAACAAACGATAAGGACTTTCCAAGTGCCTCTGAATGCACATACCTTGCTTTTAAAAATCGTCCACCATACACCACAGAGACAAGCCTGATGAAAGTTTGCAACTTCAAAGTTTAGAGAGCATCTGCAACCAGAGGTTTTGAAAAAGGAAAAACTATGATTCGATTGTACAGGCATTTTGCAACGGAAATTTCAAATTTTTAGTTTTGAAAATAATTATGCTTTGAGATGTTTCAATTGTTCTTGAAACTACGATTCTTTTGAGGAATACATCACGACATTACATGCCATTCGAAATGTTAACCGTACCAAAGAAAAGTAGCACATACTATTTTGGAGATGTGGCTTGAGTCTATTATTCTTCCCACATTTGTTCTCTTTTTGTGTAATGAGGGTTGTGGCTACACATCTAAAATCTACTTAAAGGCGATGTATCCATGTAAGTACAGCCGCGTACACATTCTGTCAAAATATGCTGACACGATGCTGATGGGGAGCTTCAAAGAGCGTGCTGTGATTGGTAGAATTTAACTGATCACAACATAGGTTCCAAATCTTTAAAAAGGTTGGTGTAAAATTCGATGACTTATTTCTTTAAACTGGATGGCTTTAAAGAAACTTTTGCTTTTTGCTATGATTCTGCCGTTGGACTCTTCTGAAATCTTAAACATTTTCAGAATTTGATTGTTTTTCTTCTTTTTCGAGAATTCAAGAAAAAAATTCAACAAAATTTAAAACCATCGTAATTTCTAAACTGTTTGATGTAGCATGAAATAATTTCCAACAAAGGCTTAGTTTATGGATGTCTACAATATAGTATCAAGCGAAACTCTGTCACTTCTGTGGTTTCTGATTCAGAAATTTGATGACGTCACATACTCAAATGAGCTTAAATATGAAATACGCTGTAATTTCAAAACAATTTCAAAACTTCCCAATAGTCCAACGGTAGAATTACAGATAGGTAGCTAAAGTTTCTTTTACGCCATTCAGTAAGATGAAATAGGTCATAGAATTTTACACCCACCTTTTTACGCTGATTTAAAGATTTGAAACCTATTTCAGTTTCAGTTTCATATAATTTAAATTCCACTACATACAATTTATAGTCCTAACTACTAACTATACTAGATATAACAACAGTCAGCGAGTGTTGCCGATTACTATTTGTACCAAATGCAACTGTAGCGAGGTTAATTTTTATAGAAATTAATTGAATGATTATCGCTAAGGAAACGTGTATTATGTTTGAATTTACAGTTTGGTAATGGTTCAAAAGGTAAATGATTTAGAATATTGAGTTACTCTCCTTCGCCGATTTCTAGTTCATGAGTCCAAGGCTCTTGGTTCCGTAGTTCTGTAGTCCATGGTTCTGTGGTCCGTAATATTGAGTTCTGTTCTGTCTACATAGTCATACAGTAAAAACCAGACCCTAGGACCCTAGGACCATTAAGTACCAATGTGTGATAGGACCCTTAACACCGAAGGGTCATCACCCTCAAGAGAGAACAGAATATCACCATTTCCTCATATGATACTACTATTTCCGCTGTTTTTATTACATCAGATGAAATCAAGAGGTACATTTAGAGAAATTCTTCTATACCGCTAAGTGGGAATTTATTACAAAATGATAATAATAATGATTCCACATGGATGTTTACTACACCTAGCCTGCGTGCAGCCTCAACTCCTCCTACTGCACCCAGTTACCAAACGAATAGCCTGCGTGCATTTGAGGCTGCACGCAGGCTACCAAACGAATGGTTTGCATCCAAACCACAAAAAAGTTGAATTGTTTATGTAGTTTGGAAAGGATTTACAACAAAAAGAAAGTTATTTGAACCCTTCTGTGATTTGGCAGGTATTTGTATTTCAGAAGTAAAAGAAATATTTCAACTTCAAAAGGTCGCTTGGAATTCTCTATTTGTTTTCTGAGGTTCCTTCATAAAAGAAACCCTAGAAAACCAAATCAGGTTTCTAAGGAACTTTTTGAAGTTGAAACAACACCCTTTCAAAGAATAATTCCACGTCAATGAAGCAAAGCGGCAATAGAATTTAATTGAAATTTAGAACAGAGAGCAATAATGGCATCATTCCACCGTAAAGAATCATTTGTTTTCTTACTGTTTTCTTCAGCATGAACACCATGGAGACATGAAATTTGTCCAGGATGAGCAATGAAAACGGGTGGAAACGTTTCACTGATGAAAAGCACTGTAAAATATGAAGCCTTTTGTAACGTGCAAAGACTTTAGTCGTTGTTGATCCGGGAATAATGCCCCTTTGGGATTCTTATTGTGCAGAAACTTTAACATTTCTGGTATGAACCTTTATTATTGTCTGGGGAATGCGCAGCATATTTCAGAACCGTGCATGCGTACATTTGAGCCTGATTTAGCCTCGTGCATGCGTGGCAATTTTGTTGTTGTTTTTGCATTGCAAGGTACAAAGTCCAGAGTTTAGCAGCTATAAAACCAGCGTCGGGTTTATCATTGTGAATGTGAAGGCGGAGTTGGGAGAGAAATAGGCTGTGATGGCAATGGAGGCCAAGATGACCTAAAAAGAATGGACACCAAATTGAGTAGTTACAAGGACGAATAGTTTCAAACTGTAATAACCATACGATTCTAAAGCTCTTGGTTACAAGGGGTAGTCTAAACGCGTACTGAATGAACTTCGCTACCATCAAGACCAGTGTGATATTTCTGCTGTGTTTTCTGGTGTTGGGGTGCTTGGTAACATTCATGGTGCGCGTTTAGACTACCCCTTGTAACCAAGAGCTTTAGAATCGTATGGTTATTACAGTTCCAGCCAGACAGCCTGTATTCCCAATCGGCGAGATTAGATGCACTTCCGGACAGATCAAATTCCCAATCGGCGAGATTAGATGCACATCCGGACAGATCACATTCCCAATCGGCGAGATTTGATGCACATCCGGACAGATCAAATTCCCAATCGGCGAGATTAGATGCACTTCCGGACAGATCAAATTCCCAATCGGCGAGATATGATGCACATCCGGACAGATCAAATTCCCAATCGGCGAGATTAGATGCACTTCCGGACAGATCAAATTCCCAATCGGCGAGATATGATGCACATCCGGACAGATCACATTCCCAATCGGCGAGATATGATGCACATCCGGACAGATCAAATTCCCAATCGGCGAGATTAGGTGCACTTCCGGTCAGATCACATTCCCAATCGGCGAGATTAGATGCCCTTCCGGACAAATCAAATTCCCAATTGGTGAGATATGATGCACTTCCGGACAGATCAAATTCCCAATCGGCGAGATTAGATGCACTTCCGGACAGATCAAATCCCCAATCGGCGAGATTAGATGCACTTCCGGACAGATCACATTCCCAATCGGCGAGATATGATGCACTTCCGGACAGATCAAATTCCCAATCGCCGAGGTTAGGTGCACTTCAGGACAGACCACATTCCCAATCGGCGAGATTAAGTGCACTTCCGGACAGATCACATTTCCAGTCGGCGAGATTCGATGCACTTCCGGACAGATCAAATTCCCAGCTGGACAGATCACATTTCCAGCCGGACAAATCACATTATCAGCCCAGACCCCCTGAATCACATGAATCCGGACATTTCCAATCAGCGAGATTCGATGCACTTCCGGACAGATCACATTTCCAGTCGGCGAGATTCGATGCACTTCTGGACAGATCAAATTCCCAGCCGGACAGATCACATTTCCAGCCGGACAAATCACATTATCTGCCCAGACCCCCTGAATCGCATGAATCCTCAGATTATGGTGCTGAATATATGAAGACGATGAAAAATTTAGCAGCTGCAACATTGTTACCAAAGCCAGAACTTATTCAATTTGATGGTAACCCCTTACGCTATTTCATCTTTATGAAATCCTTCGAGAACAACGTCGAGAAAGATACAAGCGACCCAGGTAGAAGATTGCAACTACTTATTCAATACTGCACAGGGAAAGCAAAGGGAGTGATTGAAAACTGCATTCTTCTGAATCCGGAAGAAGGTTACATGGAAGCCAAAAGGTTGCTTGCAGAGAGATTTGGCAGCAAATACAAAGTTACAAATTCCTGGATCAGTAAAATCTCAAATGGACCAGTTATCAAAGCCAATGATCGTGAAGCATTACTGGGATTAGCTGATGACTTGCAGAACTGTGAAATCACGCTGAAAGCTACGGGCAGACTTAACCAAGTTAATAACGAGGACAGATTAGTAAAGATATTGGAACGTTGTCCTGGGTTCGTAAAAGCAAGGTGGCAGTCCAGAGTCCAAGAAATCAGAAGTGAAGACAGAGATCCCAACATTGAAGATGTACATACGTTGGTGCGACGTGTAGCTATCGAGAAAAAGGATCCAGTGTTTGGAGCAATTATGGATGTTGGAGTCAAAGATGGTGCAACAAGGAGTATGCGGAACAGACCGGACACAGTAAGGACCAGAGGAGCAAGTCAGCACAACATGAATTTCAGCATTCAGGCAGTAAATCCTAAGAGCACAGGAAGTGATACGAAAATTAGATGTCATCTGTGTGACAAGGAACATAAGTTGGAAAATTGTGAAGAGTTCAGGAAAAAGAGTGGTGATGAACAATTCAAATTTGTACGTTCAAAGAAGCTGTGTGACAACTGCCTTTCATCTTATCACTTTTCTGCTGGATGTAGACGCTGGAAAGCATGCAAGATTCCTGATTGTAATATGAAACGAAAGCACCTTACTATCCTACATGAAGCAATCGTGGCATACGAAAAGAAGCGCAGTGAACAGTCAGGATCGTCAAGCAGGCAACAACAACCAAGGAGTAATACCAGGCAGGAAGAACGAAAGCCATTTGTTGGATTGATGAGTCATACTGGGGCCGGATGCAGCCTATCAGTTGTGCCAGTAAAAGTCAAGGGTAATTGTGGAAAGAAGGAAGTAACAACGTATGCTCTTTTGGACAATGGCTCCACCGCATCCTTTTGCACTAAAGACCTTCTTCGTGAGCTTGGTGTTGCAACTACGAAATGTCACCTGTCATTGGCAACAGTCAGCAATGTAGTAGAGAACTGTGAAGGTACAATGGCCAGCTTGAGAATAACAAATCTGGAAGAGAATGTGTTCGTTGAAATTCCACAAGCATTTGCCATGAACACTCTGAATATATCACGAGATGCCATTGCAAAACAAGAAGACGTTGAACGCTGGTCTCATCTTCAAGACATCAAGCTTCCCAGAGAGCTCAAAGATGCGAAGATCAGTCTCCTTATTGGTGTTAATATTCCAGAAGCGTTGGAACCCGAAGAAGTTCGCAGAGGAGAGAATGGTGGACCGTATGCAGTCAAAACAAAGTTTGGCTGGACGGTGAATGGCCCACTTACTCGATCAAGAGAGAATGGCAAACAGTGTTTTCTTTCAAATGCAGCATATTCTGATGACCCTTTGAGTGAACAGCTGAGACAGTATTTCAATCATGACTTCGATGATTCTGCCGATGACAAGAAAATGATGTCAGCTGAAGATAAACAAGCTCTATCAGTGTTTGAAGACACAGTCAGATTTGTGAATGGCCATTATCACCTTGCAATACCTTGGAGAAGTTCTCAGCCATGTCTCCCAAATAATCGCAGCATTGCAGAACACCGATTGACATATCTAGGAAGAAAGCTATCCCGAAATCCAGACCTCCACAGTAAATACAAAGCATTCATTGATGATCTGAAAGTCAGAGGATATGCTCAGACAGTTCCCAAGTCGCAGCTCAATGGCAGTAGTGGCACAGTATGGTATTTGCCTCATCACAATATCATAAACCCAACGAAACCTGACAAGACACGAGTAGTATTTGATTGTGCAGCAAAGTACCATGGCACATCATTGAATGAAAACGTCCTTCAAGGCCCGGACCTGACCAATTCCCTCATTGGTGTGCTTATCAGATTCCGTCAGGAGACAGTTGCGCTCATTGCTGATATCGAAGCAATGTTCCATCAAGTACGTGTGGATTTAAAGGATGTTGATGCATTGAGATTTCTTTGGTTCAGTAATGGTGACCTAACTCAAGAGCCAGAAGAGCTTCAAATGATGGTACACTTGTTTGGTGGTGTGTGGTCTCCAAGCTGCTCAGCCTTTGCCTTGAAAAGAACTGCAGACGATAACAAGTCAAGATTTGAATCTGATGTCATCAACACTGTCAAGCATAATTTTTATGTTGATGATTTGTTGAAATCCGTGAAGTGCTGTGAGGAGGCGGTTAGAATGTATGGAAAGCTAAAAGAGCTCATGTCCCTCGGTGGCTTTAATCTAACCAAATGGATTAGCAACAAGCGTGAAGTGATAGATGCGATACCAGAATCAGAACTTTCAAAAGAGTTAAAGAACATTGATTACCAAAAGGATACATTGCCAGTTGAAAGAGCTTTAGGGGTATATTGGAATGTGGAAACAGACAAATTTCAATACAACGTCTGCATCAGAGAAAAACCTGCCACCAGAAGAGGTATTCTTAGTGTGATTTCTTCTATTTACGATCCTCTTGGTATGGCTGCACCATTCATCCTAAATGCGAAGTTGATTCTGCAAAAGTTGTGCCGAGAAAGAATAGGATGGGATGACGAGATCCCAGAGAAGGAATTCAAGAACTGGAGAAAGTGGCTCGATGAATTGGAAACGCTTAAAGAATTCGAAGTGGACAGATGCTTCAAACCTGAAAACTTTGGTGACGTCGTGAAGACTGAGCTTCATAATTTTGCAGATGCATCAGAGGTTGGATTTGGAGCAGTGTCGTTTTTAAGGTCAATCAAAAATCGAGGGGAAGTTCATTGCTCATTCGTTCTTGGTAAAGCAAGATTGTCGCCAATGAAGCCAATGACAATTCCGAGGTTGGAACTATCTGCCGCAACCGTAGCTGTCAGATTGGACAGATTGATCAAAAGGGAACTAGAAATACATGTTGACGAGTCACTGTTCTGGACTGATAGTACTTCAGTGCTGAAATATATCAACAAACGTTTCCAGACCTTCGTAGCCAACAGAATTGCCATCATTCATGATAACTCAGACCCATCTCAGTGGAACTACGTCGAAACAAGGATCAACCCAGCAGATGATGCTTCAAGAGGACTTTCTGCAAGAGATCTTGTTTCTGACTCCAGATGGATCAAAGGTCCTGACTTCTTGTGGCAAAGCGAGGACCAGTGGTCCATCCCCAAGCAGCCGAAAGTGAGGAGAAAGGATCTTGAAAGGTTCTTTGCACTTCTTGGAAAGATTTAAAGAAACATTGTCCTGGTGTTCAAGTGTTTGGGGCCGGATGTAACGTGCAAAGACTTTAGTCGTTGTTGATCCGGGAATAATGCCCCTTTGGGATTCTTATTGTGCAGAAACTTTAACATTTCTGGTATGAACCTTTATTATTGTCTGGGGAATGCGCAGCATATTTCAGAACCGTGCATGCGTACATTTGAGCCTGATTTAGCCTCGTGCATGCGTGGCAATTTTGTTGTTGTTTTTGCATTGCAAGGTACAAAGTCCAGAGTTTAGCAGCTATAAAACCAGCGTCGGGTTTATCATTGTGAATGTGAAGGCGGAGTTGGGAGAGAAATAGGCTGTGATGGCAATGGACGGCAATGGAGGCCAAGATGAACTAAAAAGAATGGACACCAAATTGAGTAGTTACAAGGACAAATAGTTTGTAAGTTTAAATATTAATGTTACTATTTGTTTCTTACTCGTTACATGGTTTACTGTTTTTGTTTGTTTATAATTACATTAGGCCATACTTCGTGTTTGTTATTGTTGTTAAATTTGAGAGTTTCTTATCGCTATTTATTGAGTTTAATTATTGATTTGTTTACTATTTATTGTAGCAAACCGTACTGAATGAACTTCGCTACCATCAAGACCAGTGTGTTATTTCTGCTGTGTTTTCTGGTGTTGGGGTGCTTGGTAACATTCATGGTGCGCGTTTAGACTACCCCTTGTAACCAAGAGCTTTAGAATCGTATGGTTATTACAGTTTGAAACTATTTGTCCTGTTAATACAGTTTGAAACTGGTCATACGTGTTTTGGTGATATGGAAACAGATGAGCCCCAATCATTTGGTGAAAATCCTGTGTTGAATAGTGGAAGCCCCTCAGCCTTTGGTGAAGACTTGGAAGGGCCATATGAGGAAACAGGGAGAAGCCAACGAGACGTTGATTGGGAAGTTGTGGATATTGCGAACAGATCTCTTCTGAAGAAAGAAAGAGCGAATGCAAAACGTGCTTTGACAAGGCTGTTGAATGGTGTTTCTAGTGCATTGGTGGAGGATAGATCAGTTGCTGTGACATCGTTGAAAGATTGTGAAGAAAACCTCTATGCCGTGTTTGAAGTGTTCAAAAGAGCCTGTAATTCGTACAAGGATGCATTACGTGACGAAGTTAAAATCGAAGAGTGTGCTGTATATTACAAGGAGTTGGAGAATAGATGGTTGAGCACAAGGGACAGAGTGAAATTGCGCTTGGAGTTAGATGAGAGAATTCCTCCTGACAAATCAAATTTGCTGAGTATAACACCGGAAGACTCGGTAAGTCAATATGCTTCAAATTCAAGGTCTTCCTCTGATGTCTCCAAATCTTCTAGGATATCAAGTTACCAAGCTATTTTGAGTGAAAAACGACTGGCAAATGCAACTCGCAGAGCATCTTTGGTTGCTGAAGAATCATTACTTGTGAGAAAGCAGAGTCTTGCATATCAGGAATTAAAGCTAAACCAGCTGAAAGAAGAACTGCAGTTACATACGGAAATTACAAAGCTAGAAGCAGAAGAGAAGGCATGTAATGAATTGAGCAGCTCGTGTGTCCAGGCAGGCAATCTCCAGTCCAATACAGTGCAGAATTTCAGTTGATTGGAAAGATCACGTTGCAGTTCACCTTGTGTTATACCCAGACCCCATCCTAGCCCAAATACCACACCCAAACCTCCTTCCTATCCAAGACCTAAATCCAGCTCCAATCCTTGGCTAATGCCCCTTCTCAAACCGATTCCCCCTGCCCCAGAAGAAGACAAGACCAGCACATTGCCGGACAGATCAAATTCCCAATCGGCGAGATTAGATGCACATCCGGACAGATCACATTCCCAATCGGCGAGATTAGATGCACATCCAGACGGATCACATTCCCAATCGGAGAGATATGATGCACATCCGGACAGATCAAATTCCCAATCGGTGAGATTAGATGCACATCCGGACAGATCACATTCCCAATCGGCGAGATTAGATGCACTTCCGGACAGATCAGATTCCCAATCGGTGAGATTAGATGCACTTCCGGACAGATCAAATTCCCAATCGGCGAGATTCAATGTACTTCCGGACAGATCAAATTCCCAATCGGCGAGATATGATGCACTTCCGGACAGATCAAATTCCCAATCGGCGAGATTAGATGCACTTCCGGACAGATCAAATTCCCAATCGGCGAGATTTGATGCACTTCCGGACAGATCAAATTCCCAATCGGCGAGATATGATGCACTTCCGGACAGATCACATTCCCAATCGGAGAGATATGATGCACATCCGGACAGATCAAATTCCCAATCGGCGAGATTAGATGCACATCCGGACAGATCACATTCCCAATCGGCGAGATTAGATGCACTTACGGACAGATCAGATTCCCAATCGGTGAGATTAGATGCACTTCCGGACAGATCAAATTCCCAATCGGCGAGATTCAATGTACTTCCGGACAGATCAAATTCCCAATCGGCGAGATATGATGCACTTCCGGACAGATCAAATTCCCAATCGGCGAGATATGATGCACTTCCGGACAGATCAAATTCCCAATCGGCGAGATATGATGCACTTCCGGACAGATCAAATTCCCAATCGGCGAGATATGATGCACTTCCGGACAGATCAAATTCCCAATCGGCGAGATATGATGCACTTCCGGACAGATCACATTCCCAATCGGCGAGATATGATGCACTTCCGGACAGATCAAATTCCCAATCGGCGAGATATGATGCACTTCCGGACAGATCAAATTCCCAATCGGCGAGATTAGATGCACTTCCGGACAGATCAAATTCCCAATCGGCGAGATATGATGCACTTCCGGACAGATCAAATTCCCAATCGGCGAGATATGATGCACTTCCGGACAGATCAAATTCCCAATCGGCGAGATTAGATGCACTTCCGGACAGATCACATTCCCAATCGGAGAGATATGATGCACATCCGGACAGATCAAATTCCCAATCGGCGAGATTAGATGCACATCCGGACAGATCACATTCCCAATCGGCGAGATTAGATGCACTTCCGGACAGATCAGATTCCCAATCGGTGAGATTAGATGCACTTCCGGACAGATCAAATTCCCAATCGGCGAGATTCAATGTACTTCCGGACAGATCAAATTCCAAATCGGCGAGATATGATGCACTTCCGGACAGATCAAATTCCCAATCGGCGAGATATGATGCACTTCCGGACAGATCAAATTCCCAATCGGCGAGATATGATGCACTTCCGGACAGATCAAATTCCCAATCGGCGAGATATGATGCACTTCCGGACAGATCAAATTCCCAATCGGCGAGATATGATGCACTTCCGGACAGATCACATTCCCAATCGGCGAGATATGATGCACTTCCGGACAGATCAAATTCCCAATCGGCGAGATATGATGCACTTCCGGACAGATCAAATTCCCAATCGGCGAGATTAGATGCACTTCCGGACAGATCAAATTCCCAATCGGCGAGATATGATGCACTTCCGGACAGATCAAATTCCCAATCGGCGAGATATGATGCACTTCCGGACAGATCAAATTCCCAATCGGCGAGATTAGATGCACTTCCGGACAGATCAAATTCCCAATCGGCGAGATATGATGCACTTCCGGACGGATCACATTTCCAGTCGGCGAGATTCAATGCACTTCCGGACAGATCACATTCCCAATCGGCGAGATATGATGCACATCCGGACAGATCAAATTCCCAATCGGCGAGATTAGATGCACTTCCGCACAGATCAAATTCCCAATCGGCGAGATATGATGCACATCCGGGCAGATCAAATTCCCAATCGGCGAGATTAGATGCACTTCTGGACAGATCACATTCCCAATCGGCGAGATTAGATGCACATCCGGACAGATCACATTCCCAATCGGCGAGATTAGATGCACATCCGGACGGATCACATTTCCAGTCGGCAAGATTCAATGCACTTCCGGACAGATCAAATTCCCAGCCGAACAGATCACATTCCCAGCCGGACAGATCACATTATCAGCCCAGACCCTCTGAATCACATGAATCCGGACATTTCCAGTCGGTGAGATTCGATGCACTTCCGGACAGATCAAATTCCCAGCCGGACAGATCACATTTCCAGCCGGACAAATCACATTATCAGCCCAGATCCCCTGAATCACATGAATCCACGGATTATGGTGCTGAATATATGGAGACGATGAAAAATTTAGCAGCTGCAACATTGTTACCAAAGCCAGAACTTATTCAATTTGATGGTAACCCCTTACGCTACTTCATCTTTATGAAATCCTTCGAGAACAACGTCGAGAAAGATACAAGCGACCCAGGTAGAAGATTGCAACTACTTATTCAATACTGCACAGGGAAAGCGAAGGGAGTGATTGAAAACTGCATTCTTCTGAACCCGGAAGAAGGTTACATAGAAGCCAAAAGGTTGCTTGCAGAGAGATTTGGCAGCAAATACAAAGTTACAAATTCCTGGATCAGTAAAATCTCAAATGGACCAGTTATCAAAGCCAATGATCGTGAAGCATTACTGGGATTAGCTGATGACTTGCAGAACTGTGAAATCACGCTGAAAGCTACGGGCAGACTTAACCAAGTAAATAATGAGGACAGATTAGTAAAGATATTGGAACGTTGTCCTGGGTTCGTAAAAGCAAGGTGGCAGTCAAAAGTCCAAGAAATCAGAAGTGAAGACAGAGATCCCAACATCGAAGATGTACATACGTTGGTGCGACGTGTAGCTATCGAGAAAAATGATCCAGTGTTTGGAGCAATTATGGATGTTGGAGTCAAAGATGGTGCAACAAGAAGTATGCGGAACAGACCGGACACAGTAAGGACCAGAGGAGCAAGTCAGAACAACATGAATTTCAGCATTCAGGCAGTAAATCCAAAGAGCACAGGAAGTGATACGAAAATTAGATGTCATCTGTGTGACAAGGAACATAAGTTGGAAAAATGTGAAGAGTTCAGGAAAAAGAGTGGTGATGAACAATTCAAATTTGTACGTTCAAAGAAGCTGTGTGACAACTGCCTTTCATCTTATCACTTTTCTGCTGGATGTAGACGCTGGAAAGCATGCAAGATTCCTGATTGTAATATGAAACGAAAGCACCTTACTATCCTACATGAAGCAATCGTGGCATACGAAAAGAAGCGCAGTGAACAGTCAGGATCGTCAAGCAGGCAACAACAACCAAGGAGTAATACCAGGCAGGAAGAACGAAAGCCATTTGTTGGATTGATGAGTCATACTGGGGCCGGATGCAGCCTATCAGTTGTGCCAGTAAAAGTCAAGGGTAATTGTGGAAAGAAGGAAGTAACAACGTATGCTCTTTTGGACAATGGCTCCACCGCATCCTTTTGCACTAAAGACCTTCTTCGTGAGCTTGGTGTTGCAACTACGAAATGTCACCTGTCATTGGCAACAGTCAGCAATGTAGTAGAGAACTGTGAAGGTACAATGGCCAGCTTGAGAATAACAAATCTGGAAGAGAATGTGTTCGTTGAAATTCCACAAGCATTTGCCATGAACACTCTGAATATATCACGAGATGCCATTGCAAAACAAGAAGACGTTGAACGCTGGCCTCATCTTCAAGACATCAAGCTTCCCAGAGAGCTCAAACATGCGAAGATCAGTCTCCTTATTGGTGTTAATATTCCAGAAGCGTTGGAACCCGAAGAAGTTCGCAGAGGGGAGAATGGTGGACCGTATGCAGTCAAAACAAAGTTTGGCTGGACGCTGAATGGCCCACTTACTCGATCAAGACAGAATGGCAAACAGTATTTTCTTTCAAATGCAGCATATTCTGATGACCCTTTGAGTGAACAGCCGAGACAGTATTTCAATCATGACTTCGATGATTCTGCCGATGACAAGAACATGATGTCAGCTGAAGATAAACAAGCTCTATCAGTGTTTGAAGACACAGTCAGATTTGTGAATGGCCACTATCACCTTGCAATACCTTGGAGAAGTTCTCAGCCATGTCTCCCAAATAATCGCAGCATTGCAGAACACCGATTGACATATCTAGGAAGAAAGCTATCCCGAAATCCAGACCTCCACAGTAAATACAAAGCATTCATTGATGATCTGAAAGTCAGAGGATATGCTCAGACAGTTCCCAAGTCGCAGCTCAATGGCAGTAGTGGCACAGTATGGTATTTGCCTCATCACAATGTCATAAACCCAAAGAAACCTGACAAGACACGAGTAGTATTTGATTGTGCAGCAAAGTACCATGGCACATCATTGAATGAAAACGTCCTTCAAGGCCCGGACCTGACCAATTCCCTCATTGGTGTGCTTATCAGATTCCGTCAGGAGACAGTTGCACTCATCGCTGATATCGAAGCAATGTTCCATCAAGTACGTGTGGATTTAAAGGATGTTGATGCATTGAGATTTCTTTGGTTCAGTAATGGTGACCTAACTCAAGAGCCAGAAGAGCTTCAAATGATGGTACACTTGTTTGGTGGTGTGTGGTCTCCAAGCTGCTCAGCCTTTGCCTTGAAAAGAACTGCAGACGATAACAAGTCAAGATTTGAATCTGATGTCATCAACACTGTCAAGCATAATTTTTATGTTGATGATTTGTTGAAATCCGTGAAGTGCTGTGAGGAGGCGGTTAGAATGTATGGAAAGCTAAAAGAGCTCATGTCCCTCGGTGGCTTTAATCTAACCAAATGGATTAGCAACAAGCGTGAAGTGATAGATGCGATACCAGAATCAGAACTTTCAAAAGAGTTAAAGAACATTGATTACCAAAAGGATACATTGCCAGTTGAAAGAGCTTTAGGGGTATATTGGAATGTGGAAACAGACAAATTTCAATACAACGTCTGCATCAGAGAAAAACCTGCCACCAGAAGAGGTATTCTTAGTGTGATTTCTTCTATTTACGATCCTCTTGGTATGGCTGCACCATTCATCCTAAATGCGAAGTTGATTCTGCAAAAGTTGTGCCGAGAAAGAATAGGATGGGATGACGAGATCCCAGAGAAGGAATTCAAGAACTGGAGAAAGTGGCTCGATGAATTGGAAACGCTTAAAGAATTCGAAGTGGACAGATGCTTCAAACCTGAAAACTTTGGTGACGTCGTGAAGACTGAGCTTCATAATTTTGCAGATGCATCAGAGGTTGGATTTGGAGCAGTGTCGTTTTTAAGGTCAATCAAAAATCGAGGGGAAGTTCATTGCTCATTCGTTCTTGGTAAAGCAAGATTGTCGCCAATGAAGCCAATGACAATTCCGAGGTTGGAACTATCTGCCGCAACCGTAGCTGTCAGATTGGACAGATTGATCAAAAGGGAACTAGAAATACATGTTGACGAGTCATTGTTCTGGACTGATAGTACTTCAGTGCTGAAATATATCAACAAACGTTTCCAGACCTTCGTAGCCAACAGAATGGCCATCATTCATGATAACTCAGACCCATCTCAGTGGAACTACGTCGAAACAAGGATCAACCCAGCAGATGATGCTTCAAGAGGACTTTCTGCAAGAGATCTTGTTTCTGACTCCAGATGGATCAAAGGTCCTGACTTCTTGTGGCAAAGCGAGGACCAGTGGTCCATCCCCAAGCAGCCGAAAGTGAGGAGAAAGGATCTTGAAAGGTTCTTTGCACTTCTTGGAAAGATTTAAAGAAACATTGTCCTGGTGTTCAAGTGTTTGGGGCCGGATGTAACGTGCAAAGACTTTAGTCGTTGTTGATCCGGGAATAATGCCCCTTTGGGATTCTTATTGTGTTGAAACTTTAACATTTCTGGTATGAACCTTTATTATTGTCTGGGGAATGCGCAGCATATTTCAGAACCGTGCATGCGTACATTTGAGCCTGATTTAGCCTCGTGCATGCGTGGCAATTTTGTTGTTGTTTTTGCATTGCAAGGTACAAAGTCCAGAGTTTAGCAGCTATAAAACCAGCGTCGGGTTTATCATTGTGAATGTGAAGGCGGAGTTGGGAGAGAAATAGGCTGTGATGGCAATCCTTTCTTTCCATGTAATAAATTCACACAACATAGAAAAAATCTTTAAATCTACTCTTGATGTCATCTGGTGTAATAAAAACAGCAGAAAATGGTAGTATTATATGAGGAAATATTGATATTCTGTTCTCTCTTGAGGGTGATGACCCTCCGGTGTTAGAGGTCCTATCATACATTGGTACCTAATGGTCCTAGGATCCTAGGGTCTGGTTTTTACTGTATGCCGTCTACATAGGCTGACGGCAGACTAATTTCGCTTTCTGATTGATCAAGAATAGTAAGGCTGACTTCGTCAGCAACAAACAAATAACTAAACTACAAAGATAAAAGATAAGTTACAAAAATTAATACAGTAATACAGAAAATAAATACAATATACAAATACAAGAAGGAACTAAATAAATTGTATACAGGGAATTACTTAAAGGTGGTGTGAAGCGAAAATTTTTATTGATGCAAATGAATAGCACAGTTGAATGATAAAGAATGTCGTTTAAATTTTTTTGATACCTTCTTTCATTTTTGAATTATCCACTGTTTTGTACGATTGGCTGATGACGTCATTTTGTTTGCAAAATGTAAAGAAAGTATACAAGGCTGGCCATGTTTCCAAAGAGAAATCTAATGAAAAAACTTTGCACAATCAACATGCCTTTCTAAACATCATATTAAGTCATGAGGCAATTTATATAACATCTATTCAGCTCAGCTGAAATATTTCTTACCACTGTAACCTTTCAAAGGTCAGATACAGTTATATTTCCATATGTTATCCTAGTAATTTGCAAACAAAATGACGTCATCGGCTGCAACTTAATATCAGTGGATAACTTGAAAATGAAATGAGATATCAAAGAAATATAAACAGGATCCTTCATCATTCGACTGGGCCGTCCATTTGCATTAATAAAAATTTTCGCTTCAGGTCACCTTTAAAGGAGGAGCTCTCTCAGTAGGTAAACTAATCGAGGAGAGAGCCCCCCCCCCCCCATCCTAAGATACTATCAGGTGAATTTAGATTAATTTAAGTAATTATGCATTTTCTTTTCACAGGTTAACAGAAATTGTGGCAGTGTAGATTCATCGGTTGACATTTTTCAATAAGTAAATTTTCGTTTTCGTTTTGAACGATATTTTTGATGGAGCATGTCGGAGTTCCACTGGTAATGTATTCCAAAGTTTAGCACCAAGATATCGAATTGACTTTAGACCATATTGAAGACTGTTTTTCCGTGAAATATATAAATCACCTTGACTGGCCTGTCTTTCTGTCTTTCGTTTTTCTAATACATATTTCTGTAATGCCCCTTATGAATGGAATTTACTTGATAGAGATATCAGGAGTTGTAAGTCTATTGCTGAATTTAAGCGAAAACTCCTTTCCAAAATAAGGCCAACTGAAAACTCCGTATATAACATATATGATATAGAGGGTGTTAGAATCTTAACATAGTTGCGTTTGAAATTCAGTGCATTAAATGAGCATAGGTTTAGGCATAGATTCAACATCGTAATTCCACTATGCAATTACGGTACCGCGAACGAGGATAATGAGCATTTCCTCCTGCATTGCGCCTTGTTTGATCATCTTCGCAGAAACCTCCTTGGCCAGCTCTCGGAAATTCTGAGCTTGGATGTATCCAACTTTGATGACGATTTCGTTTGCTCACTGATGTTGTATGGAAGTTCTGAACTTCCACACATTGTCAACAGACTGATTCTTGAAGCTACTTTAGAGTACATCAAATCATCCAGGCGTTTTGTTTCAATAGACTACGAAAATTGACATAGCCCTTGAAAACAGGGATTTCGTGCACTGTATCTGTCTAGTTTATGCCTGTTGTGTTCTTGTCGTATGTCTGTGTCTGTGTGTACTTCTGTTAATTTTGCTTTTTCCTCTTTTGCTGGAATATAGTCGTAAGAGAGAGACGGCCTGGAGGCACTAAATTCCTAACTCTGATAGATTCCTCAAGCCCGGACCTCAGAAGAATCTCTGGGTTGTTCATGTTGCTCATCAAACCTTAAAGCGCCATGCCAATCACAATGGCGAATTGTGTGCTCTTGGGCTGTTCCTCTCTTACGACTATTCTTGGAACGATTTAAATTTAAATTGTAAGTGCCATACATAGTGGGAACTATAATATAATAATAATAATCTTTCATATTTATACGGGTTAATTTGTTCAGTAAATAAGATTACTGTTATCAATCAAAGACCGGCATGTTGTAAAAACCGGACCCTAAGACCCTAGGACCCCTAAGACCCCTAGGACCATTAAGTACTGAAGGTGAAAAGGGCCCTTAACACCAGAGGGTCATCACCGCACACAAACAATAGGCCGATGTCATCAAGCTGTCAAACAAGAGATGGTGCTTCGTAAACTTCCTCCCTTCCATCCCAGGCACTTCCGCTCATACGAGCCAATGAAAGGAACCATCCAGAGAGTTCTCAAAATACTACGACGGGGGAATAAAACATATGACAGTTAATACGTAGCAACAGGCAAATGTCATCAAGCTGCCAAACAAGAAATCGCGTTTCGTAAACTTCCTCCCTTCCATCCCATGAACTTCCGCTCCAAGCTAAAGCAATGCAAAGAATCAAGCAGACAGCTCGGAATATATTCATCAAACACGGAAACTTTGAAATGATATTAAGTCAATTAATGTAAGACTTGACTGTAACACTCTTTTTCATATGAAAACCATAAGATCACAGCAATAACATATTTTTAGTATTGTTTGGTTGACTTATACGCTTTTTGCTTGAAACTCTGCATCTCATTGCCAAAACTTGACAAGTTTCTTTATTTCGAATTGACTTCTTATATCATCTGGTAGGCTTGAGGCTTTCTTAATTTTTTGGTAGTGGCTACAGCAGCTCCTTATGAGAAGTTTCTTACATAGCAAATGTACACCCCAAACGTGGTCAAATCTCTTGCAAATCGTAAAAGCTCTATATTAAGCACCTATTGAGAACTCTCTGCATGGTTCCTGGCATTTGTCCGTATGAGCGGAAGTTCCTGGGGTGGAAGGGAGGAAGTTAACGAACCACGATTTCTTGTTTGACAGCTTGATGATATTGGCCTATTATTTGTGTGCGGTGATGACCCTCTGGTGTTAAGGGTCCTTTTCATCTTTAGTACTTAATGGTCCTAAGGGTCTTAGGGGTCCTAGGGTCTTAGGGTCCGGTTTTTACAACATGCCTCAAAGACCTGTATAACTCGTTGACTATAAGTCCTTTCCCACTATGGATGGCATGTAGTTAATTAGCCTTGTTGTTTTTGTAAATAGTTGTTGTTTTTAAATGAATAAAGAAAAAAAATGTATACCAACTTTGAAGAATATAATAGTGGTAATAATACTACATTCGTACTGTTCGAGCTGTTAGTGCCCGAGCTAACAGATCAGTTAAACATATAAATACGTCATACTAGGTTTATGTTGGCTACTACACACAGTATCACACTACATGATGAAAACTACCTCAGCAGGGCGAGCTTATTAACGCACAGGCAGACATTTAGCTTATTTAGCTAAGCGAGAAAGAGAGCAATGCCCTCGAAAATCAGAAAACGCGAGAAAGAGAAAGTGTGCCTAGATTACCGGAATAATTTCCGCACCCTATGCCTCAAAATATAATTTGCCATAATAACATTCGATATTGAACACAACTGTAACATCTGTTTTGCAACTAATTTGTCAAATGATAAAGATCTCATTTATCTCCAAACATAAGCGTGCGGGAAGCAAAATCAAGGGGGACTCCCCGCCACTAAGTCCATTGTTTACCATAATTTTTGCCCGAAGGGCATTTTTTTGCCCGATTGGGGCTGATTTTTGATAAATTTTCTGAAGTTAGGGGGCTGATGCCACCTGCCACCCCCCGGCTCGTACGCTTATGTCTCAAAACATTCTTCTTTGTGCAACAAAGCGAGCCAAAACACATAACCTTCAATTCAAAGTTCCATCGATACCTTCGTAATATACAGCAAATACTCTAATACGGTGCAGCTTCTCTCGAACGGCGAAATCAAAATACAAATAGTAACACACAGTTACTTCTACCATGATGCACTTCCGCGCTATATGATCAATTACGAGAATGTTGGGTCTGCGGTGTTCAATCAACAATAGTTCCTCGCAATACTCTGTGAATACTGTCTCCATTATCCTGTTTAAGTAGACTCGCAGACGGCGGTTACTATATGAAATAACATCTTCTTTAAAGAATATGATAATAATAATAATAATAATAATAATAATAATAATAATAATAATAATAATAATGATAATAATAATAACAATAATAATTATAATAATAATACGCAGAGAAAACATGACTAGTTTGTTTGAAAATTTTCGATC
Source organism: Aurelia coerulea (assembly GCA_039566865.1). Classification (NCBI taxonomy): domain Eukaryota; kingdom Metazoa; phylum Cnidaria; class Scyphozoa; order Semaeostomeae; family Ulmaridae; genus Aurelia; species Aurelia coerulea. Next base: position 14,637,304 of record CM076950.1, read on the forward strand.
TATCGTAGACCTTCATCAGTCAATTAATGTTCGAATAAATGTTTTACTATCTAACGTTATCAAATGCGAATGTTGTGTTCCATAAATAAAAGGAGTCTAAAATTCTAACAATGAAATAGAGAACGGAGAACGATTGATGTGACGAAACTTTATTAAACTGCTACATATGCTTGTATAGTTTATAATATGTCTTTCCGAGCTCATTAAGGCTAGAATTTAGTCCGTTTGGTTCTCTGGAGTCTAATCGTGATATCCACAAGTTTTCGTAATGTTCTAATTTATCACGATCTCCCTCTAATCTCTGCAGGATATGTACCTTTAAATCCCTATCAAAATTGCATGATTCACTCTCGTGAAAATGTTTGCCCAGTTCCGTTGCATCCGGATCATGCTTTGCATCACTCCGGTGCTTATTAAACCTTTGGCTTAAAGCTGTGGATGTATATCCGATGTATATTAGCTGATGCTTCATACATTCAGCGGCATAAATCACATTTTTGCTGTTGCAGGAACCACCGTCAATACGACATGTTTTGCCAGTCTTTGTATTTGTTATGTCATTTGTTTGTCCCATGTGGCAGCACAATTTGCATGGACGTCCTCTTTTCTTTGATTTTCCTAACGTACAGCGCACAGAATAGCCGGCCTTTTTGTTCTTTTGTCGCTTTGTTTGAACCAGATGATTGTGCAAGTTTGGATTTCTTCGGTAGGAAATTATTGGTGGTTCTGGGAATACTTGTTTGAGATCTGGATGTTCAATTATCATGAAATGGTAGTGTCTTTGTAGTATTTGGGAGAGTCCCTTAAACTTCTGGTGCCAATCAATTACTAGAGGAACTCTGTTTTCTTTATTCTTTTCAGTAACTTTCTGTTTTAATAGACAGTTGCGATCTCGTGCTTCTACTTCGGTTGCAACTTTTGTTAGTGTTTTCACGGAATATCCTCGGTTTGCATAAAAGTTTATGAATTGCGTTGCATGTTTTCGATAGTCAGTCAAAAGGTGACAGATCCGTCTTATTCTTATAAACTGAGACAACGGATTTGAGCAAAGTGTATGCGTTGGATGGTCTGATAGTTTGTGGAGGTAAGTGTGCGTAGCTGTTGGTTTGCAATGTAATTCTGTTATCAATGTTCCATCATGCTTCTTTACTTTTGTGTCTAGAAAAACAACATCAGATTTGGAATATTCCATTGTAAATTTAATAGTAGATCTGTAAGAATTCTTTGCAGCGAATGAGTTGCAATAAGACAGGAAATGTTTCAGCTCTTCTTGATTATGATCCCATACAAAAAATACATCGTCTATGTATCGTATCCACATAGCAGGACCTTTATGATATTCTCTTTCATACTCGTGTAGCAAATCAGTCTCAAATTTTGACATAAATAAGTTCGCAAAGCTAACAGCCATGGGTGTACCCATTGCAGTCCCTTTGATTTGATGGTAAAATTTGCCGTCGAATGATAGTGTGTTGCTTTATAGGAGGTCGGCTATAACATCGCTAGGAACAGACTTATTTGTGCGTTTTTCAAGTGCTTCTACGCATGCAGCTACACCTTCTCCATGGACGATGTTTGGATACAACAATGGATACATCCATTGTTACGATGTTGGGATCTTTGCTTTTAGTATTGTCGATTTTGAATTGCTCTATTTTGTTGACGAAGTCAGTCGTATCTCGGACATATGAGCTTGTCTGCATTGCTGCTGGTTTCAGAAAACTATCTACTCATTCTGATAATCTTGTGGAGCAAGAGTTATACCCACTGCAAATTGGGCGAAGAGGAGGGAACTTTTCGAAGGCCTTATGGATTTTGGGAAGACCATAGAAACAAGGTGTCCTGTTTCCTTCTTTAAGTCTAATTTCTTCTGTTTCGCTGATATAGCCCTTAACTTTAAGTTCGTCGATGATTTTATCAAGGGATTTACGATACGTTGGGTTTGGATCATCATGGACTGTCTCATGGAACTCTTTATCTTGTAGTGTGTTCAAACATGCTTCATTATAGTCTTTTGTGTTCATAATCACAATCCCACTCCCTTTATCTGCAGGTTTGATTATAATCGATTCGTCAGATGACAATGATTTTATGGCTTGTCTTTGGCTATCTTTTAGGTTATTCCAGTGTTTGTTCCTATTTGAATGGATATGTTCACTGAAGTCTTTAGTACAACTGTTGATGAAGTCAACCAATCCTTCTGAACGTCCTTCTCGTACTGCTTCTGGATACCAATGAGGATTCTTAATGTTTCAATTAAGAGCACAACGCCCTAGCCCTAGCCAAAAGAATTTTAACAGAGAGAAATTCGCCAATGATACGCATGCATTTATACGAAGCCTTAAACTAAAAGAATACTTCTATGAAAGATCACAAACTGATGACAAATTCGATAATGAAAAGAAAAATCAATCAATCACTAGCAAAGATCGTTGTGCTCTTAATTGGAACATTAAGAATCCTCATTGGTATCCAGAAGCAGTACGAGAAGGACGTTCAGAAGGATTGGTTGACTTCATCAACAGTTGTACTAAAGACTTCAGTGAACATATCCATTCAAATAGGAACAAACACTGGAATAACCTAAAAGATAGCCAAAGACGAGCCATAAAATCATTGTCATCTGACGAATCGATTATAATCAAACCTGCAGATAAAGGGAGTGGGATCTTACATCAGTACAGTGGAGGGCTAGCATTGAGTACAGTGGAGTGTGTTCAGTACGGTGGAGGGCTAACATGAGTACAGTGGAGGGCTAGCATGATGAGCGTGGGGGGCTAGCATCAGTACAATGGAGGCTGTTGAGTACAGTGGAGGGCTAACATGAGTACAGTGGAGGGCTAGCATGATTAGTGTGGGGGTACAACATTGAGTACAGTGGAGGCTATTCAGTACAGTGGGGGGCTTACATCAGTACAGTGGAGGCTCTGCAGTACGGCGGAGGGCTCACATCAGTACAGTGGAGAGCCAGCATGATGAGTGTGGGGGGCTAGCATCAGTACAGTGGAGGCTGTTGAGTACGGTGGAGGGCTAACATGAGTACAGTGGAGGGCTAGCATGATTAGTGTGGGGGTACAACATTGAGTACAGTGGAGGCTATTCAGTACAGTGGGGGGGCTTACATCAGTACAGTGGAGGCTCTGCAGTACGGTGGAGGGCTTACATCAGTACAGTGGAGGGCTAGCATGATGATTGTGGGGGCTAGCATCAGTACAGTGGAGGCTGTTGAGTACGGTGGAGGGCTAACATGAGTACAGTGGAGGGCTAGCATGATTAGTGTGGGGGTACAACATTGAGTACAGTGGAGGCTATTCAGTACAGTGGGGGGCTTACATCAGTACAGTGGAGGCTCTGCAGTACGGTGAAGGGCTTACATCAGTACAGTGGAGGGCTAGCATGATGAATGTGGGGGGCTAGCATCAGTACAGTGGAGGCTGTTGAGTACAGTGGAGGGCTTACATCAGTACAGTGGAGGGCTAGCCTGATGAGTGTGGGGGGCTATTTGAAAACATACTAATAGTTGTGAAGGCAGATCCAATCTGAGGAATCTTCTGGGAGAATCAATGAGACGTTTGAGTTTAGGACAGAAGACAGATTTAAAGCGATTTTTGTTGAAGATGTTTTAATCTATGGTGTATCATTAATTATCTTACGCCTTTTGAAGTATGTAAAGGGCCAGCCAGCCCTGTTTATTCACGAGTAATAAAAGTATCGTTAATGCGGGCAAAGTTCGAATACATTACAAATATTGCTTTTAAGAATTTGAATCCGTACTGAAAGGTTTCTAAAATTGTCAGATTTTGAGTACTCTGAGTTTCTTACGAGTTTCCTACGGCCCCCTAAAAAGCAGTCATTCTTGGCTGATGGGGCCACCGTGTATAAAGAATTCAAAATGAAAATGAAATCTTACGAGTTCCATAACAATCTCAATATTAGCACAATCATCTCCTGTTAACTCGTCAACATCTTCAAGATCGAATTCTAGGTCGTGAAAACCAGAATAGTTGAAAGGAAATAAACAGCGTCGACATCTGGCATCTTTATTTTCACTAGTTTTCCCAAATTCTAAATAGCTATCGTCATTTGCATCACGAAAACTTGTTTCACAGGCTCGATCGATAGAAACTTTGAAAGTTTCAAGATACCTGTCAAAGGAAATGGCCGGCTACTCGTTTACTTCGAGGGTGCTTTCAATAAAAACGATTTAAATTTTTCATCCATTTATCTAACGAAGCTCCAACTTCAAATTATTAGTGGAATCCAAGTGCAAGAACTTCAGTCGTGATCAATCATAATAGTGGTCAAAAAGTATCATACCAACATGTAAACTTAGCCGCCACCGTACTGCAGAGCCTCCACTGTACTGATGTAAGCCCTCCACTGTACTGAATAGCCTCCACTGTACTCAATGTTGTACCCCACACTAATCATGCTAGCCCTCCACTGTACTCATGTTAGCCCTCCACCGTACTGAACACACTTCACTGTACTCAATGCTAGCCCTCCACTGTACTGATGTAAGCCCTCCACTGTACTTAACAACCTCCACTGTACTGATGCTAGCCCGCCACAGTACTGATGTTAGCCCTCCACTGTACTGAACAGCCTCCACTGTACTGAACAGCCCCCACTGTACTGCACAGACATTACCCGGGGTGATTCTTAAATCTCAACCTTTAAAATATTCATGTCCCCATATCGTTACAGATATTTAGGGTAGTTTACTTCCTTGGTCTGGCTTAAATGAAATCGAAACGCCACTGCATGATTTTTCAAAGGTTATAAAAGAAACACCTTTCCACTCTTGGCGAATCTTCTATGGCTACCTCTACAATCTATGCAGTATGGAGTGGAGAACAAGGGTTGTAAGATTTTCTCGCCAGAAGATCTCACTAAATTTGGAGAGTTGGGAGTGCAGGTTCATTTCAACAACAAACCTTTAAGGCTTCAAATGGACTTGAATAAAAATAATCCCAAAGTAAGTTGCTTGTTCTGTTCATTTTTATCCCAAAGCTTAAATCCAGCCATTTTAATGTTCTGGTGTAATATGAAAAGCCACTTAAGAACCAGGGGAAGGGTACTTTCTAGATTTCTGCATGGGGGAGGGGGGGGTTCTTGGCAAATTTTTGGGTAGAGTCTGCCACGAGCATATTCAAAGTGGTACCGTTGGCAACACAGCGAAGAAATGCAAAACGAGGCTAGGAACGAACCTTCCGCAAAAGAAAATTAATGGCTGACCGGTTTAGAGCCGGCGGATGCCAGTCTCTGGTTTTAGCACCCGATCACCGTGTTGGCGCCAAAATATGCGCCCGATTCAAATCAAAACAGTCTTATGGGAGGTTGGTGAAGCTGCCAGAGCAGAAGATCTCCAAATATTTATCAAAGAAGCTTCAGGAAATGCATCAGTTGTTGTTACCAAAGAGGTACAATTTTGTCCAATAACAGCGATTTATTCAAAGTGAAATAAAAGGAAAACTGGTCCTGGCCCTACGATCTAACTTGGTGGAACAAAACTTCAGGATACAACAAACATGGTGGACAAGGTTGGATATCTGGGAAAATTTGCAAACTATTTGTAAATTCCTGTTACTTTGCTCAAGTCACAATATCTCTATTTTCTCGTAACAGTACCACTCCCTCATCAAATTGGCATTTCTCCATCAGTTTTTGGAATTAAAGGCTGAGAATAGTTCGAGAAAACAGTGGAAAGACCCTTAATTTGATTTTTGTTTCTGGATTGAATATTTTCCCTCCCGTTTAAAATATTTATGGAAAAGTAGCAGATAAACATTTTTATGCCTGAAATTGCAGCCCCTCAACTGACCTCAGGGAAATTGTTGTAAAAACAAATCCACTCCTGGCCCTGCGAAGAAACTTCGTAATTTTGAAATTAACATGTTGGCTAACATGGCAGTGTACTGCGATTATCTAGGAAAATTTGCAAAATGTGTTATTTCGTTTTTGAAAAATTTCATTTCTGACGGTAATTTCTCTTATAAACAATGGCCTTTGGGCCTAGGCACTGCTGTGTTTTGAACAGATGCAAGTAGGCTTGTTTATGTTATCTTCAAATAAATTAAGAACAAGATGAAAGGGTGGAAACTTATTATCACTTCACATATTATGAATGAAAATAAAGTTGACTGCTAATTTTAAACAATTGTTTAACAAAAAGAAGTATTTTAATCAAAACATTGACCCAGTCGTTGTTCTTGGTTGAGCTTAAGTGCACAGCTGCAAACTTCAACTATTATATGCAGCACGTGTTCTTAAATTTTTCTTGTTTTCCTGTGCATTGAACAAAATTTATTTGAGAAGTAGAGGAAGAGGATGGCAAATAAATAATCACTTTATTTGATATATTTGCATACATATATTTTACCCTGTAGAATTTCCTTTATTTTGCATTATTTTTCATGAATGCATATTTGAAATGAGAAAGGAAGATCCTGCATCCCTCTCTTGAGCACACCCTCCCTTAAAAGAAATGTCAGTACAGGATTTGGAAATCAGTCATGAAAGCATTTTTAGTGCTCATCAGTTTTTAGAAAGAACTAGGATTTCCAGTTGCACGATGATATCCCCATGTAAAATTTTGGGGGACTTGCATCTTCAACTGTATATCTTCAATGCGGTTTGTTTCTTTGATTTACAGACAACAACAATGACCTGCTGCATTCTGTTGCCTGTGATTGCTGATTAAAGTTGCTGTTTTGAGAACAGATTCTGGGAGAAGATTGTGTGCAGCTTCCCTTTGAATGGATGTTCTAGATTTCAGCAGTAAAACAATCTAAAATCATCACATTTTTTTGAGAAAGGCAGCTTGTTATTCACACACTATTAGTGTAGAAAAGTGATACTTTGTGACTGTATTTTCTTGAATGAGCACTCTCCCTTTGCATGGCTGCCCTGTCCCCAGAATTAAGGGGTATATGCTCTCCAGGGGGTCTACTCTGGTATATTTAGGATAGGGGTACTCAACTTACTTTTTGGGTCTAACATTTTGGCAAAGGCTATTTTTGGGTTTCAGTAGTCATTTGGAAAATTTTGTTTTGGGTCCATTTTTATGCCGAAGATTATTGTTTTGCATTGATTTTTTGTTCCCCAGCCTTGAGCACCCATTTTCTACTCATACCACAGGAGCAAAAATTAAGAGCAGCAAGAATATCTTTGAATCTGAACTGAAGGGAGGGAAAGCGGACGTGCTCGCATAAACATGTTTCGTGTTCCTTCATTATCATCGTCGATGAAATTGCGAAGTGTGTGCATTGAGAGGGGATTGAGAGGCCTGAACAAAGTGCTTTGCTCAGTTCAGTTTCATTGCTTTGCAGTTATTTCTTCTTTGTTTGGACTAACAAGTAACCAAATTTGCATGTGGCCTCCAGGACGTCCTTCCAACTCAATCCAGCCTTCCACTATCTCACGAAAGAAGCACATCCATCCAGTATCAAAGCGCGTGTTGCGTTGTCCGCTTTATAGGCCGTACCTTTCCGGTTTTGAAAGCCGAAGCTGGACGGTCAGCCATTACGGCCTCGTATTCGTTTTGCATTTTTTCGCTGTGTTACCGTTGGCTAGACTAACTTTTTCGAAAATGGTACCCTTGGCTAGATTGATTTCTACCAAAATGATTCGCTTTGGCTAGACTAATATTGAAAAACAATACTGTAATATTCCGTTTATACCGAGGTGGTAGGCTAGGCTAAAATGAAGAGACGTGCGTCCTCTACAGCAAATCAAAGGTTACTCATTTAACAACACGTGTACATGAAGTGCCTGCCTTAGGGGGCCTGGGACCTACTCCATTACATCGCTTCCCTTTTTTTTAAAGTCTTTTATTAAGCAGTTAGTTTTCTAATAATGTTCGAGGGTAGAGAACTGCCAAACCTTTGAGGTTCTTTCACAATTCTACCAGATCGCCTTAAGGGCTGTTGACGTTCTTCAGTGTTGTCTTTGTCAATGTAGTTGTTGTTGTTGTCGACTACTGTGCAGTCTGTTTCGTAACTGGTATCGTCCTTGATAGTTTCTGTTGGTTTCGGTATGCGTTTGAAGTGTGAGATGTTCCGTGTAATTCTATGGTCATGTTTGTTCTTAGCTATAACACGTGATTTCGTTCTGTCAGTCACAATGTATGGTATCTCGTTAAATGCCGGTGTCAGTTTGTTTCGTCGGTCTTGTTTTACAAGTACATAGTCTCCCACTTTTATGTCACTTGCTTTCGCTCTCCGCTTTCCGCTTTCCATCTGCATACTTTTTGTTGTATCTTTGGCTGGAAAGTTCATTCTCTCTTGCTTCCCTGTGTCTGTCAACGACATTGTTTTTGTTCAATGAAGGCAATGTCCCTTGAATTACTCTATTGAACAAGAGCTCAGCAGGAGATACTTTCGTAGTACTGTGAGACTGCAGTAAGAAGCGATTAATCTCTTGCTGCCACACCTTCCCTTCAACCGTTGCAGTTTTCAACGCTTTTCCCAGTGGCTGATTGAATCTTTCTACCTCAGCATTCCCTTGAGGCCATTTCGGAGTGGATGGATTCTTGTTGATTCCGAGGGCAGTTAAATATCGTTGATAATCATCACCGTTGAATGGAGGGCCATTATCGGATGTCAGTGTATCTGGGATGCCATGTGTGGCGAACATTTTATCAAGCTTTGGTATAACACTGGATGCTTTAGTGGAACGCACGATTTCTACCTCAGGATATCGAGAATATCTGTCTATCGCCACGAGTAGGTACTCTCCTGATGGCAATGGTCCGTAGAAGTCTGCGTGAATTTTCTGCCAGGGGCCATCGGGCATTTCTGTCATCTGCAGGGGCTCTGGGGGGTTTGGTCTCCCAGTTGCTTGACAGGGTAAACAAAGGTCAATGGTATCTTTTACCATTTTGTCTATGTCCGGGAACCAGACTTTCTCTCTCAACAGCGATTTCGTCTTGGCTAGGCCTTGATGAGTGGCATGTGCAAGATCAACTGCTTTCTTTTGAAGTGATTTTGGTATCGCAATTCTGTTTCCGCGTAAAATGAGGTTATGAGCTCCTATCGTTAGCTCATCACGTACTGATTTAAATGGCTTTACTGCATCACAGTCCCAGCGATTCAGTCTGATAGCGGCACGTAAACCTTGCAGTGTCTTGTCACTGTCAGTGGCATTCTTTATCTCTGCAATCGTCATTGTTTTTGGAACTGCTGAGCTGGTCAGTAAGTTGATGTATTGCTCAGTCATCTTTTCCTGTCTGGAAGTACTTTCCTTCGTTGGATGACGTGAAAGATAGTCGGCAGGGTTGTCTACACCGGGCTTATACTGTACAGTAAACCGGTAAGGCTGTAAGCGTAATACCCATCTTTCGATGCGAGCGGACGGCTTCGACTTAGGGTTGCCATAAATAACTTCTAATGGCTTATGGTCGGTTACTAGTTGAAATGGTTTGCCATAAATAAACAAATGAAAATGTTCAACTGCTCAGACTATGCTCAGTGCTTCTTTTTCTGTCTGCGAATAGCGTTTCTCAACCGGAGACAACGCTCTGCTGGCATAAGCAACGATGCGGCAGTCATCACTGGCATGCTTTTTCTGGGCAAGGATGGCTGATATACCAACCGGACTAGCATCCACGGTGATAACAGTGTCCTTTGTCGTGTCAAAATAGGCCATCACTGGTACAGATGTAAGGACATTCTTCAGCTTTTCAAACGCTTGCTGGTGTTCAGCTTTCCATTGAAAATGAGCATTTTTCTTGGTCAGTTCTCTCAATGGAGCGGTGATAGTAGCATAATCTGGAATGTATTTACAGTTGTAATTAGCCATTCCCAGAAAGCTTCGTACTTCATGCACATTTGTGGGTACTTGTGCATCTTGAAGGTCTTGAATGTGCTTAGGATCTGGGCGTGTACCAGTAGCTGAAAAAATCTGCCCAAAGAAGGACAATGATGTTGATAAAAACTTGCCCTTGGATGCATTAAGGGTGAGACCTTTATCTGATAGCCTTTGAAGACAGTCATTGAGTGCCTTATCATGCTCTTGACGATTTACACCAAACACAATAATGTCATCGGCTATATTGCAAACACCTGATATTCCTTCGAGAGCAGTCTGCAGGGCATTTTGGAAGATTTCTGCGGCAGCGTTAGTACCATAATTCAATCTTTTATAGCGAAACAGTCCTACATGAGTACTGAAGGTTGTAATGTATCGACTGTCCTCGTGTAACTCCAGTTGATGATAAGCTTGAGACATGTCAAGTTTCGAGAATACTTTGGCTCCTGTTAACTTTAGATTAACATCATCTACCGTAGGAATGAGATGCTTTATTCTCTGAATTGCCTGGTTTGGTTTCCTCATGTCTACACAAATGCGTACGTCATCATCTTTCTTAGGCACAGCAACAATTGGGCTGATCCACGGTGTAGCTTGTGTACCGGGCACTTTTTCAATTATGTCATCTTTCTCCAGGTTTTCAATGGCACGCTTTACTTTTTCACGAATGTGGAATGGTATGCGCCTCTGCGGCTCCGCAACTGGAATAACATTCTCATCGATATTCAGTTTCACGGTGCTATCTTTCAGTTTTCCTAAACCTTTGAACACAAAAGAGTGCTTTTCAAGAACTTTATTCAGCTTTCCATCATTCGTCACGGGTGTTGAAGGCTTATTATGTGATGAAATCTTGTTCAAATGCAATGTCACGAGCCCTAATTCTTGCGCTGTGTCTGCACTAATCAAATTTCCAGACGTATTGTTATTGACAACGTAGAATGTCGCAACTGCATATCGTTTTCTTGTTTTCGATCACTGCATCAAACTTGCCAACAAATTTAACTGGTTTGTCAGTGTCATAGGCAAAAGCACGAGTTTTCGTCTTTTCCAGCTCAATTTCAGGTAATTTTGCAAATGTATCTTTATCAATAACATTTATGGAAGCTCCAGTATCAACCATGGCGTTAAAAGAATGACCCAAAACTTTGACTCTTGTGTAGGGCCTACGCTTTGTTGATGTTTTGACTGGATATAAATATTCTCCTTCTGACTCAGAATCGGAGTGGGCAAGTGGGCGAATACTTTTGTTTCCCTTGTGCTTGTTTGACCTTTTCCTGGGATTTTCCCCTCTTTTGTTTGCTTTGGAAAGACAGAATCGAGCAAAATGGTTGAGTTTCCCACATTTTCTGCATTCCTTCCCTTTCGCGGGACAAACAGTGTCTTGGTGAGATGCCCTTCCGCAATTTCGGCATTTTTGTGTGGATTTTGCAGCAACAATTTGATTTGTTTCCTCTGCACGTCGCTCGGTTTTCTGTGACTCAATTTCCTTGGATTGAAATTGGCTAATTTCATCCCTTCTGCCATCTAACAGCATGGTTTTCAGATCGTATTTGGGGTCGCGAAGTGCTTGCTTCCGTATGCGAGAGGAAGTTCCCCCAATGATGACTTGCTCTTCTAGCTCAAACGTAAGATTATCTCCAAATTCACATGGTACAGCCAGTGTTCGCAATCGAGTATGGTACTGATCCAAAGTTTCGTTAGGCTCTTGGTGGGCCTGTCGAAAACAGTAAACATCATATCGGCGATTCTTTTGAGGTTCAAAATACGCAGTGAGTTTTGTCGTGGCTGTATCATAAGCATCTGCTGCTCCTGTGTCTTCGAGTTGTCCGAAAATTTCTCTAACTCGGGAGCCTGCCTGATAGAGTAACAGAGCACGTTTTCGAGTCTTGTCTGTGATTCCAGCAGCGACAGTAAACATTTCGAAGTCGGCGAGCCATTTCTTCCACAGTGTTGCGAGACTTGCACCCACATCTCCACTGTCTGGGTTGAATTCAGGGACAGGTTGGAGTGAAATAGCTTGCGACATACTTGTTTTCTACTTTTCTGCTCGTGTTTCTACTTTTCTGCTCGTCACCAGTGTAATATTCCGTTTATACCGAGGTGGTAGGCTAGGCTAAAATGAAGAGACGTGCGTCCTCTACAGCAAATCAAAGGTTACTCATTTAACAACACGTGTACATGAAGTGCCTGCCTTGGGGGGCCTGGAACCTACTCCATTACAAATACCCTTGGCTAGATTCATTTCAAAGTCATCCGAGTCATCAGAAATATACATTAAAATTGTTGATTTGAATTCGGACATATCAAAGGACGATTCGTTTCGCGAAAATTTAGTTCATTATCAACAAGAAGGGGTTTTCAGGATGAAAGAGACTTGCCCATACTACTTTAGCTGAAAACATGACCGTTCCCTAGACAAATATTGTCAAATTTGATACCCTGGCTAGACTATGACTAGATCAAAACTGTAAAAATTTATACCCTTGGCTAGACTAAATGTCCGAAAGAGTATACCCTTGCTCGCAGCACATCCCCAGGTACCTTTACTATGGAGGAACCCCCCCCCCCCCCCCCCCCCCCCCCCCCCCCCCCCCGTGGATTGTTGTCATATTGGCAATCAGCAATAGCAACATATTTCGCGACTAAAATGCAGCATAAATATTGGGGGTCATCCGGGAAAGATGGAAGCTGCTCCCTGATTGAAGATTTAGGAACCTTTCATGGGCCCTAGGAATATCAGCCACTTTGTAATGTGTTCGAGCACCATCGTAGATGCAACAAGAATTAGTTCAATAATATTTTCGAAGACGGGTGCAGATCAGATTGAGTCGCAGCTTGTTTTTTTCCTACCTCTTTTATAAGAATAATATTTATAACAATATTAAGGCTCAGAAACATCCAGTTTTTCAAGAAAGTTATACGAATATTGCTCAGTCTCAGCTTGCACATATTCATTTATCTCATCTTTCAGTAATTGTCTTTAAGAATATCTTTTCTTTTCAAGCTCAAAAACAATAGTTCGAACGAGACCACGGAAACACGTCCACTACACAGGGCCATGTAGAAGCAAGCACGTCGGGGGGGCTTCAGTCCTTCCCAATAATTTGCTGAGGTTGGTTCATTTTTGTGGGGGAAAAGGCCACGAAAGCCAAACTCTTGGAAATGAAGATTGAAACTGATCTATATTCGAGGAAGTTACCAGAATTTATCAAGCTATCACCCTTGATATCATGGAATTTCCAAAATAATCTTTATCCTCGTGAAATTAAAGTCATATTATCAAAATTTTCCCATCAGTCATGACCCTTTGCTCCTTCAAAACTCAAATTCTCAAAAAATGGGGTTTTTCCAACGATCTAAAAGGTATGGTCATGAAATATTTTCCGGACCCTTTTCTTTCACTCACAATGCATCCCGTGATTCCATATTTGCCAGTCCTAAAATGGAAGAGTTGACATTTCTCTGAAAATGCTTTCGAAAAGAGCAATTGCCCCCATACCCCCTCGGTAGTCACACCACTGGTACAATGATGCTGGATTGGGCTAATCATTTCTATTGGCTAAGGCCAATCTAAGCACAGAAGACTTGAGACTGCACTGACAGGGCCGTCGCCATAGGGGGGTGTAGGGGGTGTGACACCCCCCCCCTGGAAAAGTGGCTGTCGGCAAATCAAGCTCGATCCTCAAGCCAGCATTTGCCGACAAATGTCCATCCAAATATGGGAAGCCCCAATTCAGCTATTCTATTCTCCAGAGCGCTGATACTATGAGAATTTCAGACTGTAAATTAAGGTGGTCTCTTGATTACATACATGTAGGGTAGTATAACCCTGGTATAACCGTTGCAGATGCGCAAATTTTTTGCTCGCTTCGCTCGCACTACCCTACCTAAGTCCCTGTCTAACGTTGGTACCCTTTTAGTTTTACAAGAAGATTAGCTAAAAGATTAACCGACATCCAACAGTTTTTTGGACAATCACGTTTCAAAGGGTGACTGTCATATCATAGAAGATATCTCAACGATAAGGTTGAATTTTCAACGACCACGCCCGATAACCACGCCCCTTGTCGGCAAATTCAAGGTTTAAACCCCCCTTCCTCGACTTCCCTCGCAACGGCCCTGTGCACAACCAAGCTACTGGTTCTAAGCGTTGTTATGCAGTATCCTAGCGTATGCAACATAGAGAAAATTTGTAAAACGAAAACGAGGCCAGGTTTGGAACCGGTCAGTCATCTTAGCCTCCGCTTTCAGAAGACCGGCCTATTTAGCTGCGAGAAAAGGACCATCAATCTGGAGCACTTGGAGAAGCCCTTTGCAGATTCAAAGATTCGTGAAATCCATTCTAAGTTGGAGGATGTGTTCAAAATTATGTTGGCAATAACTTTCTTTATCCTGATAAAAAGGATACAATTGCAAGCAGAAATATCTACCTGTGTCTGGGCCTAGGCCTTATTATTGCTTGTGATGCTGTGATGTTCGTGTGTTGTTGCCAAGAAAATTAACAGTCGACCCTGATTGGAATGATCTATGCAGCATCTATGCCCCCACTTGTAATGTGCATTGCAAAGACTTCTGCTGATAAATTTGCAATATGAAGCTGTCATATAAATATAAAACTGAAACATTAAATAATGTGCAACTTATGCTGGGTAGCATAAAACTGTATTGCAAGCATAAACTCTTCTTAAAGAGTGTTGCTGAATTTCACTGATGATTCTGAGTGTAGAATTCAGCTGAATTTTGGAGTTTTGAAAATTGAATGCATAATGTACTTGGCAAACAGTACATCAAAGGCATAATTTAAAATGTCTAAAAACTGTCTTTCATGAACATCTGTACTGCTCCCTGTGGGGGCTGTGGGGGGAGGGGGTACTTCATTGCTAAATGATCCCGGGCATGCTGCTCATATGAGTTGGTTCTTTCATCTGAAAGTCCCTACATATGGGTCTGTTTTTAACCATAATTCTGGTAGATGGATAGTTTTTTGAGAATTTTCTCATCAATAGGTCCCATATGATAATCCACACCAAACAACTGAAATTTTCCTTTCTATTTTGCTTGAGAAATTCATACATGGGTCAGAAAATTCCTGCAAATTCACTTAAAATTCTTGAATACTTTGTCATACAAATGGGTCCCTTTCTCAAAGTCCACATGCAGGTTGAACCATGTTCACAATGAAGTACCCCCTGGGGTAATGCTCTATCCGCCATGTGTATTACTTTCACAAAATTCATGCTGTATCTAAAATTTCCAACCTTTGTTGGAAAATCAAGGTAAAAAAGGTAAAAAGCAGTCATAAAATAGCTTGTTTTCTTTGGAAAGCTCAAGTTTCTTGCACCAATTATCTCTTGCATCAATTAGCCATTTGACCAAAAGGAATCTGTGAAGTAATTTTGTGATCATTTTGAGCTGTTGATCTTTTGTGAAGAACAGACAGAAGTGTTATTCTGATAAACATGTTTTAATGTGTATAAATTTCATGAAAAGCAATACTTTATGAACAGCAACTGGATTCGTTGATTTAAGACCACATTAAGCTTCAGTGTAACAAAAGAGAATATGTAATTCTAGCCAGTGGGCATGGCATGTGCTTGTCTATCATATATTCAACACATCTGCTGTAGTTACACTATTGAGTTTCCTTTATACTTCTTCTTTGGAAGATGTCTCTTTGAAACATTACATCACAACAATGAACAATGTCCAAATGGTTCAAAGAGGAGGCCTTTTACTTGCAAAATCTACTGGGTTCACAAAACCTCTGTGGTCCATTGAAAGAGGCAGACAAACAATCCCAATATTCTCAGATGAACCAGATGATGATAAACCTGCAAAAAAGTGATGAAAATTTGATTTTGCAGCTTGTAACAAATGTCTCACAGAAGAATGGAGGTTGTCAGAATCAAATTAAAATTCTCTGCAAATTCCTCAGAAATAAAATCATCATTTAATTGGCAAGTATCACCTTGGTTGGTTTCACTTAAATTTCTGACACAAAATGAAAAGAAATTACAGAAAATTAAATGTCAAGCTAATCTTATCCCCATCAATTAGCCAAAGTGTTTATTTGGCTTCAACAATAAATCCTTTAAAAGCTGTGGTTGAGTTTTGAAAGCGAAAATAAAGAAGTTTGCAAATTTTCCTGGAGAATCACAAAACACTGCCGTGTAAAGAAACATGTTGACTACCATTTTACGAAGTTTCATTGAGTGGACAGGTGGGGATTTGTTTCTGGAAATATTTTTATGAAGGGTAGTTGAGGGGCCACAATGTTCGGCCTAAACGTGCTTGCTTGCAAATTTTCTGAATAACTTTCTCACTGGGATAAAAGTCTTGAATCGATGACGAAAACCCAAAAGCAGGATGTTTATGATGTCTCTTGGACATTTCTGAGCCTCAAATTCCAAGAATTGCCACGTCGGTGGTGCTCATTTGATTAGGGAGGGGTCTTTTTACCGGTAAGTTGAGATACAATGACTTGAGCAAAGTAACAGGGTTTCACGCACACTTTGCAAATTTTCCCAGATATCCTACCTTGTCCGCCATATTTGTTGTATCTTCGAGTTTTGTTTTCACCATGTTTGATTGAGTGGACAGGACCAGTTTTTGGACAATATTGATTTGAAAAAATCTCCATTTTTCGCGAAGACTCCACCAATTTGGTCACAACGACTGAGACATTTTCCGAATCTTCTTTGATGAATCTTTGGAGATCTTCTGCTTTGGCAGCTTCGCCAACCTCCCACGAGACTGTTTTGATTTGAATTTTGATTTGTAAAATTTGTAAGTAGCCTGTCCATTATATTATGTAGCTTGTAAATACTAATTCTTATAAATCTTTGTAAATTATATTGTAAATAGTTGGTATTAATTAGTTTTCCTACAACTATTGTCACACCAACTTTAAATAATGATTATGATTTGATTTGATTTGATTTGAATACACCTTTTCAACTAACCGCGGCCTCGATATCGCGCTGGGGCATGGGGCGAGAATTTGGGTGTAAACTTCCTAGGAAACCGCGTTGTTTACATTGCCGCAGTATGGATTGCTTCGCTCACGCTTTTTGTTATCGCCGATTTTGCAGTTTGTTCGCGTATTTTTGCTTTGCTCTGTGGTCTATTATATTTGGAACAGCTTTTTTAAAAGCTCTAGCAAGTACTCAGCTCTGATAGGCCACAGAAACCTGAATTATATTGCCGTTCGCATTCGATTGAATCTTGGGCCTAACTAACCGCACATAAAGATGGTCAATGGCAACTGCGCTGTTTTAAACTGCACGAACAGTCAGTATAGAATAAGGAAGTGGAAGAAAGAAGCCTGCCAAAAGCACGATGGTTTGCCACACAAAGAATGCCCCTGCCCACAACCATTCACCTTGCACACATTTCCAAGTGTTTTGCTGAACTCGGACAAGAGACGGGAATGGATAAGGTTTATGAACAGGACCACTGTCAAGAACAGTGCATGGTGCCCTGGTAAGAGTGATGTTGTCTGTTCTGATCACTTTATTGACAAGAGACCAACACTGGCAAACCCAAATCCAGTCCTCAATCTAGGCTATGAAAAGCCTGTAAAAAAACAAGAAGAGAGCTCCATCGCCGTCAGCTTTCTCCAGTCAAAAGAAAGGACAGAGAACCAGATATTGAAGAAGCTCCTGAGGAAGTTCTTGAAAAAGAACCTTGCCATGAATGCTTTATGAAACAAACTGAAATTGAATCCCTTTCTGAAAACTACCTAGGGTTTTACCAGGTCCTACCAGGGCACCATGCACTGTTCTTGACAGTGGTCCTGTTCATAAGCCTTATCCATTCCCGTCTCTTGTCCGAGTTCAGCAAAACACTTGGAAATGTGTGCAAGGTGAATGGTTGTGGGCAGGGGCATTCTTTGTGTGGCAAACCATCGTGCTTTTGACAGGCTTCTTTCTTCCACTTCCTTATCCTATACTGACTGTTCGTGCAGTTTAAAACAGCGCAGTTGCCATTGACCATCTTTATGTGCGGTTAGTTAGGCCCAAGATTCAATCGAATGCGAACGGCAATATAATTCAGGTTTCTGTGGCCTATCAGAGCTGAGTACTTGCTAGAGCTTTTAAAAAAGCTGTTCCAAATATAATAGACCACAGAGCGAAGCAAAAATACACGAACAAACTGCAAAATAGGCAATAACAAACAGCGTGAGCGAAGCAATCCGTACTGCGGCAATGTAAACAACGTGGCTTCCTAGGAAGTTTACACCCAAATTCTCGCCCCATGCCCTAGCGCGATATCGAGGCCGCGGTTAGTTGAAAAGGTGTATCGGGTGCAAATTTTGGCGCGCATACGGCGATCGGGTCCTAAAACCAGAGCCTGGCATCCGCCAGCTCCAATCCGGCCCGCCATTATTTTCCTTGGGCGGAAGTTTGCAACCCAGCCTCGTTTTGCATTTCTTCACTGTGTTAGCTATAACGTGACATGCGCTGTATGCTGTTAATTCGTTGATTTTTCTGAATCTAAGCGTGAAGTATCTGTATCCAAGCCTATCGCGTGTCCAATCCATAACGTGACATGCGCTGTATGCTGTTAATTCGTTGATATTTCTGAATATGAGCGTGAAGTCTCTGTATCGAAGCATTTGATCCAGAGATAGAGTCTGGGCTGTTCGTCACGGAAAACAACTTGGAAAATGATGGTGACAAAGAATTTCTACGCCGAATTTCTTGGATGAGCATATAATACGAATGATTGAAATAAAGACAATCTCGAACGCTTTTCTTGGATGGTAAAAACCTACTGAAAATAACAGCCAATCTATCAAAACCCATAGAAGCTCAAATGAACAAAAAAGATAATGTAAGGCCAAATTTCAAAACACAAGAAACTAACAGGAGTACCGTAAAAGCTCTAGCAGGCCACCGGAGGCTTATCTATGGTGGCCCATCCGTGCCGCACGGTATTTATCTAGATTTCCTTTTTGTTCAACTTATTTTTCATTTTCTTTTTTTTTTGCTTTTCTAGTTTTTTCCTTTTTTTGTTATTTATGATTTCTTATTCATTTATTTTCAATTTTTTTATTTTAATATTTTTTCAATGAATCTTTTATGTCTTTGAATGTTATAATTTTGCTTTTATTATCAATTCTTTTCTTATTTTTTTAACTTCAAATCTTTTTATGATGTTTTTCATATTTTTGCTCATTAATTTCTTTTTCATTTCTTTCATTTTATATTTTCAATCATTTGAAAATTTTGAATTTTTTCCACAAAAAAAAACCAAATGAAAGCAATTGCAAAATGACAGGTGGCCCATCGGTGCCATAGCGTTGAGTGCCATTACTGATACAAGTGAAACAGTAGATAAAAGCCAGCTTAAAACACAATGTAGAGATATAGAAGTTTTCAGAACACAGTAGCGGTACATACAGGGCTGTAGGACTTCCACGCCATGATTGTTACAGTACTTAAAGGTGGATATCGGAAAAAAGGGCCTAAGATCATTGCATATAGAAATTACGCCAAATTCTGTGCCGATGATTTCAGGAAAGATCTCTGTGATCAGATTTTGTCTGAACTGCAGGATAATGAAGATTATGGTGCTTTTGACACTGTGGTTACTGATACGCTAAATAGACATGCTCCTCTCAAGAATAAGTACTTGCGTGCGAACGATGGCCCCTTTATGACAAAGGCCTTACGAAAGGCGATGATGCATCGCAAGAGACTGCGCAACAGGTACATAAAGAACAGAACTGAGGAAAATTTAAAAGCATTTAAAACGCAAAGAAACCTTTGTGTCAAACTTCTGCGCAAGACGAAATCAGATTACTATAGAAATCTTGACCTAGGAGACCTCACAGATAACCGTAAATTTTGGAAAACTGTAAAACCGGTGTTTTCAAATGAGGTACAAATAAATTCATCTGTTACTCTAATTGAAGATGGCAAAATGATAACTGAAGACTCAGAGATTGCGGAAATTGTTAGTCATTACTTCGCAAATATAACAGAAAGTCTAGGAATTTCTGAGCATCAGGCAGTGTTATCACCAACAAATGGAATAAATGATCCCATTGAAACAGCTATCAAGAAATATGAAAATCATCCTAGCATCAAGATGATTAAAGGAAGTTGTGAGCTAAGCCAATTTGAATTCAAGCCGGTGACTGTAAGTGAAATACTTCTGCAGATAGAAAAGTTAAATTTAAAGAAAGCATCACCGTTAAACAGCATCCCTGCCAAGATCCTTAAACAAAATTCAGACATTTTTGCCGTCCTCATCCAGAAAATTTTTTAATTCTGATTTGTCACGAAACAACTTTCCAAAAGAACTGAAAACTGGTGAGATCTCGTCTCTTTTCAAAAGTCTTGATGCTTTTATCAAGAAGAATTATAGACCGATAACGGTTTTATCATCTGTTTCCAAAATTTATGAGAGGGTTTTAGAAAGTCAAATAAAATCTCATGCCCTTAGCTTCCTTTCCCCTCTTTTGTGTGGATTTCGAGAGGACTATGGAACCCAGCATGCACTTGTAAGACTAATAGAGACTTGTAGAATGACCTTAGATAAACGGGGTATAGCAGCAGCACTTCTCATGGACCTCTCAAAGGCTTTTGATTGCTTAAATCATGAGCTCTTGATTGCAAAATTAAGTGCTTATGGTTTCAGTGTGAGTGCATTGCGGTTGATCCATAGCTATCTCAGCGAAAGGAAGCAGAGGGTGAAGATAAATGGGTCTTTCAGTACGTGGAGAGAAGCAGTAATTGGAGTGCCATAAGGTTCGGTCTTGGGGCCTCTGCTGTTTAACATATACCTAAATGATCTCTTCATGTTTGTGAAAGACACTCAAATCTGCAACTATGCAGATGATACGACAATCTATGCCAGTGCTAACAACATTGAAAGTGTCATCAAAACATTAGAGAGTGATGCCCTTAAAATTACAAAATGGTTTCCAAACAACTGCATGAAGCTGAATGAGGACAAATGCCACCTAATGGTATTTGGAGACAAGAGTAACAATGTTTCCATAAATATCGGAAGTGTAACGATAAATGAGAGCACAGAAGAAAAGCTGCTGGGTGTGATTTTTGACAAAAAGCTCAGCTTCAAACAGCAAGTAAAATCTCTTTGTAAGAAGGCTGGTCAAAAGCTACATGCTCTTTCAAGAATTTCTCATTTCCTTGATACTGAGCAGCTGAAACGAATAATGAAGGCATTTATCTCGTCCCAATTCAACTACTGTCCTCTTGTATGGATGTTCTGTGACAGAACATTGAACAATAAAATTAACCATATTCACGAACGGGCATTGCGAATAACTTACAACGATATGAGAACAGATTTTGATACGATGTTACTGAGAGACAATTCGGTCCCACTCCACATAAGGAATTTACAATTGCTAATGACTGAAGTCTTTAAGACAAAATTGAGCCTTAATCCCAGCTTCATGAAGGACATTTTCGTTGAAAAACAGGTTTATTATGGGTTAAGAGGCTGCCATAACCTATCCTTGCCACAAGCACGCACTACGTGCTATGGCTTAGAGACAATATCGTTCCTTGGGTGTAGAT
This sequence comes from Aurelia coerulea, assembly GCA_039566865.1. Taxonomy (NCBI): domain Eukaryota; kingdom Metazoa; phylum Cnidaria; class Scyphozoa; order Semaeostomeae; family Ulmaridae; genus Aurelia; species Aurelia coerulea. The sequence continues at coordinate 14,658,669 of CM076950.1, forward strand.
TATGGCAGGCACTTCCCAATGACCTAAAACAGTCAGATACTCTCTCCAGTTTCAAAAGGAAAATCAAAACCTGGAGGGGAGAGGAATGTAATTGTAGAATATGCAGACCTTTCGTGGCACAGGTTGGGTTCTTGAGCTGATATTAAATTTTCTGCTGTATTTACCGAAAAAAAAAGTAAGAAAACATTGTAAATATTAAAAGCATTGTAAAAATCTGTAAAATGTATCTGTATTTAATCATTCGGAATTTTATTTATTTTTTACTTTTTTCTTACAAATTTTACTTTTTTAGATAGTAGGCTTGAATTAGCTCTTAGTTATAGCTATTGTATCTATATGTATATATGTCTTGTATGTATACAGTGTACGGTTAGAAGAGGGCCTAACTTAGAGTCAACTGTCTTGTATGTATATATATATATATGTAGGCCTACTTTAAATAAATTGATAATAATAATAATAATAATATCAAGGGAGTGCAAATAGTGTTTTCTCCATTCCTGTTCTATGAATTTCTTTTATTTTGGACCTCCTCAAACGAGAAAACAGCCCAACACTGCCGTGCCCAATCGTGCCATATCCCAGAATGCTGTGCAAAAAAGGCGGGAAAACCCAAATCTACACCCAAAACAGGCGACACAATGGCCGCAACCACAACTGATTGGAAGCTGGATGAAAATTTAAAAGCTGATTTGCTTAAATATGACACGCAAAATCTTAAACGAAAGGAAATATTAGATTTTATAGCAGAAAGCTATCCACAATATGCCTGGAGTTTTCGCAGCCTCTGCAGGAGACTACATTTTTTTCAAATTAAGTATGTTGACGAGGATATAGATTTAGGCCGGGTACAGGCAGCCGTAAGAGATGAGATGGATGGCCCTGGTAGGCTTCTTGGCTATCGTTCACTCCACAAAAAGAAAAGGGAAATTCACGGTTTGCGGGTTCCACGAAGACTTGTTTATGCAACCATGCAAGATATCAACCCAGCTGGCCTAATTGCAAGAGGTAATGTTGGTAAGCAGAAAAAAGGACCAAAACGTGATACTCCATTCAGCGCCGAGGTGAGTTGTTGACTGCATGGAAAAGTCTCGATATTTAAAAAAACTTACTTAAGACTTCCTGTAAGCTAATAGAGAGTTTCTTTTTTATTTCTTTTTTTTCTATATTCAATTTAAAAAGAGTTTCTTTGGCTAGGCTAGCCATTGTTGTGTATGTCTAAACATTTTTGAGCGACCTGGAAATGAATTACAAAAGTTTTCTTAGCTTTTTCAATCAAGGTAGAATAGTATGGTTTCTTAATTTTGAAGAAGGTTGAGCCTACAGTTTTTTATAATATTTAATTTGGTTTCTTGCAAAAAGTGAGTGATGTTGATGATATTGCTTCAATTCTTGAATGGATATTTTGAAGTATAATTCATATTTGACTTTCATAACTGCTTTTTTGAAGTAAGACATTTATTTTTAGGGTTCAGACTTCACCCTGTCTTTGGATGGGCATGATAAACTCTGTGGATTTCAAAAATCAGTATTCCCATTGTGCATCCATGGAGCACAGGATACATACAGTGGACGCATTCATTTTTTGAGAATTTGGACTTCCAATAACAACCCAAAGATTGTTGCCAGATTTTATTTGGATTATTTGGATGAATCAAAAGGTACTGAGAATAGAACAAGCTTCCTATCTTGCACATACATAGAAATGCAGTAGGGTCTACAGGATGGGGTAAAATGGGTAAAGGCAAAAAATATGAAAAAATCTGGTAGAAACTTTTATAAACAGATGTTCCCTTTAGCTACATCTGTTGGACCCTTGTGGAAGTATTGAATGTTGTTTGAATGGTGAATGTTCATGACCTCTTGTTTCTTGGCAATCACCATTTCCCATTTTACCCCAGTCTACCCATTTTGCCCCTGCATACCCTAATATTTATGAGAAACTGAGGAATGTACCCTTTGCTGAAAGTTTGGATTCTGAGTATTGCAAACTTTTAACAATTTTGTAAAAAGGGTACTCTTAAGTGCCTTCCTGAAAATAGCTCTAGCACTCCTTGCTTTACCAAAGCTGATAATTCTTTCTTTAACTGTGGCTTTACTGACACTGGTATTCTCCTTGCAGGCATCTGTACAGGATTTGCATTTTCTCTCACATGCAAATGAGCTTCTCCAGGAAATTGACCTAAAACTTTGTCATCAAATACATCATTGTACTGAACTAAAATGTTTGCTAGTTTGTCACTGGCAACTGCATTTAACTGCTTGAAATTATCATAGTTCACTGTAATTAGCTTCATTTGCTCAACTGCTTTTCGACTCAATAAAGGTGTTAAGTTCTCTTTTACTACTTCAAACTCCACATTGTACTTTCTGTGATTTTCTGTGTTTGTCAAAATCAATCTTGTTTTCCCCAAAGGCTTTATGGTTGAATGATTATACATTTGTAAACTAGTATTAGACTGTGACATAATAGCTTATTGTCAATAAACTTCTCTGATATCACATTAACTGTTGCTCCACAGTCTACTTGGAACTTTACTGTACCGTAATCTCTGACATTCATCTTAACATAAATTGTCTACAGCATGCAATTTTTCTTTTTGAACTGTGAGGACATATTCAACATCTGACTCTGAGTCATCTCTTTGACTAACTTCATGCACTCTTTTTGATTTGCAGCATTTTGCAAAATGATTTTTTCCTTTACATTTATTGCAATGTTTTCCCCAAGCAAAACATAGTTCTTTCTTCTTTGCATGAGACTGACCACAAAATTTACATTTGATCATCTCTGGTTGCTTGTTATCTCTTGTTATCTTGAAAAATAAGTTGAAAAAAAAGGAAATCTAGATAAATACCGTATGGCACGGATGGGCCACCATACTTATCTACTTTTGGAGACACCAGAGGGTAGCCTGCGTGCAGACTCGCACCCAGCAAAAAATTTGATTTTTTTGCCTGGGCCCGAGTCTACACGCAGACTACTAGAGGGAGGCTCAAAACGGGAGCTTATTAGAGAGGGGGCTTATTCATAAAGTTAAACAACAAAGATATAACTGGCATATTTCCTGTTTAGTTCTTTAGTTCCATATTTTGCAGAGTCAATATACAGTAAGAACCCGCGACATAGACGCCTGCTTTTTTTCAACACAGGCTATTTAGGTTTCTTTCACTGATTTTGTCAAAGAAAACCCCCAGCAAAAACACGATCAAACAGTATGTTCTTGTGATTTAATATGTTGAGATAAAAGGAATCAATGATAAATTAAATGGAAAACTCAGGTCGATGCTGCGTATGAATTGCAATTGAAATGAAACACAAATACAAAGCTCGCAAGATATACAAGAACATCTAAATTTGGAAATCAGTCACAGTCGCAATGTGTCTTTTGTCAATACTGGCTGTCTACGAGGATTCTGCTATTCTGCAGGATTCTGTAGGGTAGAAATTATAATGTTAAAGCCGAAATTGGAATTTTAGATTTCTGAAATAAATGGTTTAAACCTTTGATGGGCTTTGTTGCATTGGTGCGCATCTCTAAATTGAGTTTAGTTGAATTCATGTCACTTCCTGACCACTTTTGGCAGCAATACGCATATTTCCCGAATATTGTGAGAATCATTTGACAGTTTGCGGCACTAAAAATACGAAGTTTTGAACAATCAATTATTGTTAAAGAAATCGCCTTGCCTTGCTGCTCTGTAATATAAATATTACTCTGAAGCAAAACAGAGGAATAAAGTCGACGACAGTCCCAGTTTGATCGATGTTACCAAAAATTCTTGAAATTCGTGATGAGTATCAATATTTCGGTTGTTTCATAATATATCTATATCTGAATTTCCAAAAACCATAATTGTGAGCATATTTACACTGCACTGTAGTAATTTGCATTTAAAAAAATTTTGATTCGCTAAAATGATCATTGGCTCAAAGCACCAATTTTCAACGAATTTTCCCAGGTGCTGGAGCACTGTAGCTCGCTTAGGGAGCGGTCATTTTTAATCCTGGGTACCAGGGCAGAGGATTTTTAAGAGGGATATGAAATTTTTCCCATTACTTTGTGGGAGTACGAAAATATCAAGGGAGATTTTATGGGGTGCAAAACTATTTTGCTTGAAATCATACTTTGTTGAAAGGTGATGGAGTATAAAAACTCTCTTCTCCAGATTCAACCAATCAATTCAAGAACAGAATTGATTGGTTTTGGTTTGATAAGAAGTCAACCAATTCAAGAACAGAATTGATCAACCAACATCATCCACCATCAACCAATTCAAGAACAGAATTGATCGGTTTTGGTTTGATAAGAAGTGCAAATTTGACTATCAATACAACATATTTGATGAGCAGGACATAGCTTGAAGAACTAGACTTAAATGTTGAGTTTTTTGTCATGTGCTTTTTGTGTTCTGTGTTTTGTGTTTTGTGTTTTTGTTAGTAACTCGCACAGTAGTTCACAAAGGGGGTCAGGAGTCGGAGAGGTTTGTTGCGACAGCTTTGATAACTAAATTCTACCTGCAGAATATGAACAAAACCAATAAATCAACTTGCTTAGATTTCCTACATTTTCATCTCCATCTCCGTTCAAATTTCAACAGTGGCGGAGCCACGGGGGGGAATGGGGGGGACAAGTCCCCCCCCACTTTTCTCTGAGGTCACTCTTCCAATTCGTCTAAATCCGTTGAGAAAATGTATTAGGAGGGGTTAGGTAGGTATCTTTAGAGCTTGATAAACAAAGAAGGGTGTTTCCTTAGGGTAAAAAAGGGCGTTTCCTGAGCATAAAAAGGGTGGTTCTGAAGATTTTCCTGGGGGCTATGCCCCCAGACCCCCATCTTGCTTCTTCCCCTCCACTTTTTTTTGGCTGGCGCCGCCACTGAATTTCAAGTAGGTGGCATAAGCCTTTTTAACTTCTGACACCAAATATTTTTAAGATCTCCGCGTAGTGGACTGGGATATACGACCAGTCCAGGTCGGATGCATTTCTATATATATATATATATATATATATAAATGGGCGAACGGAAACAAAATGGCCTATCCATTGGTTTTTTGAGGAATTTTTTGCTAATATTTGTCTGGGTGGTTAAGTTTGTTATTTAGACCTTTTGGTGTAAGAGTCTGCAGTCGCATAATCCAGTTATCTTCGTGAGTTTCCAATAATTTTGTTATATTGTCGGCGTCTTCTTTCTCAATTCGTTCGATTATTGTAAACCTTGCGTCCCTTGCAAAGATATGGTGTTGTTGTTTAAAGTGTTTCTCTACGGGAAGGAGCTTGTCGTATTGAATTGATTTTATTCTAGAACGATAGTTGTTCAATCTGTAGTTAAAAGGCCATTCAGATTTACCGACATATTGTATGTTACAGCGAACGCATTCAAGGAGGTAAATGACATTCATGCTCCTACAGTTTGATTTATGAAAGATCTTGTATGTTTTTTTGGTGGTTGCACTTATAAAAGAATTAGTTTTGATGACATGATTGCAGCAAAGGCTTCTACTGGTGTTACAAGGTGAGCAATATTTAGCTATTTGGTTTCTCGCTTTCTTTCTGAAAACTTTGTTATTAGTTATGGTGTTGCTACCAATAATCTCTCGGAGGTTCTTGCATCGACGGAATGCGATAATTGGGGGTTCTGGGAAGAGTGCCTTTAATTTTGGTTTTATATTTAAGATATCCCATCTTTCTCTTAGGATCTTACCAATTTGGGGAAGTGTAGAGTTGAAAGTAGTTACTAGGGGGATTCTTTTTGTTCTTTCTTTCAAGGTTTTTTGTAGCGTAGTTTCTCTTGGGGTTGTGATGGCTTGTAGACTTCAGAATGACCCAAATGGACGCATTTTAAATTTAAGTAAACACACTTTTTCTGTAGATGTATTTAGTCTGTTAGATAAAAGTTTGAACTTCTGCCCCCGACCCCCTAGATATAACACTACCGCATTCGATAAGGGCGAAACGTCAGCACTGGAAAATAAAAAGCGCAAAAGACCAAACAGATGCCTGTTTCTTTAAGTAGTTAGGCCCTCTTCTAACCGTACACTATATATATTACTGATGAAGGCTTGCGCCGAAACGTTTAACGAATGTGTTTTTTCTTGAGTCTATATATATATATATATATATATATATATATATATATATAGAGATAGATACTATAAGAGGCAGATGCAAAAAACGGAAACTTTTCTTAGCACACTGAGGCCTTTCAATCTTATGTTATCATCAGAGTGTGACTAACTAAAACGATCAAGAAACTATATGTATATAAATTGTAGTCTGACTATTTGACATTGGTATGTGTCAAAGATTAAATTTGATGTCCTGTGGCGAATGTGGAAAAGCAAAAGGAATCTCTCAAGAGGAACTAAGGACGCCAAAAGAGAAAACAGTCGAGGAGAACTTGCTTACCTTTGTATCCACAAATAACCCAAGAAACCCACAATTCTTTCCAATAATTAAAGAATCAATCTCAATACTAAATGCAAGTCCAAAATTAAAGAATAAGATAGAAAATACGAAAATAATACCAAGTAAACGCCAACCACAAAACCTTAAACGAATACTCACACGAGCAAAATTTACTTCAGAGAATCTAACAGACAGTACACCTAAAGTGACAAAATGTAATGATAAACGCTGTGAGACATGCAAACAAATAGTTGTTTGCAGCCAAATTGAAATAAACAAGCCCAATAAAACGCTATTTAACATAAAAAACAAAATGGATTGTGGTGTTAGAGATTTTATTTATGTCATAACGTGTAATGGCTGTGGAGAAAAGTACATTGGTGAATCAGGAGACACCCTACGACATAGAACAACGCTGCATCGTAACCATATCTCCATGCCACAATATCGAAAATTAAAAGTAAGCAAACATATCGCAGAATGCGCAAAGAACAAAACCACAAAGTTCACGATATGTCCCTTTTTTAAACCACACAATCAAGACGAAACATACCGAAAAGAAAAGGAAAGCTATTTCATTACTAAATACAATCCCTCCCTTAACAAAGAGACACCAGAAGCGTCGCAATCTTGAATAAGCCTCGCTCTGGATTACATCAATTTGAACAAGGCTGATGCGATATATTCATATTACGTCAGATTAGATATAGTATCATGTAATAAATTGTAAAATCAAGTATCATGTAATCACTGTAGCCTGAAGAGTCCGCTTGAACGGACGAAACTAGTTGCGAGAATTTATAAATAGAATTATTAATATTTAGTGAGTCTCAAGTGGCTTGTTGATATTTTGTGTTTCGACCTATATCTTACGGTACCTGGACACTTTTCGTTTCGACCTATATATATATATATATTCTCATAAGCTCATTCGCAATATGTAATAAAAAAGATATATGTAGTCAAGAAAAACACATTCTAGTAAACGTTTCGGCGCAAGCCTTCATCAGTAAAGATTACTGATGAAGGCTTGCGCCGAAACGTTTACTAGAATGTGTTTTTCTTGACTACATATATAAATATATATATATATATATATATAAGTCGAAACGAAATACAAAATGAGTACAGGCATCACTGATTTACTGCAGACTTGTGTATTTTTGATATATTTATTGACGTCAGTCTCAACAGGAAAGCCAATGGGCGCTGTGAGCGCTTTTATGACAGGGAACTACCTCTGTCAACCTGCTACCTGAGACTGACTTTCTCGGCAGCATCTAAGGCTTTTAATACCGAGCATTGTCATATTTGACGTCTTATTAATAAAAAATGGCGCTTTGGCCTAGGCCTTTTTCAGCCTAATGTTTTGGAGCTATCACCGGACTTTTCTCGGTGTGCTTTGCCTTTTTGGCATTAGAAAATGCTGCAATCAGAGTTGCTTGGCCAGGAACAATCATTGTTGTCCATCTTTTGGCCCATATATGATGATGTTGAGCTATGTCAAGTGACAAGTTTTCTCCACTCACAAAGCATGCGAGAAAGTTTTTTGAAATAGACGATGCGATGGATTCGATTATTCATTGTGACTACTTGGATCGAAGGATGCTGCCTGTTTACATAACTGGAGAATGGAACATCTTTTCTGAGAACTGATATACTGGAAGACTGCAAGACGTGATACCAAAGCAGCAGAAAGGCAATAGCTGGTATGGTGAAGACTCATCGGGAAATTTGGCGCGCAACCTTCTTTCCCACAAAATTTGCTTGACAGACAAGAAATGTAATGATTTGATAACCGAGAACAAATGTTGGAAAAGTTCAGAATCAGTCCGACGGCAAAAGGTATAAAGATTTCTTCTTTCGTCTTCTGATTGTTCTTGTTTCTGAGTCCGAATAAGGGAAAGATTTTGTTCGAATCCCCCTTCCCCCCTTCGCAATCTTTTAAACTTCGTTTGAACCAAGAGACCTTCTGGCCTCCTTGCAAGCGCCGTGGGCCTCTTCAATCGATTAGCAGATACCAAGATAAAAATTTCTCGCTGCGGGCATGCTGATCGTATGGCGTGCAGGTCGCGGTACCTCAAAGGCTTTCAGGAATGAAGTGCCAAGTGATAACTGTCAACGGGATTATGCTATAATTATGTCACCAATTCGTAATATGGGAAATAGCGAGCTGTGATTGGTTTAAATGAAGTAAACCGTTTCTTAAGGCCTGTTCTGGAGTAATCGAGATGGATCCTGTCTACTTCGTTTTTCACTTCTGGTTTTGAGGTGGGTTTTCTGGTTATGATGTGGGACCTGATATGTATAATTTAGCCAAAAATCAACATTAAAATAAAAATAAGTTTATCAAAACGGAAAAATCTAATTATAGGTGTGTGATATTAAGTAAAAACAAGAGTTAAAAATACTTAATCTAAAAACCCCCTGGTTTAAAATGGCAGTGATAGCATTAAAAGGTCAGTGTGACCTTGTTTCCATAATGGTCCCTCCAAAGGTGTCAATGAAAGAAAAGTTTTCATAGAAGAAAAGAAAATTCTTGAGGATGTTAAAATATAGCTAATTTGTGCCTTTATGGATTTGAATAATACAATAATGCGTCCAGCACTGTCTCCTTGAATGTCATTCTGTGTCAGTATGGAATGTCATTTATGTGTCTGGACGAATATTCGTCTGGCTGTTTGATGGTGCGTGTGTTGCTCTAGGTTCACTTCGGGAGTCCCTAATTCAAGATTCAAGATTCAAGATCCAAGATCCAAGATCCAAGATCCAAAGATCCGGAATTCAAGATCTAGAATGAAACACCCTAATTCAAGATCCGGAATTCAAGATTCAAAATGAATCACCCTAATTCAAGATCCGGAATTCAAGATTCAAAATGAAACAACCTAATTGAAGATCATCCGGAATTCAAGATTCAAAATGAAACACCCTAATTCAAGATCCGGAATTCAAGATTCAGAATGAAACACCCTAATTCAAGATCCGGAATTCAAGATTCAAAATGAAACACCCTAATTCAAGATCCGGAATTCAAGATCCGGAATTCAAGATTCAAAACGAAACACCCTAATTCAAGATCCAGAATTCAAGATTCAAAATGAAAACTCTCTAATTCAAGATCCAGAATTCAAGGTAGCGTTCCAGTGATTTTTTAAGTGAACTGCGTTAATTTAGGAGACTTAAGGCCCAATCTTTCTAACGTTTAAAAACCATGCTAACTGGATTTAAAAACTAAGAAACCATTGTAATTTATATTTTTGGAGCAGTACAGTAAATACAAATTTTAACAGCATTTTAGGTACTTGTTTAGGAGAGCTTCTAAGAAATTTCAAAGCCCCTTCATGTAAGCAATGCTGGACACTGACTTAGTATCTGATTTTCACATTCTCTCACAGTAATAGCAACTGAAAGATGGGTGTACTTGGTGTGAACATTTTAACTCCGAATTGTCTGTAGTTTTTGGGTAGTTTTTCAGTGTTTCAATTTCTAAAACTTCTTACCTTGAATTTTGGCTGCCTTGGCTCTGATGAGCTGAGGGTCTCAGATCATGGATATTTATTTGAATTCCTTTCAAATGATTTCAGCTCTTAAATATACATTGCAATATGATTTCCACTGTTCCAGATGTTGACCAATATCGAATAGCGAGAAAGTTCCTTGTTTGGCCTAGGCACTATTTGCCTCTCAGAAATTCATGCCTAGGCCATACAAGAAACCTTATCGCGACTCACTATTTGTCATTATCCAGAATAGTGGACATCATATTCCAATATATCTTTAAGAAATGAAATCAGCATCCATTGTATTCAATTCCACTCAGTAACTGCCGGATCCAAAATGAGTTTTTTTCAAAACTGAAACATTTAAAACTTCTTCAATTTCGAACTAGGGTGTTTTCATTTTGAATCTTGAATTCTGGATCTTGAATTAGGGTGTTTCATTTTGAATCTTGAATTCCGGATCTTGAATTAGGGTGTTTCATTTTGAATCTTGAATTCTGGATCTTGAATTAGGGTGTTTCATTTTGACTCTTGAATTCTGGATCTTGAATTAGGGTGTTTCATTTTGAATCTTGAATTCCGGATCTTGAATTAGGGCGTTTTATTTTAAATCTTGAATTCCGGATCTTGAATTAGAGTGTTTTCATTTTGAATCTTGAATTCTGGATCTTGAATTAGGGTGTTTCATTTTGAATCTTGAATTCCGGATCTTGAATTAGGGTGTTTCATTTTGAATCTTGAATTCCGGATCTTGAATTAGGGTGTTTCATTCTGGATCTTGAATTCCGGATCTTTGGATCTTGGATCTTGGATCTTGAATCTTGAATCTTGAATTAGGGACTCCCGTTCACTTCTCATGTGTGGCATGAAAGAAAGTGAGTTTGCAGTAAGAGATAGTGAGTTTGCCATGAGAGATAGTGAGTTTGCCGTGAAAGAAAGGGTTTGCCGGGACCCTTGTGGGCCACCGTACAAAGATCTTCAGCGTAGACCTGAATTTTTTGTCGGCGTAGCAGCGTCATTTTTTCAACAAGATCGGTTCTTGGCATGACAGCGCACAAAAATCTGCCTACCTTGGCGTGAACGTGAAGTTGTCCTCGATCTTTTCTAATGTGAATTATTAGCAGTTTCTTTTGATATGATAAGATATATATGACATGTATTCTCTCTCCCTGAAAATGCCGAAATACCTTGTGTACGAAAGCTTAGGGCTCGGCGTACCTTCGGCGTAGGTTTTACATGGAACGCACCCTGGGTGGGGCCTTACAGAGTTCATCATAATCATAGGCATGAGTCAAGTTTCTCTTCTCCTGTTGTTGCGCTGGACGGACGTGTTTTTGATCGCTCGTTACTTGGTACAATTACGTAATAAAATTTAAAGTAAAATTACTTGATAAGATGGCAGCCAAATATGTTCCAGGACCAGAGGAAGCTGAACAACTAATCCTTGAATCTATAGCGAAGATGACATCCGCAAAGTCAAAGAAGCGTGCATCTTCAGAAAAAATCTGCGCAGCACTGTCAAGAAGCCATGGCCTAGATGAATCTGAAGTCATGCTCCAGATCACAATGATGCTGGCAGAAAATAAAATCGAAAACAAACCCAAAAATGGCCTTGAATCACTAAAAATTGTGGAAAATGGTGGTCAAAGTTTGGAAAAACCAAGAAAATTATCAAAAGAAGAGGACAGACTTGCAGAGTGTCAAGAGGAGCTGCAGGTAGTGGCGGATGTTGAGAGCAAAATTATAGATCGGATCGAAAATATTGAAAAGGCTGGGAATGTTGAAAATATTGATAATGTTGAAAGTGAATCAGAAAGCGGGGACAGTGAAAATGTTGAGAGCGAAACAGAAAGCGTGAAAAGTATCTCAGATTCAGAAGAAAACATGGTTGAAAGTCCAGATGATATAAATAAGCGTGTACTGGCAGTAGAGAAGCAGGTAGAAAAAAATTTGAAGCAGTTAGCGGAGAAGGATGTGGAAAGAACGGGCACAGACAGCAGCCAAAATAAAAAAATCCAAGAAATGTTGGCAAAAATATCACTGTTGGAAAAAGAAAATAAAGCTCTCCATGACGAAAACGTTTCATTGCGACTTGAAAATTTAGAAATTAAAATGACAAAAATAGTTAACAAAAAGGATGAAAAAAAGAAGATGGTCTTTTAGGCCCATGTAATGTTTTTGACAATGTTTTTGAATATAATCATTCTAAGGAAAACCAAAAAAATAAACTTTGGGGTGTCTCAACGGATGAAAATCACATTTTGCCGCAATCTGCAGAGCAATGTAGTTTAAATGATGATGATTGGCAATTCCCAAAGCATCCGGTTAAAGCCCCAAGAAGATTACAAAAGCAAGATCCATACAAAAATAGATACAGCGCATTTGCTGAAGGAAGTAGCATATTTGCAGGACATACAAATGCAGAAGACAGTCCCAAGCGAGATCAAATTTCATCTTATAGTGCAGTCGGGAGATCTCGCGAGGCGTCCAAACAAGGATCTACTGATAGAGGACCCTCACGAAATGTATACCCAAGGGAAGAGAGTTACACAGAAGCAGTTCGCAAGAGACCAACTCTCGATGAAATGCAAAACCATCAAGGGATGTACCCAAGGGTAGAGAGTTACGCAAAAGCAGCACGAATGAGACCTGCTCTCGATGAAAAGCAAAATCGTCAAAACCCACAACAAAATAGAATCCTAGGTGGAAGCAAAATCTGGCAGGGATCAAATGTACGTACGGGATCAAATCACGTCCAAAACTTGATTAAAAAGAAGAAAAAATCCTATATTGTTGGAAAACTAAACGAGAACATAGGAAAACCGAAAGATTTATGGAAGTGTCTAAAATCTCTCGGATTGTCATCAGGAAACAACTCACCCCCTAAAATTAGTCTAAATGATAAAGGCAAACCATCTTTTGACGATAAAACAAATGCCGAAATTCTTAAGGACTTTTTCTCAAATCTGGCTTCAAATTTAGTAAAGAAACTTAACCCATCCCCACATAAACTAGACAATGTGCGAAAGTATTACCAGCACATGAAACTTTCTGAACCATTTTCATTGCTTCCCACATCCTCGGAAAATGTCCTCAAACTCTTAGAAGAGATAAACCCCTCAAAAGCGACAGGTTTGGATAATATAGCAGGGAAATTCCTCAAAGATGGTGCATCCGCCTTAGCCGAGCCGATAACCGAACTATGTAATCTCTCAATCTTACAATCTAAGTTTCCTGATGGTTGCAAACAAGCAAAACTAAAACCACTTTTCAAAAAAGGATCGAAAGATGATCCCAAAAACTATCGACCAATTTCTTTGCTTCCTCAACTCTCTAAAATTATTGAAAAAATAATTCATGGTCAAGTACAAAAGTACCTTGATGATAAGAAAATATTGTACAGATACCAATCTGGCTTTCGTGCTCATCACTCAACAGATACCTGCTTATCTTACTTGAGTGATAAGATCCTTCAAGGATTTGAAACTGGAATGTTTACAGGCATGATCTTAATTGACCTTCAAAAAGCATTTGATACAATTGACCATAACATCTTTCTGGATAAAATGGCATGCCTTGGCTTTAGCAAATCTGCCATTTTGTGGTTTAAATCTTACCTTCAGGACCGTTCTTTTGCCGTCAATATTGGCAAGGAATACTCAAATCATGGTAGTCTGTCATGTGGGGTCTCTCAGGGGTCAATTCTTGGCCCACTCATATTCCTTCTTTACGTGAATGACATGGCACGAGCGATCGACTGCGACCTGCTTCTGTATGCAGACGATTCTTGTTTAATTGTTAGAGACAACAACATTGAACTAATAGAGAGCAATTTAAATAGAAATTTCAATTCCCTCTGTGATTGGTTTGTAGAAAACAAACTAAGCATTCACTTTGGAGAGGACAAAACCAAATCCATTCTCTTTGGACAAAAAAAGAAAAAAAAAGCAAGAACTTGAAAAGTTGGACATTAGGAGAGGTGACATAAGGATTAAACAACATTCAACAGTCACATATCTGGGATGTGTCCTAGATGAAAATCTCTCTGGGGAGTCGATGGCGACTAAGATGCTTGGAAAAATAAATGGCAAGCTAAAATTCCTATACAGGAAACAAAACTTCCTGGATAAATCCCTTCGCAGGTTGCTTTTAAATGCTCTTATTCAACCTCATTTTGATTATGCATGCACTTCTTGGTATCCAGGGTTGAATAAGAGGCTGTCCAAAAAAATTCAGACGGCACAAAACAAATGAATTCGTTTTTACCTCGATTTAAAAAACACAACACATATTGGGGTCACAGAATTCAAGTCTATAGATTGGCTCCCTACAAAGAACAGGATGGATCAATGTGTCTGTGTCAACATAATGAAGTTTTTCAGAGAAACTGCCCCAGCATACAGTGCTGAGATATTCCGTCCAGTCAACCAGGGCCGAACAACACGAAGGTCCAAGTTCAAATTGGATATTCCATTTCGCAAAACTACTGATGGACAAAAATGTCTATCTTATCTAGGGCCCAAAACATGGAATAGTCTTTCATCAGAGATTAAATCAACAAACAATATCGACACATTCAAACATAAGATCAAAGAGAATTTTTTCCAAAACATACAAAAAGAGGAAGATGACATATATGTCTTCTATTAAGACTTGTCATCATCTCTCCCGATCATGGTATGGTATTATAAACCATGTTTTATACCGAAAACAAACTACAGTTAGTTTATTTTTTTTCTTACGTTTTTCGTTGTACCAGCACCTCTAAGGGGACCATTATGGAATTAAGGTCATCTTGACCTTTTAATGCTATCCCTGCCACTGTGATTAGGGGTGTTTTTCCCTTACGTTTTTAACATTATTTATTGTATTGTATCTATTTTTATATTATATAACTTGTAAATAATTGTAAATATTGTGGCAAAATGATACATACATACATACATACATACATGTAACCATGAGAAATACCGAAAAAAACAGGATTTCAGACGAAAACGAGGGCTGGCAAAGAGGAACAGATGACTTTGAGGATGATAGACAAAAAAGAAATCCAAATGTAAAATCCGGTTGGCAAAAACCAAGCGTGACAATCATTGGTGATTCTATGCTGCGAAATGTGAAAAAGAAAGATTTGAATGATGAAGTGAAGAACGTGCGGTGTTATGTTAAATCCTTTTCAGGAGCGAAAGTTGAAGATATGAAGTCGTATTTGCAGCCAACAATAAATTTGAAACCTGACAGCATCGTTTTCATGTTTGGGGCAAATAACCTTAGAACCGACTCTCCGAAACAAATTGCTGAGAATATCATTGAATTGGCTAAGACTACCGCAAGTCAGATTGAGCACGTTGCAGTGTCGAGCATAGTGACAAGGGCAGACTCCCTTCAACTGGATAACAAAAGGAAAGAGGTAAATTCTATACTGGAGGAGCAATTAGCAAATATTGGAATCCCTTACATAAATCAAGACAACATAAAACATAGTCATCTCGATCGCTGGGGTTTACACCCAAACTTTGCAGGTACACACCTTCTAACAGGAAATTTCATTGAATATTTAAAATCATGACTTTGTAAAAGTTGTATTGTTACTGATGGGAATATCAACGTACAGCCAGGGTCTGACCATGATATATCATTATGTGAAAGTCTATATGCTGGAACTGCAACTTCAGCATCCGATCTCAGTGATCTGAATTCTGAAATTGCTGAAATAAATAGTGCTACCTCCTTTACTTCTGATGATTCAGATGTCTCCTGTGACATTGACAGATTTTTTGAGCTGAGAACAAAATACCATAAAAATCCCATGTTGGCATTTTTAAATATCAATAGCCTTAGAAACAAAATAATCGACCTCAGGGAAATTGCCGAAAGATGTCTCCCCGACCTCTTGTTGATTGAGGAAACAAAACTTAATCCAAGTTTTAAAACAGAAACACTACAAATGAAAAATTATCAGAGTCCCCTTCGAAAAGATAGAAATGAATTTGGAGGAGGGCTAATGCTGTATGCTAGAACTGGAATCGTATGCAACAGAGTGCATTCCCTAGAAACCTTACAGCTAGAGCTAATATGTTCTGAAATCACAATTCAAAAGAAGAAATGGATTTTGTACTGCATTTATCGACCACCTGATTTAAATGTTAGGTTTTTCTTTGATAAATTGTCTACGTCTTTAAATACTGCTCTTGATAAATATGAAAGCATTATTATCATGGGTGATATAAACATTGATACACAAAACGATCAGAACCCGGGCTACAATAACTTTACTACATTTTGTGATGTTTTTGGGCTCTCCAATCTTGTAACTGGCAAAACTTGTTTCACCAAACAAAGAAATTCTTCAATTGATGTTATTCTCACCAACAAACCAAGAAATTTTCAAGCAACCTCAGTTTTCGAAACAGGGCTAAGTGATTGTCACGGATTGGTAGCAACCACTATGAAAGCTCAAGTTCCTCGGCTCAGACCTAAGATAATCAAGTATCGTAGTTATAAGAACTTTGATGATGAGCTTTTCCGAGAGGAAGTGAAAGGCCTTGACCTTGGTTGTGACGTTGATGATCCCAATCTTCTGTGTGATAATCTTACTGCACATTTTAGATCTACTGTAAACAAGCATGCGCCCATGAAAACAAAGATCTTGAGAGGGAACGATGCTCCTTTCATGAATAAAGAACTAAAGAA
This sequence comes from Aurelia coerulea, assembly GCA_039566865.1. Lineage (NCBI taxonomy): Eukaryota > Metazoa > Cnidaria > Scyphozoa > Semaeostomeae > Ulmaridae > Aurelia > Aurelia coerulea. The sequence goes on from CM076950.1 coordinate 14,675,275, forward strand.
AGCAATTCATGTTAGGTCACGCATGAAAAACAGACTAAACAAGGATCCATGCAACGAGAATCGGGCGAAATTTAAACAACATCGCAACAAATGCGTAAAGTTAAGAAGGAAAGCGATTAAAGCTCATTTCAAAAAGGCTACAAGTAAAGGAATCATGTCTAACAAGGAATTTTGGGATCTCGTTAAGCCCTATCTATCTAATAGAGGAGGCCTATCGGATAACAACATAACGCTCGTAAAAGATCAGAAAATCATCACAGATGAGCCAACTTTGTGTCAGCTTTTCAACGACCATTACATTAACATTGTACAAAATTCAAGTGGTAGAAAACCAACCAATGTTGCAGATGCAACTGATTTAGTAGATGATCGTGATATTGTTAAACTCATTTTAGAAACGTAGAGCAATCATCCAAGTATCTTAGCAATCATTGAACACAGGGGTAAAGTTTCAGAATATTTTTCGTTCAAAGAGGTAACCACTAATGAAGTAAAGGAAATAGTTAAATCTCTTGATTGTCGGAAATCAACAGGCGAAGATTTGATACCTCCTAAGCTAGTATCTTTATCAGCAGACGAATTGACTGTCCCTTTAACAGATGCTATCAACAGCAGTATCCGTAATTGTAAATTCCCAGATAATGGAAAACGTGCAGCGGTAAGCCCCCTTGATAAAGGAGAACAAAATAAAACTGTTGAAAAAAACTTCCGCCCGATAAGTGTTTTAAATGTTTTCTCAAAAGTTTTTGAGAAAATCATCAAAAAACAACTGATGCCATACCTTGATAAAACTCTTTCTATCTATATTGCGGCTTATAGGGAACGTTATGGTACGCATCATGTATTGATAAGACTAATTGAAGATTGGAGATTGAAATTAGATAATGATCAAATCGTAGGTGCAGTCCTCATGGATTTATCAAAGGCCTTTGATTGCATACCGCAACAAGGGCAGATTTTGTAACAATAGGATCTTTGGTTTGTTTACATATGACGTCATCTTGGTTGACTAGCCAATCAGAGAGCTCTATTTCTATCACGTGATCTGATGATAATGGCGGCAGGAGGGGTTCGCTGTGGGGAAAACCACACCCTCGTTTTTTCCTCGCGACGAAATTATACTTTCGCAAAAACTCAAACTTTTTTGCACACGTATAGAACGATAAATTTCACATATGTTTTTATTGGCACTAAGCTCTGCGTTTTCTGCTCTTCGCGCGATCGTTCGCTCTTGACTCCCATTTTTGCACGTCTTCCACACCCCTCCGACGGTATGTCCAAACCGAACAAATCACACTTCTCGATCAAAAACAACAATGTGAATTCAATTGCGAAGCCAGTAGATAAAAAAATATTTTAAGAGAGAGTTTAAAATGTCATAAAGTCAATTTTCAACATCAATCTTCCGAATCGGTGGACAAGCCTGAGTCGAGAGAAGAACCTCAGAAATTTAATCCTGTTACGACGATGAATGCCCCAGCAGGAAAGAAGAATTATTGACAGAGATCCGGAGTTGACCAAGTAAATCGTAGCAGTAAATAAGTTTTCTTTTAGTTGCAGCTAAACGGGGTGAAATTACTGTCATCTTCAAATATATACACCCAATTTTGTAAGAAACAGCGAGCAAGTGGTATGCTCTTAAGAAACTTAAGAAACTATGTACCTTACCTGAATTAAAAAAGCAAAGAAGCTTTTGTAATTTACAGTTTCCATTTCCACAGTAACATAAACGTAATTATTTAATAAGAAACTAAGAATTTGGGGCAAAGTTTCTCAAAATTATTTCTTATGCGTTTCTTATTAAAGGTTTCATAACAAACTTCAAGGTCACTACTTTTGCCATCGTGAACATTTCAAAAGTACATTTTTTGAAGCCTTTCCAATGTTTAGACATTGCTCAAGTATCTTTTGAGTAATATGATACCGGAAACAAGTGAACAATTATGATCAAGATTTCCATCAGAACTTATTAGAATGAATGGTTTCTCAATTTTATAGTTTCTCAGTACTCGAGCTTCTTTATTTTTTGGCGATCTGGGACTTGAGTTCTTATCAAAAATGCGTGTAAACAGTTTTTGACATTGAAACCATTGGGTTCTGCCACTCTTCGGCCACTCTGCACTTGACATGCAGATTGCAGTCACTTTCAGTAAACCGCACGCTCAAAATGTTTCCATTTAAAAAGGTTTGTTTTGACTCCAACTTCGGAAAGGAGAATCATTTCTGGATTTTGATAGTGGTGGGTGGAGTTTACATTAGTATATTTCCGAGTGTGATTTCTGCAATTTGTTAATCAAGCATTGCAAACTTTCAAGATTGGATAATGTCAAACAGTAGTCAAACAGAAGAGAGATCGGGCCTGAGAAGAAGTCCTCCATGCTCAACTAACTTATCTTACCAAGTAGCATGAGATCAGGCTCACCGTAAAAAGAAGGGAAGGAATGAGAAGGGAAGGAAACCGAAAGATGATTCGTGACAATTAATGACGATACTTGACGATTGGAGCAGGAAGTCACCTACTTTTGGAGGATTAATACTTTGCATGTAACGTACGTTTTATGGAAGGTTGGTATTTTACCATTTTCAAAGATTTTTGGTCTGTAATTTACATTTATTCAGAACATGAAGCGTCTCATCCTCGGCTCGTCTCGCTCTCTCGCCCTGAAACGATTGGTGGTTGCGGGGGTGGGGAGAAGGGGGCTGCAATGTCCACCGATTCGGAAAGTTGATGATGAAAATTGATTTTCAAACATTTGAAAACCCTTTTCTGAAATTTTCTTTCATCTAATGGCAGGACAAATTAAAGTCACACTGTTGTTTTTTATCGAGAAGTGTGATTTGTTGGGTTTGGACATATCGTCGGAGGAGTGTGGAAGACGTGCAAAAATGGGAGTCAAGAGCGAACGATCGCGCGAAGAGCAGAAAACGCAGAGCTTAGTGCCAATAAAAACATATGTGAAATTTATCGTTCTATACGTGTGCAAAAAAGTTTGAGTTTTTGCGAAAGTATAATTTCGTCGCGAGGAAAAAACGAGGGTGTGGTTTTCCCCACAGCAAACCCCTCCTGCCGCCATTATCATCAGATCACGTGATAGAAATAGAGCTCTCTGATTGGCTAGTCAACCAAGATGACATCATATGTAAACAAACCAAAGATCCTATTGTTACAAAATCTGCCCTTGTTGCATACCGCACGATTTACTCATAGCAAAATTATCCGTTTACGGATTTGATGAAAATTCTTTAGTTTTTATATATTCATACTTAAAGCGACGTGATCAATGTGTTAGAATAAACAATGTTTATGGCTCGTTTCAGCGCATACTTTCCGGTGTTCCACAGGGATCTATACTTGGTCTGATCCTTTTCAATTTTTACATAAATGATCTACACTTACCTCACATAAGTATTGCACCACCTGACCCAAAATGGCGCCCAAAAGTGTCGCTCAGCTCAATCTACAAAATTTGCATAACAAAAGCAGCAGCATTTAAGGGTTTCTCTACCAGGTATTTTGGTCGGAAAATAATTGTTAATTCGTATGTTTTTCATTCATTAATAAATGAAACGGTGGTTTGTTGGTTTCTTTGACAAATTAGCAAAAACGTTCGGACAACACTGAACAAGATTTTGGCAGCATAACTGGAGGAGTAGGCCAAAACAAAATGAGAAACGGATAGATATCTGGGGGCAAAGACAACAACATTTTAGTGTTTTCAAATTTGGATTCTACAAACTTTATCGCTGTGACAAAAGTTTTCCGTGAGGAATGCCAGAAGGATAAACACAAAGAGAAAACGGAAAGAAACCATTCCAACGTAAGAATATCCTTGATATTACTTTTATCAGATTAAAATTAATTTTGCTTCCTGGAAGACTTTAGGCAAGTGATTGACGCTTAAATATATGGATTTTGATGTGCTTAACCAAATCGCTTATTTTAATTTAGTTTTAAAGTAATTTTGAAATTTAACAAGTGACTGGAGCATGTTTTTTTAACGTGACTCCTTCTTAGAGAAATTAAAGTTCAGTTAGATTGAATGACGGCCTTGTTACTAATTTGAAATTTCTTCTTTTTTCACATTCAAAGTGGAAAACTTTTATCATGGCGATAAAGTTTGTAGAATCCAAATTTGAAAACACTAAGACTTTGTTGTCTTTGCCCCCAGCTTTCTATCCGTTTCTCGTTTTGTTTTGGCCTACTCCTCCAGCCATGCTGCCAAAATCTTGTTCAGTGTTGTCCGAATGTTTTTGCTAATTTATCAAAAAAGCCAACAAACCAACGTTTCATTTATTAATGAATGAAAAGCATACGAATTAACAATTATTTTCCGACCAAAATACCTGGTAGAGAAACCCTTAAATGCTGATGCTTTTATTATGTAAATTTTTTTGATTTGGTTGAAAGACACTTTTGGCCGCCATTTTGTGTTAGGTGGTGCAATACTTATGTGAGGTAAGTGTACTACTTTTCATTAGGGAAGCCGAAGTATATAATTACGCAGATGACAATTCTTTGGTTTCTTCCTCTAAAAGCATGTCCGTCTTACTGAAGGTCTTGGAGGGGGAAGCGAATATTGCTCTTCAATGGTTGGAGGAAAATGAGATGATTGCAAATCCAAAGAAATTCCAGTCTATTTTGATCAAGAAAGACCGTTCAGATACCAGTGGTGTTGACATAGCCTCCGTGATAAGAACATCAAAACAGAAAAAACTGTAAAGCTTTTAGGTATCAAACTAGACAACAAGCTAAATTTTGATCCACATATTTCAGATTTGTGCAAGAAAGCTGCCACACAATTGAATGTACTAAAAAGGCTTAAACAATTTATTGGTTTTGAAGAAAGGAAGACACTTGTTCAAAGTTTCGTTTATTCCAATTTTAATTACTGCCCTTTAGTATGGCATTTTTCATCTGCAAAGTCGCTGCAAAAAGTCGAACGTATACAAGAGAGGGCATTAAGATTTCTGTTCAATGATAACAATTCTACATATGAAGAGTTATTGACCAAATCAGGTAAAAATTATATGCACGTTTCTCGTTCAAGAGCTCTTTGTATCGAAATCTACAAAACTATGAAGCAACTAAATCCTGTTTTTATGCAAAACATATTTTCTTTCAAATCATCTGCTAATCTGAGTCGCTCTCAGAGAAATCCACATGATCTGTTACATCATAGACCTAATCAAACTAATTTTGGTACCAATAGCCTAAGAGCCTTAGGGCCTCAAATATGGAATGGACTCCCGAATGAAATGAAGTCTGCTCAAAATATACACATTTTTAAGAGATTGATAAAACAATGGGATGGAATGCAATGCAACTGCAACGCATGTCAATTTAAAAAACACAATATCGATCAAAAGTAATTAGAATAAAAGATCCATGAAATACTATTATTGAAACAGTGTGGCATTTTAATTAGTTTAGTTATATTGTATATTTGAATAGTTGTAAATATTTTCGAAATTGATTAGCTTCTCTTATTTTATATATTTAGAAGCTATTTGTATTATGCATTTTTTTCGAAATAAAATAAGATGACACACACACATGAGAATGATAAAAATTAGCCCCAAATTAGCGAACATGATAGCTAAGTTTGTCTGCCCTACTGCATGTGCTGCAGGGAAAAATAACGAACGTGTTAGCTAACTTTTACTGTCATACTGCAAGCGCTGCGCTGTAGGGAAAATTAGCGAACGTGCAAGTCTGTTACTGTTGGGAATATGATGGGACGGCTGTGATAACTATTTATGTATACGCCTACTTTAAATGAATGGATAATAACAATAAAACAGTGATAATGATAAAACATCTTTGGATACTTACATCTTCAGTTCCACATAAGCATCGGTATCACAGCTGTACACGTAGTGAAATTTATCACTAACATTTACATTGAGGTTGAAAGGCGACGCCATTTTGCATTTACAAACCAACCTGGTTCCGATCCGAGGTAGACTTATGACGATGAGTCCCTTGTATCCCTGCGGTTCCTTCATCAAAAAGTCAAAAAGCACAGGGAAACAAGAGACTCATCGTCATAAGTCTAGATCCGAGGTAGCCTCACTCTAACTTTGTTATTACCTGGAGTCTCTCGTTTGTCGTGTGGTATTTGTGTCCTGGACAGGCGACAGGCGCGGATCCAGTGGGGAGGGCGGGGGAGCCATGGCCCCCCAAACTTTAAAATTTTCTCTTAAAAACCATCGTCTTAGAGAAAGAAACGAATGAGTTTCAAACCTTTACTTCCTGAAATAACCATGGCACAGCTACACGATAACTCAGCTAAAGTACAATTCATCCCGGGGGGGGTACTCTAATTGTGGCCTGACAGGGGGGTCCAGTCAGGGTTAGAGAGGGCCAACGCAAAAAAATTTGAAAAATTCCTTCAAATGGAAGTATCTTTTTATAGAAACCCCCAAATGGTAGTGGGATGGTAGTTCGTGGACCTAAAATTGGGTCATTTGGTAGCATCTAGTAAGTGAACATTTTCTGCAGTTTTTCAATATTTTCTATTGTAAAAACTGATTGAACAAAGCAAGAAAACTTCAAAATTCATTGATAATTATTGCTGCAACGACCATATTGCCATGCGGAGGAGCATACTGAGTTGAAATCTAATAACTGGCCAGGAATCTTAGAATACCCCCAATTGGTAGTAGGAGTTTGACAAATAGGGCCATTTTGGTAGCCACTTCGTAAGACCCTCAAACCGACTGGACCCTCCTGTTAGGCCATAATGGGAGTACCCCCCCCCCCCCGGGCAATTCATCAAAAGGTATGAAAAGATGCGATTCTGAATAAAAATTTCATTCAGTGGAAATGAAAATCATTTGTTTCATTCACTTTGTCAAATTGTCGCTGCGAGTTAGGATCCTCCAGTGAACTTATCTGTTGACATTTATTTATGATAGATTTCGCACAAAGACTCATATTTTCTGTTGCGAGAGTTATAAATTGTCAATCAAATCAAGTCATTTCAATTTTAAGGTACACAGTTTAGAGTACAAGTGAAGCTTGTAGAAACTTGGTGAGCTATGAGAATCTTTATAACTTACTAGTGACCCCGATTATGGAATTTACAATTGGACATTTCTTTCACCTAACATTGAAATGCCTCTGATTTGTGAATTTGAGATTTACCTCGTTCTTATGCCAGTTTTATTTCCATTGAGGTGGAGCTTATTTCAGCGATAAGCATTCTCAAACTGGTGCTTATGATAAACATTTCATTGGTCCCTCACTTTCCAAATGATGACGCGTTAGCTTTTGCACAAAATATAAATGCCAGTTTGTATTTGAGGAGAAGCATAATTAAATGATGGGCTAAATGATCTAAGATGAAGCAAAAAGGGCGTTTCCCACGTTTTCCGAGAGTCTGAAGGGCGTGGTCACGAAAAATTTTCCTGGGGGCTACGCCCCAGACCCCCATTTTCCTTCAAATGGCCCTCCCCAAAGTCCAATGCTGGATCCGCCCCTGGTCTTGAATGTAGATAAAACTAACTTTGTCATTTTCACTCTTCCAAAAAATCTTTGGATGAAGCCATAAATTTGAAAACTGGCAAGGAACTTGTTAAGCAGGCTAAATACGTCAAGTTTCTTTGGTGTTCTGTTGGATGAAAATCTTCCCTGGAAGTATCGCTTGAGTGAACTTTCAAAAAAAGTAGCAAGGACTTGTGGTATTTTCTTCAAAATAAGGCATCTTCTGCCTACCAATGTTCTAGTTTCTTTATATAACTCCTTACCTGTACAAAAATGCAAGGCTAAACTTGGCCTTGTACAGGCCAAGTTTTAGCCTTGTAGAGGGGATTATGACCTTGTTATGACCTTGTACTAACCTTGGAAGAAAATTACAAGGCTATCAGTAAGATTCCAAGTTGCAACCAGTCTAACACAAGGTTTCCACAAGGCTTCTACAAGGCTAATTAGCATTTTTCAAGCCATTTACAAGGTTACAGCAAGGCTATTCCAGGCTATAACAAGGTTACAAGGCCATACCTACAGTGGCGGACTGGCCCACCGGCCCAGGGCCGGTGGGCCCCCCTTCAAAATCTTGCAAAAAGGGCCCCCTTTTCCTGGAAAGGGCCCCTTTTGCAAAATTAAGTACTTTTTTGGTAGAGTTGAATGTTTGAATAATGGAATAGACACCTCACTTCACATTTGAATCCTTCAGTGTTATTGAACTTCCTCAAAGAAATGAATACAGTCGAAAGCGAAGATACGGATGGCGAAGAAGGGAGCACCGTTGCAGAAAAAGTAAAGCCCCCCTCCACTTCTGCCAAAAGATGGTTCTCGAGATTCCTTCACAGAAAATAGTTGTTATAGGTAGTGTAGGGTAAATAAATGACTGGGAGAATCACTCTAAACCAAAGTAAAGGCTGCAAGTTTCAAAAGATTTCTGGGACGCACTTTGTCAACTGCTCCACTTTGGGGGCACGCAAAAATTGGATTGTGAAAACTGAAAGCTTTTGCCCGATAATTTTCATGAGAATGTTCATTGATAGAAAAATGCAAACATAATTTTGAGAATTTCAAAGTTTCCAATTCTGCTCTGGTAAGGTGGGATGGCGATAGGCATTCTAAGCCAGAACAGATGTTTACTCAAAAAATTTCCCCGTGGATGCTTATTCATAAACTACTGTTACGAATGATCAAAAATTTAATTTTAGCATCGGCAAACCTGGGATTGGGAGAAGCGTTCTAAGCCAAAGTAGAGGGCGTGTCCTCAGAAATTTTCCTGGGGACTTTGCCCCCAGACCCCTAATTTTGATACTCCATCAGTTAATTTGCCCTGACCACACTGCTGAGTGGGGGGTCAGGAATGGGTTCCTCAACACTTTAACAGTTATAGACACGAAAACATTATAGATCGTCTGGCCCACAATACAAAAAAAGGCAAAATTACTTTTATAAGGTAGAGACAATGTAACGATTTTAATAATGTTTGAGAAGATATATCGTGAGAAATATGCCTCATTTCAAGCAAAGTGAGTTTAGCTTGGCTATTGGTAAGGAATCGAGGAATTGCGACGAATTTTGCCCCTGACCACACACTCATCATCGAGGCCACACCCACGTAGGGCCCCCTTAACTCGCTCATGGCCGGTGCAAAAATCAGAGCCAGTCCGCCACTGCATACCTACAAGGCTTGCACATGGCTATTACATGGCCTTGTATTTTCGTACAGGTATTTTCCTCATTTCTTCACTATGGAATTATTGACTGGGGTCTTACCTATGACATTCATACTAAACCAATATATCTTCTACAAAAGAAAGTTGTTAGAGCTATTGCTTTTCAGAATTTTCATCTCCATCTTCTCCAATTTTCTCTGACTTGAAAAATTCTTAAATTATATGATTAGCTTGATTTGAAATTGCTTACTTTTGTTTATGAGTCTGTTAACAAATATTCTCCACCTTACTTTTACAATTTTTTTACAATATTATCAGATGTTCATCAATATGATACAAAGCAGGCTGGTGAGGGTGGTATTTTTATGACACAGCCAAACACCTTGCAATATGGCTTAAGATCTGTCAGATATGCTGGTGCAAAGTATTGGAATAACATTCCATTTAACATCAAACAATCCCCTTCAGTGATCAGTTTCCGTCATCGATTAAAATTGTTTTTGTTCTCTACCAAATATCAGTCCTAAGTCTTTGATTACAATATTTGCTTTGCTAAAATCTTCTTGTGACACCAAATGATAGTATGATTCTGGGTGGTGGGGCCTTCCTGGGGGCTGCTAGGGGCTTTTCTATCTGGTGCATATTGGGGTGTGGGGGCTTTGGGGAATCTGGGGGTGGCTGTGGGCTTTCGTGCTTGGCTGTGCTTTGGGATGGGCTGGTTGGGGGCATCTAAGGCTGTATTGAAGTACCAATCTGGCCTTATGGTGTCTCTGATTGGCTTGTCTTGAGGTGTGGCTGGGTGTTGAACACTTGCACTGCCTTTCGGGTTCTCTTGGGCATTTCATGCTCTGTTGTGCATTTGATGGGGGCCTTTGGTATGCCTTGGGACTGGTCTTATCACTTAGAGCAAATTTTTCCATAATTTGCTTTTTGGTTATATCAACCTCCAAACATTCTTTGAAGATTTTCAAAAGTTAATAGGATTTTAGTACAGGGGGTGCTCTCTCCTCGATTAGTTTACCTATTGAGAGAGCTCCTCCTTAAGAAATTCCTCTCCATACAAATTTCTAGTTTAGGGTAATTATTTATATCAACTATTTTGTCGTATTTGTAACTTGTTATAATTATACTTTCATGTTAGTTTGTTTAATGGATTTTGGTATGTTGTGGAATTTGAAAATGAAAACTGAACTGAACTGAACTGAACTGTGTCCTCTGTGGCAAGTGCTCCTCAACCGTACCCTCTTTTTCAAAACGAGGATGGCGGGGTTTTTTGTTTTTTGTTTGAATGATCAAGGCGATAAATGTTATTCATCAGCTTACAGAAAACTTTCGCAGGCACGTTTATTATGCCCTCTTAGGGAGGGGGGTGTATCGGGGGACATTAGTACAGGGCCTTAGGTCCAGCAAATTGTTTTAGGAAAAATGATCTTGTTCAGGCCATTTCCAATGACTGACGCAAAATATTTGACCAGAAAATTGGAGTACCACAGGGATCTGTCCTGGTTCCTTTGCTATTTAACATATTCATCAATGATCTATGTCTCATGAGACTAGACTCTGAGATCTGTAACTTCGCAGATGATAATACCATATAATCATGTGGGCTAGACCTACAAGAAATTGTTACCAATTTGGAAAGTGATCTCAGTAGATTGCTCGAATGGTTTACAAACAATGGAATGGTTGCAAACCCAAAAAAATTCCAGCTAATGTTCCTTGGCTTAAAAGGGCAGAGAGGACTGCGACTTAACATCAATGAGAACAAATTATCTGCAACAGATCATGTTAAATTGCTAGGGATTGAAATTAACAACAAATTAAAGTTTAACAAACACGTTAAAACGCTATGTTCTAAAGTTAACAAGAAAATCAGTGCCTTTTCTAGACTTCATTTCATTTCATTTTCATTTATTTATAGGAGGGTAACCCTTCAGCAAAGGCTGATTTACAAGGGGCCCTCCGTCAAAAAATCTTACAATTTATGGAATATACCTACTATTGAAATAATTACAATATATGATTTCAAAATTAAAATCTAAAATACAAAATTGTTCTAATTTACAGAAAAAAAAGCAACAAAAAATTGCAAAAAAGAAACCTCTCCTAAATAGTTGTTTTAAAACTGTTAAGTTTTATTGCTCGCTTCGCCCAGGTGGGGTACTCCCTAACTTTCAATACGGGGGGGTCCATGCCACTATTTTTTTGCTGACCCCTAAATATTAAGCCTGATTTTTTGGGGACCCCAAATATTGAGTCTAACGTTTCGGAGACCCCAAATACTGTTATCTATTTCTGGGGTCCCTGAAATGTTTTGAATGATTTCAATTTGAGCTTCTTGATCTTTCTCAGTTTTTGAATAATTCCAAGACATTTAATTCATGATTCGCAACTTCGGGGCCAAATTGCACGATTCTTCCTTTCTTCAGATTTGTGGACCCCAAATATTGAATTTTTGTCCATGTTGTAATTCACAGACCCCAAATATTGATTGAACATAAAATTTCGGACCCCAAATATTTTCAAGAAAAGTTCGGACCCCAAATATTTTCAAGAAAAGTTCGGTCAAATATTGAGGAGCAAGTCCATTTAATGCCTTAAACACCATGACTTTGGTCTCGGAACCAATCAATTCCTCAATCGTTTGCCAACCAAGACTTTTTATAAGGGGCATGGCGGAGGCATCAACACGACTACCAGTGATTATTCTAGCAGCTCTGTTTTGTAGCTTCTGCAAGCGGCTTTTTTCTGTGGAACTACAGCAGCCCCAAACAGAGGAACAATAACGAAAATGCGGTTCCACAATACTTCTTTACAAACTAATCAAGGAAGTAGAAGGGACGAGGCTCCTCGCATGTTTCAGAAAACCAATAGCCCTCGAAACTTTCGACGCGACATGTTTAATGTGTTCCTTCCAATCCAGGCTTTGATCAATTTGTACACCAAGGTACTTTGTCTTGTCCACTACCTCTAAACTATCTTCCTGAATTTTAAGATCCAATTTTCCATTGGATCTTTTCAGGAAATTCTGTTTAGATTTGGAGCAAATGAGCGTGGAATGAGTTTTCGCGACATTTAGCGATATTTTGTTTCCCTTCAACCAAGATTCAAGACTCTTGAGATCATTATTCATGGTCTCATTCAGCTGAGTCAAATCCTTAGATTGATAAGAAAGGCTGGTATCGTCAGCATACATGGACACAGTTGAGCTTTGAATACCACATGGTAGGTCATTTCTAGGGCTCTCTTCTAGGACCCTTGTTTTTCCTTGTGTACATAAATGATCTAGCTGTAGGCTTGAAGTGCAATGTTAAGCTATTTGCTGATGATACATCATTGTTCACAGTGGTAGAAGATTCAAATACAGCAGCCAGTGATATGAACCATGACTTGGACTTGATAAGTCAGTGGGCTCACGCTTGGAGAATGTCATTTAATCCTGACCCGCTAAAGCAAGCTGTTGAATTGACATTTTCAAGGAAGAAAATTGAAATTGATCATCCAGTGATCCTTTTTAACGACATACCTGTGAAAAACGTAAATGAACATAAACATTTAGGAATTATCCTGGACTCAAAGCTATCTTTCTCAGCTCATATCAAATCAGCTATCTCCAAAACAAGAAAGGGCATTGGTTTGCTGAAATATCTCTCCAAATATCTGCCCAGGCATACCCTAAACGAATTATATAAGCTATATGTTCGACCCCACCTGGACTATGGCGATGTCATTTACCACATTCCTGCTAAATTATGCGAATTCAGCCAAAATATCATTTTACCAAATTTAATGGAAAAGCTAGAGTCTGTTCAGTATTCTGCTGCTTTGGCCGTAACCGGAACATGGAGGGGAACATCTCGTGAGAAGCTGTACACAGAGCTTGGTTGGGAGTCATTGAGTTCCAGAAGATGGAGTAGACGCCTTACCTTGTTCTACAAGTTTGTAAATAATCTTAGTCCTGAGTATACAGTAGTTCCAATTCCCCCTCTTCATCAGTCGCAGTACCGTCTTCGCAACCAGGATGTCATTGGGCGATTAAAGGCAAGGACAGAAAAATTCAAGTCTTCCTTCTATCCAAATTGTTTATCTGAATGGAATAAGCTTGAGCCTGAATTGAGACTTGCCCCTTCAATTGCTGTTTTTAAGAAAAAGCTCTTTTCAATAATCCGCCCCCCTGCAAAATCTGTCTTTGGAATTCACGATCCAAAGGGATTATCCTATCTTACTCAACTTAGGGTTGGTCTCAGCAAGTTAAATTTCCACAAATTCGAGCATAATTTTAGGGATACCATAAACCCGTTGTGCCCAACAAGCGATGGCATTGAGGACGTGGAGCACTTTTTGTTGCTCTGCCCTTCATTTGATGCTCAACGCTGAGATCTTCTCGCTGGAATTGTTGAATTATTACGACCATCTGTACAAATCACCAATATTTCAAATGATGTTTTGGTGCAGCTCTTATTATATGGTGATCAAGACCTTTCTTGTGACTTGAACAGAAATATACTCGAACTAACTTTACAGTACATTCACCAAACTGGTCGGTTTGACTAAGATCTTGCAAACATCAGTCATGCACAAAGCAGCCACCAAGTATCTTAACGTAAATGTTTCTTTTTCCTTGTAAATTCTGTTTCACATCAGATGAGAGTCATTCGATATACTTTGAACAACCAAAATGAGTTGCGCTCGCGTTGATCGCAACCCTGGCTGACCTGACATCTGATGTGAGACGGAATCTAGTATAGTATTCCGTAGTTTTTAAATCGTCCGTAGTGTAGTTATATTTAGTTTGACGTTGCGTGTCTTTTCATATTGGCCATGGGGTAGTGATTGTCTTTCGCTCCCCATGGTATCGTCCCCGTAGTGTTGTATAGTAATTAGAAAAGTATAGTAGAATGTAGAATTATTGTGAGATTTTAATATGAATAAAAAAAAAAAAAAAAGTAGGTCATTGATGTAAACAAGGAAGAGAAGGGGACCAAGGCACGAGCCTTGCGGTACACAAACTTCGATATTGTCAATTTCTGAGTCAATTCCACCAACCCGACAGAACTGTTTTCTGTTCGAAAGATATGATTCAAACCATTTTATTTCTCTGTGATGAACGCCGTAATGCATTAGTTTTTCACAAAGGATCTTATGGTCCACTGTATCAAAAGCTTTTTTGAGGTCGATAAAAACTGATCCTACGTGGTGTCCTGTATCAAATCCCTTGTACCAATCATCCGTATTCTTAAGTAAACAGGAGACTGTGGAAAAGAGTTCTCTAAAGCCAGACTGGCCCTTGTAGAGAAGGCGATTCTTATTTAGATATTGGTACAATTGATTGAAAACTAGCTTTTCAAAGAGCTTCGATATGACGGGAAGGACGGAAATAGGGCGATAGATTGATTTTGTAGCCTTTTCGCCATCTTTGTAAATCAGTGTAACCCTGGCAGTCTTCCAACTATCAGGAAATACGCCGGTTTCCAAAGAGGTATTAACCCTATCTCACCTGGGCGTTTTGAAGCGGTCAATACCTGAGGGGGAGTGGATTCCACCCCCCCCCCTCTTTTCCTTCGCTGTTGTAGTAGCTACAATCTTTAAAATTGGTAAATATATATACTTTGATGCAAACAATCAAAATCACATGATTAAATCAAATTATCTCTATTGTTTCCGTTGCTATGACAATAAGAAGATTTTAAGTTATGATTATCATGATTGTTACCAACATGATTGAAACAATGAAATGAGGCACTAAATTGAAATTTTTTGTTTCAAATTGAGTTGGATATCATCAAATACATGTGTAAGTATAATATTGCATATATTTGAGATTAAAATTTGCAACAATTAGAAAAAAAGTATACAAATTTTGTTGACTACACAGTAAAACATTGGTTGCCATGGTTACGAGGCTATATTTAGCATCTTGAAATTTTCATCATTTGATACAGTATAGATATAAAGTCAAAGTAGCGGAGTCTTGGCATCCTGCATTGCATATTATAGCATAGGCGAATAAAAGTTTGGTTGGGGGGGTGGAATCCACCCCCCCAGGTGAGATAGGGTTAAACATGAGAACAAGAGAATTCTCAATGAATGGCAAGGCAAGTTTCAGAAAATAGCTTGAGATACCGTCACCTCCGGAGCCCTTTGAGATTTTAATCTTGCCAATTGCTTCTCTAATATCCTGGAGCCCTATTGGTTTAAATTCAAACCTTAAGTTCTTTGGGTTCAGTTGGTACTCGCCTGACAGGAGAGGGTTACGTGTATCCTCAATCTTCTCTGCTAGAGCTTTCCCAACCGAACAAAAGTACTGGTTCATGGTATCGGAAATTTCTTTTCTGTTACTAATATCTTTTCCATCCTGTTTCAAGAGGTCAATATTATTGGATTTGGATCTTTTATTCATCAGCTGGTTTAGGGTTTTCCATGTCTCCTTCATGTTACCTTCAGAATTTTGAATCTTTTGCGTGAAGTGTTACCGTTTTAAATCAATATTTAGCCTATTTACTTTATTCCTTACATGCTTATAGGAGTCCAACAGGAGAGAAGACCTTTACTTGGCAGCTGCTTTCCGGAGCTTATCTCTACTCCTAATCAACCCCTTGAGATCATTGTTTATCCAAGGGCAATATTTTTCAGAAACACGAATGGTTTTCATAAGGGGCATGCTTCTCAATGATGCATGAAAGGATATTTGACCAATTTTGCACGAGCAAATCTATTTCATCTGATTCACGAAGAATTTGCTCCCAACAGATGCTAGCAACATCAGCCAGGAATGCCTCTTCATTGGACCTTTTCATTGAGCGAGTTTTTATCACATTATGGTCCTTTTTCTGAGCTCCACAGTATTTTCGCACACAAAATACCATAAAATGATCACTCATGGAAATCTCAAAGACACCTGACTGTACAATGTTGCTAGTAGCTGTTGTTGCAATATGATCGATGATAGTGGAGCTACTGAGACAGTGGCGGATTTAGGGGGGCAAGTGGGGGCAATTGCCCCCCCCACCCTTCACGATGAAAACTCAGCTTGGCACCCCTCCTTTGGCGAGAAAAGCGCCCCTCTTCCTGACTCTAACGCGTAATTTTTCAACTGTTTCGATTTAAATATGGGGGAAATATATAACTCAAGGCGTTATTTAGCAGTAAATCAAAGAATTTTCTTTGAAAAGCGTTCAAAAAATTTTCGCACGCCTTCGGCGCGCTCAATTTCTATCGTATATTTGGCGCCCACTTTGCAAGTTTCCCCCCCCCCCTTCAACTTTGGCCTGGATCCGCCCCTGTACTGAGAGTCACTCTAGTTGGCTCATTGATGAGCTGTTTAAAACTAAACAGCTCATATAAATTACACATAAGTTTAGTGTCATTGTCAATTTGCTGACCAACTGCATGCTTGGAAAGATCACAGTTTGTGTCACCAAGAAGAATTATTTCCTTGCCTTTTCTATCAAGAAAATAAAGAATTTGCTCCAATTTATCAAAGGAGGCAACGGGTTCACTAGGAGGTCTGTACCAGGCAACAACAAGAAAGGACCTGCATTTTGGTGGTTCAATTTCGATGCAGATTAACTAGAGCTGATTCTCTGGGAGATCATAGCGTCGTGAGTACTTGATAGAGTCTCTAATATAGATAGAAACACCACCACCCCTACAGGTTCTCTCCCTATGTTCTTGCTGGTAACCTGAAATCATAGTTAATTCTTTTGGATATTCAGGATCTAGCTTAGTCTCATTTAAGGCCATTACATGGATTCCAAAAGTTTTGAGAAGAAGTTGGATCTCATCAAAATGGCAACGAAGGCTGTTAACATTTAGAGAAGCAATCGACATCCCCTTCCGGAACCCTAGATGCTGACGAGACCCACCCTTCAAACCAGTGTCAAATTTCTCAATAGATATTCTTTCAAAGATACCGTTATTTATTTAGAACTAGGCTTGCCGCGCGTCGCCTGTGGCGCCGCGCTGGCCCGCCGTCGTATTTGTCATTCAGGTGTATGGACAATTGAATTTAGTGCTCCGGTGACAAAGGGATGAAATATACATATACATTTTTTTTATTTCCATAATACATCGTTCTCAAAAGAACACTGGTGAAGAGGGACATAAGTATAATTTGGGAGTATCTTTGAACACCAAGGCCAAATGTTGATACTTTGTTAAGAAGAGCTACTTAGCGTTACAACTCAATGCAGTCAGTTTGTGGCGTATTCGACCCTCCAAGGGGCTCTGCTGTAGTTATTTGAAAATGTAAAGGAAGAGGGGGCCGATGCGAGAACGAACAACAGTTGTTTTGCTTAGAATTATATCCCTGCTGTGCTTTCTATTTTGCAAACTTAGTACACACCCTCTTCTACACGGCATCTACTTTTTCCTTTTCTCGTTTCATTTTGCATTGCTCTTTCCACTCTTTATAAACTGTTACCCTGAACACATCACTGTATACTTACCGTAAAAGCTCTGTTAAGCCCCCTCTCTATTAAGCCCTCCTCTCTTATAAGCCCCTCCCCTCTGAGCCAAATTTTAAATAAGTCCCCTCTGTATTAAGCCCCCCTCTTGTATCAAATTTTAGTGGCTACTAAAGATTTCCCATTTATTGAGCTAGATAAGCTTGCATGTTAATTTTGATGTAGTTTGAGATAAAACTGTGCCGAATTTATGTATTTGACTCATAAAATTGTATGTTGAATCCGCAAAATACGGTGTAAATGATCTAAAAAGCTGTCATCTGTATCCCTGTCATTTGATTTTGTGAATAAGCCCCCCTCTATAATAAGCCCCCTCTACTATGCCCACCTCTGGAAGGTCCGAAATAAAATAAGCCTCCAGGGGGCTTAAGGTAGCATCCTCCTGGTCATAGAACTACTATGAATATGGGTATATAACCAAGTTGAGATGGTACATAGGCATGAATGTAAGATTTTTGGACTAAAAAATTCAAAATGGCACCTTTCATGTTGCCATAACAACCAAAAATAGCCGAAATTTTGCAAAAAATGGTACACTCAAAAGTATTTTTCATTTTCTACTTGTTAAAGTTATCTCAATGAAATTAACTGGACTTTATGCAAGTATGTACAATGCCTGCCAAAAGTATTTGGAACACTTGGGCCATTTGTTGACAATCCGCAATTCTAACCATAGCGATAAGGTTTAAACACCCCCGAAACAATGTTGATTTTTGCAAGGTTATTGTCCTAGCATTCCATCAGAATCACGAATCGTCCCGCCATCCTCATTTTATCATCACGGAACAACATTGTTCTGAGGTGGAGAGGGGGAAATCGCAAAAAAGGCAACAGTGGCAAAGGTACTCCAAGACTTTTGGCAGGCATTGTAGGTGGTCAAAATGAACCTAAATTTTTTCAAGGAGGTTGACTGGTTTTCCAGATTTTGTATAAGTAAATTTTGATGGAAAAATTCAGACATCAGGGTCTTAATCCCCTTGTGCTTAGCCAATTGTAAAAGCAGAGGTTCATTTTGAAGCCCCATCGTCGGTGAACATTTTGACCAAATTTCATGTAAATATCTCTTATGGTTCGTAAATTTAAAACATATCCATTACACAGATTTCGCGAAAATCGCGTTTCCAGGAAATTGACTTCAAAGTCATATGTCATATTATCAACTCCTGCATCGCGAAGTCAACTTTCCCGCCACAATGGAAGACAGCTCGAATTTCTCCAATTCCTAAAATTAATGATCCTAAAAGCAGTGACGACTACAGGCCTGTTTCAATCTTACCGGTTCTGTCAAAAATATTCGAACGAGTAGTTATGAAACAAATCGTGAGCTTTATCGATAAGGAACAGCTTCTTTATGAAAGAGTATGTGGGTACAGAAAAGGTCATTCCACAGTTACAGCACTACTTGGAATAAAAGACATGATAATGCAAGCGATGGGGAGGAGTGAGGTTACCTTAATGGTTCTTGCAGACTTCTCAAAAGCATTCGATACCATCGATTATAAGACATTGATACACAAGATGCATGCACTTCGATTCTCCAACTGTTTTCTAAAGTGGTTACTAAGCTACTTGGACAATCGTTACCAGTTTGTTCAGGTAGATGATAGAGCATCAGAACTGAAATTAACGAGTTTTGGAGTGCCACAAGGATCAATTTTAGGCCCTGTCTTGTTCAACTTGTATGTTACTGACCTCCAAGACAAAATCCAACTACCCTGCTTTCAATACGCTGACGATACAACTATACTTGTGCATGGAAGGCCAAACGATCTATCGTCTCTTGAAACTGCCTTGAATGAGGACCTTGAAAAGTTAATTTCTTGGTCTTCATCCACAAATCTTGCTCTAAACCCAAAGAAGACAAAGGTTATGGTTATGAGTACGAAGCAACTTTCAAAGCATCACAGTCTTCAAGATTACAATCCAGTTCTAAAGATCGGGGAAAAAATTCTTGAACGAGAACATTGTAGTAAATTGCTTGGTGTAACCTTGAACGAGCATCTGTCATGGGACGACCATGTAGCCAAAGTAACATCTTCATGCTTCTATACCATGTCCATACTACGAAAATTCAAAAATCTTATGCCATTCAAATTAAAGAGAAATTTTTGCGAAAAAAGTAGCAAAATTGCAAAATTTTGCAAAAATCTTTTGCAGAGTAGTGCTATTTGATGTATTCTATCATAATTTTCATGTTTGGATGGAAATTGTGCTCCAAATTAAATTTTATCGCATTTTACCTGATTTTGACCGATTTTGCCACTTTCTTGACCACACAAAGAAAAATGCTGACGCAAGCAATAATGACGGCTAATTTTAGGTTAATTTTTATATTCTCATAAAGTATATGCCTGGGGCTATTAGTACACCAAATTTGGTTGCTCTATCTATTTCCATTCAAGAGTTAGGTAGGGGGGGCTTTCCCCCCAACCAAAATAGGACGTGTCGGATAGCCCAACCACTATAGGGTTGACATTGATATTATAGCGAGACGAAATCAAAACTTGTCACAAGATTAAAGGAAAAAGAGAGGAAGAGTAGAGGATCATACTCATAGTATTCAAAAAGTTTGCTTCATATTGTAAAAACTACTTCCATTATGCAAGCATTCAAAAAGGGCGATACCCCTCTAGCATTTGATTAATCAACGAATGAAAGAAACAGTCATCCCGCATCCCGCATCCCGGAACCATTAAAGCACATTCCTTGTTCAATTCACAAACTGTTTAGAATAAAATTCCCGTTCATTCGAGACCCCCCTCGAAGCGCTCCGTGATAGCGAGCATATCTGTTCCCCTCCTCTAGGATGGGCGAAATTCAAATGAGAAACTCTGAGTAAGACATGAAGCGAAGCTTAGCGTCCATTTAGACGGGATAAATGCCAGAAAAGCTTTTCCTTTTGGCTGGCAGTTTGCAGACTATTTACAATGAGTCCCAGTTACCTTTGCTGAAAGCAAGACTGTCAAAACAATTCAATAGTGATAACTGCCATGATGTTATAAGTCGTATCAGATGTCAACTGTGAAAGGCCTGGTCTTGGGACAGAACAAAAGCTCTGTAATGCGTCATTCAAAAGGAATTTATACTTAAAACAATAATGACTACACTCAAAATCAATCAGCTTGTTCTAATTGCTTCAAAATTTAACAATGCTCAAATGTTGAAAATGAACGACAGACTCACGACTGTTTTGAAAGCCATTACGACGAAGGCCCTAATATTTCAATGTGGTCTAATCACACAAACAACAGGATAGGACTGCTGCTTCGCAACTGAAAATGTATAATGCGGAGCAGTGGAACAATAGGAACCTTCGAATATCAGTCCCTTGCATATCAGCATGATCTCCCTTTCTCATTTAAAGCCCCCATTAACATTCCCCTGTTCTCTCCTCTCGAGCCAACGATATTTTAGCTGGAAAAAGAAGCCGATCTATGAAACTCTGCCCTTGCTCTTTAAAAAGAAAAAGTCGGAGTAAGACAAAGCTCCAACCAGTGGCGTAACCAAGTAACGCAGTTTAGGCTACCTTAGTTCAAGAACTAAGGGCCCCCGATCAAAAGGGGCCCCCAACAAATTTGTCGTATTGTGTGCTTTTTGGCCGCACTGTGTTAAAAGTCTGCTAGTACAAAACAGTGGATTTTCGTTCCGTTTTCGTTATTCTCTAAAATTTGTCTCAAAACTTTATTCTTGTGAGCAAGAGCGAAGAGCACCTAATAACATACTGTGGCTTTGCATTATGTTTACTAAATTTCTTTTTAAAACTATTGTGTTTATTTGCATGGATAAGTATCAGGTATAAAGGGAGAACACTTATTCTGCACTAAGTTTACTGCACCATTACACTAATACTGTACTATCCACAGAAGCTTTTTTCAAGCCAAAGAACCTGCCATGGAGGACATTCTTGGTAACATTTGTGTGTGTTCAAAGCAATCTTCGTCAAACAGCACAACAGTACCGTCCAAACCTTTGAATATTGCCGTATTTCTTTAAAAAAGATTAGATATCATATAATTTCCTACCGAAGAGCAACAATTTGCTATGTAAACTACTGAGCTTTTTGAAACGCAATTCCTATAAATGTGCTAAATTTACTGTTGATTTTTCTTATGTGAAAACTTTCTTTTCAACATAACGTGGATTTTTCTAGGCTTTAAAGGGCATGGTTTCAAAAATTTACCCACCACCCCGAACCCCCTTCCAACATAAGGGCCCATCTTAGCAAACTCCTACGGGCCCCCAGTGTCTCCGTTACGCCACTGGGTCCAACGTGCTAATGGTCCGACAATTGTGATATGTGTAAAGATCATTTCCTTGTACACAGAAAACTGAAAGGGATTCCGCCAAACCTTTGATGTCACCGAATTCGCCCCTTACCCTGATTTGAGGGCGAATTTGAGAAAACAAAATCTCTATTGCACCCCGTAGAGGGAAGACGAAGATATTTGGAAAGTTTCGCGAGGATCAGTGCAACGGTGCTCGATTTTTACGCCACACAAAATTCGCTTCATTTTCATTTTTTCATTTTTCATTTTAAATTATTTACACACAAAAACCCTTCAGCTTATTAACACAATACTTAAATAAGAAAATAAATACCCTAATTGCATTAATATAATCTATGTACAGTTAAAGCAAAATTATGTGCAGTAATCTTTCTAATAGCAGCTGCTCTTCCAGGGCGTCGTGTTTTAGGTTTTTCAGCTCATATAATAGCTTCTCAATTGTTTTTTGAATCTACTAAGTGTAGGGAGCTCTCTGATATTGATGGGTATATCGTTCCATACTTTCAGAGCCGAATAGTGAAAGCCTTTCTTGACATATTCAAGATTATTTCTTGGGATTTGTAGGTCCCTGCAATTCCTTGTTCTGTAGTTGGAATGCTGGGTCCTATGATGGTATTTACCCCAAAGGCTTTCGGGACATTGCCTGTTGATTATTTTGTATGTCATAACTGATCGATCAAAGTTTATTAGTTGTTCAACTGTCAACCAATTATGAGACCAATTGTCTTTTAGTCTGGCCTTATCAATAATCGAACGGGCTCTGTCCTGCAGACGTTGGAGGGTATTCAATTTTGTTTTAGGAAGGCTCCCCCAAATAACATTGGCGTACCGCAGATGGCTTTCTACAAGTGCACGGTACACATGGTCCAGCTGGGATTGGGAAATGAGATTTTTCAATTTTTTTAGTGACTTAAGACCGCCACTAATCTTCCCTTTCACTTTGTTGAATTGTTCATCCCAGTTTAGCCCTTCATCCACCATAACCCCCAGTGATTTGGTCTTCAGCACACGCTTAATTTCTGAATTGTTAAGATTCAGTGGTTCTGAGATTTCAACCTTATTTGTCCTCCGTGGATGGCCAATGATCATGTATTCAGTTTTTTTCGGGTTTGCACTTAACTTGTTTATCTGCATCCATTCCGAGATGTTTCTTAATTCTTTGTGGGCATTTGTAATTAGATCATCGACGTTACTAGATGTTAATGTAACATGTGTGTCATCTGCATACATACTAGCCCTAGAGATTATTATTTCTTCACGTTTTAATATGCCACGCGTCGCCTGCGGCTTGCCGCGCTGGCTCGCCGTCGTAATTGTCATCCAAGTGTATAATAATAATAATAATAATAATAATAATAATAATAATAATAATAATAATAATAATAATAATAATAATAATAATAATAATAATGGCAACCAATTCTCCATTCCGGAGCAGTTACAAGCTACAAAACATGGGTATTGCACCAGTAACACAGGTTTTTTTGGGTGTTTTTCTTTTTACCTATTTATGATAAGAACATCTCAACCATTTTAAAAATCTTTCCGAGTTTTGTTGGGTCACTTTTCAGTAAATCATTTGTGTTCAAAGATCTTTCTTTAAAGTTTTGGTACTGAGATAAGTGTTCAATGGTTTCTTCTTGAGCTCCACACCTTCTGCATAAGGCATTTTCATGTTTTCCCTTATAGTTAGCTTTTAAGTCAGTCATGTTTAGTTTCAAAGACAATAGGGTTGCTGCATGTTTATGATTAATGTATTCTTTTTTCCCAAAGCAATTATCTTTCAGTAATCTTAATTTTGTATTGTTACATTCCTTCATATCTCTTTGTATTATCTAGGTTATTCTATTTACTATCATATTTTCCATTCTTTGCTTGTCAGCTTGCCTATTTGTTCCTCTGAGATATCTATGTTTAGTTCTTTTAAATCATTTTTTGTTTCTGAGTCCCAGCATTTATCTAGATTTAGACGTTTTTGCTCCTCATAAACCTTTTTCGTTAGTCGACTGTCTTTCATTTCTGTCAACTTTCTAAGGTATACAAGTCTTTTCATTTTTATCCTGTAAGTAATTGGCATAAGACCACATTCATATGTTATACCTTCATATGGTGTTGTACTTGGAATGGAATTAGTTTTTGTTACTGCATCTTTTTGTATTTTCTCTAGTATTTTTAATTGTTGTTTTGACACATTTGTCCATGTTTCACATCCATATAGTATTTTGGGAATTAGTATAGACTCAATAAGTTTTATACTGATCTCCATTTTTTGTTTTTTGAAAGTTGGTTGATCAACCAAAAATTTTATTTCATTAATTATACCCATTGCAGCTTTCTTTTTGTTAGAAATGTTATCATCTAATGTTCCTTTATTATTTTTCATGTCTCCAAGATATTTGTAGCTTTCTACCTCCTTTACTGTGCAGTTGTTTAATTTCAGTTCATTTGATTGGTTACCTCTTTTGAGCTTATTGAATTTCATTGTCAAACATTCACTTTTATCCATGTTAAAATTAAATAAGTTTTGTTTCTGGTATATTTCAAGAATATTTAACACTAGGCTTGCCGGTCGGCGCCTGCGGCACCGACCTGGCCCGCCGTCATACTAAGTGATTGCTTGGGAAAGAATTTTTGCCTCTTGACGTTGTTTTCTGTTATCACTTTATGTGACAAAAAATTTCGGCATAGGTTAATTCTACATTCTACAAAGCTGCTGTTCATAGTTGCGCAAGGGAGCATTTAACAAAATGAGTGTTTAACCCCAGGCCCGTCGAGAAAGAGGCCGGGCACCACACCCTTTTATTCTTGGGCCACGCCCCCCTATGCACTGGTAAGACACTGCTTTTAGATTTTCTTTTAGAATCTCAGTGGGCCCGCAGGCCTGAAAACGTTCCTGAAAGAAAACTACAACAAAGTAAAAGACATACCTTATTTATTGCTGGCCCACAGAGGCCCCAGGCGCCCTGGTAACTACCCTGGCTACTCCCCTCTCTGTTCTGAATATCTCCCTACTATGCAGATGATGCCTCACCACACACATCATGGTATCCTCCCACTGTACTCCAGATGCCTCCCCACTGTACTGAACACCCTCGTCCCCCACTGTACTGCAGGCATCCCCAACTAACTTCAGAAGCCTCCCCACTGTACTGAGCACCCCCATCCCTCATTGCACTGAAGGTATCCCCCCACTGAACTCCGGTTGCCTCCCCACTATACTGAATTTCCCCACTGTACTCAAACATACCTCCCCACTGTACTGAACATCCCCGACTGTACTGCACGACTCCCGGTGGGTGCAAAATTCAACAGTAAAAGGTCTACCACGCTCGTCCATACCATTCCATTGGATACCCTTTTATAGCTTAATTGACTGTGTATGTTACGATTATTGTGGTAAATGTTTCCCGGTTTATGGGGTCATATTTTAAGATTTTGCCCTGGTTACGGGTCCTAATAAGACACTGCTTTTAGAATTTTGTTAGAATCTCAGTGGGCCTGCAGGCCTGAAAACGTCCTGAAAGAAAACTACAACAAAGAAAAATACATACCTTATTTCTTGCTGGCCCACAGAGGCCCCGGGCCCCCTGGTAACTACCCTGGCTACCTCCCTCTCTGTTCTGAATATCCCCCTACTATGCTGATGATGCCTCACCACACACCACACACATCATGATATCCCCCAACTGTACTCCAGATGCCTCCCCATTGTACTGAACACCCCTATCCCCAAGATGCACTCAAGGTATCCTCCACTGAACTCCGGATGCCTCCCCACTATACTGAATTGCCCCACTGTACTCAAACATACCTCCCCACTGTACTGAACATCCCCAACTGTACTGCACACTCCCAGTGGGTGCAATTCAACAGTAACAGGTACATCACGCTCGTCCATACCATTCCATAGGATATCCTTTTCTCTGACATTCTAGTTGATGAAAAAACCCCTTATCACGGAAAATTTTGAAGGTAACCCCCCTTTAAAGGAGTATCACTGAGCCCTAAAGTAATATGTACAGTACCAACACTGTTTCTAAGAGAAAGGTTTGGGATTTTGGCACTTTATTACGATTCACTTATACTGATATCTCTTCTCTTTGTTGGAAAGCAGGAGAATTCCATAAAACTTGGGGTATGAAACTTGGGCCAGGTGAATTTTGACTTTTATTTTAGGGCCCCGAGTCCACCAGCCAGCATTTCACTGTTTTTGGGTAGGAATATTTTCTGAAGAAAAATACCCCGTTTTTCCTAAGATTCTACAAAAAACTTTCATAAAAAGGAACATAGCTCTATAAATTCTCAATTTACTATGTACGTTACGATTATTGTGGTAGATTTTTCCCGGTTTATGGGGTCATATTGAAAAATTTTGCCCTGGTTACGAGTCCTAACTCTGAATTTTCAAAGACACATATATACCAGACCCCCTATAGGAGTTACCCCCTTGCCCTTGGCTTTCTAGCCCTCTCGTCCCAAACAGAGGCTCTGAAATCACTTTCAGATTGTTCTTTCCAGCAATTGTTCTGGTTTGAAAAGTATTGATATCAGATATGAGTCTGGAATGGAAAGGCAATTAGCGGTGTTGCCTTCCAATGAAGAAAGTACAAATAGAATTGTAATGTAATGTTTAATGTGTTGTTGTTCAATTTCAATGACCTCTGAAAACAGAATAGCTTGTAAACATTAGGCCTCTCGATTCAGATCACGCATCCTGTTCAGCCGAGGATAGTTCGGAAGAGTGATAGCACCCCTCAACTCGTTTCACGTTTTTAATCGGGCAAACGGCGACGTGCAAATCGCTGCTTTCTTTGTAAAACTGCCTTGTAAAGTAGCAGATAAGTCCTAGTCATTGCTCATAAAAGCATAAAAGACAGCAGGTAAAAATAAAACTTACGGAGACTCCTAAAATAAGACAGCGGGAAATCACAAGAGTCGACAGGAGTCTGAAAAACTCCCATAGCTAAACTTTATTTCGATTTGGCCCAAGACTTGGCCCCTGTCTTCTTTGAAGGATTTTGTTCAGCTTCAATTTCTGCAAATGTCGTTTCTGTCAAAAACAGAATGCACGCATTCGTTGCCGATCCCTTACTTCCAGTTATCGTCCAATATTTTACACCATTTTACTCTTCCTTCCCTCTTGTCATTTCATGAAGGCCTATTCTTTAGTAAGAGACTGAGCCAATCTAGGTTTAATGGCCATTTGCTGCCAAAAGCTGGTCGAGAGTATCGTAAATGTTAATCCTCTCAAGGAACAATTCAAGTACTATTTAATCTAAAAACTATCAACAGTTTGAAAGCAATTTTCCATGCTGCACAACAATGTCAAAACCTTTTTGCGGGACAACTCAGATGGTAGTTGAAAACATAAAGGGGATGTTTCTCTTGAGAGGAGGGGGAGTCCCCGAGAAAGGGCTAAAAAGGCATCTAAAAATTAGAAAATGTTGCAATTGTGGCACTCTGGAGCGCCAATCCCTCTCCCAATAACTCATATTTTGAGGCAGAAACTCCTTAAATGTAGCAAGGCTGTCAAAAGACAATATTTAGCAAATATACTGGGGAAAATGGCCTTTGAAGGGTAGGAAATGTGCAATTTCCACTCGACCCCTCTCCAGCACCTAGAAAATCCCTGGACTTGAATCCCTCTCCAAATGGGTCCCAATGCATATCAAGCGGAAAGAGATCCCACTGGGATGTTTAAAAAATCAGAAAACCCCTCAATGGGGTGTTGAAGGGCACCCATTTTGTGACGTCATGAGCAGCGCGAGAACAATGGAATGACAAACGATTTCGAGCTCAACACAAAGGGAAACAAAGGGCTTGGCAAGCCGAAAGTGGGGTGAGGAATTTGTCGAATAACCCCTCGACCAGAGTCTTGACTGGAAAAGGAGGACGTTTTGAGGAGGAACGGAATGTTGGGCGACGTTTTAACCTGCGGTTTGACTTCGACCATGTTGCGGTTCTGCCAATCGAACTGTCTAGTCAATGAGAACGTTCGCGAGAGGGACAAAGGGAATGACGCCACATCCGACTGCAACGAATATGTATATAGATTTCTTGCATTTTGTTTGTTGAAATTGAAGCAAGCATGATATCATCTTGGTAAAGTAACGGGGGTATCAAGATATTTCCGTACCTTATTCCTAAATTTTGATCATATATTCATTGGTTTTACACCTTTATCAATGTGGTTGGCACATATGGGTGCTGCTAGAATTGTACCCTGTTTTAGGTTTTCCCCTATTCCTATATCTGTTGTTGTTCCATTTGGGGAATAAATTCTCATGGAGCTTTCTTTGTTAAGTTCATATATGCTTTTCAAACATTTTCCTTTTACTCCACTTCTGTATAGGTCTATCAGACATGATTTTAAATGTAGTTTATCAAACGCTTTCTCTAAGTCAAGAAACATGTGCATGCTTGTGCAAGTACATGTGCAGGCATGCTTTGCTCATGGTAAATTACATCGCCATGTCAGGCCACATCTCGACTATGGCGATGTAATTTACCATGAGCAATGCATGCCTCTTTCCCGCAAGCTAGAGTCCACGCAATATCAAGCAGCCTTAGCCGTCAGCGGGGCATGGAGTGGAACTAATACTGACAGATTACTTGAGGAACTCGGCTGGGAATCACTCAGTAACAGAAGATGGTATCGAAGGTTGTGCCTCTTTTACAAAATTGTCAATGATCAAACTCCCCAATACTTGAGAGACTGTATCCCAGCAAGAAATGACACACAGTATAACTTACGACACCAAAGAGCTTTTAGGGAGGACAAGGTAAATACCACGAGATACTCCAAGAGCTTCTTTCCTTCTTGTGTAAAAATATGGAATGGCTTAGATTCTGAAATAAGAACCTCTACGACAATATCTCAGTTCAAAAAATCTTTGATTTCCATTATAAGGCCTCAAAAAAACCTCATGCATGGAATCACTAACAGCCATGACTCAGCACTCATAACTAGACTTCGCGTTAGGTTTAGTGACCTGAACGAACATAGATTTGAGCACAATTTTGGCCGCAACAACCCAATGTGTACATGCAATGTGGCAGTGGAATCAATTGCCCATTTCTTCCTGCACTGCCAATCGTACTTACACCATAGGGATATCCTGCTTGAAGAACTATCTAACATTGTAAACAACGATGTAACTCAATTACCTGATGATCATTTATGTGATTTATTACTTTTTGGTAGCAAAACCTACAACACAATAGCCAACAAAATGATTCTACAATGTACTGTCAGGTAAATCAAAAACACAAATCGATTTAGATAAGGAATCTAAAAAAATATATTTTTACTTTGGACAGAGGATGTGCTCCAGCGGTCTGGAAATTCGCCTAATGTTTGTCTTTGTGGCATGGGGGATTGGGCGGATTCTCGGATTGTTGGACTATTCTCCTGTCTATTTGCCCTGAATACGTTGTCCGTTGACTTCATTCATTTCTGTGTGTATAGTTTAACTTTCCTTTGCTTGAAAATATAAATATTGTAAATAGGGTTGTGGTGTGAGAGGCAACACGATAACCTTGGTTTTTTGCCTCTCACCCCAACAGTTTAAATTGAAATTGTAGTGTTTTGTTTAATGTATTTTAAATCTTATTTGTTATAGAAAAAAAAAAAAAAAAAGTCAAGAAACATGAATTTTATATTACATCTTATATATTTTTAATAATCAATGATAGCCTGGCTAACAAATAAGTGGTCAAGTGTTGATCTACCTTTCCTTCCACCAGCAGCTGCCTCAGAAAACCTTTATCTATGTTTGTAATCTGTCTATTTAAAATCATTTTTTCATAGATTTTACTGATGCTAGATGTGAGAAATATTCCACGCCAATTTTTTAGCTCTCTTCTGTTCCCTTTCTTTTTATATAACGTTTTAACAATTATTTTCTTCCATTTTTTTGGAATTATCCCTTTCTCAAAAGAAATGTTAAAAATTTTCAGCATGAAGTCTAAAAATTTTTGTCCTGTATTCATATATATTTCATTGGAGATGTTATCATCTCCGAGTGCTTTTTTTGTTTTCAGTTGTTGAATTGCCTCCAAAAGAGCCCATTTTTTAAATGGCCTATCAGTGGGAAACTTAATTTTTTCATGTTTTTTCATAATGCCTAAAAATAATTTGTTTTTAAATTTTATGTCTTCTATATTGTTTTTCTGGTTCTCTGTTCGTTAGTAATTTTTTTAAGTAGTTCTCATGTTCTTTCAGAATTTCACCAACATCTGTCAGTTGGAAAGTTAAGTTTTCATGCGCCAGTTACTAAAGGAGAGATGTGTGTATATATATGTATATATAAGCGGACAAAACATTTGAGGTAGAAAGACAAAAAGAAGGCGTTATAAGTACGGAACGCGTTTCATCCTTTCAGTCAGGAATCTTCAGCCTCCTATATTCTATCTATTCTCCCAAGTTGGGGGGGGGGGGGGGGGTTCTGTTCTGGTGGGTTCCTGAAATTCTAGATTACCTTCTTGGGTCTCAAATATGGGAGACAGTAAAACAATGGGTAAAATATTTTTTACAAACCAAAGTAAGATCAAGTAACATTACTTAAATCAAAGTATTGAAATTTCCAAATAAATTACGAGCAATCTAATCAGTTAGGGTACTTGTCCACGGATTTAAATGCTGACTTCATAAATTTTAGTAGTATTGGGGCAGAGAAAATATTTTGCGGGATCTATTTTCATGCTAGGAATTATCATGTTGGGTTGATGCTTGGTACCCCAGTCTAAGCACAAATATCCTGAATATACCTGAGAATGGGGTCTATTTGGTACTCTCTATCCCTCTGTTAACTGTTTATATCTTCTCCATGCTGAATACTTTCAATAGTTCTGCAGACCCTTAAGATCTCCTCGATCTATCCAGTTGACTCGTTGACCAACATGTTCTCTCCTTGCTCTCATTGTCGTATTTTTTCTCACTCCTTCACTATCTCTCGTTTGCCTGCTTTGCTCTTGCTGCCTTCCGTGCGCTCTCTGCGTGTTTTCTTTTTTCTCTTAGTTTTAACTATACTCTAAATGATTTAGATGCTCACCCGGGGGGGGGGTCACTACCATATGTACCAGTACGGGATGTGCCATTTTTTGGGGTACCTTTTTTCAGGCTGAAAATAAATTTTAGGGTGTCATTTTTGGTAACATCACAAATGAACATAAATTTTGGGGTGTCATTATGGAAGAAAAATGCTCGAGGGTATTGCATTTAATCTCATTTCAGGTACTTGGTTAGAATTTCGACTTTTGGTCACAATTTTAGGGTATCTTTTTTGAAAGGCCCGTAAATTTTGGGTTATGGTTTTTGAAAAATTCATAAATTTTAGGGTATGATTTTACAAATGAAAATGGCACAACCCCGTCATCCGCCTATTGAAGTGACCCCCCCCCCCCGGGATGCTCACATTGTGCTCTCGTGCCTTCGCTACTCTCGTTGATTTAATTCCCCCTTTTTTGCTTTGTTGTTCTTTGCTCACCAGGGATAGGGAGACGCATTTGTATCAAATGTTCAATTGTTATCATAGTTGCCCTCTCAGCCATGGTTAATGTTTAATTGGGTCATGTTGCAGCCACGATTCTTATTTTCATTCAGATACGTAGGAAGCATCTCAAATTTGGGGGGGGGGGGGCACAACACTTCAAGGGCATTTTTCATTAAGCTAAATGGGCACTTCCTGAAAATAAAAAGGGAGCGTCATTGTTTATTGCAAAATCTTTGGGGGGAACGTGCTCCCAGTGCCCCCGGTTCATACGTCTCTGTTTTCAGTTTGCCGGTAAAGTCTTCCACTGACGCTTAGAATTGATCCCATACTGACTTTTCAAAACAAACGATGCCAGGGCCTATACTCAACCTTTCGCCAAGAGTTCATAACAATGGTTTTTGGTATTTTATGTATGAATTTGCCACAATGAATATCTAGATGTTTTTTAACAAAAATAGATACAATGCAAAATTAAATGTTCAAAACGTAAGATAAACACTGCTATCTACAGTGGCAAGGACAGCATTAAAAGGCGAAGCTGACCTTATTTCCATAATGGTCCCCCTAGAGGTGCTGTATATCGGAAATACGTAGGAAAATAGGAAATACACAGCTGCATGTGTGTTTTCACTATGGTCCTTAGTTGAAGACATATTTGTCATTTTTCTCTTTCTGCATATTTTAGAAAAGTTCTCTTTGGTCTTATGTTTGAATGCATTGATATTGTTTGTTGATTTCAACTCAGATGGAAGACTTTTCCATGTTTTGGCCCCAGATAAGATAGGCATTTGTTTCCAGTTTAATTTTGCGGAATAGAAATTCTAACTTGAACTTGGACCTTCACGTTGTTAGGCCTTGGTTGACTGGAAGGAATATCTCAGCACTATACCGGGGCAGTTTCTTTGAGAAAATTACAGCTCTCTAAATGGTAGCATATGACATTATGTAATGTTCATTATTTTCTTTCCAAGAGCTTGTTAAAATTTCTAATAAGAATTTACTTCAACCTGCTTGCAAATCAATAGTTGAAAATGGGGAAATTCAAAAACAGAGAAAATACACTTCCATCTAAATGACGTATGCTGAGATCCATTGCAGTCTCTCTTACATGTCTCATGTTCAAACGCATATGTCTCTGGTGTAATTTCTCCTTTTCCAAACCCAGTATAATCCTGTTTTATCAGCTCTGGTCAGCTCTTTGCACCAGCCTTACACCAAATTTAATTCCACTCCGTCTCGCCTGTCTACTCCGAGACCTTTTTGCACTGTTCTGTTAGTTGATTTACCCCCATTTGATATATGCACCCTGTATCTAAAAACTTCATCCGTTTTGTTTCTCGCAGCCGTCTCTATTCTCGTTGTCCTTCCTTCTGCATAGCTACTCACTTTTTGAAATACGAAGTCTTATCACATATAGGCACGGTTTAATCGGTGTTCATTTCCGTCGATGCTTGCCAACGTTCTTTATAATTCCATAGATAGAGGCAAGATGAACCTGTTCTTTATTGTTCCTCTATATCTCCCCATTGCTTCGTCTGTTCATACCCTGGATCAGACTATTTTTAGTATACTAATTATTAGTATTTAGTACCTCTGTTCACTGCTTATGTATCCTTTCTTTGCTAAATTTTCATGCAATTTAAAGTCCCTCAAGATTTTTTCAATCTATCCTGCTAAGTTGCGCTACCTAATTTCCAAAATTTCCCACAGTTGCAGTCATTGCTCTTGTTCGGTTAGGGAGCAGTCATCTTTGATCATGGGTTACCAAGGCGGAGGATTTTTGACAGGTACATGAGAATCTTTCCCATTACTGTGTGGGGGTATCCAAATATCAAGGGAAATTGGTATGAGGTGCAAAACTATTTTGCTTGAAAATTATTTATGTGAAGTCATCAGTTAACATTTAAAAGTAAAATTGAAAGACAACTGGAAATGATGAATCACTCGAGCTGTATGAAAATTGCCTGGAATAAATTGGCATGCATGTGTATACATTTTATACATCACGTCCTCGAAGACTTCTGGATGGGGTACAAAACCATTTCGCTGAAAGGTGGTGGGGTATAAAACCAATTCAAGATGGGGTATGAAAATGAAATGTTGTCTAATTATGTTGAAGTATCTTCCGCGCTGGTACCCAGGATTAAAATAACCGCTCCCTTACTTTCCATCGTTTACCTTCTTTAATCTTTGCTCTTCTGAAATTTACATACTAATGCTCCTCCGTTGTACCCAAATTAACAACATATATCAACCGTGTAAGTGAGGAAATATTTGGATAATCTGTGATTTGTATAAGCATAGGCCCCCGTCGTTACCTTCAAATATGACATTGAATAAGAAACTGGTAGCAAACCCTCAGGGGGACGGTTACTTATTACATTTGTTTTCAGGGTATCGTTTTCACCACTTTTTCTAGCACGGACCTCGTGCCTCGACAGGGGAAAGACGTGTGTTTTGTAGCTCTTCAATTCCACGAATATGGCCACCAATATGGAGGATAAGATTTTGAAAGCCATCACAGATATTCGTGGCAAGACTCATCACAGACCTTGGAAAACGACGATTTATGATCATTTAGTAAAAGAGGGAAGCAATTGCAGTGTGGAAGAAGTTGAATCAGGCTTGCACCACCTCGTGCAAATTGGCCTAATCGAGAATCGTGGCGCCATTGGCAAAGATTCGTACTTCATCCTTGAAGCAACCAAAGCCTCTCAAGTTAATCATTACAAAGACAGTGTTTCCAAAGATAAAGATGAAGCCATGATAAGATACACACCATACAGTGATTTCCTTTCATTACGAGCCCAAGTTGAAATCCTCGTGAAAGCATACGAAGGAAGCCAAGCTGCCAAATGCACGAGTGAGTCAGAGTTAAAACAAGAAATATTACTCCTAAAAAAGGAAACGAATCCCTGAGAAATGAATTGAGACGGAAGGACATAGTGATTGGAAGCTTCGATGTAGAAAATCCGTATTTGGGTAGTTTTGGATCAAATTTTGGTCAAATCCCGGTCTGTAGTAACATTGATAGCAATCGTCCCGACGTCTCCAATGACTTGCAAAACAGCTCAAATTGTGAGAAGAAAGAAGGAAACAACTTATTTCAATTACCAAACAAGAGACACTCGACAAGATTCCAATCTCCGAAGCCCTCCTGGGAGCCCATCGATAGGACAGAGAATAGATACGCATGTTTGGCACGCCCAGACATTGAGGAATCTTATGCATCTATGGTCAAAAGCAAAGCTCAGTCGTTGAAAATTCCTAGCAGGTTGCAAACAGAAAGTACGGACAACAACACAACAAGGAGTACAGAATCAGCAAGAGTTTGGAATACAAATCAAGGCAAGAACCAATACCGCCCACAGAGAAGTAACAACATCCAAAAGTGCACAGAAATTATTGGCGACTCTATCATAAAAGATATCAAAGGGTACAAGATGAACGAAGCATGTGGAAATCAAGAAAACATCTTTGTCAAATCATTCAGTGGAGCAACGACAGACTGCATGAACAGCCATGCATGCCCAACAATTAAGCGAAATCCAAAAAGAATTATACTACACTGCGGCACAAATGACCGGCGAAGCCAAGCTTCTGCTGAGAACATCGCAGAGGAAATTATCGAACTAGCAATAGTAATGAAGACTAAGGATAATACCGTATTTGTAAGTGGTCTTGTAGCGCGTGGAGATCGCTGGAACGCAAATGTATGTGATGTAAATCGATTTCTAACCAGGAGATCCCAAGAAGAAGAATTGAAATTCATTGACAATTCTAATATAACCCCAGACCATCTTAATCGCAGTTTATTACACTTGAATCCAGAAGGCACGAGGCTTTTAGCAAACAATTTTTTATACGAGTTAGGTTATTTATGACAAGATGTTTATAATAATAATTTAGTTGGCCAACGAATTACCAATTTCTCCGATTCCGAACAAACGCCATACGAAAATTGCCCCATGCCGTTTGTAAATAGCATAGGTTCCCCTCAACTTTCCATTCATACAAAACTTGAGGAGCCTGACCATTCCAGCTTCGGTATTTCTATCCCCCCAGCAGTGGAGGTTACCCCTGGATCCATTGTTTTGGATTTACATGACACCCCTGATGACAGTGATGCAAAATCTGCATTGAAAAAATTGCATTTGAAGAACATAGGTCGTATGACTATTGGTTATCAAAATATAAATTCCATTAGAAATAAATTTGATCCATTGAAAGAGATAGTTTCACAGAATATTGATATTCTAATGGTCGCGGAAACAAAAATTGATGATTCTTTTCCAATCCAATAGTTCTATATTGAAGGGTACGCTGATCCACTGAGACTTGATAGAAATGGCGAAGGTGGGGGTCTGTTGGTTTACGTGAAAAACGACATCACAATGAGACAGTTAAAATCTTTCAATTTTGCAATTCATATGGAATGCATTTGTTTTGAGATTAATTTAAGGGGGAAAAAGTGGGTTCTTTTCAGTGTGTACCGACCACCATCCCAATCTCAAGATCAATTTTTCGAAAATCTTGGCAAAGCAGTTGATCATTACAGTGAAAAATATGACAATTTTTTGTTTCTTGGTGATTTTAATGCAGTGGAGACAGATCAGCAAATAAGTACTTTTATGAATAGCTATGACCTCAAAAATCTGGTAAAGGAGCCAACCTGTTTCAAGGCTGATAATCCACGGTGCATTGACTTAATCTTAACAAACAGATATAGGAGTTTCCAGCATACCACCACGTTCGAGACAGGACTCTCTGACTTTCACAAAATGATAGTCACAGTTTTGAAAACAACATACCAAAAAACTGGGCCCACTGTTATTAATTATAGAGATTATATGAATTTTTCGGAACAGACGTTCAAACGAGAACTTAGGGAAGAGTTGGATAGTATCAAAACAACTGATTTAGACTACAGCTCACGAATCATGTTCACGAAAGGGCACTGCGCATTGCGTACAAGGATCACGGAAGTGATTTTGGTTCTCTCCTGGAACAGAGCAATTCGGTGCCCATCCATGTAAGAAACCTACAGTTGCTTATGACGGAAATTTTTAAAACAAAGTCTGATCTAAATCCACCTTTCATGAAAGATATTTTTATGGAGAGAGGTATTAGCTGCAACCTAAGGCATGGCAATGACGCTCAAATTCCAAAGGTGCGAACCACGTCCTTTGGAGTTGAGACCATAGCCTACCTTGGAAATAAACTTTGGCAGTTTTTACCGCACGAAATAAAACGATCAAGCACCCTTCCTATTTTCAAAAAACGAATTAGATGTTGGAATGGCGAAAAATGCAACTGTAGGCTCTGCAAAACATACATTCCAAGAGTTGGGTTTCTAACATGATAAACATTTCTTGGGCCTTCTCGCGAGGATGGGGGCGGTGCACTGCTTCCCGGTGGGATGGGGGATGTGCTGTGCGGGATGTGAGGTCCCCTTCACGATGCAGGCACTGGGCTGCGGTTGAACTGGGGAATTGCTCCCTAGCGGCGACCGCAGCTTAGGATATGCGTGTGGGGGTTCCCTCGCGCGGTGTGTCCGCCGTCTCTCTGGGAGGTGGGCGTCGCTCCGTACCTCGTAGGGAAGGCATGCTTTTATCTTGTATATAATCCACTAAATGTTTTTATTGATTAGCTTTAGGAATTAATTTGTAAATTTTGTAAATTTTTGTAAAGTAGGCCTAAATTAGCTGTAATTTAGCTATTCTTTTTATTTTACTTAGCCTACATTAAATAAATTATTGATGATGATGATGATTGAGCTCTTTTCAAAATTGCTTTGAAAAAGTACTTGACAAGCATGCACCAATGAAAAAGAAATACGCAAGGGCCAATGATGGTCCCTTCATGAATCGAGTTCTCCGTAAAGCTACTATGTTGCGTGCTCGGTTGAAAAATAGATATAATAAAAGCCGCACTGCTGAACACTGGGAAGCGTTCCGCCGGCAACGCAACTTGAGTGTTAAATTATTCAAAAAGGAAAAAAGAAATTTATTACTGATATTACTGACAATAAAAAGTTTTGGAAAACTGTGAAACCTGTCCTTTCCGATAAAGGTCGATCGAATTCAAAAATTACCCTTATTGAAAATGACACGATAATTTCCAATGATAAGGAAGTTGCTGAAACCCTGAATGATTATTTCGTAACTATTACTGACTCACTAGGTCTTACGGAGAACAGTGAGATTATCGTTAGTACAGAAGGTGTCTCAGATTCTGTAGAAAGGGCTCTAATGAAATATTCCAACCACCCAAGCATAAGGAAAATTCGCAGCTTTGCTCAAAACGACGATTTCTTTAAATTCCAAAAGGTTTCCATAGAACAGATGCATTCTGAAATTGGAAGACTTAATCCTAAGAAGGCAACAACCTATAACAAATATACCTGCAAAAGTACTGAAAGCAACGCTGACATTTGCTCCGAATCGTTACAGCTTATTTTCAATGATTGCGTAGAAATGGTTTGTTTCCGGACTTATTGAAACTAGCAGATGTGACTTCTCTTCATAAAATGGAGGAGAAAACAAGGAAGAAAAATTACAGACCCGTGAGCGTTTTGCCAACTGTTTCTAATATAACTTTAGGGAGACCTAACTTTAGTTCTGCCAGCTACTTCTTTCATAACACTATATTAGTGCTGCAGCAACCATTCCTGTAAACATCACTATAGACATTAGTTGTTTCTTTAGTCTTATTTTAGCCTTACCGTATCAACAAACATCGATTAATTAAATGTTTATTTTCTCAAAGAAAACAAAATATAAACACAAAAAGTGTGAATTACCGCACTTTATTAGCTACAATTCATATTATAAAGAGTATTGCGCTCATCGTTCTTTAAAACTTTAGTTCTGTTAGCTACTTCTTTTATAGCACTATATTAGTGCTGCAGCAACCATTCTTGGAAGCATTACTATAGACATTGTGTGTTAGGTACCATCAAGTCGCTGGCGACTTCTGGCGACCCTCTGAACAAACAATCTCCATTCTGTTCTGTTCATTGCTTTTTCATTAAGTTTATGCAAGGACATCCCAGTTAATTCTTTCAACACATCCAGCCATCTTGTTCTTTGCCTGCCTCGTCTTCTTGTCCCCTCTACCCTCCCTAACATAATATCTTTCTCCATCCCATTAGCTCGTATTGTATGTCCGAAGAAGGTCAGTGCTTGTTTTATAATCATGCCTTCTAATGAAATTTCTGGCTTTATTTCTTCCAACACAGACTTATTTGTTCTTCTTGCTGTCCATGGTATTCTCAGTATTCTACGCCAACACCATAGCTCAAACGCATCAATCTTCCTTCTTTCACTTTTCCTGATTGTCCAGCTCTCACAGCCATACATCATTACAGGGAAAACTAATGCTTTAACTAGGCGCACTTTCGTATGCATTGATATTTCTTTGTCTTTCATGACTCTATGGAGACCTGTCATCGCCGCCTTGCCCATGGCAATTCTTCTGATAATTTCTGATGTGCAACCTCCATCTCTTTCGATTTTAGCACCGAGGAATATGAAGCTATCTACGACTTCAACTGTTTCATCCTCGTCCCCAATTATAAAGTCTTCCAGCTCACTTGATGTAACCATTACTTTCGTTTTCTTAATGTTGAGCCGAAGCCCAGCTTTCTCACTTTCTTGTTTTACCCTATTTAACAGCATTTTGAGACCTTCTTCTGTTTCTGCTAGTAGCGTGGTGTCATCTGCATATCGAAGGTTGTTGATATTTCGCCCGCCTATCTTAATTCCATGTTCTATCTCTTCCAGACCAGCCATCCTCATTATATTTTCACTGTACAAGTTGAACAGATACGGGGATAAGATGCAGCCTTGCCTTACTCCTTTGTTGATCTTAAACCATTCGGTATTTCCGTACATAGTCCTTACTGTTGCCTCCTGATCTGTGTACAACCCGCGTAACAGAATTATCATATGTTCTGGAATGCCCATCTTCCGTAAGCAATTCAGAAGGGCCTGGTGGTCCACACAATCAAATGCTTTACTATAATCAATGAAGCACATGTAAACATTCTTCTGGTATTCTCTGGTCGTTTCCATTAATCTCCTGATGTTTGCTATTTGGTCTCGTGTTCCTCTGTTTTTCCTGAATCCACCCTGCTCTTCAGCTATTTCTCGCTCTAAATATGGTTCTAGACGTTTCTGTATAACCTTTAAAATTATTTTGCTTGCATGCACAATAAGAGAAATTGTTCTGTTGTTTTCACATGCACGCGAATCCCCCTTTTTTGGAATTGGAATGTAAACCGATTGTTTCCATTGTCTTGGCCATTCAGTAGTTTCCCATATTTTGTTACAAATCTTGGTTATAATTGTTCTTGCCTCATTTCCTCCTACCTTAAATAGTTCTATTGGAATATTGTCTATGCCAGGGGCTTTTCCGTTAGCAAGTTCTTTCATTGCCCTTTCTACCTCACTTTCAGATATTGATGGCTCTGGTAGAAAATCTTTTGGTAAGAATTTGTCGGAAATTGTAGCGTCACGCTTATATAAATCTTCTGTGTATTCTTTCCATCTTATCTTGACCTCTGCTTCTTCGCTCAAATCTTTACCCTGTTTATTTTTAACTATTCCTATTCTGGGTGTGAACGTTCCAGTTATTTCCCTAATTCTCTTAAATAAATCTCGCGTTCTGCCCTTTTTATTACTCTCTTCAATCGTTTTACATTGATCTTTAAAAAAATTTTGCTTATCTCTTCTTGCTTTCCGTTGAAATGCTGCATTTAGCTCTTTGACTCTCCCAAAGTCGCCTATTGCCTTCGCCATCCTTCGTTCCTTCGCTACATTTATGGTTTCTTTCGACAGCCACTTGGCTCTTTTTGGAGACTGTCGCTTTGGTAGGTGTTTATTCGCTGCTTCCT
The DNA here is from genome assembly GCA_039566865.1 of Aurelia coerulea. NCBI lineage: Eukaryota > Metazoa > Cnidaria > Scyphozoa > Semaeostomeae > Ulmaridae > Aurelia > Aurelia coerulea. Next base: position 14,715,554 of record CM076950.1, read on the forward strand.
CAACAATATCTCTGACCTCTTCCCAAAGCTCATCTGGATATTTTTCATGATCAACTAATCCTGCAAACCTGTTCTTTACTTCCACTGAAAATTCTGTGGTTATTTCTTCTACATTGAATTGTGTTGGTGCTTTAGCATTGGTAGCTTTCTTCTTCAGTCTTATTCGAATTTTTGAGATCAGAAGTTGATGGTCTGTGCCACAATCTGCACCGGGTAGGGTTTTTGCCACCTGCATTGCACTCCTCCATCTTTTGCTGCACAGTATATAGTCTATTTGATTTCTATATCGTCCATTTGGTGATATCCAAGTGTACCGTCTGCGTTTCGGTTGGGGGAAGAAAGTGTTCGTTATAAAAAGATCATTTGCAGCACAAAATTCAATCAATCGTTCACCTGCATTATTGCGATTCCCAAGTCCATATTTACCGACGATTCCCAGTTCCTCTTTTTCTCCCACTTTAGCATTAAAATCACCAATGATAAAAAGCGCATCTCCTTTTGCTGTTGTGTCTATTACTTGCTGCAATTTATCATAAAATTCTTCAATCTCCTGGTCTTCTGCATCTGTAGTTGGTGAGTAAACTTGTATGATTGTGTAGTTTACAGGATGCCCTTGCAATCTTAGAGAAATGATTCGATCATTAACTGGTTTGTAGCCGAGCACAGCTCCTGCTACCCTCTTATTCAAGATTACTGCTACCCCATTTTTCTTATATTTCTCGTTGCCAGAATAATACACTGTATGTTCATCAGACCTGAAGAATCCCATGCCTGTCCACTTCAACTCACTAATCCCCAAGATGTCAGTTCCAGTTCGTTCCATTTCTGACTTCACCACGTCTAATTTCCCTTGATTCATTGTCCTCACATTCCATGTTGCAATTGTGTGCAACTTTGAAAACCTAGAACCTTTCTTTCTGAATCTGGTGACTATAGACATTAGTTGTTTCTTTAGTCTTATTTTAGCTTTACTGCATCAACAAACATCGATTAATTAAATTTTTATTTTTTCAAAGAAAACAATATATAAACACAAAAAGTGTGAACTACCGCACTTTATTAGCTACAATTCATATTATAAAGAGTATTGCGCTCATCGTTCTTTAAAACTTTAGTTCTGCTAGCTATTTCTTTTATAGCACTATATTGATGCTGCAGCAACCATTTTTGGAAACATTACATTAGTTCTTTCTTTAGTCTTATTTTAGCTTCACCGCATCAACAAACATCGATTAATTAAATGTTTATTTTCTCAAAGAAAACAAAATATAAAAAAAAGTGTGAATTAACGCACTTTAATAGCTACAATTCATATTATAAAGAGTATTCCTCTCATCGTTCTTTAAAACTTTAGTTCTGTTAGCTACTTCTTTTATAGCACTATATTAGTGCTGCAGCAACCATTCTTGGAAGCATTAATATAGACATTAGTTGTTTCTTTAGTCTTATTTTAGCCTTACCGTATCAACAAACATCGATTAATTAAATGTTTATTTTCTCAAAGAAAACAAAATATAAACACAAAAAGTGTGAACTACCGCACTTTATTAGCTACAATTCATATTATAAAGAGTATTGCGCTCATCGTTCTTTAAAACTTTAGTTCTGTTAGCTACTTCTTTTATAGCACTATATTAGTGCTGCAGCAACCATTCTTGGAAACATTACTATAGGCATTAGTTCTTTCTTCAGTCTTATTTTAGCTTTACTGCATCAACAAACATCGATTAATTAAATGTTTATTTTCTCAAAGAAAACAAAATATAAACACAAAAAGTGTGGATTAACGCACTTTATTAGCTACAATTCATATTATAAAGAGTATTGCTCTCATCGTTCTTTAAAACTTTAGTTCTGCCAGCTACCTCTTTTATAGCACTATATTAGTGTTGCAGCAACCATTCTTGGAAACATTACTATAGACATTAGTTCTTTCTTCAGTCTTACTTTAGCTTTACTGCATCAACAAACATCGATTAATTAAATGTTTATTTTCTCAAAGAAAACAAAATATAAAAAAAAAGTGTGAATTAACGCACTTTAATAGCTACAATTCATATTATAAAGAGTATTCCTCTCATCATTCTTTAATACTTTAGTTCTGCCAGCTACTTCTTTTATAGCACTATATTAGTGCTGCAGCAACTATTCTTGGAAACATTACTAGAGACATTAGTTCTTTCTTTAGTCTTATTTTAGCTTTAATGCATCTACAAACATCGATTAACTAAATGTTCATTTTTTAAAAGAAAACAAAATATAAACACAAAAAGTGTGGATTAACGCACTTTATTAGCTACAATTCATTTTATAAAAAGTATTGCGCTCATCGTTCTTTAAAACTTTAGTTCAGCCAGCTACTTCTTTTATAGCACTATATTAGTCACGCCCGACAACACCTTTCTCGAGGAGTTCAGCCTCGCTTTGATGCCCCTATACAAATGTATAGGAAAATGACCGGAAGTGAATATTTTCGTCGACTTTGAACGTTTCTTGCAGTGATGCGGTGTGATTTTTCCGCGTTAATTTAATCTTAAAATGTAGTGAATTTATCTAAGAAATGTTTGAAACTAAAATCGTTTTGATTTAAACTTCCCGGTAAACTCCACGCAATTTGACAGGAGTGATGGTCTTATTTTAAGAGATTTTCATCCGTATTTGGGCAAATTTTTCGAATTCATTGTTTTTGGTGACGTAAGCAGCGCCTTGAAAACCATGACATTTAGAAAATGCCGTAGATCGTAGAAATTGTTTTGAAGCGGCGTGGTCTGCTTGCTGCTTGCTTTCAAGAAAACTTTTTAATTCTGAACGAAACGAAGCAATTAACCAATATGCAGAGCACTAGGGATTCTTTTACTGCCAGTGAAGGACAAGAGATGCTTTCATGTTTTCAAATAAGTCTCCAACCCGCCAGAAAGAAAGAGACAAGAAGAAGCAGCTTCCAACGAAAGAACTCGGATATTTATGGATCAAGAACTAAAATCGTTTTGTTTATGATGGCAGATGTCTTTGATGGACAAATGGATAGCTGTTATTTGTACTGGGCAAGTTCCTGTCAATGATGGAGCAACTCAATGCAGTCTGGAAATCTTCTCTTGTTGGCTCTAAAAACTCACAGACAAGGAAGATGGGGAAGGATGCTGTCTATCGAAATTGCAATGACTATTTCTGAATGGACAACGGCAATAACTGCTTTTTGGTAATTTTCAGAAACTCATGAATAAGCATGGCAGTAGGGGCTACAGGGTGAAACGGGCGAGCTTTGTCTTTGTCTTTGCAAACAATTGTCTTTGCAGATCAAATTCAGAATAAGGTTCAGACTGTTTCAGAATTGGAAGCATTAAAATTTCAATTTTGTGATGATTCAATTGCTATTATCTTACCATCTTCCTATTATCAGAGTAAAATCAGCAGAGTATCAATTATTGGTTTGCTCAAATTTTTTGATATATCATAATATTGTTTTTCATTGAATGCTTTGTCCATTAGTTTTGCATCAGTCTTCAGGCATTGGAAAAGCAAGAGTTGCAGTCTTTTGTGGTTGTTGTCAAATGCTGCTTCAAGGTTGGGCTTGATTGGTAAAGGATTATCTTGTTCTGTTTGGGTCCTAAAATAAAACACAATATTATTTCCTCCTACTAGAAACGTTTGCTGCATAGCAAATTCACTTTGTCTCATAGAGAATTGCATGTACAAAAAAGAGCAGCAAACCAAAATAGGAGATGTCTTTGCAAACTTAAATCAGAGCAGCAATACCCTGCTCAAGAAAAAGAAAACAGATTTAAGGGCAAATAATTGCAGTAAACTATCGTATTTATAGGCAAAATAATCAAAGCTGATAATTTTTTGTACAAGGTAGCCTTGATAACATTGTTTTAGTAAGCAAATCTCCTATTTCTAGGTCAGAGCTTCCCCATTAGTCTTGATGAAAATAAGCAACAATGCAACTTTATGTTTGTTTACAGTTAGGCCAAACCCGACGAAAAGTTCTCTGAGAGCGAAGTCAAAGTTTTGTTATTCTTCTCATTGCTCTGGTGGCCAAAACAGCTAGCAAGTACTCTAAAATACTTTCATTTCTGAAAACATCAGATTAAGTTCGAAAGTGATACATTCAACCAAGGTTAACGTTTGTTTTCTGACTAAAAAGCAGACAAGTTTGTGAAAGGAAGCACGTAAAGTTAACGAAGATTAGATGGTCATGGCTCTCGAGGAAAAATTGCCTTTGAAAATTGTGGGAAACCGGAAAAGGCTACAGCAAAACAGGCAACATTCCTACGAACTAGATGCTTACAGCTATTGCGTTATATCTCCAAAATGAGAATTCCTGTCTTAGTTTAGAAAATATTGGAGTTTGAAAAAATTTTGGTTAAATTTAGGCCAACAAAAGTTAATTTTCTTGAAACTGCAAGCCGAAGTTCAAGACGAGAAAAAGACAAGTTTATTTCGTCAACAATTGGCGAAAGGTGGCAAAATAGGACAAAACGACATCGAGGAATCCAAAACTTTCAACAAAATTTCCATGAAACAAAGGAAAAACGTTAAATTTATGATAAAGTCTGCTTACCTGCTGTGCTGAATCCCGAGTTTGTAAACAGAGTTGTCCACGGCCTTTGAAAAATATGAAAAACCAAGGAGCTCTGAGTCCAAAATGCTAAAAGAACCTGAAAGAGCGAAGATACAGCTATTGCGTTATATCTCGATATTTTGCTTTGGGACACTTGGGACGCCTGCTGACGCCATTTATCACAAAATTTTACCTTCGCGCCACAGCTTTCTTGCAAGAGAGGCCGGAAGTGACGTCAGAATTCAGGCTTGGTGTTGTCGGGCGTGTTAGTGCTGCAGCAAGCATTCTTGGAAACATTACTATAGACAAAAAAAATTGATTAATTAAATATTTATTTTCTCAAAGAAAACAAATCTAAACACAAAAAGTGTGGATTAACGCACTTTATTAGCTACAATTCATATTGTAAAGAGTATTGCATTCATCGTTGTTTAAAACTTTAGTTCTGCCAGATACTTCTTTTATAGCACTATATTAGTGCTGCAGCAACCATTCTTGGAAACATTACTATAGACATTAGTTCTTTCTTTAGTCTTATTTCAGCTTTACTGCATCAACAAACATCGATTAATTAAATGTTTATTTTCTCAAAGAAAACAAAATATAAACACAAAAAGTTTGGATTAATGCATTTTATTAGCTACAATTCATATTATAAAGAGCATTGCCCTAATCGTTCTTTAAAACTTTAGTTCTGCTAGCTATTTCTTTTATAGCACTATATTGGTGCTGCAACAACCATTTTTGGAAAAATTACATTAGTTCTTTCTTTAGTCTTATTTCAGCTTTACTGCATCAACAAACATCGATTAATTAAATGTGTATTTTCTCAAAGAAGAAAAAATATAAACACAAAAAGTGTGGATTAACGCACTTTATTAGCTACAATTCATAATTTAAAGTGTATTGCACTCATCGTTCTTCAAAACAAGAGTTCTACTAGCTACTTCTTTTATAGCACTATATTAGTGCTGCAGCAACCATTCTTTGAAACATTACTATAGACATTAGTTCTTTCTTTAGTCTTATTTTAGCTTTACTGCATCAACAAACATCGATTAATTAAATGTTTATTTTCTCAAAGAAAACAAAATATAAACACAAAAAGTGTGGATTAATGCACTTTATTAGCTACAATTCATATTATAAAGAGTACTTCTTTTATAGCACTATATTAGTGCTGCAGCAACCATTCTTTGAAACATTACTATAGACATTAGTTCTTTCTTTAGTCTTATTTTAGCTTTACCGCATCAACAAACATCGATTAATTTGTTTATTTTCTCAAAGAACACAAAATATAAACACAAAAAATGTGGATTAACGCACTTTATTAGCTACAGTTCATATTATAAAGAGTAAAACTTTAGTTCTGCCAGCTACTTCATTAATAGCACCATATTAGTGCTGCAGCAAGCATTCTTGGAAACATTACTTCAGACAAAAAAAATGGATTAGTTAGATTACAATTCATATTACCAAGAGTATTGCGCTCATCATTCTTTAAAACTTTAGTTCTGCCAGCTAATTCTTTTATAGCACTATATTAGTGCTGCAGCAACCATTCTAGGAAACATTACTATAGACATTAGTTGTTTCTTTAGTCTTATTTTAGCTTTACGGCATAAAAAAAATAGATTAATTAAATGTTTATTTTCTCAAAGAAAACAAATGTAAACACAAAAAGTGTGGATTAACGCAATTTATTAGCTACAATTTATATTATAAAGAGTATTGCGCTCATCGTTCTTTAAAACTTTAGTTCTGCCAGCTACTTCTTTTATAGCACTATATTAGTGCTGCAGCAAGCATGCTTGGAAACATTACTATAGACAAAAAAGTAGATTAATTAAATGTTTATTTTCTCAAAGAAAACAAAACATAAACACAAAAAGTGTGGATTAACGCACTTTATTAGCTACAATTCATATTATAAAGAGTATTGCATTCATCAATCTTTACCAATTTGGTTCTGCCGGTACTTCTTTTATAGCACTATATTAGTGCTGCAGCAAGCATTCTTGGAAACATTACTATAGACAAAAAAAATAGATTAATCAAATGTTTACTTTCTCAAAGAAAACAAAACATAAACACAAAAAGTGTGGATTAACGCAATTTATTAGCTACAATTCATATTGTAAAGAGTATTGCATTCATCGTTCTTTAATACTTTAGTTCTGCCAGATACTTCTTTTATAGCACGATATTAGTGCTGTAGCAACCATTCTTGGAAACAATACTATAGACATTAGTTCTTTCTTTAGTTTTATTTTAGCTCTACTCACCAACAAATATCGATTAATCAAATATTTATTTTCTCAAAGAAAACAAATATAAACACAAAAAGTGTGGATTAACGCACTTTATTTGCTACAATTCATATTAGAAAGAGTATTGCGCTCATCGTTCTTTAAAACTTTAGTTCTGCCAGCTACTTCTTTTATAGCACTATATTTGCGCTGCAGCAACCATTTTTGGAAACATTACTAGAGACAATAATTCTTTCTTTAGTCTTATTTTAGCTTTACTGCATAAACAAACATCGATCAATTAAATGTTTATTTTCTCAAAGAAAACAAAATATAAACACAAAAAGTTTGGATTAACGTTTAGATTAGCTGCAATTCATATTATAAAGAGTATTGCGCTCATCATTCTTTAAAACTTTAGCTCTGCCAGCTACTTCTTTTATAGCACTATATTATTGCTGCAGCAAGCATTCTTGGAAACATTACTATAGACATTAGTTCTTTCTTTAGTCTTATTTTGGCTTTACTGCATCAACAAACATCGATTAATTAAATGTTAATTCTTTCAAAGAAAACAATATATAAACACAAATAGTTTGGATTAACGCACTTTATTAGCTGTAATTCATATAATAAAGAGTTTTGCACTCATCCTTCTTTAAAGCTTTAGTTCTGCTAGCTACTTCTTTTATAGCACTATGTTAGTGCTGCAGCAACCATTCTTGGAAACATTACTATAGACATTAGTTCTTCCTTTAGTCCTAATTTAGCTTTATGACATAAAAAAACTGATTAATGAAATGTATATGTTCTCAAAGAAAACAAAATATAAACACAAAAAGTGTGGATTAACGCACTTTATTAGATACAATTCATATTATAAAGAGTATTGCGCTCATCATTCTTTAAAACTTTAGTTCATCCAGCTACTTCTTTTATAGTACTATATTAGTGCTGCAGCAACCATTTTTGGAAACATTACTATAGACAATAGTTCTTTCTTTAGTCTTATTTTAGCTTTAATGCATCAACAAACATCGATTAATGAAATGTATATGTTCTCAAAGAAAACAAAATATAAACACAAAAAGTGTGGATTAACGCACTTTATTTGCTACAATTCATATTATAAAGAGTATTGCGCTCATCGTTCTTTAAAACTTTAGTTCTGCTAGCTACTTCTTTTATAGCACTATATTAGTGCTGCAGCAACCATTCTTGGAAACATTACTATAGACATTAGTTCTTTCTTTAGTCTTATTTCAGCTTTACTGCATCAACAAACATCGATTAATTAAATGTTTATTTTCTCAAAGAAAACAAAATATAAACACAAAAAGTTTGGATTAACGCACTTTATTAGCTACAATTCATATTATAAAGAGTATTGCCCTAATCGTTCTTTAAAACTTTAGTTCTGCTAGCTACTTCTTTTATAGCACTATATTAGTGCTGCAGCAACCATTCTTGGAAACATTACTATAGACATTAGTTCTTTCTTTAGTCTTATTTTAGCTTTACTGCATCAACAAACATCGATTAATTAAATGTTTATATTCTCAAAGAACACAAAATATAACCACAAAAAGTGTGGATTAACGCACTTTATTAGCTACAATTCATATTATCAAGAGTATCGCGCTCTTCGTTCTTTAAAACTTTAGTTCTGCCAGCTACTTCTTTTATAGCACTATATTAGTGCTGCAGCAACCATTTTTGGAAACATTACTATAGACAATAGTTCTTTCTTTAGTCTTATTTTAGCTTTAATGCATCAACAAACATCGATTAATGAAATGTATATGTTCTCAAAGAAAACAAAATATAAACACAAAAAGTGTGGATTAACGCACTTTATTAGCTACAATTCATATTATAAAGAGTATTGCGCTCATCGTTCTTTAAAACTTTAGTTCTGCTAGCTACTTCTTTTATAGCACTATATTAGTGCTGCAGCAACCATTCTTGGAAACATTACTAGAGACATTAGTTCTTTCTTTAGTCTTATTTTAGCTTTACTGCATCAACAAACATCGATTAATTAAATGTTTATATTCTCAAAGAACACAAAATATAACCACAAAAAGTGTGGATTAACGCACTTTATTAGCTACAATTCATATTATCAAGAGTATCGCGCTCTTCGTTCTTTAAAACTTTAGTTCTGCCAGCTACTTCTTTTATAGCACTATATTAGTGCTGCAGCAACCATTTTTGGAAACATTACTATAGACATTAGTTCTTTCTTTAGTCTTATTTCAGCTTTACTGCATCAACAAAGATCGATTAATTAAATGTTTATTTTCTCAAAGAACACAAAATATAAACACAAAAAGTTTGGATTAACGCACTTTATTAGCTACAATTCATATTATAAAGAGTATTGCCCTAATCGTTCTTTAAAACTTTAGTTCTGCTAGCTACTTCTTTTATAGCACTATATTAGTGCTGCAGCAAGCATTCTTGGAAACATTACTAAAGACAAAAAAAAAATAGATTAATTAAATGTTTATTTTCTCAAAGAAAACAAAACATAAACACAAAAAGTGTGGATTAACGCAATTTATTAGCTACAATTCATATTGTAAAGAGTATTGCATTCATCGTTCTTTAATACTTTAGTTCTGCCAGCTACTTCTTTTATAGCACTATATTAGTGCTGCAGCAACCATTCTTGGAAACATTACTATAGACATTAGTTCTTTCTTTAGTCTTATTTTAGCTTTACTGCATCAACAAACATCGATTAATTAAATGTTTATATTCTCAAAGAACACAAAATATAACCACAAAAAGTGTGGATTAACGCACTTTATTAGCTACAATTCATATTATCAAGAGTATCGCGCTCTTCGTTCTTTAAAACTTTAGTTCTGCCAGCTACTTCTTTTATAGCACTATATTAGTGCTGCAGCAACCATTCTTGGAAACATTACTATAGACAATAGTTCTTTCTTTAGTCTTATTTTAGCTTTAATGCATCAACAAACATCGATTAATTAAATGTTTATTTTCTCAAAGAAAACAAAATATAAACACAAAAAGTGTGGATTAACGCACTTTATTAGCTACAATTCATATTATAAAGAGTATTGCGCTCATCGTTCTTTAAAACTTTAGTTCTGCCAGCTACTTCTTTTATAGCACTATATTAGTGCTGCAGCAACCATTCTTGGAAACATTACTAGAGACATTAGTTCTTTCTTTAGTCTTATTTTAGCTTTACTACATCAACAAACATCGATTAATTAAATGTTTATTTTCTCAAAGAACACAAAATATAAACACAAAAAGTGTGGATTACCGCACTTTATTAGCTACAATTCATATTATAAAGAGTATTGCGTTCGTCAATCTTTACCACTTTGGTTCTGCCGGTACTTCTCTTATAGCACTATATTAGTGCTGCAGCAACCATTCTTGGAAATATTACTATAGACATTAGTTCTTCCTTTAGTCTTATTTTAGCTTTACTGCATCAACAAACATCGATTAATTAAATGTTTATTTTCTCAAAGAACACAAAATATAAACACAAAAAGTTTGGATTAACGCACTTCATTAGCTACAATTCATATTATAAAGAGTATTGCCCTAATCGTTCTTTAAAACTTTAGTTCTGCTAGCTACTTCTTTTATAGCACTATATTAGTGCTGCAGCAACCATTCTTGGAAACATTACTATAGACATTAGTTCTTTCTTTAGTCTTACTTCAGCTTTACTGCATCAACAAACATCGATTAATTAAATGTTTATTTTCTCAAAGAACACAAAATATAAACACAAAAAGTTTGGATTAACGCACTTTATTAGCTACAATTCATATTATAAAGAGTATTGCCCTAATCGTTCTTTAAAACTTTAGTTCTGCTAGCTACTTCTTTTATAGCACTATATTAGTGCTGCAGCAACCATTCTTGGAAACATTACTATAGACATTAGTTCTTTCTTTAGTCTAATTTCAGCTTTACTGCATCAACAAACATCGAATAATTAAATGTTTATTTTCTCAAAGAAAAGAAAATATAAACACACAAAGTGTGGATTAATGCACTTTTTTAGCTACAATTTAAATTATAAAGAGTATTGCGCTCATAGTTCTTTAAAACTTTAGTTCTGCCAGCTACTTCTTTTATAACACTATAGTAGTGCTGCAGCAACCATTTTTGGAAACATTACTATAGACATTAGTTCTTTCTTTAGTCTTGTTTCAGCTTTACTGCATCAACAAACATCGAATAATTAAATGTTTATTTTCTCAAAGAAAACAAAATATAAACACAAAAAGTGTGGATTAATGCACTTTATTAGCTACCATTTATATTATTAAGAGCATTGCCCTAATCGTTCTTTAAAACTTTAGTTCTGCTAGCTATTTCTTTTATAGCACTATATTGGTGCTGCAGCAACCATTTTTGGAAACATTACATTGATTCTTTCTTTAGTCTTATTTTAGCTTCACCGCATCAACAAACATCGATTAATTAAGTGTTTATTTTCTCAAAGAAAACAAAATATAAACACAAAAAGTGTGGATTAACGTACTTTATTAGCTACAATTCATGTTATAATTAGTATTGCCCTAATCGTTCTTTAAAACTTTAGTTCTGCTAGCTACTTCTTTTATAGCACTATAATAGTGCTGCAGCAACCATTCTTGGAAACATTACTATAGACATTAGTTCTCTCTTTAGTCTTATTTTAGCTTTACCGCATCAACAAACATCGATTAATTAAATGTTTATTTTCTCAAAGAACACAAAATATAAACACAAAAAGTGTGGATTAACGCACTTTATTAGCTACAGTTCATATTATAAAGAGTATTGCGTTCATCAATCTTTACCCATTTGGTTCTGCCGGTACTTCTTTTATAGCACTATATTAGTGCTGCAGCAACCATTCTTGGAAACATTACTATAGACATTAGTTCTTTCTTTAGTCTTAATTTAGTTTTACTATATCAGCAAACATCGATTAATTAAATGTATATTTTGTCAAAGAAAACAAAATATAAAAACAAAAAGTGTGGATTAACGCACTTTATTGGCTACATTCATATTATAAAGAGTATTGCTCTCATCGTTCTTTAAAACTTTAGTTCTGCCAGCTACTTCATTAATAGCACCATATTAGTGCTGCAGCAAGCATTCTTGGAAACATTACTACAGACAAAAAAAATGGATTAGTTAGATTACAATTCATATTACCAAGAGTATTGCGCTCATCATTCTTTAAAACTTTAGTTCTGCCAGCTAATTCTTTTATAGCACTATATTAGTGCTGCAGCAACCATTCTAGGAAACATTACTATAGACATTAGTTGTTTCTTTAGTCTTATTTTAGCTTTACGGCATAAAAAAAAATAGATTAATTAAATGTTTATTTTCTCAAAGAAAACAAATGTAAACACAAAAAGTGTGGATTAACGCAATTTATTAGCTACAATTTATATTATAAAGAGTATTGCGCTCATCGTTCTTTAAAACTTTAGTTCTGCCAGCTACTTCTTTTATAGCACTATATTAGTGCTGCAGCAAGCATTCTTGGAAACATTACTATAGACAAAAAAGTAGATTAATTAAATGTTTATTTTCTCAAAGAAAACAAAACATAAACACAAAAAGTGTGGATTAACGCACTTTATTAGCTACAAGTCATATTATAAAGAGTATTGCATTCATCAATCTTTACCAATTTGGTTCTGCCGGTACTTCTTTTATAGCACTATATTAGTGCTGCAGCAAGCATTCTTGGAAACATTACTAAAGACAATAGTTCTTTCTTTAGTCTTATTTTAGCTTTACTGCATCAACAAACATCGATTAATTAAATGTTTATTTTCTCAAAGAACACAAAATATAAACACAAAAAGTTTGGATTAACGCACTTTATTAGCTACAATTCATATTATAAAGAGTATTGCCCTAATCGTTCTTTAAAACTTTAGTTCTGCTAGCTACTTCTTTTATAGCACTATATTAGTGCTGCAGCAAGCATTCTTGGAAACATTACTAAAGACAAAAAAAAAATAGATTAATTAAATGTTTATTTTCTCAAAGAAAACAAAACATAAACACAAAAAGTGTGGATTAACGCAATTTATTAGCTACAATTCATATTGTAAAGAGTATTGCATTCATCGTTCTTTAATACTTTAGTTCTGCCAGCTACTTCTTTTATAGCACTATATTAGTGCTGCAGCAACCATTCTTGGAAACATTACTAGAGACATTAGTTCTTTCTTTAGTCTTATTTTAGCTTTACTGCATCAACAAACATCGATTAATTAAATGTTTATATTCTCAAAGAACACAAAATATAACCACAAAAAGTGTGGATTAACGCACTTTATTAGCTACAATTCATATTATCAAGAGTATCGCGCTCTTCGTTCTTTAAAACTTTAGTTCTGCCAGCTACTTCTTTTATAGCACTATATTAGTGCTGCAGCAACCATTCTTGGAAACATTACTATAGACAATAGTTCTTTCTTTAGTCTTACTTTAGCTTTAATGCATCAGCAAACATCGATTAATTAAATGTATATTTTGTCAAAGAAAACAAAATATAAAAACAAAAAGTGTGGATTAACGCACTTTATTGGCTACAATTCATATTATAAAGAGTATTGCGCTCATCGTTCTTTAAAACTTTAGTTCTGCCAGCTACTTCTTTTATAGCACCATATTAGTGCTGCAGCAAGCATTCTTGGAAACATTACTACAGACAAAAAAAATGGATTAGTTAGATTACAATTCATATTACCAAGAGTATTGCGCTCATCATTCTTTAAAACTTTAGTTCTGCCAGCTAATTCTTTTATAGCACTATATTAGTGCTGCAGCAACCATTCTAGGAAACATTACTATAGACATTAGTTGTTTCTTTAGTCTTATTTTAGCTTTACGGCATAAAAAAAAATAGATTAATTAAATGTTTATTTTCTCAAAGAAAACAAATGTAAACACAAAAAGTGTGGATTAACGCAATTTATTAGCTACAATTTATATTATAAAGAGTATTGCGCTCATCGTTCTTTAAAACTTTAGTTCTGCCAGCTACTTCTTTTATAGCACTATATTAGTGCTGCAGCAAGCATTCTTGGAAACATTACTATAGACAAAAAAGTAGATTAATTAAATGTTTATTTTCTCAAAGAAAACAAAACATAAACACAAAAAGTGTGGATTAACGCACTTTATTAGCTACAAGTCATATTATAAAGAGTATTGCATTCATCAATCTTTACCAATTTGGTTCTGCCGGTACTTCTTTTATAGCACTATAATAGTGCTGCAGCAAGCATTCTTGGAAACATTACTAAAGACAATAGTTCTTTCTTTAGTCTTATTTTAGCTTTACTGCATCAACAAACATCGATTAATTAAATGTTTATTTTCTCAAAGAACACAAAATATAAACACAAAAAGTTTGGATTAACGCACTTTATTAGCTACAATTCATATTATAAAGAGTATTGCCCTAATCGTTCTTTAAAACTTTAGTTCTGCTAGCTACTTCTTTTATAGCACTATATTAGTGCTGCAGCAAGCATTCTTGGAAACATTACTAAAGACAAAAAAAAAATAGATTAATTAAATGTTTATTTTCTCAAAGAAAACAAAACATAAACACAAAAAGTGTGGATTAACGCAATTTATTAGCTACAATTCATATTGTAAAGAGTATTGCATTCATCGTTCTTTAATACTTTAGTTCTGCCAGCTACTTCTTTTATAGCACTATATTAGTGCTGCAGCAACCATTCTTGGAAACATTACTAGAGACATTAGTTCTTTCTTTAGTCTTATTTTAGCTTTACTGCATCAACAAACATCGATTAATTAAATGTTTATATTCTCAAAGAACACAAAATATAACCACAAAAAGTGTGGATTAAAGCACTTTATTAGCTACAATTCATATTATCAAGAGTATCGCGCTCTTCGTTCTTTAAAACTTTAGTTCTGCCAGCTACTTCTTTTATAGCACTATATTAGTGCTGCAGCAACCATTCTTGGAAACATTACTATAGACAATAGTTCTTTCTTTAGTCTTATTTTAGCTTTAATGCATCAACAAACATCGATTAATTAAATGTTTAATTTCTCAAAGAAAACAAAATATAAACACAAAAAGTGTGGATTAACGCACTTTATTAGCTACAATTCATATTATAAAGAGTATTGCGCTCATCGTTCTTTAAAACTTTAGTTCTGCCAGCTACTTCTTTTATAGCACTATATTAGTGCTGCAGCAACCATTCTTGGAAACATTACTAGAGACATTAGTTCTTTCTTTAGTCTTATTTTAGCTTTACTACATCAAGAAATATCGATTAATTAAATGTTTATTTTCTCAAAGAACACAAAATATAAACACAAAAAGTGTGGATTACCGCACTTTATTAATTACAATTCATATTATAAAGAGTATTGCGTTCGTCAATCTCTACCACTTTGGTTCTGCCGGTACTTCTCTTATAGCACTATATTAGTGCTGCAGCAACCATTCTTGGAAATATTACTATAGACATTAGTTCTTTCTTTAGTCTTATTTTAGCTTTACTGCATCAACAAACATCGATTAATTAAATGTTTATTTTCTCAAAGAACACACAATATAAACACAAAAAGTTTGGATTAACGCACTTCATTAGCTACAATTCATATTATAAAGAGTATTGCCCTAATCGTTCTTTAAAACTTTAGTTCTGCTAGCTACTTCTTTTATAGCACTATATTAGTGCTGCAGCAACCATTCTTGGAAACATTACTATAGACATTAGTTCTTTCTTTAGTCTTACTTCAGCTTTACTGCATCAACAAACATCGATTAATTAAATGTTTATTTTCTCAAAGAACACAAAATATAAACACAAAAAGTTTGGATTAACGCACTTTATTAGCTACAATTCATATTATAAAGAGTATTGCCCTAATCGTTCTTTAAAAGTTTAGTTCTGCTAGCTACTTCTTTTATAGCACTATATTAGTGCTGCAGCAACCATTCTTGGAAACATTACTATAGACATTAGTTCTTTCTTTAGTCTAATTTCAGCTTTACTGCATCAACAAACATCGAATAAGTAAATGTTTATTTTCTCAAAGAAAACAAAATATAAACACAAAAAGTGTGGATTAATGCACTTTATTAGCTACCATTCATATTATTAAGAGCATTGCCCTAATCGTTCTTTAAAACTTTAGTTCTGCTAGCTACTTCTTTTATAGCACTATATTGGTGCTGCAGCAACCATTTTTGGAAACATTACATTGATTCTTTCTTTAGTCTTATTTTAGCTTCACCGCATCAACAAACATCGATTAATTAAGTGTTTATTTTCTCAAAGAAAACAAAATATAAACACAAAAAGTGTGGATTAACGTACTTTATTAGCTACAATTCATGTTATAATTAGTATTGCCCTAATCGTTCTTTAAAACTTTAGTTCTGCTAGCTACTTCTTTTATAGCACTATATTAGTGCTGCAGCAACCATTCTTGGAAACATTACTATAGACATTAGTTCTCTCTTTAGTCTTATTTCAGCTTTACTGGATGAACAAACATCGATTAATTAAATGTATATTTTCTCAAAGAAAACAAAATATAAACACAAAAAGTGTGGATTAACGCACTTTATTAGCTACATTTCATATTATAAAGAGTATTGCGTTCATCAATCTTTACCCATTTGGTTCTGCCGGTACTTCTTTTATAGCACTATATTAGTGCTGCAGCAACCATTCTTGGAAACATTACTATAGACATTAGTTCTTTCTTTAGTCTTAATTTAGTTTTACTATATCAGCAAACATCGATTAATTAAATGTATATTTTGTCAAAGAAAACAAAATATAAAAACAAAAAGTGTGGATTAACGCACTTTATTGGCTACATTCATATTATAAAGAGTATTGCGCTCATCGTTCTTTAAAACTTTAGTTCTGCCAGCTACTTCTTTTATAGCACCATATTAGTGCTGCAGCAAGCATTCTTGGAAACATTACTACAGACAAAAAAAATGGATTAGTTAGATTACAATTCATATTACCAAGAGTATTGCGCTCATCATTCTTTAAAACTTTAGTTCTGCCAGCTAATTCTTTTATAGCACTATATTAGTGCTGCAGCAACCATTCTAGGAAACATTACTATAGACATTAGTTGTTTCTTTAGTCTTATTTTAGCTTTACGGCATAAAAAAAAATAGATTAATTAAATGTTTATTTTCTCAAAGAAAACAAATGTAAACACAAAAAGTGTGGATTAACGCAATTTATTAGCTACAATTTATATTATAAAGAGTATTGCGCTCATCGTTCTTTAAAACTTTAGTTCTGCCAGCTACTTCTTTTATAGCACTATATTAGTGCTGCAGCAAGCATTCTTGGAAACATTACTATAGACAAAAAAGTAGATTAATTAAATGTTTATTTTCTCAAAGAAAACAAAACATAAACACAAAAAGTGTGGATTATATATAATAGCTATATCCGCATAGAAAAACTAAAATTAGTTCTTTTCTGCTTTAGCAGCAACATAAATGTCGTTAACAAGTGCTGTCCAAGTTTGTCTCTCTTGCGCTAGTGTTCTTAAGCTTTCGAGATCATTTGTCGATTTGAACTGGGTTATGCTGCTATATCTATTTTTGAACGTGTTATGTTTCTTCAGCATAATTATGTCGTTGTGTAATGAAACTGGCAATGTAATTACTGGTCTTCCGCGAAACTTCTTTGCATTTGATTTTTCAAAATAGTAATTCATTGCTTTCTGCGCTGGTGTTTCTGGGTGTGATCGTAGAACATGTCCAAATAATTTCCATCTATTTCGTAGCACTTCTAGGGATAAGACATCTTCGCCAGTTTGCCTGTACACTTGTTCATTGCTTATGTGTGCAGGGTATTTAACATTAAGTACCCTCCTTAGTTGTTGTCTATGAAAAGAGTTTAAATTTTCTTCTTCTTTCTTTGTTAATCCCCAAGTGCCAGAGTTGTAGAGAAGAATTGGCTTGACTAAGGACTTGTATAACTTGACTTTCAGAGTTTGCTTTATTTTGTCTTTTCTGATCCAAATATTGTTTAATTTGTTCATAGCGACAATTGCCAATTGCTTCCTTCTAGACACATCTTCGACGTCTCCCAACAATGATCCTAACTTTTTAACCGCCCTCCATCTTTCTTCGCAATCTTGCTTTATGATCTTTAGATTGATTCCTTGTGTCTTTTCGCATCTGTAAGGAACTTTGATTTTTCTTTCAAGTGTTGTCTCTTCTGTTTTGGATTCATTGACTTTCAGATTATCTTCTAACAATATGTCTTTGATGTATGATTTCAGATCTTCTTGTTTTTGTGGATTAACGCACTTTATTAGCTACAAGTCATATTATAAAGAGTATTGCATTCATCAATCTTTACCAATTTGGTTCTGCCGGTACTTCTTTTATAGCACTATATTAGTGCTGCAGCAAGCATTCTTGGAAACATTACTATAGACAAAAAAAAATAGATTAATTAAATGTTTATTTTCTCAAAGAAAACAAAACATAAACACAAAAAGTGTGGATTAACGCAATTTATTAGCTACAATTCATATTGTAAAGAGTATTGCATTCATCGTTCTTTAATACTTTAGTTCTGCCAGATACTTCTTTTATAGCACGATATTAGTGCTGTAGCAACCATTCTTGGAAACAATACTATAGACATTAGTTCTTTCTTTAGTTTTATTTTAGCTCTACTCACCAACAAATATCGATTAATTAAATATTTATTTTCTCAAAGAAAACAAATATAAACACAAAAAGTGTGGATTAACGCACTTTATTTGCTACAATTCATATTAGAAAGAGTATTGCGCTCATCGTTCTTTAAAACTTTAGTTCTGCCAGCTACTTCTTTTATAGCACTATATTTGCGCTGCAGCAACCATTTTTGGAAACATTACTATAGACAATAGTTCTTTCTTTAGTCTTATTTTAGCTTTAATGCATCAACAAACATCGATTAATGAAATGTATATGTTGTCAAAGAAAACAAAATATAAACACAAAAGTTTGGATTAACGTTTAGATTAGCTGCAATTCATATTATAAAGAGTATTGCGCTCATCATTCTTTAAAACTTTAGCTCTGCCAGCTACTTCTTTTATAGCACTATATTATTGCTGCAGCAACCATTCTTGGAAACATTACTAGAGACATTAGTTCTTTCTTTAGTCTTATTTTGGCTTTACTGCATCAACAAACATCAATTAATTAAATGTTAATTCTTTCAAAGAAAACAATATATAAACACAAATAGTTTGGATTAACGCACTTTATTAGCTATAATTCATATAATAAAGAGTTTTGCACTCATCCTTCTTTAAAGCTTTAGTTCTGCTAGCTACTTCTTTTATAGCACTATGTTAGTGCTGCAGCAACCATTCTTGGAAACATTACTATAGACATTAGTTCTTCCTTTAGTCCTAATTTAGCTTTACGACATAAAAAAACTGATTAATGAAATGTATATGTTCTCAAAGAAAACAAAATATAAACACAAAAAGTGTGGATTAACGCACTTTATTAGATACAATTCATATTATAAAGAGTATTGCGCTCATCATTCTTTAAAACTTTAGTTCATCCAGCTACTTCTTTTATAGTACTATATTAGTGCTGCAGCAACCATTCTTGGAAACATTACTATAGACATTAGTTCTTTCTTTAGTCTTATTTTAGCTTTACTGCATAAACAAACATCGATCAATTAAATGTTTATTTTCTCAAAGAAAACAAAATATAAACACAAAAAGTTTGGATTAACGTTTGGATTAGCTGCAATTCATATTATAAAGAGTATTGCGCTCATCATTCTTTAAAACTTTAGCTCTGCCAGCTACTTCTTTTATAGCACTATATTATTGCTGCAGCAACCATTCTTGGAAACATTACTAGAGAAATTAGTTCTTTCTTTAGTCTTATTTTGGCTTTACTGCATCAACAAACATCGATTAATTAAATGTTAATTCTTTCAAAGAAAACAATATATAAACACAAATAGTTTGGATTAACGCACTTTATTAGCTATAATTCATATAATAAAGAGTTTTGCACTCATCCTTCTTTAAAGCTTTAGTTTTGCTAGCTACTTCTTTTATAGCACTATGTTAGTGCTGCAGCAACCATTCTTGGAAACATTACTATAGACATTAGTTCTTCCTTTAGTCCTAATTTAGCTTTACGACATAAAAAAACTGATTAATGAAATGTAAATGTACTCAAAGAAAACAAAATATAAACACAAAAAGTGTGGATTAACGCACTTTATTAGATACAATTCATATTATAAAGAGTATTGCGCTCATCATTCTTTAAAACTTTAGTTCATCCAGCTACTTCTTTTATAGTACTATATTAGTGCTGCAGCAACCATTTTTGGAAACATTACTATAGACAATAGTTCTTTCTTTAGTCTTATTTTAGCTTTAATGCATCAACAAACATCGATTAATGAAATGTATATGTTCTCAAAGAAAAGAAAATATAAACACAAAAAGTGTGGATTAACGCACTTTATTAGCTACAATTCATATTATAAAGAGTATTGCGCTCATCGTTCTTTAAAAATTTAGTTCTGCCAGCTACTTCTTTTATAGCACTATATTAGTGCTGCAGCAACCATTCTTGGAAACATTACTAGAGACATTAGTTCTTTCTTTAGTCTTATTTTAGCTTTACAGCATCAACAAACATCGATTAATTAAATGTTTATATTCTCAAAGAACACAAAATATAACCACAAAAAGTGTGGATTAACGCACTTTATTAGCTACAATTCATATTATCAAGAGTATCGCGCTCTTCGTTCTTTAAAACTTTAGTTCTGCCAGCTACTTCTTTTATAGCACTATATTAGTGCTGCAGCAACCATTCTTGGAAACATTACTATAGACATTAGTTCTTTCTTTAGTCCTATTTTAGCTTTACGACATAAAAAAACTGATTAATAAAATGTATATGTTCTCAAAGAAAACAAAATATAAACACAAAAATTGTGGATTAACGCACTTTATTAGATACAATTCATATTATAAAGAGTATTGCGCTCATCATTCTTTAAAACTTTAGTTCAGCCAGATACTTCTTTTATAGTACTATATTAGTGCTGCAGCAACCATTCTTGGAAACATTACTATAGACAATAGTTCTTTCTTTAGTCTTATTTTAGCTTTAATGCATCAACAAACATCGATTAATTAAATGTTTAATTTCTCAAAGAAAACAAAATATAAACAAAAAAAGTGTGGATTAACGCACTTTATTAGCTACAATTCATATTATAAAGAGTATTGCACTCATCGTTCTTTAAAACTTTAGTTCTGCCAGCTACTTCTTTTATAGCACTATATTAGTGCTGCAGCAACCATTCTTGGAAACATTACTAGAGACATTAGCTCTTTCTTTAGTCTTATTTTAGCTTTACTACATCAAGAAACATCGATAAATTAAATGTTTATTTTCTCAAAGAACACAAAATATAAACACAAAAAGTGTGGATTAACGCACTTTATTAGCTACAATTCATATTATCAAGAGTATCGCGCTCTTCGTTCTTTAAAACTTTAGTTCTGCCAGCTACTTCTTTTATAGCACTATATTAGTGCTGCAGCAACCATTCTAGGAAACATTATTATAGACATTAGTTTTTTCTTTAGTTTTATTTTAGCTTTACGGCATAAAAAAAAGTAGATTAATTAAATGTTTAATTTCTTAAAGAAACAAAATATAAACACAAAAAGTGTGGATTACCGCACTCTATTAGCTACAATTCATATTATAAAGAGTATTGCGTTCATCAATCTTTACCACTTTGGTTCTGCCGGTACTTCTCTTATAGCACTATATTAGTGCTGCAGCAACCATTCTTGGAAATATTACTATAGACATTAGTTCTTTCTTTAGTCTTACTTTAGCTTTACTACATCAACAAACATCGATTAATTATATTTTTATTTTCTCAAAGAAAACAAAATATAAACATAAAAAGTGTGGATTAACGCACTTTATTAGCTACAATTCATATTATAAAGAGTATTGCGTTCATCAATCTTTACCACTTTGGTTCTGCCGGTACTTCTCTTATAGCACTATATTAGTGCTGCAGCAACCATTCTTGGAAATATTACTATAGACATTAGTTCTTTCTTTAGTCTTACTTTAGCTTTACTACATCAAGAAACATCGATTAATTAAATGTTTATATTTTCAAAGAAATCAAAATATAAACACAAAAAGGGTGGATTAATGCACTTTATTAGCTACAATTCATATTATAAAAAGTATTGCGCTCATCATTCTTTAAAACTTTAGTTCTGCCAGCTAATTCTTTTATAGCACTATATTAGTGCTGCAGCAACCATTCTAGGAAACATTACTATAGACATTAGTTGTTTCTTTAGTCTTATTTTAGCTTTACGGCATAAAAAAAAAATAGATTAATTAAATGTTTATTTTCTCAAAGAAAACAAATGTAAACACAAAAAGTGTGGATTAACGCAATTTATTAGCTACAATTTATATTATAAAGAGTATTGCGCTCATCGTTCTTTAAAACTTTAGTTCTGCCAGCTACTTCTTTTATAGCACCATATTAGTGCTGCAGCAAGCATTCTTGGAAACATTACTATAGACAAAAAAGTAGATTAATTAAATGTTTATTTTCTCAAAGAAAACAATACATAAACACAAAAAGTGTGGATTAACGCACTTTATTAGCTACAATTCATATTATAAAGAGTATTGCATTCATCAATCTTTACCAATTTGGTTCTGCCGGTACTTCTTTTATAGCACTATATTAGTGCTGCAGCAAGCATTCTTGGAAACATTACTATAGACAAAAAAAAAGTAGATTAATTAAATGTTTATTTTCTCAAAGAAAACAAAACATAAACACAAAAAGTGTGGATTAACGCAATTTATTAGCTACAATTCATATTGTAAAGAGTATTGCATTCATCGTTCTTTAATACTTTAGTTCTGCCAGATAATTCTTTTATAGCACGATATTAGTGCTGTAGCAACCATTCTTGGAAACAATACTATAGACAATAGTTCTTTCTTTAGTTTTATTTTAGCTCTACTCACCAACAAATATCGATTAATTAAATATTTATTTTCTCAAAGAAAACAAATATAAACACAAAAAGTGTGGATTAACGCACTTTATTTGCTACAATTCATATTAGAAAGAGTATTGCGCTCATCGTTCTTTAAAACTTTAGTTCTACCAGCTACTTCTTTTATAGCACTATATTTGCACTGCAGCAACCATTTTTGGAAACATTACTAGAGACAATAATTCTTTCTTTAGTCTTATTTTAGCTTTACTGCATAAACAAACATCGATCAATTAAATGTTTATTTTCTCAAAGAAAACGAAATATAAACACAAAAAGTTTGGATTAACGTTTGGATTAGCTGCAATTCATATTATAAAGAGTATTGCGCTCATCGTTCTTTAAAACTTTAGTTCTGCCAGCTACTTCTTTTATAGCACTATATTAGTGCTGCAGCAAGCATTCTTGGAAACATTACTATAGACAAAAAAGTAGATTAATTATATGTTTATTTTCTCAAAGAAAACAAAACATAAACACAAAAAGTGTGGATTAATGCACTTTATTAGCTACAATTCATATTATAAAGAGTATTGCATTCATCAATCTTTACCAATTTGGTTCTGCCGGTACTTCTTTTATAGCACTATATTAGTGCTGCAGCAAGCATTCTTGGAAACATTACTATAGACAAAAAAAAATAGATTAATTAAATGTTTATTTTCTCAAAGAAAACAAATCTAAACACAAAAAGTGTGGATTAACGCACTTTATTAGCTATAATTCATATAATAAAGAGTTTTGCACTCATCCATCTTTAAAGCTTTAGTTCTGCTAGCTACTTCTTTTATAGCACTATGTTAGTGCTGCAGCAACCATTCTTGGAAACCTTACTATAGACATTAGTTCTTCCTTTAGTCCTATTTTAGCTTTACGACATAAAAAAACTGATTAATGAAATGTATATGTTCTCAAAGAAAACAAAATATAAACACAAAAAGTGTGGATTAACGCACTTTATTAGATACAATTCATATTATAAAGAGTATCGCGCTCTTCGTTCTTTAAAACTTTAGTTCTGCCAGCTACTTCTTTTATAGCACTATATTAGTGCTGCAGCAACCATTCTAGGAAACATTATAATAGACATTAGTTTTTTCTTTAGTTTTATTTTAGCTTTACGGCATAAAAAAAAAGTAGATTAATTAAATGTTTAATTTCTTAAAGAAACAAAATATACACACAAAAAGTGTGGATTACCGCACTTTATTAGCTACAATTCATATTATAAAGAGTATTGCGTTCATCAATCTTTACCACTTTGGTTCTGCCGGTACTTCTCTTATAGCACTATATTAGTGCTGCAGCAACCATTCTTGGAAACATTACTATAGACAATAGTTCTTTCTTTAGTCTTATTTTAGCTTTAATGCATCAACAAACATCGATTAATTAAATGTTTAATTTCTCAAAGAAAACAAAATATAAACACAAAAAGTGTGGATTAACGCACTTTATTAGCTACAATTCATATTATAAAGAGTATTGCGCTCATCGTTCTTTAAAACTTTAATTCTGCCAGCTACTTCTTTTATAGCACTATATTAGTGCTGCAGCAACCATTCTTGGAAACATTACTAGAGACATTAGTTCTTTCTTTAGTCTTATTTTAGCTTTACTACATCAAGAAACATCGATTAATTAAATGTTTATTTTCTCAAAGAACACAAAATATAAACACAAAAAGTGTGGATTAACGCACTTTATTAGCTACAATTCATATTATAAAGAGTATTGCGCTCATCGTTCTTTAAAACTTTATTTCTGCCAGCTACTTCTTTTATAGCACTATATTAGTGCTGCAGCAACCATTCTTGGAAACATTACTAGAGACATTAGTTCTTTCTTTAGTCTTATTTTAGCTTTACTACATCAAGAAACATCGATTAATTAAATGCTTATAT
Organism: Aurelia coerulea; assembly: GCA_039566865.1. Taxonomy (NCBI): domain Eukaryota; kingdom Metazoa; phylum Cnidaria; class Scyphozoa; order Semaeostomeae; family Ulmaridae; genus Aurelia; species Aurelia coerulea. The sequence continues at coordinate 14,740,444 of CM076950.1, forward strand.
TCTCAAAGAACACAAAATATAACCACAAAATGTGTGGATTAACGCACTTTATTAGCTACAATTCATATTATCAAGAGTATCGCGCTCTTCGTTCTTTAAAACTTTAGTTCTGCCAGCTACTTCTTTTATAGCACTATATTAGTGCTGCAGCAACCATTCTTGGAAACATTACTATAGACATTAGTTCTTTCTTTAGTCCTATTTTAGCTTTACGACATAAAAAAAACTGATTAATAAAATGTATATGTTCTCAAAGAAATCAAAATATAAACACAAAAATTGTGGATTAACGCACTTTATTAGATACAATTCATATTATAAAGAGTATTGCGCTCATCATTCTTTAAAACTTTAGTTCAGCCAGCTACTTCTTTTATAGTACTATATTAGTGCTGCAGCAACCATTCTTGGAAACATTACTAGGGACATTAGTTCTTTCTTTAGTCTTATTTTAGCTTTACTACATCAAGAAACATCTATTAATTAAATGTTTATTTTCTCAAAGAACACAAAATATAAACACAAAAAGTGTGGATTAACGCACTTTATTAGCTACAATTCATATTATCAAGAGTATCGCACTCTTCGTTCTTTAAAACTTTAGTTCTGCCAGCTACTTCTTTTATAGCACTATATTAGTGCTGCAGCTGTTGTATCTATCCTTAGATCAAAGAGCAGAACAGAAAATAGGCCAATCTCTAATAAAGCAAGTTATAAATCTCTCTAGCACGAGCGGCACGAGCCATGACAAGCAATACCAAAATTCAAGATGGCGGCTTAAACAACAACGAGGCTCAGAACCCAAAACGAGGTGAATAGCTATACAACATCTCCCTCACAAGCTAAGTGTCCATTAACAACAGTAAATTATGAAAGTTATAATTTGCCTTTTCTTTTAAGCATGCCTTTCACTGAAAGTTCTTAGAATTCAACAAAGTTAGTAACTTCAACGATAACGGAGAGGTTTTCGAATAACTCTTCCACGACGCGTAACTTGCACTGGCTCAGTTTGTTCATTTGGATGTGGAACTAGCAGTGTTGAAGAGGTGGGTTGGTTGGATGTTTCGGGGGGCAGAAATGGCTGTGCAGGCGATGCTGGCAGTGGGGGAGTGATCTCTGGGTGCTGCTCTAACGGTTCTGGCTGTGGATCTGAGTTGGGGGCATGTGGATCTGGGTTGGATGCATGTGGATGTATGGCAAGCGGCAGATCAGTCAGCTGGATCGGATCATAGTCATGCTGTATGCTGAATCTGTCATGACATGGAATAAGATGGCGTCTATTGCGTCGAACTATATTGCCTTTCTCATTTAGGACGCGATATGAACGTGGCTCTTTGGATTTCTCTATGACTTTACCTTTGTTTCTCCAATCTTTGTCTCCCGGGACACGCATTCTTACTACTGAACCTGGTCTGATTGATGGTAGATCCTTTGTGTTCCTGTTGTCAGGGCGTTTCGCTCTATTTGCAGAAACTGATGGAGGGTGTTGTATTAAGGATGGTAATAATGTTCGCGGATTGCGGTTGAAGAGGCGGATGGCTGGAGATATTCCGTCGGAACCAGGTATGGTGTTCAGAACAAGAAGTGCTAGGTATGGATCTTCTCCGGCATCTCTTGCCTTTTTAAGTGTGCGTTTGACTGTTTGGATAGATCTTTCTACAAGGCCATTTGATTGTGCAAAGTATCGGCTAGAAGTGGTATGTTTGAAGTCCCATTCCTTTGAAAAACTTGTAAACTCGTTGGCAATATATTCTGGACCATTGTCAGAAAATAATTCTTGTGGTATACCATGGCGTGCAAAGATCTTCTTTAATTTGGTAATAACGGACGGGCTCGTTGTGTCTGCAATCCGTTCAATTTCAATGTATCCCGAGTAGTAATCTGTAACAATGACGTAATGATGTCCCAGTAGGTGGAAAACATCTGAGGCTACCTTTATCCAAGGTGAATTTGGTATTTCATGATCAATCAAATGTTCACTTTGCTGTTTGTTTCTATACGTTAGGCAATATGAGCATCTCGCAACTAACTCTTCAATCTCAGCGTTCATTCCTGGCCAGTACAACGACTGTCGGGCACGACTTTTGCATCTTTCCATTCCATTATGACCTTGATGAATGATTTCTTTCATAGTGCTGCGTAGCGAGGACGGAACTATGATTCGTTGACCTTTGAGGAGGAGTCCTTCATGATACACAATTTCACTGCGAACACTGTAGTACGGTTTTACAACTTGTGGAATATGGTGCTTGGAAGGCCATCCATTTAGGGTGAAGTTGATTAATTGTTGTAAGATTTCATCTGAAGAAGTCTCCTGTTGAAGTTGTGCAAGGCGGGTTGTGCTGATGGGGAGGAGCTGAAATGTTGAGCTAATATGATGAATAAGATCAGGCTCTTGAATCTCTGTTGTCTGACTATTCAAATACGCTCTGCTTAGGGCATCTGAAACAACCATTGTTCTTCCAGGTGAATACTCAAGATTGAAATCATACTTCTGGAGTTTAAGGAAGAAGCGTTGTATGCGCGGTGGACAATCAATGATTGATTTGCTGAAAATTGACTTCAGTGGTTGATGGTCATTGTAAACGGTGAAATGACGTCCGTATAGGTACTCATGGAAACGCTCTGTTCCAAATACAACTGAAAGGACTTCTTTTTCAATTTGAGCATACCTTGTCTCATAAGGTTGAAGAGCTCTAGATGCATATGCAATGGGATGCCACTTCTCTTCACTTTCTGATCCATGATTCTTTTCAAGTAGTGCTCCAAGACCTTGTGAACTAGCATCTGGTTTGAGTCGTGTTGGCAAGTTTGGATCAAAAAACTTGAGGCATGGTGAAGTGGTGACGAGGCGTTTGAGCTCTGTAATGGCATCAAATTGTGGCTTTTGCAGAAAGAATTGTATGTCTTTCTTCAGCAAGGCGCGAAGGGGGGCTGTTATCTGTGATAGGTTAGGCACAAACTTTGCAAGGTAATTGACCATTCCGAGAAAACGTTGAAGATCAGTTTTCGTCTTAGGAATAGGCATATCAAGGATGGCATTGACTTTGGTAGGATCTGGTTTTAAACCATCAGCTGAAACTGTATGTCCAAGGAATGTAAGTGACTTGGAAGCAAAAATACACTTGCTTTGATTCAGCTTTAAACCGCTTTTACGAATACGGGTGAGGCATGCACGTAAGCGTTGGTCGTGTTCTTCTTTTGATGCGCCCCAGACAATGATGTCATCTTGTGAATTAGCACATCCTTCAATACCGGCAATGATATTGGCAACTTCAACTTGAAAAACTTCACTTGCAGAGTGAATTCCGAAAGGTAGGCGTTTGAAACGATAGCGCCCAAATAGAGTGCCAAATGTCAGCAAAGCTGCACTTTCATTGTCAACTTTGATTTGCCAGTAGCCATTTGAGGCATCAAGTTTGGTGAAAAACTGTGCACCAGACATTTCAGAAATGATTTCTTCTGCAGTCGGTAATTTGTGGTGCTGTCGTTTAATTGCCTTGTTGAGTGGACGAGGGTCAAGGCAAATCCTCAACTTGCCATTAGGCTTTGAAACAATGACTAGAGCGTTGACCCAGTCAGTAGGCTTTTCTACAGGCTCAATCACATCAAGCTTGATCATACGCTCTAACTCTTCTTTGAGTTTTGATTTGAGAGCGAGTGGAATTTTTCTTATAGGAGCAATGACTGGTTTCACGTCATCTTTAACTTCAATGTGATGGGTGCGTTCCAGGCAACCAATTACTCCAAAACAATCCGAAAACTCCTTTTCAATGGGAACATCAGTTTGAGAACTACCATTGATTTTGTAGATCCGTTTAATCAAATTCAGCTTCTCAGAGGTATTCAAACCAATGATAGGGACTGAGTCAGTTTCAACAACAACAAACAAAACGTTGACAGTCTGACTCTTGTGCTTGATTGAAGCAATACACCTTCCTGCAACTGGTATCTCGGTACCATTATACGCTGAGAGCTTCACGGTTGCTGGCTTGAGTTTTGGACGAGGAGATAACTTTTTGAGGAGATTCTTTGGAATGACATTACACTGTGCACCAGTATCAATTTTGAATAATGTATTGTTTCCATTCATTTCTAGTGCAACTGACCAATCAGATTTACCATCATCTACATCAGAAATATTCTTGGAGTAAGCTGAATTGGAAGGGCTTTCTTCATTAATTGAGTCAATAAAAAATTCATCATCACAACTATCACTGGACGATGAAACTTCAGAGTACGAGTCATCAAATTTTTCTGCAACAGCTTTTACTTCTCTGTGAGGACAGCAAACTTCAAAGTGGTTCTTTCTTTTGCAAGACCTACATCTTTTTTCATAGGCCGGACATTTCCCACGGGGATGAGTGGAGTTGCAAAATTTGCATTTCTTGATTATATCATTCTCATGCTTGCTCTGTTTATCACGTTTATCTTTATTGTATTTCCTGTGTTCCCTTCCCATTTGACGGTTGACTTTATGAATATCTACATTGTCTTGATAAGACCTTAATTCTTTGGCATGACGTCTGGTTTCTTCTGCAGCATGACCTGCAGCAACAGCTTTTTCTAAAGCAAGCTCTGCATCTCTGAGTAATCTTTCACGAAGGGAGCGATCAGCTACGCCACAAACAATCATGTCTCTAATCAATGAATCCTGAAGTGTATCAAATTCGCATTCAGAACTACGTCTTTTAAGCTCAGTAACAAATTCATTAAACGACTGACCTTCTTGTTGCTTAAACGTAAAGAATTGATGACGAATGATCGTAATGTTATTACGAGGATTGCAGTACTCATTGAACTTTTCAAGAACTGGTTTAAGTTTGAGGTTATCTCCTTCAGTATCAAACTGAAATGTTTCGTAAATATCTCTACCTTTAGGCCCAATACATGATAGAAGTATTGAAGTTTTAATTTTATCAGATTTCCCATCTGATTCGGTGGCTGTTAGAAAGAAATCAAAGTGCCTGCTCCATTTTTTCCATCCATGAGAAATATTTCCATCGAATGAAAACGGCGAGGGAGGTTCAAGTTTATCCATGTCTCAATAACGTTGAATCTATCGAAGCTTCTACTCCAAATAGAACTGTACACCAGACACCATGTTGTATCTATCCTTAGATCAAAGAGCAGAACAGAAAATAGGCCAATCTCTAATAAAGCAAGTTATAAATCTCTCTAGCACGAGCGGCACGAGCCATGACAAGCAATACCAAAATTCAAGATGGCAGCTTAAACAACAACGAGGCTCAGAACCCAAAACGAGGTTAATAGTTATACAACACTGCAGCAACCATTCTAGGAAACATTATTATAGACATTAGTTTTTTCTTTAGTTTTATTTTAGCTTTACGACATCAAGAAACATCGATTAATTAAATGTTTATTTTTTCAAAGAACACAAAATATAAACACAAACAGTGTGGATTAATGCACTTTATTAGCTACAATTCATATTATAAAAAGTATTGCGCTCATCGTTCTTTAAAACTTTAGTTCATCCAGCTACTTCTTTTATAGCACTATATTAGTGCTGCAGCAACCATTCTAGGAAACATTATTATAGACATTAGTTTTTGCTTTAGTCTTATTTTAGCTTTACTGCATCAACAAACATCGATTAATTAAATGTTTATTTTCTCAAAGAAAACAAATATAAACACAAAAAGTGTGGATTAACGCACTTAATTAGCTACAATTCATATTATAAAGAGTATTGCCCTCATCGTTCTTTAAAACTTTAGTTCTGCCAGCTACTTCTTTTATAGCACTATATTAGTGCTGCAGCAACCATTCTAGGAAACATTACTATAGACATTAGTTGTTTCTTTAGTCTCATTTTAGCTTTACGGCATAAAAAAATAGATTAATTAAATGTTTAATTTCTTAAAGAAAACAAAATATAAACACAAAAAGTTTGGATTACCGCACTTTATTAGCTACAATTCATATTATAAAGAGTATTGCGTTCATCAATCTTTACCACTTTGGTTCTGCCGGTACTTCTTTTATAGCACTATATTAGTGCTGCAGCAACCATTCTTGGAAATATTACTATAGACATTAGTTCTTTCTTTAGTCTTATTTTAGCTTTACTACATCAACAAACATCGATTAATTAAATTTTTATTTTCTTAAACAAAACAAAATATAAACATAAAAAGTGTGGATTAACGCACTTTATTAGCTACAATTCATACTATAAAGAGTATTGCGCTCATCGTTCTTTAAAACTTTAGTTCTACCAGCTACTTCTTTTATAGCACTATATTAGTGCTGCAGCAAGCATTCTTGGAAACATTACTATAGACAAAAAAAGTAGATTAATTAAATGTTTATTTTCTCAAAGAAAACAAAACATAAACACAAAAATTGTGGATTAACGCACTTTATTAGCTACAATTCATACTATAAAGAGTATTGCGCTCATCGTTCTTTAAAACTTTAGTTCTACCAGCTACTTCTTTTATAGCACTATATTAGTGCTGCAGCAAGCATTCTTGGAAACATTACTATAGACAAAAAAAGTAGATTAATTAAATGTTTATTTTCTCAAAGAAAACAAAACATAAACACAAAAATTGTGGATTAACGCACTTTATTAGCTACAATTCATATTATAAAAAGTATTGCGCTCATCGTTCTTTAAAACTTTAGTTCTGCCAGATACTTCTTTTATAGCACGATATTAGTGCTGTAGCAACCATTATTGGAAACAATACTATAGACATTAGTTCTTTCTTTAGTTTTATTTTAGCTCTACTCACCAACAAATATCGATAAATTAAATATTTATTTTCTCAAAGAAAACAAATATAAACACAAAAAGTGTGGATTAACGCACTTTATTTGCTACAATTCATATTAGAAAGAGTATTGCCCTAATCGTTCTTTAAAACTTTAGTTCTGCTAGCTACTTCTTTTATAGCACTATATTAGTGCTGCAGCAATCATTCTTGGAAACATTACTATAGACATTAGTTCTTTCTTTAGTCTTATTTTAGCTTTACTACATCAACAAACATCGATTAATTAAATGTTTATTTTCTAAAAGAAAACAAAATATAAAAACAAAAAGTGTGGATTAACGCACTTTATTAGCTACAATTCTTATTATAAAGAGTATTGGGCTTATCCTTCTTTAATACTTAAGTTCTGCCAGCTACTTCTTTTATAGCACTATATTAGTTCTTCAGCAACCATTCTTGGAAACATTACTATAGACATTAGTTCTTTCTTTAGTCTGATTTTAGCTTTACTGCATCAACAAACATCGATTAATTAAATGTTTATTTTCTAAAAGAAAACAAAATGTAAACACAAAAAGTGTGGATTAACGCACTTTAGTAGCTACATTCATATTATAAAGAGTATTGCGCTCAACGTTCTTTTAAACTTTAGTTCTGCCAGCTACTTCTTTTAGAGCACTATAGTAGTGCTTCAGCAACCATTTTTGGAAACATTACTATAGACCTTAGTTCTTTCTTTAGTCTTATTTTAGCTTTACTGCATCAACAAACATCGATTAATTAAATGTTTATTTTCTCAAAGAAAACAAAATATAAACACAAAAAGTGTGGATTAGCGCACTTTATTAGCTACAATACATATGATAAAGAGTATTGCCCTAATCGTTCTTTAAAACTTTAGTTCTACCAGCTACTTCTTTTATAGCACTATATTAGTGCTGCAGCAAGCATTCTTGGAAACATTACTATAGACAAAAAAAGTAGATTAATTAAATGTTTATTTTCTCAAAGAAAACAAAACATAAACACAAAAATTGTGGATTAACGCACTTTATTAGCTACAATTCATACTATAAAGAGTATTGCGCTCATCGTTCTTTAAAACTTTAGTTCTACCAGCTACTTCTTTTATAGCACTATATTAGTGCTGCAGCAAGCATTCTTGGAAACATTACTATAGACAAAAAAAGTAGATTAATTAAATGTTTATTTTCTCAAAGAAAACAAAACATAAACACAAAAATTGTAGATCATCTTACTTTATTAGCTATAATTCATATTATAAAGAGGTTTGCACTCATCGTTCTTTAAAACTTTAGTTCTGCTAGCTTTTTCCTTTATAGCACTATATTAGTGCTGCAGCAACCATTCTTGGAAAGATTACTAAAGACATTAGTTCTTTCAATAGTCTTATTTTAGCTTTACTGCATCAACAAACATCGATTAATTAAATGTTTATTTTCTCAAAGAAAACAAAATATAAACACAAAAAGTGTGGATTAACGCACTTTATTAGCTACAATTCATATTATAAAGAGCATTGCACTCATCGTTCTTTAAAACTTTAGTTCTGCCAGCTACTTCTTTTATAGCACTATATTAGTGCTGCAGCAACCATTCTTGGAAACATTACTATAGACAAAAAAAGTAGATTAATTAAATGTTTATTTTCTCAAAGAAAACAAAACATAAACACAAAAATTGTGGATTAACGCACTTTATTAGCTACAATTCATACTATAAAGAGTATTGCGCTCATCGTTCTTTAAAACTTTAGTTCTACCAGCTACTTCTTTTATAGCACTATATTAGTGCTGCAGCAAGCATTCTTGGAAACATTACTATAGACATCAACAAAAGTCGATTAATTAAATGTTTATTTTCTCAAAGAAAACAATATGTAAACACAAAAAGTGTGGATTAACGCACTTTATTAGCTGCAATTCATATTATAAAGAGTTTTGCACTCATCGTTCTTTAAAACTTTAGTTCTGCTAGCTACTTCTTTTATAGCACTATATTAGTGCTGCGGCAACCATTCTTGGAAACATTACATAGACATTAGCTCCTTCTTTGATCTTATTTTAGCTTTACTGCATCAACAAACATCGATTAATTAAATGTTTATTTTCTCAAAGAAAACAAATATAAACACAAAAAGTGTGGATTAATGCACTTTATTAGCTACAATTCATATTATAAAGAGTATTGTGCTCATCGTTCTTTAAAACTTTGGTTCTGCTAACTACTTCTTTTATAGCACTATATTAGTGCTGCAGCAACCATTCTTGGAAACATTACTATAGACATTAATTCTTTCTTTAGTCTTATTTTAGCTTTACTGCATCAACAAACATCGATTAATTAAATGTTTTTTTTTCTCAAAGAAAACAAAATATAAACACTAAAAGTGTTGATTAACGCATTTTATTAGCTACAAATTCAAATTATAAAGAATTTTGCGCTCATCGTTCTTTAAATACTTTAGTTCTGCCAGCTACTTCTTTTATAGCACTATATTAGTGCTGCAGCAACCATTCTTGGAAACATTACTATAGACATTAGTTCTTTCTTTGTCTTATTTTAGCTTTACTGCATCAACAAACATCGATTAATTAAATGTTTATCTTCTCAAAGAAAACAAAATATAAACACAAAAAGTGTGGATAAACGCACTTTATTAGCTACAAATTCAAATTATAAAGAATAGTGCGCTCATCTTTCTTTAAAACTTTAGTTCTGCTAGCTACTTCTTTTATAGCACTATATTAGTGCTGCAGCAACCATTCTTGGAAACATTACTATAGACATTTGTTCTTTCTTTAGTCTTATTTTAGCTTTACTGCATCAACAAACATCGATTAATTAAATGTTTATTTTCTCAAAAAAAACAAAATGTAAACACAAAAAGTGTGGATTAACGCACTTTATTAGCTACAATTCATATTATAAAGAGAATTGCGCTCATCGTTCTTTAAAACTTTAGTTCTGCTAGCTACTTCTTTTATAGCACTATATTAGTGCTTCAGCAACCATTCTTGGAAACATTACTATAGACATTTGTTCTTTCTTTAGTCTTATTTTAGCTTTACCACATCACCAAATTTCGATTAATTAAATGTTTATTTTCACAGAGAAAGCAAAATATAAACACTAAAAGTGTGGATTAACGCACTTTATTAGCTACAAATTCAAATTATAAAGAACAGTGCGCTCATCTTTCTTAAATACTTTAGTTCTGCCAGCTACTTCTTTTATAGCACTATATTAGTGCTGCAGCAACCATTCTTGGAAACATTACTATAGATATTAGTTCGTTCTTTAGTCTTATTTTAGCTTTATTGCATCAACAAACATCGATTAACTAAATGTATATTTTCTCAGAGAAAACAAAATATAAACATAAAAAGTGTGGATTAATTCACTTTATTAGCTACAATTCATATTATAAAGAATATTGTGCTCATCGTTCTTTAAAACTTTGGTTCTGCTAGCTACTTCTTTTATAGCACTATATTAGTGCTGCAGCAACCATTCTTGGAAACATTACATAGACGTTAGTTCCTTCTTTGATCTTATTTTAGCTTTACTGCATCAACAAACATCGATTAATTAAATGTTTATTTTCTCAAATAAAACAAAATATAAACACAAAAAGTGTGGATTAATATACTTTATTAGCTACCATTCATATTATAAAGAGTATTGTGCTCATCGTTCTTTAAAACTTTGGTTCTGCCAGATACTTCTTTTATAGCACTATATTAGTGCTGCAGCAACCATTCTTGAAAACATTACTATAGATATTAGTTCTTTCTTTAGTCTTATTTTAGCTTTACTGCATCAACAAACATCGATTAATTAAATGTTTATTTTCTAAAAGAAAACAATATTTAAACACAAAAAGTGTGGATTAACGCACTTTATTAGCTACAATTCATATTATAAAGAGTATTGTGCTCATCGTTCTTTAAAACTTTAGTTCTGCTAGCTACTTCTTTTATAGCACTTTATTAGTGCTGCAGCAACCATTCTTGGAAACATTACTATAGACATTAGTTCTTTCTTTAGTCTTATTTTAGCTTTATTGCATCAACAAACATCGATTAATTAAATGTTTATTTTCTCAAAGAAAACAAAATATAAACACAAAAAGTGTGGATTAATGCACTTTATTAGCTACAATTCATATTATAAAGAGTATTGTGCTCATCGTTCTTTAAAACTTTGGTTCTGCTAGCTACTTCTTTTATAGCACTATATTAGTGCTGCAGCAACCATTCTTGGAAACATTACTATAGACATTAGTTCTTTCTTTAGTCTTATTTTAGCTTTACTGCATTAACAAACATCGATTAATTAAATGTTTATTTTCTCAAAGAACACAAAATATAAATACTAAAAGTGTGGATTAACGCACTTTATTACCTACAAATTCAAATTATAAAGAATAGTGCGCTCATCTTTCTTTAAAACTTTAGTTCTGCTAGCTACTTCTTTTATAGCACTTTATTATTGCTGCAGCAACCATTCTTGGAAACATTACTATAGACATTAGTTCCTTCTTTGATCTTATTTTAGCTTTACTGCATCAACAAACATCGATTAATTAAATGTTTATTTTCTCAAAGAAAACAAAATATAAACACAAAAAGTGTGGATAAACGCACTTTATTAGCTACAAATTCAAATTATAAAGAATAGTGCACTCATCTTTCTTTAATACTTTAGTTCTGCCAGCTACTTCTTTTATAGCACTATATTAGTGCTGCAGCAACCATTCTTGGAAATATTAGTATATACATTGGTTCTTTCTTTAGTCTTATTTCAGCTTTACTGCATCAACAAACATCGATTAATAAAATGTTTATTTTCTCAAAGAAAACACAATATAAACACAAAAAGTGTGGATAAACGCACTTTATTAGCTACAATTCATATTTTAAAGAGTATTGCACTCATGGTTCTTTAAAACTTTAATTCTGCTAGCTACTTCTTTTATAGCACTTTATTAGTGCTGCAGCAACCATTCTTGGAAAAATTACTATAGACATTAGTTCCTTCTTTGATCTTATTTTAGCTTTACTGCATCAACAAACATCGATTAATTAAATGTTTATTTTCTCAAAGTTAATTAATATAAACACTAAAAGTGTGGATTAACGCACTTTATTAGCTACAAATTCAAATTATGAAGAGTATTGTGCTCATCGTTCTTTAAATCTTTGGTTCTGCTATCTACTTCTTTAATAGCACTATATTAGTGCTGCAGCAACCATTCTTGGAAACATTACTATAGATATTACTTCTTTCTTTAGTCTTATTTTAGCTTTATTGCATCAACAAACATCGATTAACTAAATGTTTATTTTCTCAAAGAAAACAAAGTATAAACACAAAAAGTGTGGATTAATGCACTTTATTAGCTACAATTCATATTATAAAGAGTATTGTGCTCATCGTTCTTTAAAACTTTGGTTCTGCTAGCTACTTCTTTTATAGCACTATATTAGTGCTGCAGCAACCATTCTTGGAAACATTACTATAGACATTAGTTCTTTCTTTAGTCTTATTTTAGCTTTACTGCATCAACAAACATCGATTAATTAAATGTTTTTTTTCTCAAAGAAAACAAAATATAAACACTAAAAGTGTTGATAAACGCATTTTATTAGCTACAAATTCAAATTATAAAGAATAGTGCGCTCATCTTTCTTAAATACTTTAGTTCTGCCAGCTACTTCTTTTATAGCACTATATTAGTGCTGCAGCAACCATTCTTAGAAACATTACTATAGACATTTGTTCTTTCTTTGATCTTATTTTAGCTTTACTGCATCAACAAACATCGATTAATTAAATGTTTATCTTCTCAAAAAAAACAAAATATAAACACAAAAAGTGTGGATAAACGCACTTTATTAGCAACAAATTCAAATTATAAAGAATAGTGCGCTCATCTTTCTTTAAAACTTTAGTTCTGCTAGCTACTTCTTTTATAGCACTATATTAGTGCTGCAGCAACCATTCTTGGAAACATTACTATAGACATTTGTTCTTTCTTTAGTCTTATTTTAGCTTTACTGCATCAACAAACATCGATTAATTAAATGTTTATTTTCTCAAAAAAAACAAAATGTAAACACAAAAAGTGTGGATTAACGCACTTTATTAGCTACAATTCATATTATAAAGAGAATTGCGCTCATCGTTCTTTAAAACTTTAGTTCTGCTAGCTACTTCTTTTATAGCACTATATTAGTGCTTCAGCAACCATTCTTGGAAACATTACTATAGACATTTGTTCTTTCTTTAGTCTTATTTTAGCTTTACCACATCACCAAATTTCGATTAATTAAATGTTTATTTTCACAGAGAAAGCAAAATATAAACACTAAAAGTGTGGATTAACGCACTTTATTAGCTACAAATTCAAATTATAAAGAACAGTGCGCTCATCTTTCTTAAATACTTTAGTTCTGCCAGCTACTTCTTTTATAGCACTATATTAGTGCTGCAGCAACCATTCTTGGAAACATTACTATAGATATTAGTTCGTTCTTTAGTCTTATTTTAGCTTTATTGCATCAACAAACATCGATTAACTAAATGTATATTTTCTCAGAGAAAACAAAATATAAACATAAAAAGTGTGGATTAATTCACTTTATTAGCTACAATTCATATTATAAAGAATATTGTGCTCATCGTTCTTTAAAACTTTGGTTCTGCTAGCTACTTCTTTTATAGCACTATATTAGTGCTGCAGCAACCATTCTTGGAAACATTACATAGACGTTAGTTCCTTCTTTGATCTTATTTTAGCTTTACTGCATCAACAAACATCGATTAATTAAATGTTTATTTTCTCAAATAAAACAAAATATAAACACAAAAAGTGTGGATTAATATACTTTATTAGCTACCATTCATATTATAAAGAGTATTGTGCTCATCGTTCTTTAAAACTTTGGTTCTGCCAGATACTTCTTTTATAGCACTATATTAGTGCTGCAGCAACCATTCTTGAAAACATTACTATAGATATTAGTTCTTTCTTTGGTCTTATTTTAGCTTTACTGCATCAACAAACATCGATTAATTAAATGTTTATTTTCTAAAAGAAAACAATATTTAAACACAAAAAGTGTGGATTAATGCACTTTATTAGCTACAATTCATATTATAAAGAGTATTGTGCTCATCGTTCTTTAAAACTTTGGTTCTGCTAGCTACTTCTTTTATAGCACTTTATTAGTGCTGCAGCAACCATTCTTGGAAACATTACTATAGACATTAGTTCTTTCTTTAGTCTTATTTTAGCTTTACTGCATCAACAAACATCGATTAATTAAATGTTTATTTTCTCAAAGAACACAAAATATAAATACTAAAAGTGTGGATTAACGCACTTTATTAGTTACAAATTCAAATTATAAAGAACAGTGCGCTCATCTTTTTTAATACTTTAGTTCCACCAGCTACTTCTTTTATAGCACTATATTAGTGCTGCAGCAACCATTCTTGAAAACATTACTATAGATATTAGTTCTTTCTTTAGTCTTATTTTAGCTTTATTGCATCAACAAACATCGATTAACTAAATGTTTATTTTCTCAAAGAAAACAAAATATAAACACAAAAAGTGTGGATTAATGCACTTTATTAGCTACAATTCATATTATAAAGAGTATTGTGCTCATCGTTCTTTAAAACTTTGGTTCTGCTAGCTACTTCTTTTATAGCACTATATTAGTGCTGCAGCAACCATTCTTGGAAACATTACTATAGACATTAGTTCTTTCTTTAGTCTTATTTTAGCTTTACTGCATTAACAAACATCGATTAATTAAATGTTTATTTTCTCAAAGAACACAAAATATAAATACTAAAAGTGTGGATTAACGCATTTTATTAGCTACAAATTCAAATTATAAAGAATAGTGCGCTCATCTTTCTTAAATACTTTAGTTCTGCCAGCTACTTCTTTTATAGCACTATATTAGTGCTGCAGCAACCATTCTTGGAAACATTACTATAGATATTAGTTCGTTCTTTAGTCTTATTTTAGCTTTATTGCATCAACAAACATCGATTAACTAAATGTTTATTTTCTCAAAGAAAAGAAAATATAAACATAAAAAGTGTGGATTAATTCACTTTATTAGCTACAATTCATATTATAAAGAATATTGTGCTCATCGTTCTTTAAAACTTTGGTTCTGCTAGCTACTTCTTTTATAGCACTATATTAGTGCTGCAGCAACCATTCTTGGAAACATTACATAGACGTTAGTTCCTTCTTTGATCTTATTTTAGCTTTACTGCATCAACAAACATCGATTAATTAAATGTTTATTTTCTCAAATAAAACAAAATATAAACACAAAAAGTGTGGATTAATATACTTTATTAGCTACCATTCATATTATAAAGAGTATTGTGCTCATCGTTCTTTAAAACTTTGGTTCTGCCAGATACTTCTTTTATAGCACTATATTAGTGCTGCAGCAACCATTCTTGAAAACATTACTATAGATATTAGTTCTTTCTTTAGTCTTATTTTAGCTTTACTGCATCAACAAACATCGATTAATTAAATGTTTATTTTCTAAAAGAAAACAATATTTAAACACAAAAAGTGTGGATTAACGCACTTTATTAGCTGCAATTCATATTATAAAGAGTTTTGCACTCATCGTTCTTTAAAACTTTAGTTCTGCTAGCTACTTCTTTTATAGCACTAAATTAGTGCTGCAGCAACCATTCTTGGAAACATTACTAAAGACATTAGTTCTTTCTATAGTCTTATTTTAGCTTTACTGCATCAACAAACATCGATTAATTAAATGTTTATTTTCTCAAATAAAAAAAAATAAAAAATAAAAGTGTGGATTAACGCACTTTATTAGCTACAAATTCAAATTATAAAGAATAGTGCGCTCATCTTTCTTTAATACTTTAGTTCTGCCAGCTACTTCTTTTATAGCACTATATTAGTGCTGCAGCAACCATTCTTGGAAACATTAGTATAGTTCTTTCGTTAGTCTTATTTTAGCTTTACTGCATCAACAAACATCGATTATTAAATGTTTATTTTGTCAAAGAAAACAAAATATAAACACTAAAAGTGTGGATTAACGCACTTTATTAGATACAATTCATATTATAAAGAGTATTACCCTAATTGTTCTTTAAAACTTTAGTTCTGCTAGCTACTTCTTTTATAGCACTATATTAGTGCTGCAGCCACCATTCTTGGAAACATTACTATAGACATTAGTTCCTTCTTTAGTCTTATTTTAGCTTTACTGCATCAACAAACATCGATTAATTAAATGTTTATTTTCTCAAAGAAAACAAAATATAAACACACAAAGTGTGGATTAACGCACTTTATTAGCTACAATTCATATTATAAAGAGTATTGCCCTAATCGTTCTTTAAAACTTTAGTTCTGCTAGCTACTTCTTTTATTGCACTATATTAGTGCTGCAGCATCCATTCTTGGAAACATTACTATAGACATTAGTTCTTTCTATAGTCTTATTTTAGCTTTACTGCATCAACAAACATTGATTAATTAAATGTTTATTTTTACAAAGAAAACAAAATATAAATACAAAATGTGTGGATTTACGCACTTTATTAGCTACAATTCATATTATAAAGAGTATTGCGCTCATCGTTCTTTAATAGTTTAGTTCTGCCAGCTACTTCTTTTATAGCACTCTAGTAGTGCTGCAGCAACCATTCTTGGAAACATTACTATAGACATTAGTTCTTTCTTTAGTCTTATTTTAGCTTTACTACATCAACAAACATCGATTAACTAAATGTTTATTTTCTCAAAGAAAACAAAATATAAATACAAAATGTGTGGATTTACGCACTTTATTAGCTACAATTCATATTATAAAGAGTATTGCGCTCATCGTTCTTTAATAGTTTAGTTCTGCCAGCTACTTCTTTTATAGCACTATATTAGATCTGCAGCAACCATTCTTGGAAACATTACTATAGACATTAGTTGTTTCTTTAGTCTTATTTTAGCTTTACTGCATCAACAAGCATCGATTAATTAAATGTTTATTTTCTCAAAGAAAAGAAAATATAAACACAAAAATAAACACATAAACACAAAAATCGATTAATTAAATGTTTATTTTCTCAAAGAAAACAAAATGTAAACACAAAAAGTGTAGATTAACGGACTTTATTAGCTACAATTCATATTATAAATCGTATTTCCCTAATCGTTCTTTAAAACTTTAGTTCTGCTAGCTACTTCTTTTATAGCACTATATTAGTGCTGCAGCAACCATTCTTGGAAACATTACTATAGACATTAGTTCTTTCTTTAGTCTTATTTTAGCTTTACTGCATCAACAAACATCGATTAATTAAATGTTTATTTTCTCAAAGAGAACAAAATATAAACACAAAAAGTGTGGATTAACGCACTTTATTAGCTACAATTCATAATATAAAGAGTATTGCCCTAAGCTTTCTTTAAAACTTTAGTTCTTCTAGCTACTTCTTTTATAGCACTATATTAGTGCTGCAGCAACCATTCTTGGAAACATTACTATAGACATTAGTTCTTTCTTTAGTCTTATTTTAGCTTTACTGCATCAACAAACATCGATTTTTAAATGCTTATTTTCTCAAAGAAAACAAAATATCAACACTAAAAGTTTGGATCAATGCACTTTATTAGCTACAAATTCAAATTATAAAGAATATTGCGCTCATCTTTCTTTAATACTTTAGTTCTGCCAGCTACTTCTTTTATGGCACTATATTAATGCTGCAGCAACCATTCTTGGAAACATTACTATAGACATTAGTTCCTTCTTTAGTCTTATTTTAGCTTTACTGCATCAACAAACATCGATTAATTAAATGTTTATTTTCTCAAAGAAAAGAAAATATAAACACAGAAATTGTGGATTAACGCACTTTATTAGCTACAATTCATATTATAAATCGTATTTCCCTAATCGTTCTTTAAAACTTTAGTTCTGCTAGCTACTTCTTTTATAGCACTATCTTAGTGCTGCAGCAACCATTCTTGGAAACATTACTAAAGACATTAGGTCTTTCTATAGTCTTATTTTAGCTTTACTGCATCAACAAACATCGATTAATTAAATGTTTATTTTCTCAAAGAAAACAAACTGTAAACACAAAAAGTGTAGATTAACAGACTTTATTAGCTACAATTCATATTATAAATCGTATTTCCCTAATCGTTCTTTAAAACTTTAGTTCTGCTAGCTACTTCTTTTATAGCACTATATTAGTGCCGCAGCAACCATTCTTGGAAACATTACTATAGACATTAGTTCTTTCTTTAGTCTTATTTTAGCTTTACTGCATCAACAAACATCGATTATCAAATGTCTATTTTCTCAAAGAAAACAAAATATAAACACTTAAAGTGTGGATTAATGCACTTTATTAGCTACAACTTCAAATTATAAAGAATCTTGCTCTCATCTTTCTTTAATACTTTAGTTCTGCCAGCTACTTCTTTTATGGCACTATATTAGATCTGCAGCAACCATTCTTGGAAACATTACTATAGACATTAGTTCCTTCTTTAGTCTTATTTTAGCTTTACTGCATCAACAAACATCGATTAATTAAATGTTTATCTTCTCAAAGAGAACAAAATATAAACACAAAAAGTGTGGATTAACGCACTTTATTAGCTACAATTCATAATATAAAGAGTATTGCCCTAAGCTTTCTTTAAAACTTTAGTTCTTCTAGCTACTTCTTTTATAGCACTACATTAGTGCTGCAGCAACCATTCTTGGAAACATTACTATAGACATTAGTTCTTTCTTTAGTCTTATTTTAGCTTTACTGCATCAACAAACATCGATTATCAAATGTTTATTTTCTCAAAGAAAACAAAATATCAACACTAAAAGTGTGGATTAATGCACTTTATTAGCTACAAATTCAAATTATAAAGAATATTGCGCTCATCTTTCTTTAATACTTTAGTTCTGCCAGCTATTTCTTTTATGGCACTATATTAGTGCTGCAGCAACCATTCTTGGAAACATTACTAAAGACATTACTTCATTATTTAGTCTTATTTTAGCTTTACTGCATCAACAAACATCGATTAATTAAATATTTATTTTCTCAAAGAAAACAAAATATAAACACAAAATGTGTGGATTTACGCACTTTATTAGCTACAATTCATATTATAAAGAGTATTGCGCTCATCGTTCTTTAATAGTTTAGTTCTGCCAGCAACTTCTTTTATAGCACTATATTAGATCTGCAGCAACCATTGTTGGAAACATTACTATAGACATTAGTTCCTTCTTTAGTCTTATTTTAGCTTTACTGCATCAACAAACATCGATTAATTAAATGTTTATTTTCTCAAAGAAAACAAAATGTAAACACAAAAAGTGTAGATTAACGGACTTTATTAGCTACAATTCATATTATAAATCGTATTTCCCTAATCGTTCTTTAAAACTTTAGTTCTGCTAGCTACTTCTTTTATAGCACTATATTAGTGCTGCAGCAACCATTCTTGGAAACATTACTATAGACATTAGTTCTTTCTTTAATCTTATTTTAGCTTTACTGCATCAACAAACATCGATTAATTAAATGTTTATCTTCTCAAAGAGAACAAAATATAAACACAAAAAGTGTGGATTAACGCACTTTATTAGCTACAATTCATAATATAAAGAGTATTGCCCTAAGCTTTCTTTAAAACTTTAGTTCTTCTAGCTACTTCTTTTATAGCACTATATTAGTGCTGCAGCAA
The DNA here is from genome assembly GCA_039566865.1 of Aurelia coerulea. Classification (NCBI taxonomy): domain Eukaryota; kingdom Metazoa; phylum Cnidaria; class Scyphozoa; order Semaeostomeae; family Ulmaridae; genus Aurelia; species Aurelia coerulea. The sequence continues at coordinate 14,760,004 of CM076950.1, forward strand.
CCATTCTTGGAAACATTACTATAGACATTAGTTCTTTCTTTAATCTTATTTTAGCTTTACTGCATCAACAAACATCGATTAATTAAATGTTTATCTTCTCAAAGAGAACAAAATATAAACACAAAAAGTGTGGATTAATGCACTTTATTAGCTACAAATTCAAATTATAAAGAATATTGCGCTCATCTTTCTTTAATAATTTAGTTCTGCCAGCTACTTCTTTTATGGCACTATATTAGTGCTGCAGCAACCATTCTTGGAAACATTACTAAAGACATTACTTCATTATTTAGTCTTATTTTAGCTTTACTGCATCAACAAACATCGATTAATTAAATGTTTATTTTCTCAAAGAAAACAATATATAAACACAAAATGTGTGGATTTACGCACTTTATTAGCTACAATTCATATTATAAAGAGTATTGCGCTCATCGTTCTTTAATAGTTTAGTTCTGCCAGCAACTTCTTTTATAGCACTATATTAGATCTGCAGCAACCATTGTTGGAAACATTACTATAGACATTAGTTCCTTCTTTAGTCTTATTTTAGCTTTACTGCATCAACAAACATCGATTAATTAAATGTTTATTTTCTCAAAGAAAACAAACTGTAAACACAAAAAGTGTAGATTAACGGACTTTATTAGCTACAATTCATATTATAAATCGTATTTCCCTAATCGTTCTTTAAAACTTTAGTTCTGCTAGCTACTTCTTTTATAGCACTATATTAGTGCTGCAGCAACCATTCTTGGAAACATTACTATAGACATTAGTTCTTTCTTTAGTCTTATTTTAGCTTTACTGCATCAACAAACATCGATTAATTAAATGTTTATCTTCTCAAAGAGAACAAAATATAAACACAAAAAGTGTGGATTAACGCACTTTATTAGCTACAATTCATAATATAAAGAGTATTGCCCTAAGCTTTCTTTAAAACTTTAGTTCTTCTAGCTACTTCTTTTATAGCACTATATTAGTGCTGCAGCAACCATTCTTGGAAACATTACTATAGACATTAGTTCTTTCTTTAGTCTTATTTTAGCTTTACTGCATCAACAAACATCGATTTTTAAATGCTTATTTTCTCAAAGAAAACAAAATATCAACACTAAAAGTTTGGATCAATGCACTTTATTAGCTACAAATTCAAATTATAAAGAATATTGCGCTCATCTTTCTTTAATACTTTAGTTCTGCCAGCTACTTCTTTTATGGCACTATATTAATGCTGCAGCAACCATTCTTGGAAACATTACTATAGACATTAGTTCCTTCTTTAGTCTTATTTTAGCTTTACTGCATCAACAAACATCGATTAATTAAATGTTTATTTTCTCAAAGAAAAGAAAATATAAACAAAGAAATTGTGGATTAACGCACTTTATTAGCTACAATTCATATTATAAATCGTATTTCCCTAATCGTTCTTTAAAACTTTAGTTCTGCTAGCTACTTCTTTTATAGCACTATCTTAGTGCTGCAGCAACCATTCTTGGAAACATTACTAAAGACATTAGTTCCTTCTTTAGTCTTATTTTAGCTTTACTGCATCAACAAACATAGATTAATTAAATGTTTATTTTCTCAAAGAAAACTAAATGTAAACACAAAAAGTGTAGATTAACGGACTTTATTAGCTACAATTCATATTATAAATCGTATTTCCCTAATCGTTCTTTAAAACTTTAGTTCTGCTAGCTACTTCTTTTATAGCACTATATTAGTGCTGCAGCAACCATTCTTGGAAACATTACTATAGACATTAGTTCTTTCTTTAATCTTATTTTAGCTTTACTGCATCAAAAAACATCGATTAATTAAATGTTTATCTTCTCAAAGAGAACAAAATATAAACACAAAAAGTGTGGATTAACGCACTTTATTAGCTACAATTCATAATATAAAGAGTATTGCCCTAAGCTTTCTTTAAAACTTTAGTTCTTCTAGCTACTTCTTTTATAGCACTATATTAGTGCTGCAGCAACCATTCTTGGAAACATTACTATAGACATTAGTTCTTTCTTTAATCTTATTTTAGCTTTACTGCATCAACAAACATCGATTAATTAAATGTTTATTTTCTCAAAGAAAACAAAATATAAACACAAAAAGTGTGGATTAATGCACTTTATTAGCTACAAATTCAAATTATAAAGAATATTGCGCTCATCTTTCTTTAATACTTTAGTTCTGCCAGCTACTTCTTTTATGGCACTATATTAGTGCTGCAGCAACCATTCTTGGAAACATTACTAAAGACATTACTTCATTATTTAGTCTTATTTTAGCTTTACTGCATCAACAAACATCGATTAATTAAATGTTTATTTTCTCAAAGAAAACAATATATAAACACAAAATGTGTGGATTTACGCACTTTATTAGCTACAATTCATATTATAAAGAGTATTGCGCTCATCGTTCTTTAATAGTTTAGTTCTGCCAGCAACTTCTTTTATAGCACTATATTAGATCTGCAGCAACCATTGTTGGAAACATTACTATAGACATTAGTTCCTTCTTTAGTCTTATTTTAGCTTTACTGCATCAACAAACATCGATTAATTAAATGTTTATTTTCTCAAAGAAAACAAACTGTAAACACAAAAAGTGTAGATTAACGGACTTTATTAGCTACAATTCATATTATAAATCGTATTTCCCTAATCGTTCTTTAAAACTTTAGTTCTGCTAGCTACTTCTTTTATAGCACTATATTAGTGCTGCAGCAACCATTCTTGGAAACATTACTATAGACATTAGTTCTTTCTTTAGTCTTATTTTAGCTTTACTGCATCAACAAACATCGATTAATTAAATGTTTATCTTCTCAAAGAGAACAAAATATAAACACAAAAAAGTGTGGATTAACGCACTTTATTAGCTACAATTCATAATATAAAGAGTATTGCCCTAAGCTTTCTTTAAAACTTTAGTTCTTCTAGCTACTTCTTTTATAACACTATTATAGTTTTGCAGCAACCATTCTTGGAAACATTACTATAGGCATTAGTTCTTTCTTTAGTCTTATTTTAGCTTTACTGCATCAACAAACATCGATTATCAAATGTTTATTTTCTCAAAGAAAACAAAATATAAACACTTAAAGTGTGGATTAATGCACTTTATTAGCTACAACTTCAAATTATAAAGAATATTGCGCTCATCTTTCTTTAATACTTTAGTTCTGCCAGCTACTTCTTTTATGGCACTATATTAGATCTGCAGCAACCATTCTTGGAAACATTACTATAGACATTAGTTCCTTCTTTAGTCTTATTTTAGCTTTACTGCATCAACAAACATCGATTAATTAAATGTTTATTTTCTCAAAGAATAGAAAATATAAACACAGAAATTGTGGATTAACGCACTTTATTAGCTACAATTCATATTATAAATCGTATTTCCCTAATCGTTCTTTAAAACTTTAGTTCTGCTAGCTACTTCTTTTATAGCACTATCTTAGTGCTGCAGCAACCATTCTTGGAAACATTACTAAAGACATTAGGTCTTTCTATAGTCTTATTTTAGCTTTACTGCATCAACAAACATCGATTAATTAAATGTTTATCTTCTCAAAGAGAACAAAATATAAACACAAAAAGTGTGGATTAACGCACTTTATTAGCTACAATTCATAATATAAAGAGTATTGCCCTAAGCTTTCTTTAAAACTTTAGTTCTTCTAGCTACTTCTTTTATAACACTATTATAGTGCTGCAGCAACCATTCTTGGAAACATTACTATAGACATTAGTTCTTTCTTTAGTCTTATTTTAGCTTTACTGCATCAACAAACATCGATTATCAAATGTTTATTTTCTCAAAGAAAACAAAATATAAACACTTAAAGTGTGGATTAATGAACTTTATTAGCTACAACTTCAAATTATAAAGAATATTGCGCTCATCTTTCTTTAATACTTTAGTTCTGCCAGCTACTTCTTTTATGGCACTATATTAGATCTGCAGCAACCATTCTTGGAAACATTACTATAGACATTAGTTCCTTCTTTAGTCTTATTTTAGCTTTACTGCATCAACAAACATCGATTAATTAAATGTTTATTTTCTCAAAGAATAGAAAATATAAACACAGAAATTGTGGATTAACGCACTTTATTAGCTACAATTCATATTATAAATCGTATTTCCCTAATCGTTCTTTAAAACTTTAGTTCTGCTAGCTACTTCTTTTATAGCACTATCTTAGTGCTGCAGCAACCATTCTTGGAAACATTACTAAAGACATTAGGTCTTTCTATAGTCTTATTTTAGCTTTACTGCATCAACAAACATCGATTAATTAAATGTTTATCTTCTCAAAGAGAACAAAATATAAACACAAAAATAAACACATAAACACAAAAATCGATTAATTAAATGTTTATTTTCTCAAAGAAAACAAAATGTAAACACAAAAAGTGTAGATTAACGGACTTTATTAGCTACAATTCATATTATAAATCGTATTTCCCTAATCGTTCTAATCGCTTTAGCTTTACTGCATCAACAAACATCGATTATCAAATGTTTATTTTCTCAAAGAAAACAAAATATCAACACTAAAAGTGTGGATTAATGCACTTTATTAGCTACAAATTCAAATTATAAAGAATATTGCGCTCATCTTTCTTTAATACTTTAGTTCTGCCAGCTACTTCTTTTATGGCACTATATTAGTGCTGCAGCAACCATTCTTGGAAACATTACTAAAGACATTACTTCATTATTTAGTCTTATTTTAGCTTTACTGCATCAACAAACATCGATTAATTAAATGTTTATTTTCTCAAAGAAAACAAAATATAAACACAAAATGTGTGGATTTACGCACTTTATTAGCTACAATTCATATTATAAAGAGTATTGCGCTCATCGTTCTTTAATAGTTTAGTTCTGCCAGCAACTTCTTTTATAGCACTATATTAGATCTGCAGCAACCATTGTTGGAAACATTACTATAGACATTAGTTCCTTCTTTAGTCTTATTTTAGCTTTACTGCATCAACAAACATCGATTAATTAAATGTTTATTTTCTCAAAGAAAACAAACTGTAAACACAAAAAGTGTAGATTAACGGACTTTATTAGCTACAATTCATATTATAAATCGTATTTCCCTAATCGTTCTTTAAAACTTTAGTTCTGCTAGCTACTTCTTTTATAGCACTATATTAATGCTGCAGCAACCATTCTTGGAAACATTACTATAGACATTAGTTCTTTCTTTAGTCTTATTTTAGCTTTACTGCATCAACAAACATCGATTAATTAAATGTTTATCTTCTCAAAGAGAACAAAATATAAACACAAAAGTGTGGATTAACGCACTTTATTAGCTACAATTCATAATATAAAGAGTATTGCCCTAAGCTTTCTTTAAAACTTTAGTTCTTCTAGCTACTTCTTTTATAACACTATATTAGTGCTGCAGCAACCATTCTTGGAAACATTACTATAGACATTAGTTCTTTCTTTAGTATTATTTTAGCTTTACTGCATCAACAAACATCGATTATCAAATGTTTATTTTCTCAAAGAAAACAAAATATAAACACTTAAAGTGTGGATTAATGCACTTTATTAGCTAAAACTTCAAATTATAAAGAGTATTGCGCTCATCGTTCTTTAAAACTTTAGTTCTGCTAGCTACTTCTTTTATAGCACTATCTTAGTGCTGCAGCAACCATTCTTGGAAACATTACTAAAGACATTAGGTCTTTCTATAGTCTTATTTTAGCTTTACTGCATCAACAAACATCGATTAATTAAATGTTTATCTTCTCAAAGAGAACAAAATATAAACACAAAAATAAACACATAAACACAAAAATCGATTAATTAAATGTTTATTTTCTCAAAGAAAACAAAATGTAAACACAAAAAGTGTAGATTAACGGACTTTATTAGCTACAATTCATATTATAAATCGTATTTCCCTAATCGTTCTTTAAAACTTTAGTTCTGCTAGCTACTTCTTTTATAGCACTATATTAGTGCTGCAGCAACCATTCTTGGAAACATTACTATAGACATTAGTTCTTTCTTTAGTCTTATTTTAGCTTTACTGCATCAACAAACATCGATTAATTAAATGTTTATCTTCTCAAAGAGAACAAAATATAAACACAAAAAGTGTGGATTAACGCACTTTATTAGCTACAATTCATAATATAAAGAGTATTGCCCTAAGCTTTCTTTAAAACTTTAGTTCTTCTAGCTACTTCTTTTATAGCACTATATTAGTGCTGCAGCAACCATTCTTGGAAACATTACTATAGACATTAGTTCTTTCTTTAGTCTTATTTTAGCTTTACTGCATCAACAAACATCGATTATCAAATGTTTATTTTCTCAAAGAAAACAAAATATCAACACTAAAAGTGTGGATTAATGCACTTTATTAGCTACAAATTCAAATTATAAAGAATATTGCGCTCATCTTTCTTTAATACTTTAGTTCTGCCAGCTACTTCTTTTATGGCACTATATTAGTGCTGCAGCAACAATTCTTGGAAACATTACTAAAGACATTACTTCATTATTTAGTCTTATTTTAGCTTTACTGCATCAACAAACATCGATTAATTAAATGTTTATTTTCTCAAAGAAAAGAAAATATAAACACAGAAATTGTGGATTAACGCACTTTATTTGCTACAATTCATATTATAAATCGTATTTCCCTAATCGTTCTTTAAAACTTTAGTTCTGCTAGCTACTTCTTTTATAGCACTATCTTAGTGCTGCAGCAACCATTCTTGGAAAAATTACTAAAGACATTAGGTCTTTCTATAGTCTTATTTTAGCTTTACTGCATCAACAAACATCGATTAATTAAATGTTTATTTTCTCAAAGAAAACAAACTGTAAACACAAAAAGTGTAGATTAACGGACTTTATTAGCTACAATTCATATTATAAATCGTATTTCCCTAATCGTTCTTTAAAACTTTAGTTCTGCTAGCTACTTCTTTTATAGCACTATATTAGTGCTGGAGCAACCATTCTTGGAAACATTACTATAGACATTAGTTCTTTCTTTAGTCTTATTTTAGCTTTACTGCATCAACAAACATCGATTAATTAAATGTTTATCTTCTCAAAGAGAACAAAATATAAACACAAAAAGTGTGGATTAACGCACTTTATTAGCTACAATTCATAATATAAAGAGTATTGCCCTAAGCTTTCTTTAAAATTTTAGTTCTTCTAGCTACTTCTTTTATAACACTATATTAGTGCTGCAGCAACCATTCTTGGAAACATTACTATAGACATTAGTTCTTTCTTTAGTCTTATTTTAGCTTTACTGCATCAACAAACATTGATTATCAAATGTTTATTTTCTCAAAGAAAACAAAATATAAACACTTAAAGTGTGGATTAATGCACTTTATTAGCTACAACTTCAAATTATAAAGAATATTGCGCTCATCTTTCTTTAATACTTTAGTTCTGCCGGCTACTTCTTTTATAGCACTATATTAGTGCTGCAGCAACCATTCTTGGAAACATTACTATAGACATTAGTTCTTTCTTTAGTCTTATTTTAGCTTTACTGCATCAACAAACATCGATTAATTAAATGTTTATTTTCTCAAAGAAAACAAACTGTAAACACAAAAAGTGTAGATTAACGGACTTTATTAGCTACAATTCATATTATAAATCGTATTTCCCTAATCGTTCTTTAAAACTTTAGTTCTGCTAGCTACTTCTTTTATAGCACTATATTAGTGCTGCAGCAACCATTCTTGGAAACATTACTATAGACATTAGTTCTTTCTTTAGTCTTATTTTAGCTTTACTGCATCAACAAACATCGATTAATTAAATGTTTATCTTCTCAAAGAGAACAAAATATAAACACAAAAAGTGTGGATTAACGCACTTTATTAGCTACAATTCATAATATAAAGAGTATTGCCCTAAGCTTTCTTTAAAACTTTAGTTCTTCTAGCTACTTCTTTTATAACACTATATTAGTGCTGCAGCAACCATTCTTGGAAACATTACTATAGACATTAGTTCTTTCTTTAGTCTTATTTTAGCTTTATTGCATCAACAAACATCGATTAATTATATGTTTATTTTCTCAAAGAAAACAAAATATAAACACTTAAAGTGTGGATTAATGCACTTTATTAGCTACAACTTCAAATTATAAAGAATATTGCGCTCATCTTTCTTTAATACTTTAGTTCTGCCGGCTACTTCTTTTATGGCACTATATTAGATCTGCAGCAACCATTCTTGGAAACATTACTATAGACATTAGTTCCTTCTTTAGTCTTATTTTAGCTTTACTGCATCAACAAACATCGATTAATTAAATGTTTATTTTCTCAAAGAATAGAAAATATAAACACAGAAATTGTGGATTAACGCACTTTACTAGCTACAATTCATATTATAAATCGTATTTCCCTAATCGTTCTTTAAAACTTTAGTTCTGCTAGCTACTTCTTTTATAGCACTATCTTAGTGCTGCAGCAACCATTCTTGGAAACATTACTAAAGACATTAGGTCTTTCTATAGTCTTATTTTAGCTTTACTGCATCAACAAACATCGATTAATTAAATGTTTATTTTCTCAAAGAAAACAAACTGTAAACACAAAAAGTGTAGATTAACGGACTTTATTAGCTACAATTCATATTATAAATCGTATTTCCCTAATCGTTCTTTAAAACTTTAGTTCTGCTAGCTACTTCTTTTATAGCACTATATTAGTGCTGCAGCAACCATTCTTTAAACATTACTATAGACATTAGTTCTTTCTTTAGTCTTATTTTAGCTTTACTGCATCAACAAACATCGATTAATTAAATGTTTATCTTCTCAAAGAGAACAAAATATAAACACAAAAAGTGTGGATTAACGCACTTTATTAGCTACAATTCATAATATAAAGAGTATTGCCCTAAGCTTTCTTTAAAACTTTAGTTCTGCTAGCTACTTCTTTTATAGCACTATATTAGTGCTGCAGCAACCATTCTTGGAAACATTACTAAAGACATTAGGTCTTTCTATAGTCTTATTTTAGCTTTACTGCATCAACAAACATCGATTAATTAAATGTTTATCTTCTCAAAGAGAACAAAATATAAACACAAAAATAAACACATAAACACAAAAATCGATTAATTAAATGTTTATTTTCTCAAAGAAAACAAAATATAAACACAAAAAGTGTGGATTAACGCACTTTATTAGCTACAATTCATAATATAAAGAGTATTGCCCTAAGCTTTCTTTAAAACTTTAGTTCTTCTAGCTACTTCTTTTATAGCACTATATTAGTGCTGCAGCAACCATTCTTGGAAACATTACTATAGACATTAGTTCTTTCTTTAGTCTTATTTTAGCTTTACTGCATCAACAAACATCGATTATCAAATGTTTATTTTCTCAAAGAAAACAAAATATCAACACTAAAAGTGTGGATTAATGCACTTTATTAGCTACAAATTCAAATTATAAAGAATATTGCGCTCATCTTTCTTTAATACTTTAGTTCTGCCAGTTACTTCTTTTATGGCACTATATTAGTGCTGCAGCAACAATTCTTGGAAACATTACTAAAGACATTACTTCATTATTTAGTCTTATTTTAGCTTTACTGCATCAACAAACATCGATTAATTAAATGTTTATTTTCTCAAAGAAAAGAAAATATAAACACAGAAATTGTGGATTAACGCACTTTATTAGCTACAATTCATATTATAAATCGTATTTCCCTAATCGTTCTTTAAAACTTTAGTTCTGCTAGCTACTTCTTTTATAGCACTATCTTAGTGCTGCAGCAACCATTCTTGGAAAAATTACTAAAGACATTAGGTCTTTCTATAGTCTTATTTTAGCTTTACTGCATCAACAAACATCGATTAATTAAATGTTTATTTTCTCAAAGAAAACAAACTGTAAACACAAAAAGTGTAGATTAACCGACTTTATTAGCTACAATTCATATTATAAATCGTATTTCCCTAATCGTTCTTTAAAACTTTAGTTCTGCTAGCTACTTCTTTTATAGCACTATATTAGTGCTGCAGCAACCATTCTTGGAAACATTACTATAGACATTAGTTCTTTCTTTAGTCTTATTTTAGCTTTACTGCATCAACAAACATCGATTATTAAATGTTTATCTTCTCAAAGAGAACAAAATATAAACACAAAAAGTGTGGATTAACGCACTTTATTAGCTACAATTCATAATATAAAGAGTATTGCCATAAGCTTTCTTTAAAACTTTTGTTCTTCTAGCTACTTCTTTTATAACACTATATTAGTGCTGCAGCAACCATTCTTGGAAACATTACTATATACATTAGTTCTTTCTTTAGTCTTATTTTAGCTTTACTGCATCAACAAACATCGATTATCAAATGTTTATTTTCTCAAAGAAAACAAAATATAAACACTTAAAGTGTGGATTAATGCACTTTATTAGCTACAACTTCAAATTATAAAGAATATTGCGCTCATCTTTCTTTAATACTTTAGTTCTGCCAACTACTTCTTTTATGGCACTATATTAGATCTGCAGCAACCATTCTTGGAAACATTACTATAGACATTAGTTCCTTCTTTAGTCTTATTTTAGCTTTACTGCATCAACAAACATCGATTAATTAAATGTTTATTTTCTCAAAGAATAGAAAATATAAACACAGAAATTGTGGATTAACGCACTTTATTAGCTACAATTCATATTATAAATCGTATTTCCCTAATCGTTCTTTAAAACTTTAGTTCTGCTAGCTACTTCTTTTATAGCACTATCTTAGTGCTGCAGCAACCATTCTTGGAAACATTACTATAGACATTAGTTCCTTCTTTAGTCTTATTTTAGCTTTACTGCATCAACAAACATCGATTAATTAAATGTTTATTTTCTCAAAGAAAAGAAAATATAAACACAAAAATTGCGGATTAACAAACTTTATTAGCTACAATTCATATTATAAAGAGTATTGCCCTAATCGTTCTTTAAAACTTTAGTTCTGCTAGCTACTTCTTTTATAGCACTATATTAGTGCTGCAGCAACCATTCTTGGAAACATTACTATAGACATTAGTTCTTTCTTTAGTCTTATTTTAGCTTTACTGCATCAACAAACATCGATTAATTAAATGTTTATTTTCTCAAAGAGAACAAAATATAAACACAAAAAGTGTGGATTAACGCACTTTATTAGCTACAACTTCAAATTATAAAGAACAGTGCGCTCATCTTTCTTTAAAACTTTAGTTCTGCCAGCTACTTCTTTTATAGCACTATATTAGTGCTGCAGCAACCATTCTTGGAAACATTACTATAGACATTAGTTCTTTCTTTAGTCTTATTTTAGCTTTACTGCATCAACAAACATCGATTAATTATATGTTTATTTTCTCAAAGAAAATAAAATATAAACACAAAATGTGTGGATTTACGCACTTTATTAGCTACAATTCATATTATAAAGAGTATTGCGCTCATCGTTCTTTAAAACTTTAGTTCTGCTAGCTACTTCTTTTATAGCACTATCTTAGTGCTGCAGCAACCATTCTTGGAAACATTACTAAAGACATTAGGTCTTTCTATAGTCTTATTTTAGCTTTACTGCATCAACAAACATCGATTAATTAAATGTTTATTTTCTCAAAGAAAACAAACTGTAAACACAAAAAGTGTAGATTAACCGACTTTATTAGCTACAATTCATATTATAAATCGTATTTCCCTAATCGTTCTTTAAAACTTTAGTTCTGCTAGCTACTTCTTTTATAGCACTATATTAGTGCTGCAGCAACCATTCTTGGAAACATTACTATAGACATTAGTTCTTTCTTTAGTCTTATTTTAGCTTTACTGCATCAACAAACATCGATTAATTAAATGTTTATCTTCTCAAAGAGAACAAAATATAAACACAAAAAGTGTGGATTAACGCACTTTATTAGCTACAATTCATAATATAAAGAGTATTGCCCTAAGCTTTCTTTAAAACTTTAGTTCTGCTAGCTACTTCTTTTATAGCACTATATTAGTGCTGCAGCAACCATTCTTGGAAACATTACTAAAGACATTAGGTCTTTCTATAGTCTTATTTTAGCTTTACTGCATCAACAAACATCGATTAATTAAATGTTTATCTTCTCAAAGAGAACAAAATATAAACACAAAAATAAACACATAAACACAAAAATCGATTAATTAAATGTTTATTTTCTCAAAGAAAACAAAATATAAACACAAAAAGTGTGGATTAACGCACTTTATTAGCTACAATTCATAATATAAAGAGTATTGCCCTAAGCTTTCTTTAAAACTTTAGTTCTTCTAGCTACTTCTTTTATAGCACTATATTAGTGCTGCAGCAACCATTCTTGGAAACATTACTATAGACATTAGTTCTTTCTTTAGTCTTATTTTAGCTTTACTGCATCAACAAACATCGATTATCAAATGTTTATTTTCTCAAAGAAAACAAAATATCAACACTAAAAGTGTGGATTAATGCACTTTATTAGCTACAAATTCAAATTATAAAGAATATTGCGCTCATCTTTCTTTAATACTTTAGTTCTGCCAGTTACTTCTTTTATGGCACTATATTAGTGCTGCAGCAACAATTCTTGGAAAAATTGCTTAAGACATTAGGTCTTTCTATAGTCTTATTTTAGCTTTACTGCATCAACAAACATCGATTAATTAAATGTTTATTTTCTCAAAGAAAACAAACTATAAACACAAAAAGTGTAGATTAACCGACTTTATTAGCTACAATTCATATTATAAATCGTATTTCCCTAATCGTTCTTTAAAACTTTAGTTCTGCTAGCTACTTCTTTTATAGCACTATATTAGTGCTGCAGCAACCATTCTTGGAAACATTACTATAGACATTAGTTCTTTCTTTAGTCTTATTTTAGCTTTACTGCATCAACAAACATCGATTATTAAATGTTTATCTTCTCAAAGAGAACAAAATATAAACACAAAAAGTGTGGATTAACGCACTTTATTAGCTACAATTCATAATATAAAGAGTATTGCCCTAAGCTTTCTTTAAAACTTTTGTTCTTCTAGCTACTTCTTTTATAACACTATATTAGTACTGCAGCAACCATTCTTGGAAACATTACTATATACATTAGTTCTTTCTTTAGTCTTATTTTAGCTTTACTGCATCAACAAACATCGATTATCAAATGTTTATTTTCTCAAAGAAAACAAAATATAAACACTTAAAGTGTGGATTAATGCACTTTATTAGCTACAACTTCAAATTATAAAGAATATTGCGCTCATCTTTCTTTAATACTTTAGTTCTGCCAACTACTTCTTTTATGGCACTATATTAGATCTGCAGCAACCATTCTTGGAAACATTACTATAGACATTAGTTCCTTCTTTAGTCTTATTTTAGCTTTACTGCATCAACAAACATCGATTAATTAAATGTTTATTTTCTCAAAGAATAGAAAATATAAACACAGAAATTGTGGATTAACGCACTTTATTAGCTACAATTCATATTATAAATCGTATTTCCCTAATCGTTCTTTAAAACTTTAGTTCTGCTAGCTACTTCTTTTATAGCACTATCTTAGTGCTGCAGCAACCATTCTTGGAAACATTACTATAGACATTAGTTCTTTCTTTAGTCTTATTTTAGCTTTACTGCATCAACAAACATCGATAATTAAATGTTTATCTTCTCAAAGAAAATAAAATATAAACACAAAAAGTGTGGATTAACGCACTTTATTAGCTACAATTCATAATATAAAGAGTACTGCCCTAAGTTTTTTTTAAAACTTTAGTTCTTCTAGCTACTTCTTTTATAGCACTATATTAGTGCTGCAGCAACCATTCTTGGAAACATTACTATAGACATTAGTTCTTTCTTTAGTCTTATTCTAGCTTTACTGCATCAACAAACATCGATTATCAAATGTTTATTTTCTCAAAGAAAACAAAATATAAACACTAAAAGTGTGGATTAATGCACTTTATTAGCTACAACTTCAAATTATAAAGAACAGTGCGCTTATCTTTCTTTAAAACTTTAGTTCTGCCAGCTACTTCTTTTATAGCACTATATTAGTGCTGCAGCAACCATTCTTGGAAACATTACTATAGACATTAGTTCTTTCTTTAGTCTTATTTTAGCTTTACTGCATCAACAAACATCGATTAATTATATGTTTATTTTCTCAAAGAAAATAAAATATAAACACAAAATGTGTGGATTTACGCACTTTATTAGCTACAATTCATATTATAAAGAGTATTGCGCTCATCGTTCTTTAATAGTTTAGTTCTACAAGCAACTTCTTTTATAGCACTATATTAGATATGCAGCAACCATTCTTGGAAACATTACTATAGACATTAGTTCCTTCTTTAGTCTTATTTTAGCTTTACTGCATCAACAAACATCGATTAATTAAATGTTTATTTTCTCAAAGAAAAGAAAATATAAACACAAAAATTGTGGATTAACAAACTTTATTAGCTACAATTCATATTATAAAGAGTATTTCCCTAATCGTTCTTTAAAACTTTAGTTCTGCTAGCTACTTCTTTTATAGCACTATATTAGTGCTGCAGCAACCATTCTTGGAAATATTACTATAGACATTAGTTCTTTCTTTAGTCTTATTTTAGCTTTACTGCATCAACAAACATCGATTAATTAAATGTTTATTTTCTCAAAGAGAACAAAATATAAACACAAAAAGTGTGGATTAACGCACTTTATTAGCTACAATTCATATTATAAATCGTATTTCCCTAATCGTTCTTTAAAACTTTAGTTCTGCTAGCTACTTCTTTTATAGCACTATATTAGTGCTGCAGCAACCAATTCTTGGAAACATTACTATAGACATTAGTTCTTTCTTTAGTCTTATTTTAGCTTTACTGCATCAACAAACATCGATAATTAAATGTTTATCTTCTCAAAGAAAATAAAATATAAACACAAAAAGTGTGGATTAACGCACTTTATTAGCTACAATTCATAATATAAAGAGTATTGCCCTAAGTTTTTTTTAAAACTTTAGTTCTTCTAGCTACTTCTTTTATAGCACTATATCAGTGCTGCAGCAACCATTCTTGGAAACATTACTATAGACATTAGTTCTTTCTTTAGTCTTATTCTAGCTTTACTGCATCAACAAACATCGATTATCAAATGTTTATTTTCTCAAAGAAAACAAAATATAAACACTAAAAGTGTGGATTAATGCACTTTATTAGCTACAAATTCAAATTATAAAGAATATTGCGCTCATCTTTCTTTAATACTTTAGTTCTGCCAGCTACTTCTTTTATGGCACTATATTAGTGCTGCAGCAACCATTCTTGGAAACATTACTAAAGACATTACTTCATTATTTAGTCTTATTTTAGCTTTACTGCATCAACAAACATCGATTAATTAAATGTTTATTTTCTCAAAGAAAACAAAACATAAACACAAAATGTGTGGATTTACGCACTTTATTAGCTACAATTCATATTATAAAGAGTATTGCGCTCATCGTTCTTTAATAGTTTAGTTCTGCTAGCTACTTCTTTTATAGCACTATATTAGTGCTGCAGCAACCATTCTTCGAAACATTACTATAGACATTAGTTCTTTCTTTGGTCTTATTTTAGCTTTACTGCATCAACAAACATCGATTAATTAAATGTTTATTATCTCAAAAAAAACAAAATATAAACACAAAAAGTGTGGATTAACGCACTTTATTAGCTACAATTCATATTATAAATCGTATTTCCCTAATCGTTCTTTAAAACTTTAGTTCTGCTAGCTATTTCTTTTATAGCACTATCTTAGTGCTGCAGCAACCATCCTTGGAAACATTACTAAAGACATTAGGTCTTTCTATAGTCTTATTTTAGCTTTACTGCATCAACAAACATCGATTAATTAAATGTTTATTTTCTCAAAGAAAACAAAATGTAAACACAAAAAGTGTAGATTAACGGACTTTATTAGCTACAATTCATATTATAAATCGTATTTCTCTAATCGTTCTTTAAAACTTTAGTTCTGCTAGCTACTTCTTATATAGCACTATATTAGTGCTGCAGCAACCATTCTTGGAAACATTACTATAGACATTAGTTCTTTCTTTAGTCTTATTTTAGCTTTACTGCATCAACAAACATCGATTAATTAAATGTTTATCTTCTCAAAGAGAACAAAATATAAACACAAAAAGTGTGGATTAACGCACTTTATTAGCTACAATTCATAATATAAAGAGTATTGCCCTAAGCTTTCTTTAAAACTTTAGTTCTTCTAGCTACTTCTTTTATAGCACTATATTAGTGCTGCAGCAACCATTCTTGGAAACATTACTATAGACATTAGTTCTTTCTTTAGTCTTATTTTAGCTTTACTGCATCAACAAACATCGATTAATTAAATGTTTATTTTCTCAAAGAGAACAAAATATAAACACAAAAAGTGTGGATTTACGCACTTTATTAGCTACAATTCATATTATAAAGAGTATTGCGCTCATCGTTCTTTAATAGTTTAGTTCTACAAGGAACTTCTTTTATAGCACTATATTAGATATGCAGCAACCATTCTTGGAAACATTACTATAGACATTAGTTCCTTCTTTAGTCTTATTTTAGCTTTACTGCATCAACAAACATCGATTAATTAAATGTTTATTTTCTCAAAGAAAAGAAAATATAAACACAAAAATTGTGGATTAACAAACTTTATTAGCTACAATTCATATTATAAAGAGTATTGCCCTAATCGTTCTTTAAAACTTTAGTTCTGCTAGCTACTTCTTTTATAGCACTATATTAGTGCTGCAGCAACCATTCTTGGAAACATTACTATAGACATTAGTTCTTTCTTTAGTCTTATTTTAGCTTTACTGCATCAACAAACATCGATTAATTAAATGTTTATTTTCTCAAAGAGAACAAAATATAAACACAAAAAGTGTGGATTAACGCACTTTATTAGCTACAACTTCAAATTATAAAGAACAGTGCGCTCATCTTTCTTTAAAACTTTAGTTCTGCCAGCTACTTCTTTTATAGCACTATATTAGTGCTGCAGCAACCATTCTTGGAAACATTACTATAGACATTAGTTCTTTCTTTTGTCTTATTTTAGCTTTACTGCATCAACAAACATCGATTAATTATATGTTTATTTTCTCAAAGAAAATAAAATATAAACACAAAATGTGTGGATTTACGCACTTTATTAGCTACAATTCATATTATAAAGAGTATTGCGCTCATCGTTCTTTAATAGTTTAGTTCTACAAGCAACTTCTTTTATAGCACTATATTAGATATGCAGCAACCATTCTTGGAAACATTACTATAGACATTAGTTCCTTCTTTAGTCTTATTTTAGCTTTACTGCATCAACAAACATCGATTAATTAAATGTTTATTTTCTCAAAGAAAAGAAAATATAAACACAAAAATTGTGGATTAACAAACTTTATTAGCTACAATTCATATTATAAAGAGTATTGCCCTAATCGTTCTTTAAAACTTTAGTTCTGCTAGCTACTTCTTTTATAGCACTATATTAGTGCTGCAGCAACCATTCTTGGAAATATTACTATAGACATTAGTTCTTTCTTTAGTCTTATTTTAGCTTTACTGCATCAACAAACATCGATTAATTAAATGTTTATTTTCTCAAAGAGAACAAAATATAAACACAAAAAGTGTGGATTAACGCACTTTATTAGCTACAATTCATATTATAAATCGTATTTCCCTAATCGTTCTTTAAAACTTTAGTTCTGCTAGCTACTTCTTTTATAGCACTATATTTGTTAAAAGTGGATGGACCATTTGATATTTTGACCAATTTAATTTACGTTCTTTTCGGAGCCTCTGCGGGGTCTATCGACTGTCAGTTAATGCGGAGGAGCAAACCAAGACTGTTTGAAGTAACGAAATTCTGCATGTAAACCAACTAAAAAATATTTATAAAACGATGAAAACGATATTAGTAATATTAGATAATTTCCAATTCTTGTGTCCAATAACCAATGAGCCACGTAGCGCAGCCAGCGGCTAAACATACGCGCTGTCAGTCCTCTTCAATTCCGGTAGCGCAGCCAGCGGCTAAACATAGGCGCTGTCAGTCCTCTTCGATTCCGGTAGCGCAGCCAGCGGCTAAACATAGGCGCTGTCAGTCCCTTTCGATTTTTTAATTTATACGTTGTGCATCGGCACTAAAATTCCTGTGTTGAGTGTGCATCGGCACTAAAATCCTTCTTTTCTTGGGCTTCGGCCCGATAAACCAATCTTTTGTATTTGTTGTGCATCGGCACTAATATCCTTCTTTTCTTGGGCTTCGGCCCGATAAACCAATCTTTTGTAGTTGTTGTGCATCGGCACTAATATCCTTCTTTTCTTGGGCTTCGGCCCGATAAAACAATCATTTCGACTGTTTTCTGCAAAACTGTCTCTTGCAACCAGCGAATAAAAAAAAAACTGTTTGCGTCCACGCATCAATGAATCCAATTATCAGTTAGCTGTAAACAGCTCTAAACAATAACGCCATTGTGTTGTGATTCCAGTGAACAATGTTCAATGAAAGACTCTTTGAAATTCTGTGATTTCACGCTTTTGTGTAAGGAAATCTCCTAGTCGGCTTGGCAACCCGCCCCGAACGGGTTCGAAACGGAACATTCTCCCCCCTTGATCTCTTGGCATGAGATCAACTTCTTCATTGTTCTTCTGTAGTGTTTCAGGTGGTACAACAACGTTTGGTGTCCTCGTTTGATGTACCGTCTCTAATTCTCTATCAACTTGACTTTGCTGTACCTCTAAATGATGTAGCCGTTGAATTGGACGTCTTAATTCCCCCTTCTGTGTCTGCAAAGTAGCAGTACGAATAAGACCATCTTTTCCAGGATGAACTTGACTGATGCGTCCCATTGGCCACTTCCCTCTCTGAACATTGTCGTCTGAGATAAGAACAACATCTCCGATTTCTATGGATGGTTTCTCTATCTTCCATTTGTTTCTGATGGACAACTTTTGGAGATATTCTAGCCTCCATCTTTTCCAAAAATGGTTAAGAAGTCGTTGATGGTATAGAAATCGTTGAACAACTTGTCCTCTGTCTTCTTTCTTAATTGATCCATTTGGTATGCTGCGTAATGATCTTCCGATTGCAAGGTGAGCAGGGGTGATTGGCTCTGGATCTCTTATATCATCTCCCATATACGTTAGTGGACGGGAATTGATCATCGCTTCGATGTCCGTCAGGATGGTGTACAACTCTGTGCTCGAAAGAAGAGCATTACCAAGAACTTTCTTCAATGGAACCTTTACTGATTTGACTATTCTTTCCCACCAGCCACCTCTCCATGGTGATCTCTCTGTTATGAACTTCCATTTAATCCCCAACGAAGCTAGTTCTCTTGCTACTCGATTTTGATCTATTTGCTTCAATCTTCTGATCTTTGATGACGCAAAAAGCTGCTGTAGAGTGCGATCAGCAGCTTTGAATGTTTTAGCATTATCAGACTGCAATGATTGACACAATCCTCTGCGATTTATCATCCTACGAAATGCTTGCAGGAAATCATCTGTATTCAGGCTATCTGTTAACTCTAAATGTGTCATGCGTGATGATGCACACGTGAAAAGGCAAATATAGGCTTTCTGGACATCATTCTTTGTACGAGTGTATAATAGACCGGCGAAGTCCACACCAACATGTGTAAATGCAAGTGAAGACTGAACTCTTTCTTTTGGCAAGTTTCCCATTTTTTGGGAGCAAGCTGCTACATGCTGTCGTCTGCAACTTCTGCAATTTCGAATAACTCGCTTCACATCACGTAGGCCCTGAGTTATCCATATCTTTTGACGTAGAACAGCTAGAGTTGTTGATGGACCTGCACAAATTGACTGGTGATGTACTTGCATGATCTTCTTCACTACAATTGAATGTCCGTGAGGAAGGATTACTTGGTGCTTTGCTTCTTCAGGTAGGTCTGAATTTTGGAGCCTTCCACCAACTCGCAATACTTTGTCTCTGCTGTCGTAAAACGGATCTAACATCAAAATTCTGCTTGATTTTGATATTTCCTTGCCATCGCTCAATGCTTGTAACTCTTCCTTGTATGTTTCTGATTGTACTCTGCGATACAAATACATCTCCGCTTCTCGTAGTTCTTCTGCAGATGGGCCTTGCCAGGGTCGTTCTTGCCTGGGTTGTTGAGTAATTTTCTTGAATAGTTGAACAGCTCGAAAAACGATGGCTGTGACTCTCACAAGTTTCAACCATGAACTGTGTCTTTCTGGATCTATGATTTCTTTCGGTTCGATTGTTGCAAGCATCTGCACAGTTTTCCTTGATTCTTTGCATGCCATGTTTGTGACTGTCTCATTTGCTGTAATGTTACATGGCCATTCCTTTGATGGTAAGCTTAACCAAGATGGACCTGTCCACCATTTCTCTGTTTGATGCAGATCTCTGGAGGTTAGGCCACGTGTTAGACAATCTGCAGGATTTTCTTTTCCTGGGCAATATCGCCAATGATCTGGACTAAACTTCGATTGAATCTCTTCTACTCTGTTAGGTACAAATGGTCTCCATTTAGAGCTTGGTCCTTTGATCCAATACAATGCAATTGAGCTATCTGCCCACAAAATAACTTTACTGATTTCTCTTTTCATCGATTCAGCAACGAACGAAACTAATCTTGTATTGATTACTGACGCTAAAAGCTCAAGCCGTGGAAGTGTTACTCTCTTTAATGGTGCCACTCTCGACTTCGACATTACAAGCTTGGTGTTGATGTGTCCATTCATATCGACTGTGCGTACGTATACTGCAGCTCCATATGCTTTTGGAGAAGCATCTCCAAATCCATGGATCTCTACTCTTTCTGTTGTGCCTGCATTAGCTGCAAAACATCTTGGAATTTTGATATCACTGACATCTGAAAGCTCTTCTTTCCATGATCTCCATTGACTGAGAATGTCTGAAGGCAACTTATCATCCCATTGCAGCCCTCTGCTCCATAGTTCCTGGAACATCATCTTTGCTCTTAAGACATAGGGTGACAGCAACCCCATGGGATCAAATATTTTCGATGCAAGGCTCAGCAGACTTCTCTTGGTTTCACAATCTTTGCTTTCAAGAATATTCTTTGCAACGTTGAAAAAGAAACAATCATTTCTCGTATCCCAGCTCATTCCCAATGCTTTTATACTCTCTCTTTCATGGAAACACACTGTCAGTGAAGGTGCTCTCTCCTCTGGCTTGATTTCTTGAATTACCTTTTCTGAATTACTGGCCCATTTCGTTAAATGGAAACCACCTGATTTCATCATTGAAGAAAGGGAGCTTTGTAATCCTATTGCCTCGTCAGCATCCTTTGCACCTGTCAGGCAATCGTCGACATACATATTTTCCAGAATTTCTTTTGCAGCATCTGGGAACTGTTCTTTGTTTCTTTCGGCATGACTTTGTACAGTACTTATAGCCAAGAAAGGACTACAGTTTACTCCAAATGTAATTCTCTGCATCCTGTAAACTTTAGGCTCTTCCTTTGTCTTCATGTCTCGCCATAGATACCGATGAACATCTCGATCTTTCTCTGCAAGTTGAATCTGTAAAAACATCTTCTTGATATCTGCCATAAGTGCTATTGGATGACTTCTGAAACGAATGAGAACTGACACTAAATTCGGTTGCAAAGCAGGACCTTGTAGGATGCAATCGTTCAAGGATGGTTCATGTCCAACTTTTGCTGAAGCATCAAAAACTATCCTAGTTTTCGTAGTTGTCTTGTCTCTTCTGTAAACTGCATGATGTGGCAAATATCTCACTTTATTTTCTGATTGATGAATGCTCTCTGGCTTTACTTCCTCTGCAAATCCTTCTCTGGCATACTGTGTAATAGCTTCTGAATAATCTTGCTGTTTGATTTCATCACGCTTCAAATTGTTCTCTATACCTTTAAGCCTTTGGACAGCTTGATGGTAATTATCTTTCAACTCTGGGTGATCGCGTTTCCAAGGAATTGAAGCTTGATATCTCTTGCCATCAAAGCTAAGACCTTCTTTGAATTGTGCTATTGCATCAATTTCCTCCATTGACTTCTGAGCTTTATCTTCAACTATACCGAATGATTCTAAATCCCAAAAGTGCTTGAGACTCGTGGTAGCTTCTTCTACATCAACCGTTGAGAACATTGCAGTGGTTGTAACTTGCTGCTGACCTTCAAATGAACCACATAAAATCCAACCTAACTTTGAACTGACGGCTGTTGGTTCACCACTACTTCTTCCTTTCTTAATTTCATCCTCAATGATTCTATAATAGTAGTCTGCTCCAATTAATATGTCTACTTGTTCTTTTCCACTTTGGTAAGTGTCAGCTAGCTTTATTCCTTGTAGGTATTGATACTTTGACAGATCAATGTTGACATTTTGCAATGGAGCACAAATTTTATCGATTGCCAATGCTTCAATTTCAATTGGACTTTCATTCATACTACTCTGTGATCCCTTAATTCTAAACTTAACTCTTTGCATTTTCTTTGATTTGATCACCTCTCCTCCAAGGGTAGAAATACTCAAAGTTTCAACTGGACCCTTTAAATCTAAACACTCAGCAATGTTCTTCCTTATGTACGATCTTTGACTTCCTGTATCAAAGAGAATTCTAACTTGAATTTCCTGAGGACCATCAGTTGTCAGAAATGCTGATGCTGTTTGTAGAAGCACTTGTTTTGATGTGTTTGAGGCTGCTGTTAATCCACTGATTGCTCCAACTTGCGGATTTTGATTACTTTCTTGACTATCAGGATGAAGTAAACGATTGTGCTTTCTTCCGCAACCTTCTATCGTGCAGCTTGGATGTCTACAGTTTCCTGAGTTATGACCCCCATTTGATGGCTTTAGACAATTGAAGCATAGCTTATTCTCTTTAGCAACTTCCCATCTTTTCTGAGTGCTCATCTTCTTTGCCGAATAACATTGTACAGCTTCATGGCCTTGTTTATTACAAAAACCACATTTGCTGCTTCTTGATAGGCTTACATTTCCTACCAATCCTGATGCTGAAGAGATTCCTTTCTTGTTGAAATGATTAGCTTGAGTTCTGTTGAGGATTTTACTGCTATTATGACCACTTGAGCTGCTGCTCTCTAATTGGCTTCTCTCTCCTGCTTCTCTTGACAATACATGTCTATTCAAAAACTTGAAAAATAAATCAATTGTGATTTCAGTGTCCTCGAGATCTGACACTTCAAGCTCCCATCTTTCTGCTAAATTCTGAGGCAACTTCATTTCTAAGAGGGGTATAAGAACCATTTGAACATCTGGATTGTCTTCTGATTTGAATCCTAAGCCTTCTAGTGCTCTTATCTTGTTCTGGAGGGTATCGTGTAGTTGACGTAATGTTGTTGCTGCTTTCGCATTGTCTTTGATTTCAAACTTAACGATTGACTTTACCAATGAAGCAACAATTATTCTTTTCCTGCCAAATCTGTGAAAAATGGTTGCAACTGCTGGCTCATAATTTGCGGATGTTGTTTCAAAGCCGTCGATTGCTTGCAGTGCAGTGCCTCTAAGACTTGCTTTTAAATATGAAAATTTCTGTGCAGCTGATAAATCTCTGTTGTCATGAACAGCACATTTGAACTGATCCCAATAAGCTGTGAACTTGAGAATATCTCCACTAAATACAGGCAGATCAAACCTAGGCAGCTTTATCTCTTTATGATGTCTTTCGGACGAATTCACACTCTCTGTATCAGCAGCAACGGATAGTTCGGTAATGAACCTTTGAGCTTTGTTCATAGCATTTCGGATCTTACGATGATATTCAGAAAACTGTTGACACTCATCGTCTACCTCTTCGTCTCCAATCAAACCCATGATTTCATGATTAAGATTCTCGTGAATTTGCCTTTGCTTGTTTAATTCTTCCAAGCTGCTTTGTACTTCAACAATATTATCTGATGACTGCATAAAGTCGACCATATCATCCATGATACCATTTATATTCACCTTCAAACATTTTTCTCTCCTTCTTTTATTGCTAAGCTCTGTTTTTTCAGGACTTTTTGTACTGGATGATGATGAAGTATTAAGATTATCTCCAGCAAATACAGCTTCATGTTTGATTTGGTTCAAATGATCTTTCAGGCGCTTAGCTAAAGTCCCCTTCTCTGTAGCTCATCTCGAATATCTTCAAGAGATAACTGATCAATCCTGACCACTTCAAAACTGCTGGGTATCTCTGAATCCATGCTAGGCAGACCAATGTCAAACGATAATCAAATGGGTACATCCATGAAAATGTGTCCGGTAAATAAAGTGTCCGTTGGGTATCCGACGTCCGTGTCTCTATCTATCCGGCTCGGTGGACCATGTTAAAAGTGGATGGACCATTTGATATTTTGACCAATTTAATTTACGTTCTTTTCGGAGCCTCTGCGGGGTCTATCGACTGTCAGTTAATGCGGAGGAGCAAACCAAGACTGTTTGAAGTAACGAAATTCTGCATGTAAACCAACTAAAAAATATTTATAAAACGATGAAAACGATATTAGTAATATTAGATAATTTCCAATTCTTGTGTCCAATAACCAATGAGCCACGTAGCGCAGCCAGCGGCTAAACATACGCGCTGTCAGTCCTCTTCAATTCCGGTAGCGCAGCCAGCGGCTAAACATAGGCGCTGTCAGTCCTCTTCGATTCCGGTAGCGCAGCCAGCGGCTAAACATAGGCGCTGTCAGTCCCTTTCGATTTTTTAATTTATACGTTGTGCATCGGCACTAAAATTCCTGTGTTGAGTGTGCATCGGCACTAAAATCCTTCTTTTCTTGGGCTTCGGCCCGATAAACCAATCTTTTGTATTTGTTGTGCATCGGCACTAATATCCTTCTTTTCTTGGGCTTCGGCCCGATAAACCAATCTTTTGTAGTTGTTGTGCATCGGCACTAATATCCTTCTTTTCTTGGGCTTCGGCCCGATAAAACAATCATTTCGACTGTTTTCTGCAAAACTGTCTCTTGCAACCAGCGAATAAAAAAAAAAAAAAAACTGTTTGCGTCCACGCATCAATGAATCCAATTATCAGTTAGCTGTAAACAGCTCTAAACAATAACGCCATTGTGTTGTGCTTCCAGTGAACAATGTTCAATGAAAGACTCTTTGAAGTTCTGTGATTTCACGCTTTTGTGTAAGGAAATCTCCTAGTCGGCTTGGCAACCCGCCCCGAACGGGTTCGAAACGGAACAATATTAGTGCTGCAGCAACCATTCTTGGAAACATTACTATAGACATTAGTTCTTTCTTTAGTCTTATTTTAGCTTTACTGCATCAACAAACATCGATAATTAAATGTTTATCTTCTCAAAGAAAATAAAATATAAACACAAAAAGTGTGGATTAACGCACTTTATTAGCTACAATTCATAATATAAAGAGTATTGCCCTAAGCTTTCTTTAAAACTTTAGTTCTTCTAGCTACTTCTTTTATAGCACTATATTAGTGCTGCAGCAACCATTCTTGGAAACATTACTATAGACATTAGTTCTTTCTTTAGTCTTATTCTAGCTTTACTGCATCAACAAACATCGATTATCAAATGTTTATTTTCTCAAAGAAAACAAAATATAAACACTAAAAGTGTGGATTAATGCACTTTATTAGCTACAAATTCAAATTATAAAGAGTATTGCGCTCATCTTTCTTTAATACTTTAGTTCTGCCAGCTACTTCTTTTATGGCACTATATTAGTGCTGCAGCAACCATTCTTGGAAACATTACTAAAGACATTACTTCATTATTTAGTCTTATTTTAGCTTTACTGCATCAACAAACATCGATTAATTAAATGTTTATTTTCTCAAAGAAAACAAAACATAAACACAAAATGTGTGGATTTACGCACTTTATTAGCTACAATTCATATTATAAAGAGTATTGCGCTCATCGTTCTTTAATAGTTTAGTTCTGCTAGCTACTTCTTTTATAGCACTATATTAGTGCTGCAGCAACCATTCTTGGAAACATTACTATAGATATTAGTTCTTTCTTTGTCTTATTTTATCTTTACTACATCAACAAACATCGATTAATTAAATGTTTATTTTCTAAAAGAAAACAAAATGTAAACACAAAAAGTGTGGATTAACGCACTTTATTAGCTACAAATTCAAATTATAAAGAATAGTGCACTCATCTTTCTTTAATACTTTAGTTCTGCCAGCTACTTCTTTTATAGCACTATATTATTGCTGCAGCAACCATTCTTGGAAACATTACTATAGACATTAGTTCTTTCTTTAGTCTTATTTCAGCTTTACTGCATCAACAAACATCGATTAATTAAATGTTTATTTTCTCAAAGTTAACAAAATATAAACACTAAAAGTGTGGATTAACGCACTTTATTAGCTACAATTCATATTATAAAGAGTTTTGCACTCATCGTGCTTTAAGACTTTAGTTCTGCTAGCTACTTCTTTGATAGCACTATATTAGTGCTGCAGCAACCATTCTTGGAAACATTACTATAGATATTAGTTCTTTCTTTGTCTTATTTTATCTTTACTACATCAACAAACATCGATTAATTAAATGTTTATTTTCTAAAAGAAAACAAAATGTAAACACAAAAAGTGTGGATTAACGCACTTTATTAGCTACAAATTCAAATTATAAAGAATAGTGCACTCATCTTTCTTTAATACTTTAGTTCTGCCAGCTACTTCTTTTATAGCACTATATTATTGCTGCAGCAACCATTCTTGGAAACATTACTATAGACATTAGTTCTTTCTTTAGTCTTATTTTAGCTTTACTGCATCAACAAACATCGATTAATTATATGTTTATTTTCTGTAAGAAAATAAAATATAAACACAAAATGTGTGGATTTACGCACTTTATTAGCTACAATTCATATTATAAAGAGTATTGCGCTCATCGTTCTTTAATAGTTTAGTTCTGCTAGCTACTTCTTTTATAGCACTATATTAGTGCTGCAGCAACCATTCTTCGAAACATTACTATAGACATTAGTTCTTTCTTTGGTCTTATTTTAGCTTTACTGCATCAACAAACATCGATTAATTAAATGTTTATTATCTCAAAAAAAACAAAATATAAACACAAAAAGTGTGGATTAACGCACTTTATTAGCTACAATTCATATTATAAAGAGTATTGCCCTAATCGGTCTTTAAAATTTTAGTTCTGCTAGCTACTTCTTTTATAGCACTATATTAGTGCTGCAGCAACCATTCTTGGAAACATTACTATAGACATTAGTTCTTTCTTTGTCTTATTTTATCTTTACTACATCAACAAACATCGATTAATTAAATGTGTATTTTCTAAAAGAAAACAAAATGTAAACACAAAAAGTGTGGATTAACGCACTTTATTAGCTACAATTCATATTATAAAGAGTTTTGCACTCATCGTGCTTTAAGACTTTAGTTCTGCTAGCTACTTCTTTTATAGCACTATATTAGTGCTGCAGCAACCATTCTTGAAAACATTACTATAGATATTACTTCTTTCTTTAGTCTTATTTTAGCTTTATTGCATCAACAAACATCGAATAATTAAATGTTTATTTTCTCAAAGAAAAAATATATAAACACTAAAAGTGTGGATTAACGCACTTTATTAGCTACAAATTCAAATTATAAAGAACAGTGCGCTCATCTTTCTTTAATACTTTAGTTCTGCCAGCTACTTCTTTCATAGCACTATATTAGTGCTGCAGCAACTATTCTTGAAAACATTACTATAGATATTAGTTCTTTCTTTAGTCTTATTTTAGCTTTATCGCATCAACAAACATCGATTAACTAGATGTTTATTTTCTGAAAGATAACAAAATATAAACACAAAAAGTGTGGATTAATGCACTTTATTAGCTACAATTCATATTATAAAGAGTATTGTGCTCATCGTTCTTTAAAACTTTGGTTCTGCCAGCTACTTCTTTTAGCGCACTATATTAGTGCTGCAGCAACCATTCTTGGAAACATTACTATAGACATTAGTTCTTTCTTTAGTCTCATTTTAGCTTTACTGCATCAACAAACATCGATTAATTAAATGTATATTTTCTAAAAGAAAACAAAATGTAAACACAAAAAGTGTGGATTAACGCACTTTATTACCTAATATTCATATTATAATCAGTATTGCGCTCATCGTTCTTTAAAACTTTAGTTCTGCTAGCTACTTCTTTTATAGCACTTTATTAGTGCTGCAGCAACCATTCTTGGAAACATTACTATAGACATTAGTTCCTTCTTTGATCTTATTTTAGCTTTACTGCATCAACAAACATCGATTAATTAAATGTTTATTTTCTCAAAGAAAACAAAATATAAACACAAAAAGTATGGATAAACGCACTTTATTAGCTACAAATTCAAATTATAAAGAATAGTGCACTCATCTTTCTTTAATACTTTAGTTCTGCCAGCTACTTCTTTTATAGCACTATATTAGTGCTGCAGCAACCATTCTTGGAAACATTACTATAGACATTAGTTCTTTCTTTAGTCTTATTTCAGCTTTACTGCATCAACAAACATCGATTAATAAAATGTTTATTTTCTCAAAGAAAACACAATATAAACACAAAAAGTGTGGATAAACGCACTTTATTACCTAATATTCATATTATAATCAGTATTGCGCTCATCGTTCTTTAAAACTTTAGTTCTGCTAGCTACTTCTTTTATAGCACTTTATTAGTGCTGCAGCAACCATTCTTGGAAACATTACTATAGACATTAGTTCCTTCTTTGATCTTATTTTAGCTTTACTGCATCAACAAACATCGATTAATTAAATGTTTATTTTCTCAAAGAAAACAAAATATAAACACAAAAAGTATGGATAAACGCACTTTATTAGCTACAAATTCAAATTATAAAGAATAGTGCACTCATCTTTCTTTAATACTTTAGTTCTGCCAGCTACTTCTTTTATAGCACTATATTAGTGCTGCAGCAACCATTCTTGGAAACATTACTATAGACATTAGTTCTTTCTTTAGTCTTATTTCAGCTTTACTGCATCAACAAACATCGATTAATAAAATGTTTATTTTCTCAAAGAAAACACAATATAAACACAAAAAGTGTGGATAAACGCACTTTATTAGCTACAAATTCAAATTATAAAGAATATTGCGCTCATCTTTCTTTAATACTTTAGTTCTGCCAGCTACTTCTTTTATGGCACTATATTAGTGCTGCAGCAACCATTCTTGGAAACATTACTAAAGACATTACTTCATTATTTAGTCTTATTTTAGCTTTACTGCATCAACAAACATCGATTAATTAAATGTTTATTTTCTCAAAGAAAACAAAATATAAACACAAAATGTGTGGATTTACGCACTTTATTAGCTACAATTCATATTATAAAGAGTATTGCGCTCATCGTTCTTTAATAGTTTAGTTCTGCCAGCAACTTCTTTTATAGCACTATATTAGATCTGCAGCAACCATTGTTGGAAACATTACTATAGACATTAGTTCCTTCTTTAGTCTTATTTTAGCTTTACTGCATCAACAAACATCGATTAACTAAATGTTTATTTTCTCAAAGAAAACAAAATATAAACATAAAAAGTGTGGATTAATTCACTTTATTAGCTACAATTCATATTATAAAGAATATTGTGCTCATCGTTCTTTAAAACTTTGGTTCTGCTAGCTACTTCTTTTATAGCACTATATTAGTGCTGCAGCAACCATTCTTGGAAACATTACATAGACGTTAGTTCCCTCTTTGATCTTATTTTAGCTTTACTGCATCAACAAACATCGATTAATTAAATGTTTATTTTCTCAAAGAAAACAAACTGTAAACACAAAAAGTGTAGATTAACGGACTTTATTAACTACAATTTATATTATAAATCGTATTTCCCTAATCGTTCTTTAAAACTTTAGTTCTGCTAGCTACTTCTTTTATAGCACTATATTAGTGCTGCAGCAACCATTCTTGGAAACATTACTATAGACATTAGTTCTTTCTTTAGTCTTATTTTAGCTTTACTGCATCAACAAACATCGATTAATTAAATGTTTATCTTCTCAAAGAGAACAAAATATAAACACAAAAAGTGTGGATTAACGCACTTTATTAGCTACAATTCATAATATAAAGAGTATTGCCCTAAGCTTTCTTTAAAACTTTAGTTCTTCTAGCTACTTCTTTTATAACACTATTATAGTGCTGCAGCAACCATTCTTGGAAACATTACTATAGACATTAGTTCTTTCTTTAGTCTTATTTTAGCTTTACTGCATCAACAAACATCGATTATCAAATGTTTATTTTCTCAAAGAAAACAAAATATAAACACTTAAAGTGTGGATTAATGCACTTTATTAGCTACAACTTCAAATTATAAAGAATATTGCGCTCATCTTTCTTTAATACTTTAGTTCTGCCAGCTACTTCTTTTATGGCACTATATTAGATCTGCAGCAACCATTCTTTGAAACATTACTATAGACATTAGTTCCTTCTTTAGTCTTATTTTAGCTTTACTGCATCAACAAACATCGATTAATTAAATGTTTATTTTCTCAAAGAAAACAAAATATAAACACAAAAAGTGTGGATTAACGCACTTTATTAGCTACAATTCATATTATAAAGAGTATTGCGCTCATCGTTCTTTAATAGTTTAGTTCTACAAGCAACTTCTTTTATAGCACTATATTAGATATGCAGCAACCATTCTTGGAAACATTACTATAGACATTAGTTCCTTCTTTAGTCTTATTTTAGCTTTACTGCATCAACAAACATCGATTAATTAAATGTTTATTTTCTCAAAGAAAAGAAAATATAAACACAAAAATTGTGGATTAACAAACTTTATTAGCTACAATTCATATTATAAAGAGTATTGCCCTAATCGTTCTTTAAAACTTTAGTTCTGCTAGCTACTTCTTTTATAGCACTATATTAGTGCTGCAGCAACCATTCTTGGAAACATTACTATAGACATTAGTTATTTCTTTAGTCTTATTTTAGCTTTACTGCATCAACAAACATCGATTAATTAAATGTTTATTTTCTCAAAGAGAACAAAATATAAACACAAAAAGTGTGGATTAACGCACTTTATTAGCTACAATTCATATTATAAAGAGTATTGCGCTCATCGTTCTTTAAAACTTTAGTTCTGCAAGCTACTTCTTTTATAGCACTATATTAGTGCTGCAGCAACCATTCTTGGAAACATTACTATAGACATTAGTTCTTTCTTTAGTCTTATTTTAGCTTTACTGCATCAACAAACATCGATTAATTAAATGTTTATTTTCTCAAAGAAAACAAAATATAAACACAAAAAGTGTGGATTAACGCACTTTATTAGCTACAATTCATATTATAAATCGTATTTCCCTAATCGTTCTTTAAAACTTTAGTTCTGCTAGCTACTTCTTTTATAGCACTATATTAGTGCTGCAGCAACCATTCTTGGAAACATTACTATAGACATTAGTTCTTTCTTTAGTCTTATTTTAGCTTTACTGCATCAACAAACATCGATAATTAAATGTTTATCTTCTCAAAGAAAATAAAATATAAACACAAAAAGTGTGGATTAACGCACTTTATTAGCTACAATTCATAATATAAAGAGTATTGCCCTAAGCTTTCTTTAAAACTTTAGTTCTTCTAGCTACTTCTTTTATAGCACTATATTAGTGCTGCAGCAACCATTCTTGGAAACATTACTATAGACATTAGTTCTTTCTTTAGTCTTATTCTAGCTTTACTGCATCAACAAACATCGATTATCAAATGTTTATTTTCTCAAAGAAAACAAAATATAAACATTAAAAGTGTGGATTAATGCACTTTATTAGCTACAAATTCAAATTATAAAGAATATTGCGCTCATCTTTCTTTAATACTTTAGTTCTGCCAGCTACTTCTTTTATGGCACTATATTAGTGCTGCAGCAACCATTCTTGGAAACATTACTAAAGACATTACTTCATTATTTAGTCTTATTTTAGCTTTACTGCATCAACAAACATCGATTAATTAAATGTTTATTTTCTCAAAGAAAACAAAACATAAACACAAAATGTGTGGATTTACGCACTTTATTAGCTACAATTCATATTATAAAGAGTATTGCGCTCATCGTTCTTTAATAGTTTAGTTCTGCTAGCTACTTCTTTTATAGCACTATATTAGTGCTGCAGCAACCATTCTTGGAAACATTACTATAGATATTAGTTCTTTCTTTGTCTTATTTTATCTTTACTACATCAACAAACATCGATTAATTAAATGTTTATTTTCTAAAAGAAAACAAAATGTAAACACAAAAAGTGTGGATTAACGCACTTTATTAGCTACAATTCATATTATAAAGAGTATTGCGCTCATCGTTCTTTAATAGTTTAGTTCTGCTAGCTACTTCTTTTATAGCACTATATTAGTGCTGCAGCAACCATTCTTGGAAACATTACTATAGACATTAGTTCTTTCTTTGGTCTTATTTTAGCTTTACTGCATCAACAAACATCGATTAATTAAATGTTTATTATCTCAAAAAAAACAAAATATAAACACAAAAAGTGTGGATTAACGCACTTTATTAGCTACAATTCATATTATAAAGAGTATTGCCCTAATCGGTCTTTAAAATTTTAGTTCTGCTAGCTACTTCTTTTATAGCACTATATTAGTGCTGCAGCAACCATTCTTGGAAACATTACTATAGACATTAGTTCTTTCTTTGTCTTATTTTATCTTTACTACATCAACAAACATCGATTAATTAAATGTTTATTTTCTCAAAGAAAACAAAATATAAACACAAAAAGTGTGGATTAATGCACTTTATTAGCTACAAATTCAAATTATAAAGAGTTTTGCACTCATCGTGCTTTAAGACTTTAGTTCTGCTAGCTACTTCTTTTATAGCACTATATTAGTGCTGCAGCAACCATTCTTGAAAACATTACTATAGATATTACTTCTTTCTTTAGTCTTATTTTAGCTTTATTGCATCAACAAACATCGATTAACTAAATGTTTATTTTCTCAAAGAAAACAAAGTATAAACACAAAAAGTGTGGATTAATGCACTTTATTAGCTACAATTCATATTATAAAGAGTATTGTGCTCATCGTTCTTTAAAACTTTGGTTCTGCTAGCTACTTCTTTTATAGCACTATATTAGTGCTGCAGCAACCATTCTTGGAAACATTACTATAGACATTAGTTCTTTCTTTGGTCTTATTTTAGCTTTACTGCATAAACAAACATCGATTAATCAAATGTTTATTTTCTCAAAGAAAACAAAATATAAACACTAAAAGTGTGGATTAACGCATTTTATTAGCTACAAATTCAAATTATAAAGAATAGTGTGCTCATCTTTCTTAAATACTTTAGTTCTGCCAGCTACTTCTTTTATAGCACTATATTAGTGCTGCAGCAACCATTCTTGGAAACATTACTATAGACATTAGTTCTTTCTTTTGTCATATTTTTGCTTTACTGCATCAACAAACATCGATTAATTAAATGTTTATTTTCTCAAAGAATAGAAAATATAAACACAGAAATTGTGGATTAACGCACTTTATTAGCTACAATTCATATTATAAATCGTATATCCCTAATCGTTCTTTAAAAATTTAGTTCTGCTAGCTACTTCTTTTATAGCACTATCTTAGTGCTGCAGCAACCATTCTTGGAAACATTACTAAAGACATTAGGTCTTTCTATAGTCTTATTTTAGCTTTACTGCATAAACAAACATCGATTAATTAAATGTTTTTTCTTCTCAAAGAAAACAAAATATAAACACTAAAAGTGTTGATAAACGCATTTTATTAGCTACAAATTCAAATAATAAAGAATAGTGCGCTCATCTTTCTTAAATACTTTAGTTCTGCCAGCTACTTCTTTTATAGCACTATATTAGTGCTGCAGCAACCATTCTTGGAAACATTACATAGACATTAGTTCCTTCTTTGATCTTATTTTAGCTTTACTGCATCAACAAACATCGATTAATTAAATGTTTATCTTCTAAAATAAAACAAAATATAAACACAAAAAGTGTGGATAAACGCACTTTATTAGCAACAAATTCAAATCATAAAGAATAGTGCGCTCATCTTTCTTTAAAACTTTAGTTCTGCTAGCTACTTCTTTTATAGCACTATATTAGTGCTGCAGCAACCATTCTTGGAAACATTACTATAGACATTTGTTCTTTCTTTAGTCTTATTTTAGCTTTACTGCATCAACAAACATCGATTAATTAAATGTTTATTTTCTAAAAGAAAACAAAATGTAAACACAAAAAGTGTGGATTAACGCACTTTATTAGCTACAATTCATATTTTAAAGAGTATTGCACTTATGGTTCTTTAAAACTTTAATTCTGCTAGCTACTTCTTTTAGAGCACTTTATTAGTGCTGCAGCAACCATATTTGGAAACATTACTATAGACATTAGTTCCTTCTTTGATCTTATTTTAGCTTTACTACATCAACAAATTTCGATTAATTAAATGTTTATTTTCACAAAGAAAGCAAAATATAAACACTAAAAGTGTGGATTAACGCACTTTATTAGCTACAAATTCAAATTATAAAGAACAGTGCGCTCATCTTTTTTAATACTTTAGTTCCACCAGCTACTTCTTTTATAGAACTATATTAGTGCTGCAGCAACCATTCTTGAAAACATTACTATAGATATTAGTTCTTTCTTTAGTCTTATTTTAGCTTTATTGCATCAACAAACATCGATTAATTAAATGTTTATTTTCTCAAAGAAAACAAAATATAAACACAAAAAGTGTGGATTAACGCACTTTATTAGCTACAATTCATATTATAAAGAGTATTGACCTAATCGTTCTTTAAAACTTTAGTTCTGTTATCTACTTCTTTAATAGCACTTTATTAGTGCTGCAGCAACCATTCTTGGAAACATTACTATAGACATTAGTTCTTTCTTAAGTCTTATTTTAGCTTTACTGCATCAACAAACATCGATTAATTGAATGTTTATTTTCTCAAAGAACACAAAATATAAATACTAAAAGTGTGGATTAACGCATTTTATTAGCTACAAATTCAAATTATAAAGAATAGTGCGCTCATCTTTCTTAAATACTTTAGTTCTGCCAGCTACTTCTTTTATAGCACTATATTAGTGCTGCAGCAACCATTCTTGGAAACATTACTATAGATATTAGTTCGTTCTTTAGTCTTATTTTAGCTTTATTGCATCAACAAACATCGATTAACTAAATGTTTATTTTCTCAAAGAAAACAAAATATAAACATAAAAAGTGTGGATAAATTCACTTTATTAGCTACAATTCATATTATAAAGAATATTGTGCTCATCGTTCTTTAAAACTTTGGTTCTGCTAGCTACTTCTTTTATAGCACTATATTAGTGCTGCAGCAACCATTCTTGGAAACATTACTATAGACATTAGTTCTTTCTTTGGTCTTATTTTAGCTTTACTGCATCAACAAACATCGATTAATTAAATGTTTATTTTCTCAAAGAAAACAAAATATAAACACTAAAAGTGTGGATTAACGCACTTTATTAGCTACAATTCATATTATAAATCGTATATCCCTAATCGTTCTTTAAAACTTTAGTTCTGCTAGCTACTTCTTTTATAGCACTATCTTAGTGCTGCAGCAACCATTCTTGGAAACATTACTAAAGACATTAGGTCTTTCTATAGTCTTATTTTAGCTTTACTGCATCAACAAACATCGATTAATTAAATGTATATTTTCTAAAAGAAAACAAAATGTAAACACAAAAAGTGTGGATTAACGCACTTTATTACCTAATATTCATATTATAATCAGTATTGCGCTCATCGTTCTTTAAAACTTTAGTTCTGCTAGCTACTTCTTTTATAGCACTTTATTAGTGCTGCAGCAACCATTCTTGGAAACATTACTATAGACATTAGTTCCTTCTTTGATCTTATTTTAGCTTTACTGCATCAACAAACATCGATTAATTAAATGTTTATTTTCTCAAAGAAAACAAAATATAAACACAAAAAGTGTGGATAAACGCACTTTATTAGCTACAAATTCAAATTATAAAGAATAGTGCACTCATCTTTCTTTAATACTTTAGTTCTGCCAGCTACTTCTTTTATAGCACTATATTATTGCTGCAGCAACCATTCTTGGAAACATTACTATAGACATTAGTTCTTTCTTTAGTCTTATTTCAGCTTTACTGCATCAACAAACATCGATTAATTAAATGTTTATTTTCTCAAAGAAAACACAATATAAACACAAAAAGTGTGGATAAACGCACTTTATTAGCTACAATTCATATTTTAAAGAGTATTGCACTCATGGTTCTTTAAAACTTTAATTCTGCTAGCTACTTCTTTTATAGCACTTTATTAGTGCTGCAGCAACCATTCTTGGAAAAATTACTATAGACATTAGTTCCTTCTTTGATCTTATTTTAGCTTTACTGCATCAACAAACATCGATTAATTAAATGTTTATTTTCTCAAAGTTAACAAAATATAAACACTAAAAGTGTGGATTAACGCACTTTATTAGCTACAAATTCAAATTATGAAGAGTATTGTGCTCATCGTTCTTTAAATCTTTGGTTCTGCTAGCTACTTCTTTAATAGCACTATATTAGTGCTGCAGCAACCATTCTTGGAAACATTACTATAGATATTACTTCTTTCTTTAGTCTTATTTTAGCTTTATTGCATCAACAAACATCGATTAACTAAATGTTTATTTTCTCAAAGAAAACAAAGTATAAACACAAAAAGTGTGGATTAATGCACTTTATTAGCTACAATTCATATTATAAAGAGTATTGTGCTCATCGTTCTTTAAAACTTTGGTTCTGCTAGCTACTTCTTTTATAGCACTATATTAGTGCTGCAGCAACCATTCTTGGAAACATTACTATAGACATTAGTTCTTTCTTTGGTCTTATTTTAGCTTTACTGCATAAACAAACATCGATTAATCAAATGTTTATTTTCTCAAAGAAAACAAAATATAAACACTAAAAGTGTGGATTAACGCATTTTATTAGCTACAAATTCAAATTATAAAGAATAGTGCGCTCATCTTTCTTAAATACTTTAGTTCTGCCAGCTACTTCTTTTATAGCACTATATTAGTGCTGCAGCAACCATTCTTGGAAACATTACTATAGACATTAGTTCTTTCTTTTGTCATATTTTTGCTTTACTGCATCAACAAACATCGATTAATTAAATGTTTATTTTCTCAAAGAATAGAAAATATAAACACAGAAATTGTGGATTAACGCACTTTATTAGCTACAATTCATATTATAAATCGTATATCCCTAATCGTTCTTTAAAACTTTAGTTCTGCTAGCTACTTCTTTTATAGCACTATCTTAGTGCTGCAGCAACCATTCTTGGAAACATTACTAAAGACATTAGGTCTTTCTATAGTCTTATTTTAGCTTTACTGCATAAACAAACATCGATTAATTAAATGTTTTTTCTTCTCAAAGAAAACAAAATATAAACACTAAAAGTGTTGATAAACGCATTTTATTAGCTACAAATTCAAATTATAAAGAATAGTGCGCTCATCTTTCTTAAATACTTTAGTTCTGCCAGCTACTTCTTTTATAGCACTATATTAGTGCTGCAGCAACCATTCTTGGAAACATTACATAGACATTAGTTCCTTCTTTGATCTTATTTTAGCTTTACTGCATCAACAAACATCGATTAATTAAATGTTTATCTTCTCAAAGAAAACAAAATATAAACACAAAAAGTGTGGATAAACGCACTTTATTAGCAACAAATTCAAATCATAAAGAATAGTGCGCTCATCTTTCTTTAAAACTTTAGTTCTGCTAGCTACTTCTTTTATAGCACTATATTAGTGCTGCAGCAACCATTCTTGGAAACATTACTATAGACATTTGTTCTTTCTTTAGTCTTATTTTAGCTTTACTGCATCAACAAACATCGATTAATTAAATGTTTATTTTCTAAAAGAAAACAAAATGTAAACACAAAAAGTGTGGATTAACGCACTTTATTAGCTACAATTCATATTTTAAAGAGTATTGCACTGTGGATTAACGCACTTTATTAGCTACAATTCATATTTTAAAGAGTATTTTAAAACTTTAATTCTGCTAGCTACTTCTTTTAGAGCACTTTATTAGTGCTGCAGCAACCATATTTGGAAACATTACTATAGACATTAGTTCCTTCTTTGATCTTATTTTAGCTTTACTACATCAACAAAT
The DNA here is from genome assembly GCA_039566865.1 of Aurelia coerulea. Taxonomy (NCBI): domain Eukaryota; kingdom Metazoa; phylum Cnidaria; class Scyphozoa; order Semaeostomeae; family Ulmaridae; genus Aurelia; species Aurelia coerulea. The sequence continues at coordinate 14,798,392 of CM076950.1, forward strand.
TTCGATTAATTAAATGTTTATTTTCACAAAGAAAGCAAAATATAAACACTAAAAGTGTGGATTAACGCACTTTATTAGCTACAAATTCAAATTATAAAGAACAGTGCGCTCATCTTTTTTAATACTTTAGTTCCACCAGCTACTTCTTTTATAGAACTATATTAGTGCTGCAGCAACCATTCTTGAAAACATTACTATAGATATTAGTTCTTTCTTTAGTCTTATTTTAGCTTTATTGCATCAACAAACATCGATTAATTAAATGTTTATTTTCTCAAAGAAAACAAAATATAAACACAAAAAGTGTGGATTAACGCACTTTATTAGCTACAATTCATATTATAAAGAGTATTGACCTAATCGTTCTTTAAAACTTTAGTTCTGTTATCTACTTCTTTAATAGCACTTTATTAGTGCTGCAGCAACCATTCTTGGAAACATTACTATAGACATTAGTTCTTTCTTAAGTCTTATTTTAGCTTTACTGCATCAACAAACATCGATTAATTGAATGTTTATTTTCTCAAAGAACACAAAATATAAATACTAAAAGTGTGGATTAACGCATTTTATTAGCTACAAATTCAAATTATAAAGAATAGTGCGCTCATCTTTCTTAAATACTTTAGTTCTGCCAGCTACTTCTTTTATAGCACTATATTAGTGCTGCAGCAACCATTCTTGGAAACATTACTATAGATATTAGTTCGTTCTTTAGTCTTATTTTAGCTTTATTGCATCAACAAACATCGATTAACTAAATGTTTATTTTCTCAAAGAAAACAAAATATAAACATAAAAAGTGTGGATAAATTCACTTTATTAGCTACAATTCATATTATAAAGAATATTGTGCTCATCGTTCTTTAAAACTTTGGTTCTGCTAGCTACTTCTTTTATAGCACTATATTAGTGCTGCAGCAACCATTCTTGGAAACATTACTATAGACATTAGTTCTTTCTTTGGTCTTATTTTAGCTTTACTGCATCAACAAACATCGATTAATTAAATGTTTATTTTCTCAAATAAAACAAAATATAAACACAAAAAGTGTGGATTAATGCACTTTATTAGCTACAATTCATATTATAAAGAGTATTGTGCTCATCGTTCTATAAAACTTTGGTTCTGCTAGCTACTTCTTTTATAGCACTATATTAGTGCTGCAGCAACCATTCTTGGAAACATTACATAGACGTTAGTTCCTTCTTTGATCTTATTTTAGCTTTACTGCATCAACAAACATCGATTAATTAAATGTGTATTTTCTCAAATAAAACAAAATATAAACACAAAAAGTGTGGATTAATATACTTTATTAGCTACCATTCATATTATAAAGAGTATTGTGCTCATCGTTCTTTAAAACTTTGGTTCTGCCAGATATTTCTTTTATAGCACTATATTAGTGCTGCAGCAACCATTCTTGAAAACATTACTATAGATATTAGTTCTTTCTTTAGTCTTATTTTAGCTTTATTGCATCAACAAACATCAATTAACTAAATGTTTATTTTCTCAAAGAAAACAAAATATAAACACAAAAAGTGTGGATTAATGCACTTTATTAGCTACAATTCATATTATAAAGAGTATTGTGCTCATCGTTCTTTAAAACTTTGGTTCTGCTAGCTACTTCTTTTATAGCACTATATTAGTGCTGCAGCAACCATTCGTGGAAACATTACTATAGACATTAGTTCTTTCTTTAGTCTTATTTTAGCTTTACTGCATCAACAAACATTGATTAATTAAATGTTTATTTTCTCAAAGAAAACAAAATATAAACACTAAAAGTGTGGATTAACACACTTTATTAGCTACAAATTCAAATTATAAAGAACAGTGCGCTCATCTTTCTTAAATACTTTAGTTCTGCCAGCTACTTCTTTTATAGCACTATATTAGTGCTGCAGCAACTATTTTAGCTTTACTGCATCAACAAACATCGATTAATTAAATGTTTATTTTCTCAAAGAAAACACAATATGAGCACAAAAAGTGTGGATTAACGCACTTTATTAGCTACAAATTCAAATTATAAAGAATAGTGCGCTCATCTTTCTTTAAAACTTTAGTTCTGCTAGCTACTTCTTTTATAGCACTTTATTAGTGCTGCAGCAACCATTCTTGGAAACATTACATAGACATTAGTTCCTTCTTTGATCTTATTTTAGCTTTACTGCATCAACAAACATCGATTAATTAAATGTTTATTTTCTCAAATAAAACAAAATATAAACACAAAAAGTGTGGATTAATGCACTTTATTAGCTACAATTCATATTATAAAGAGTATTGTGCTCATCGTTCTTTAAAACTTTGGTTCTGCTAGCTACTTCTTTTATAGCACTATATTAGTGCTGCAGCAACCATTCTTGGAAACATTACTATAGACATTAGTTCTTTCTTTAGTCTTATTTTAGCTTTACTGCATCAACAAACATCGATTAATTAAATGTTTATTTTCTCAAAGAAAACACAATATAAACACAAAAAGTGTGGATAAACGCACTTTATTAGCTACAATTCATATTTTAAAGAGTATTGCACTCATGGTTCTTTAAAACTTTAATTCTGCTAGCTACTTCTTTTATAGCACTTTATTAGTGCTGCAGCAACCATTCTTGGAAACATTACATAGACATTAGCTCCTTCTTTGATCTTATTTTAGCTTTACTGCATCAACAAACATCGATTAATTAAATGTTTATTTTCTCAATTAAAAAAAAAAAAAACTAAAAGTGTCGATTAACGCACTTTATTAGCTACAAATTCAAATTATAAAGAATAGTGCGCTCATCTTTCTTTAATACTTTAGTTCTGCCAGCTACTTCTTTTATAGCACTATATTAGTGCTGCAGCAACCATTCTTGGAAACATTACTATAGATATTAGTTCTTTCTTTAGTCTTATTTTAGCTTTACTGCATCAACAAACATCGATTAATTAAATGTTTATCTTCTCAAATAAAACAAAATATAAACACAAAAAGTGTGGATTAACGCACTTTATTAGCTACAATTCATATTATAAAGAGTTTTGCCCTAATCGTTCTTTAAAACTTTAGTTCTGCTAGCTACTTCTTTTATAGCACTATATTAGTGCTGCAGCAACCATTCTTGGAAACATTACTATAGACATTAGTTCTTTCTTTAGTCTTATTTTAGCTTTACTGCATCAACAAACATCGATTAATTAAATGTTTATTTTCTAAAAGAAAACAAAATGTAAACACAAAAAGTGTGGATTAACGCACTTTATTAGCTACAATTCATATTATAAAGAGTTTTGCACTCATCGTTCTTTAAAACTTTAGTTCTGCTAGCTACTTCTTTTATAGCACCATATAAGTGCTGCAGCAACCTTTTGATAAGGTAGAAGGTAGAATAATAACAAATAGTGAAAACAGATACTGAGAAATAAAAGTTATTTAAACATAGGATAACAAGAGAGGGTAATGCCAACTCCACCCCCCAGGGGTCCACAGCAAATTGTTACCAGTGTTACAGAGTTGTTGTTGTGTCTTGACCGTGGTTAATCAGTATAGGTTTTAAGAAACCGTGGTTAATGAGTATATGTTGGCAAGTGTATATTGAAGTAAGAAACTTTTAATTGGTGATTTATTAGTGTACTGTTAAATATTGAAATTAAGATGCAAATCTTCAGCCGATGTCCTGTTACCACAGGGTCCTTCAGCCACCCCAGGGGTTCAAACCGGGCCAGTGCAGCAAGTGCATAGCCCGGCCCCCTAGAGTAGCCGAAAGGCCCCCACTTTTTGTCGCAATTAAATTGGAATGTTTTTTGTGGTACAGGTGCCCCAGCAGACCAGTTTCCTGGTCCACCAATGCATCTGGTAGTGTATATAATATTTGATAGTAGGTATTGTTTGCAGGTATCTTATCGGTTAAATTTAGATTTTACTAGTTTATCTTTAATATTTTTGTGTCATTTTAGGGCAACAATAGGTTGTTTTGTCCATATTTGTTTTAGTATATCATCATTTTCAATTGATCGCCAATTTTTCTTTAATATTTTTCCAATTTTTATTGATGTGTTGTCATACGGAATGACAAAGGGGAGGTTCTTAGCTGTGTGTGTAGTTTGTTTTTTATTGTCAACTAGTAGTTCTGATTGTGAGTATTGTTTGATTTTATTGAATTGTGTGTTGATTTCAGTGAGGTTGTAGCCCCTCCTAATTAAGTTGTGTCTAAGTATTTCTAATTTTTCTTCAAGTTGTGTATTGTTGGTGATGATTCTCCTGTATCTCAGTGCTTGGCTATAAATAATGCCCTTCTTACAACTTGAGGGGTGAAATTAGTAGTTGTGCAAGAGAGTGCAGATATCTTGTTGTTTAACAAAGAGTGTACTTTCTAATGTACCATCCCTGTTGAAGTATAGTGTCGTGTCTAGGAAGTTAATTCGATGACAAGAGTGCTCTGCTGTGAATTTAATAGTAGGGAAACAATAGTTGCAATGATGTAAGAACTTGAGGAGTGCCTCCTCTCCATGTGTCCACACTAAAAATATGTCATCAATAAATCTTTTCCAAATTAGTGGTGTTTTTTGATCTGGAGCCGTGTGTAGCAAATGACTTTCACAGTTATGCATAAATATGTTAGCGAAATTTGGTGCAAATGGGCTGCCCATTGAAGTGCTGTGTATTTGTAGATAGTGTTTCTTGTCAAATTCAAAATAATTATGTTTGAGAATGAAAATAAACATTTGTTCCAAATCTTTTATTGGGAGGGGAAGATCCCCTTGGTAAAAATTTAACATTGCTTCCTGGCAGTATTGCATGCCTTGATCTTGTGGGATGTTGGTATATAAAGATTTGACATCCATTGTTACTAGAATGTTGCCTGGTTTCATTTCTGTGTTGAGATTTAGTGTAGTTTGTAAAAAATGGTTCGTGTCCTTGATATATGAGGGTGTTTCCTTGACAATTGGTTTTAGATAAAAGTCAAGATATTGAGATAGTGCCACTGTTGGAGACTGGCAGCCTGAAATTATTGGCCTACCAGGGCAACCCTCTTTGTGTATTTTTGGTAACATTTAGAATGTTGGTGTTTTGTAGTTAGAGGGTGGGGTAAGAAATGAATAACAGTCCTCATCAATGCTCCCTTTCGTGTGTAGATGTGTTAAAAATGTTTCTATTTCCATTGATAAAGCAGGTATTTTATTCTCAGCTTGTTCCTCATAGTAGTTCTTGTCCTCAAGTTGTCTGTTAGCCTCTTCAATGTAAAATGTTGTAGGCCAAAGTACAATTTTGCCACCTTTATCAGCTGGTTTGATTATCATTTCTTTTCTCTTCTGCAAGTTAGTCAAAGCTGTGACCTCAGCAGAGCTGAGGTTAGTGTCGTTTAGTTTTGGTTGGTCATAGAGTTTTATCAGGTCTTTGCTGACATTTTCAAAGTATGAACGCAAGGTTTTTTGTTTGTAGCTTGGTGGTTCCCAATTGAACCTAATTTGAACTTGTTTGGTAATGTTTTGCTTTTGTTATTATTAGGCTTTTTGAAGAAGTGATAGTGTAAGAGCATGCGTCTCTTGAATTTGAGAAAAGCTGCGAAAACCTCCTCCTTAGTGACGATGTTAGGTGAATACACAAAGCTGAGGCCCTTGTTTAGAACATTTCTTTCTGAATCGTTCAAGGGAAAATTTCCCATGTTATAAATATTATCAGTTGGTATAGTAGTAGCGATATGCTTGTGTAGATATTTTTTGACCGCGTTTTTGTGTTTCTTGTTTTCTTTCCGTAGTTTACGGCTCTGTCCTAATACTTTGCGCAGAGTCGGGATATTAGACGCATTATGCAGTGCAGCTAGAAGAAAATACGCAGAATAAGTGTGTAAGAGTTTGCAACATGCTTAAAATATATACAGTTAGATATAAAAATAAAAATGTAAAAACGTAAAAGTGCTCAAAATTAAAAGTTTGGTTGGTAAAAAATGTTTTGTTAAGCGTTGATTTCTGTGTCTTTTTTCACGTGATCTACCCCTTGAGGGGCTTCGTCTTCTTTTATCTCCGTTGTTGGTGTTGTTGGTCCTGTTTCTGTGTTTTCTTCGTTTTGTTTCTCGTTCTTTATTAAATGCGTGTTCCCTGGCACGTTTTAAGGCATCCTGTACCAGGGCGTGGTCGTATATCGTATTCGCCTCATGGACAAGGGCGTTTATTTTTTCGAGCTCACTTGTGGCTAAGTGAGCGAAGTTTTTAGCATGTATTGTGCAGATTTTTTCTTTGCATTGTCTGCTTTTGATAAGGCAGAAGATAGAATAATAACAAATAGTGTAAACAGATACTGAGAAATAAAAATTATATAAACATAGGATAACAAGAGAGGGTAATGCCAACTCCACCCCCCAGGGGCCCACAGCAAATTGTTACCAGTGTTGCAGAGTTGTTGTTGTGTCTTGACAATGGTTAATCAGTATAGGTTTTAAGAAACCGTGGTTAATGAGTATAGGTTGGCAAGTGTATATTGAAGTAAGAAACTTTTAATTGGTGATTTATTAGTGTACTGTTAAATATTGAAATTAAGATGCAAATCTTCAGCAGATGTCCTGTTACCACAGGGTCCTTCAGCCACCCCAGGGGCTCAAACCGGGCCAGTGCAGCAAGTGCATAGCCCGGCCCCCTAGAGTAGCCCAAAGGCCCCCCAAATTTCGGGGCAATTAAATCGGAATGTTTTTTGTGGTACAGGTGCCCCAGCAGACCAGTTTCCTGGTCCACCAATGCATCTGGTAGTGTATATTTTATTTGATAGTAGGTATTGTTTGCAGGTATCTTATCGGTTAAATTTAGATTTTGCTAGTTTATCTTTAATATTTTTGTGTCTTTTTAGGGCAACAAAAGGTTGTTTTGTCCATATTTGTTTTAGTATATCATCATTTTCAATTGATCGCCAATTTTTCTTTAGTATTTTTCCAATTTTTATTGATGTGTTGTCATACGGAATGACAAAGGGGAGGTTCTTAGCTGTGTGTGTAGTTTGTTTTTTATTGTCTACTAGTAGATCTGATTTTGAGTATTGTTTGATTTTATTGAATTGTGTGCTGATTTCAGAGAGGTTATAGCCCCTCCTAATTAAGTTGTGTCTACGAATTTTTTCTAATTTTTCTTCAAGTTGTGTATTGTTGGTGATGATTGGTGATTTATTAGTGTACTGTTATCTCCTGTATCTCAGTGCTTGGCTATAAATAGTGCCCTTCTTGCAACTTGAGGGGTGAAATGAGTAGTTGTGCAAGAGAGTGCAGATATCTTGTTGTTTAACAAAGAGTGAACTTTCTAATGTACCATCCCTGTTGAAGTATAGTGTCGTGTCTAGGAAGTTAATTCGATGACAAGAGTGCTCTGCTGTGAATTTAATAGTGGGGAAACAATGGTTGCAATGATGTAAGAACTTGAGGAGTGCCGCCTCTCCATGTGTCCACACTAAAAATATGTCATCAATAAATCTTTTCCAAATTAGTGGTGTTTTTTGATCTGGAGCCGTGTGTAGCAAATGACTTTCACAGTTATGCATAAATATTTTAGCGAAATCATTCTTGGAAACATTACTATAGACATTAGTTCTTTCTTTAGTCTTATTTTAGCTTTACCGCATCAACAAACATCGATTATTAAATGTTTATTTTGTCAAAGAAAACAAAATATAAACACTAAAAGTGTGGATTAACGCACTTTATTAGCTACAATTCATATTATAAAGAGCATTGCCCTAATCGTTCTTTAAAACTTTAGTTCTGCTAGCTACTTCTTTTATAGCACTATATTAGTGCTGCAGCAACCATTCTTGGAAACATTACTATAGACATTAGTTCTTTCTTAAGTCTTATTTCAGTATTACTGCATCAACAAACATCGATTAATTAAATGTTTATTTTCTCAAAGAAAACAAAATATAAACACAAAAAGTGTGGATTAACGCACTTTATTAGCTACAATTCATATTATAAAGAGCATTGCCCTAATTGTTCTTTAAAACTTTAGTTCTGCTAGCTATTTCTTTTATAGCACTATATTGGTGCTGCAGCAACCATTTTTTGAAACATTACTATCGACATTAGTTCTTTCTTTAGTCTTATTTTAGCTTTATTGCATCAACAAACATCGATTAATTAAATGTTTACTTTCTCAAAGAAAACAAAATATAAACGCAAAAAGTGTGGATTAACGCACTTTATTAGCTACAATTCATATTATAAAGAGTATTGCCCTAATCGTTCTTTAAAACTTTAGTTCTGCTAGGTATTTCTTTTATAGCACTATATTGGTGCTGCAGCAACCATTCTTGGAAACATTACTAAAGACATTAGCTCTTTCTTTAGTCTTATTTTAGCTTTACTGCATCAACAAACATCCATTAATTAAATGTTTATTTTCTCAAAGAAAACACAATATAAACACAAAAAGTGTGGATTAACGCACATTATTAGCTACAATTCATATTATAAAGAGTATTGCCCTAATCGTTGATTAAAACTTTAGTTCTGCTAGCTACTTCTTTAATAGCACTATATTAGTGCTGCAGCAACCATTCTTGGAAACATAACTATAGACATTAGTTCTTTCTTTAGTCTTATTTTAGCTTTACTGCATCAACAAACATCGATTAATTAAATGTTTATTTTCTCAAAGAAAACAAAATATAAACACAAAAAGTGTGGATTAACGCACTTTATTAGCTACAATTCATATTATAAAGAGTATTGACCTAATCGTTCTTTAAAACTTTAGTTCTGCTATCTACTTCTTTTATAGCACTATATTAGTGCTGCAGCAACCATTCTTGGAAACATTACTATAGACATTAGTTCTTTCTTAAGTCTTATTTCAGTATTACTGCATCAACAAACATCGATGAATTAAATGTTTATATTCTCAAAGAAAACAAAATATAAACACAAAAAGTGTGGATTAACGCACTTTATTAGCTACAATTCATATTATAAAGAGCATTGCCCTAATTGTTCTTTAAAACTTTAGTTCTGCTAGCTATTTCTTTTATAGCACTATATTGGTGCTGCAGCAACCATTCTTGGAAACATTACTATAGATATTAATTCTTTCTTTAGACTTATTTTAGCTTTACTGCATCAACAAACATCGATAACTTAAATTTTTTTTCTATAAGAAAACAAAATGTAAACACAAAAAGTGTGGATTAACGCACTTTATTACCTACAATTCATATTATAAAGAGTATTGCGCTCATCGTTTGTTAATAGTTTAGCTCTGCCAGCTACTTCTTTTAAAGCACTATATTAGTTCTGCAGCAACCATTCTTGGAAACATTACTAAAGACATTAGCTCTTTCTTTAGTCTTATTTTAGCTTTACTGCATCAACAAACATCCATTAATTAAATGTTTATTTTCTCAAAGAAAACACAATATAAATACAAAAAGTGTGAATTAACGCACTTTATTAGCTACAATTCATATTATAAAGAGCATTGCCCTAATCGTTCTTTAAAACTTTAGTTCTGCTAGCTATTCTTTTTTTAGCATTATATTGGTGCTGCAGCAACCATTTTTGGAAACATTACTATAGACATTAGTTCTTTCTTTAGTCTTATTTTAGCTTTACCGCATCAACAAACATCGATTAATTAAATTTTTATTTTCTCAAAGAAAACAAAATATAAACACAAAAAGTGTGGATTAACGCACTTTATTAGCTACAATTCATATTATAAAGAGCATTGCCCTAATTGTTCTTTAAAACTTTAGTTTTGCTAGCTATTTCTTTTATAGCACTATATTGGTGCTGCAGCAACCATTTCTTGAAACATTACTATAGACATTAGTTCTTTCTTTAGTCTTATTTTAGCTTTACTGCATCAACAAACATCGATTAATTAAATGTTTACTTTCTCAAAGAAAACAAAATATAAACACAAAAAGTGTGGATTAACGCACTTTATTAGCTACAATTCATATTATAAAGAGTATTGACCTAATTGTTCTTTAAAACTTTAGTTCTGCTAGCTACTTCTTTTATAGCACTATATTAGTGCTGCAGCAACCATTCTTGGAAACATTACTATAGACATTAGTTCTTTCTTAAGTCTTATTTCAGTTTTACTGCATCAACAAACATCGATTAATTAAATGTTTATTTTCTCAAAGAAAACAAAATATAAACACAAAAAGTGTGGATTAACGCACTTTATTAGCTACAATTCATATTATAAAGAGCATTGCCCTAATTGTTCTTTAAAACTTTAGTTCTGCTAGATATTTCTTTATAGCACTATATTGGTGCTGCAGCAACCATTTTTTGAAACATTACTATCGACATTAGTTCTTTCTTTAGTCTTATTTCAGTATTACTGCATCAACAAACATCGATTAATTAAATGTTTATTTTCTCAAAGAAATCAAAATATAAACACAATAAGTGTGGATTAACGCACTTTATTAGCTACAATTCATATTATAAAGAGCATTGCCCTAATTGTTCTTTAAAACTTTAGTTTTGCTAGCTATTTCTTTTATAGCACTATATTGGTGCTGCAGCAACCATTTCTTGAAACATTACTATAGACATTAGTTCTTTCTTTAGTCTTATTTTAGCTTTACTGCATCAACAAACATCGATTAATTAAATGTTTACTTTCTCAAAGAAAACAAAATATAAACACAAAAAGTGTGGATTAACGCACTTTATTAGCTACAATTCATATTATAAAGAGTATTGCCCCAATCGTTCTTTAAAACTTTAGTTCTGCTAGGTATTTCTTTTATAGCACTATATTGGTGCTGCAACAACCATTTTTGGAAACATTATTATAGACATTAGTTCTTTCTTTAGTTCTATTTTAGCTTTACTGCATAAACAAACATCGATTAATTAAATGTTTTTTCTCTCAAAGAAAACAAAAAATAAACACAAAAAGTGTGGATTAACGCACTTTATTAGCTACAATTCATATTATAAAGAGCATTGCCCTAATTGTTCTTTAAAACTTTAGTTCTGCTAGCTATTTCTTTTATAGCACTATATTGGTGCTGCAGCAACCATTTTTTGAAACATTACTATAGACATTAGTTCTTTATATAGTCTTATTTTAGCTTTACAGCATCAACAAACATTGATTAGTTAAATGTTTACTTTCTCAAAGAAAAGAAAATATAAACACAAAAAGTGTGGATTAACGCACTTTATTAGCTACAATTCATATTATAAAGAGTATTGACCTAATTGTTCTTTAAAACTTTAGTTCTGCTAGCTACTTCTTTTATAGCACTATATTAGTGCTGCAGCAACCATTCTTGGAAACATTACTATAGACATTAGTTCTTTCTTAAGTCTTATTTCAGTTTTACTGCATCAACAAACATCGATTAATTAAATGTTTATTTTCTCAAAGAAAACAAAATATAAACACAAAAAGTGTGGATTAACGCACTTTATTAGCTACAATTCATATTATAAAGAGCATTGCCCTAATTGTTCTTTAAAACTTTAGTTCTGCTAGCTATTTCTTTTATAGCACTATATTGGTGCTGCAGCAACCATTTTTTGAAACATTACTATCGACATTAGTTCTTTCTTTAGTCTTATTTCAGTATTACTGCATCAACAAACATCGATTAATTAAATGTTTATTTTCTCAAAGAAAACAAAATATAAACACAAAAAGTGTGGATTAACGCACTTTATTAGCTACAATTCATATTATAAAGAGCATTGCCCTAATTGTTCTTTAAAACTTTAGTTTTGCTAGCTATTTCTTTTATAGCACTATATTGGTGCTGCAGCAACCATTTTTTGAAACATTACTATCGACATTAGTTCTTTCTTTAGTCTTATTTCAGTATTACTGCATCAACAAACATCGATTAATTAAATGTTTATTTTCTCAAAGAAATCAAAATATAAACACAAAAAGTGTGGATTAACGCACTTTATTAGCTACAATTCATATTATAAAGAGCATTGCCCTAATTGTTCTTTAAAACTTTAGTTTTGCTAGCTATTTCTTTTATAGCACTATATTGGTGCTGCAGCAACCATTTCTTGAAACATTACTATAGACATTAGTTCTTTCTTTAGTCTTATTTTAGCTTTACTGCATCAACAAACATCGATTAATTAAATGTTTACTTTCTCAAAGAAAACAAAATATAAACACAAAAAGTGTGGATTAACGCACTTTATTAGCTACAATTCATATTATAAAGAGTATTGCCCCAATCGTTCTTTAAAACTTTAGTTCTGCTAGGTATTTCTTTTATAGCACTATATTGGTGCTGCAACAACCATTTTTGGAAACATTACTATAGACATTAGTTCTTTCTTTAGTTCTATTTTAGCTTTACTGCATAAACAAACATCGATTAATTAAATGTTTTTTCTCTCAAAGAAAACAAAAAATAAACACAAAAAGTGTGGATTAACGCACTTTATTAGCTACAATTCATATTATAAAGAGCATTGCCCTAATTGTTCTTTAAAACTTTAGTTCTGCTAGCTATTTCTTTTATAGCACTATATTGGTGCTGCAGCAACCATTTTTTGAAACATTACTATAGACATTAGTTCTTTATATAGTCTTATTTTAGCTTTACAGCATCAACAAACATTGATTAGTTAAATGTTTACTTTCTCAAAGAAAACAAAATATAAACACAAAAAGTGTGGATTAACGCACTTTATTAGCTACAATTCATATTATAAAGAGTATTGACCTAATTGTTCTTTAAAACTTTAGTTCTGCTAGCTACTTCTTTTATAGCACTATATTAGTGCTGCAGCAACCATTCTTGGAAACATTACTATAGACATTAGTTCTTTCTTAAGTCTTATTTCAGTTTTACTGCATCAACAAACATCGATTAATTAAATGTTTATTTTCTCAAAGAAAACAAAATATAAACACAAAAAGTGTGGATTAACGCACTTTATTAGCTACAATTCATATTATAAAGAGCATTGCCTTAATTGTTCTTTAAAACTTTAGTTCTGCTAGCTATTTCTTTTATAGCACTATATTGGTGCTGCAGCAACCATTTTTTGAAACATTACTATCGACATTAGTTCTTTCTTTAGTCTTATTTCAGTATTACTGCATCAACAAACATCGATTAATTAAATGTTTATTTTCTCAAAGAAAACAAAATATAAACACAAAAAGTGTGGATTAACGCACTTTATTAGCTACAATTCATATTATAAAGAGCATTGCCCTAATTGTTCTTTAAAACTTTAGTTTTGCTAGCTATTTCTTTTATAGCACTATATTGGTGCTGCAGCAACCATTTCTTGAAACATTACTATAGACATTAGTTCTTTCTTTAGTCTTATTTTAGCTTTACTGCATCAACAAACATCGATTAATTAAATGTTTACTTTCTCAAAGAAAACAAAATATAAACACAAAAAGTGTGGATTAACGCACTTTATTAGCTACAATTCATATTATAAAGAGTATTGCCCCAATCGTTCTTTAAAACTTTAGTTCTGCTAGGTATTTCTTTTATAGCACTATATTGGTGCTGCAACAACCATTTTTGGAAACATTACTATAGACATTAGTTCTTTCTTTAGTCTTATTTTAGCTTTACCGCATCAACAAACATCGATTAATTAAATGTTTATTTTCTCAAAGAACACAAAATATAAACACAAAAAGTGTGGATTAACGCACTTTATTAGCTACAATTCATATTATAAAGAGCATTGCCCTAATTGTTCTTTAAAACTTTAGTTCTGCTAGCTATTTCTTTTATAGCACTATATTGGTGCTGCAGCAACCATTTTTTGAAACATTACTATAGACATTAGTTCTTTATATAGTCTTATTTTAGCTTTACAGCATCAACAAACATTGATTAGTTAAATGTTTACTTTCTCAAAGAAAACAAAATATAAACACAAAAAGTGTGGATTAACGCACTTTATTAGCTACAATCCATATTATAAAGAGTATTGCCCTAATCGTTCTTTAAAACTTTAGTTCTGCTAGCTACTGCTAGCTACTATATTAGTGCTGCAGCAACCATTCTTGGAAACATTACTATAGACATTAGTTCTTTCTTTAGTCTTATTTTAGCTTTACTGCATCAACAAACATCGATTAATTAAATGTTTACTTTCTCAAAGAAAACAAAATATAAACACAAAAAGTGTGGATTAACGCACTTTATTAGGTACAATTCATATTATAAAGAGTATTGCCCTAATCGTTTGTTAATAGTTTAGTTCTGCCAGCTACTTCTTTTATAGCACTATATTAGTTCTGCAGCAACCATTCTTGGAAACATTACTAAAGACATTAGTTCTTTCTTTAGTCTTATTTTAGCTTTACTGCATCAACAAACATCGATTAATTAACTGTTTATTTTCTCAAAGAAAAGGAAATATAAAGACAAAAAGTGTGGAATAACGCACTTTATAAGCTACAATTCATATTATAAAGAGCATTGCCCTAATCGTTCTTTAAAATTTCAGTTCTGCTAGCTATTTCTTTTATAGCACTATATTGGTGCTGCAGCAACCATTTTTGGAAACATTACTAAGACATTAGTTCTTTCTTTATTCTTATTTTAGCTTTACCGCATCAACAAACATCGATTAATTAAATGATTATTTTCTCAAAGAAAAAACAATATAAACACAAAAAGTGTGGATTAACGCACTTTATTAGCTACAATTCATATTATAAAGAGTATTGCCCTAATCGTTCTTTAAAACTTTAGTTCTGCTAGCTACTTCTTTTATAGCACTATATTAGTGCTGCAGCAACCATTCTTGGAAACATTACTATAGACATTAGTTCTTTCTTAAGTCTTATTTCAGTTTTACTGCATCAACAAACATCGATTAATTAAATGTTTATTTTCTCAAAGAAAACAAAATATAAACACAAAAAGTATGGATTAACGCACTTTATTAGCTACAATTCATATTATAAAGAGTATTGCCCTAATCGTTCTTTAAAACTTTAGTTCTGCTAGCTACTGCTAGCTACTATATTAGTGCTGCAGCAACCATTCTTGGAAACATAACTATAGACATTAGTTCTTTCTTTAGTCTTATTTTAGCTTTACTGCATCAACAAACATCGATTAATTAAATGTTTATTTTCTCAAAGAAAACAAAATATAAACACAAAAAGTGTGGATTAACGCACTTTATTAGCTACAATTCATATTATAAAGAGTATTGACCTAATCGTTCTTTAAAACTTTAGTTCTGCTATCTACTTCTTTTATAGCACTATATTAGTGCTGCAGCAACCATTCTTGGAAACATTACTATAGACATTAGTTCTTTCTTAAGTCTTATTTCAGTATTACTGCATCAACAAACATCGATTAATTAAATGTTTATATTCTCAAAGAAAATAAAATATAAACACAAAAAGTGTGGATTAACGCACTTTATTAGCTACAATTCATATTATAAAGAGCATTGCCCTAATTGTTCTTTAAAACTTTAGTTCTGCTAGCTATTTCTTTTATAGCACTATATTGGTGCTGCAGCAACCATTTTTTGAAACATTACTATAGACATTAGTTCTTTCTTTAGTCTTATTTTAGCTTTACTGCATCAACAAACATTGATTAATTAAAAGTTTATTTTCTCAAAGATAACATAATATAAACACAAAAAGTGTGGATTAACGCACTTTATTAGCTACAATTCATATTATAAAGAGTATTGCCCTAATCGTTGATTAAAACTTTAGTTCTGCTAGCTACTTCTTTTATAGCACTATATTAGTGCTGCAGCAACCATTCTTGGAAACATTACTATAGATATTAATTCTTTCTTTAGACTTATTTTAGCTTTACTGCATCAACAAACATCGATAACTTAAATTTTTTTTCTATAAGAAAACAAAATGTAAACACAAAAAGTGTGGATTAACGCACTTTATTACCTACAATTCATATTATAAAGAGTATTGACCTAATCGTTCTTTAAAACTTTAGTTCTGCTATCTACTTCTTTTATAGCACTATATTAGTGCTGCAGCAACCATTCTTGGAAACATTACTATAGACATTAGTTCTTTCTTAAGTCTTATTTCAGTATTACTGCATCAACAAACATCGATTAATTAAATGTTTATATTCTCAAAGAAAACAAAATATAAACACAAAAAGTGTGGATTAACGCACTTTATTAGCTACAATTCATATTATAAAGAGCATTGCCCTAATTGTTCTTTAAAACTTTAGTTCTGCTAGCTATTTCTTTTATAGCACTATATTGGTGCTGCAGCAACCATTTTTTGAAACATTACTATAGACATTAGTTCTTTCTTTAGTCTTATTTTAGCTTTACTGCATCAACAAACATTGATTAATTAAAAGTTTATTTTCTCAAAGATAACATAATATAAACACAAAAAGTGTGGATTAACGCACTTTATTAGCTACAATTCATATTATAAAGAGTATTGCCCTAATCGTTGATTAAAACTTTAGTTCTGCTAGCTACTTCTTTTATAGCACTATATTAGTGCTGCAGCAACCATTCTTGGAAACATTACTATAGATATTAATTCTTTCTTTAGACTTATTTTAGCTTTACTGCATCAACAAACATCGATAACTTAAATTTTTTTTCTATAAGAAAACAAAATGTAAACACAAAAAGTGTGGATTAACGCACTTTATTACCTACAATTCATATTATAAAGAGTATTGCGCTCATCGTTTGTTAATAGTTTAGTTCTGCCAGCTACTTCTTTTATAGCACTATATTAGTGCTGCAGCAACCATTCTTGGAAACATTACTATAGACATTAGTTCTTTCTTAAGTCTTATTACAGTATTATCGCATCAACAAACATCGATTAATTAAATTTTTATATTCTCAAAGAAAATAAAATATAAACACAAAAAGTGTGGATTAACGCACTTTATTAGCTACAATTCATATTATAAAGAGCATTGCCCTAATTGTTCTTTAAAACTTTAGTTCTTCTAGCTATTTCTTTTAAAGCACTATATTAGTTCTGCAGCAACCATTCTTGGAAACATTACTAAAGACATTAGCTCTTTCTTTAGTCTTATTTTAGCTTTACTGCATCAACAAACATCCATTAATTAAATGTTTATTTTCTCAAAGAAAACACAATATAAACACAAAAAGTGTGAATTAAAGCACTTTATTAGCTACAATTCATATTATAAAGAGTATTGCCCTAATCGTTGATTAAAACTTTAGTTCTGCTAGCTACTTCTTTTATAGCACTATATTAGTGCTGCAGCAACCATTCTTGGAAACATTACTATAGACATTAGTTCTTTCTTTAGTCTTATTTTAGCTTTACTGCATCAACAAACATCGATTAATTAAATGTTTAGTTTCTCAAAGAAAACAAAATATAAAGACAAAAAGTGTGGATGCACTTTAAAAGCTACAATTCATATTATAAAGAGCATTGCCCTAATCGTTCTTTAAAACTTTAGTTCTGCTAGCTATTATTTTTTTAGCACTATATTGGTGCTGCAGCAACCATTTTTGGAAACATTACTATAGACATTAGTTCTTTCTTTAGTCTTATTTTAGCTTTACCGCATCAACAAACATCGATTAATTAAATTTTTATTTTCTCAAAGAAAACAAAATATAAACACAAAAAGTGTGGATTAACGCACTTTATTAGCTACAATTCATATTATAAAGAGTATTGACCTAATTGTTCTTTAAAACTTTAGTTCTGCTAGCTACTTCTTTTATAGCACTATATTAGTACTGCAGCAACCATTCTTGGAAACATTACTATAGACATTAGTTCTTTCTTAAGTCTTATTTCAGTATTACTGCATCAACAAACATCGATTAATTAAATGTTTATTTTCTCAAAGAAAACAAAATATAAACACAAAAAGTGTGGATTAACGCACTTTATTAGCTACAATTCATATTATAAAGAGCATTGCCCTAATTGTTCTTTAAAACTTTAGTTCTGCTAGCTATTTCTTTTATAGCACTATATTGGTGCTGCAGCAACCATTTTTTGAAACATTACTATCGACATTAGTTCTTTCTTTAGTCTTATTTCAGTATTACTGCATCAACAAACATCGATTAATTAAATGTTTATTTTCTCAAAGAAAACAAAATATAAACACAAAAAGTGTGGATTAACGCACTTTATTAGCTACAATTCATATTATAAAGAGCATTGCCCTAATTGTTCTTTAAAACTTTAGTTTTGCTAGCTATTTCTTTTATAGAACTATATTGGTGCTGCAGCAACCATTTCTTGAAACATTACTATAGACATTAGTTCTTTCTTTAGTCTTATTTTAGCTTTACTGCATCAACAAACATCGATTAATTAAATGTTTACTTTCTCAAAGAAAACAAAATATAAACACAAAAAGTGTGGATTAACGCACTTTATTAGCTACAATTCATATTATAAAGAATATTGCCACAATCGTTCTTTAAAACTTTAGTTCTGCTAGGTATTTCTTTTATAGCACTATATTGGTGCTGCAACAACCATTTTTGGAAACATTACTATAGACATTAGTTCTTTCTTTAGTCTTATTTTAGCTTTACCGCATCAACAAACATCGATTAATTAAATGTTTATTTTCTCAAAGAACACAAAATATAAACACAAAAAGTGTGGATTAACGCACTTTATTAGCTACAATTAATATTATAAAGAGTATTGCCCTAATTGTTTTTTAAAACTTTTGTTCTGCTAGCTATTTCTTTTATAGCACTATATTGGTGCTGCAGCAACCATTTTTTGAAATATTACTATAGACATTAGTTCTTTATATAGTCTTATTTTAGCTTTACAGCATCAACAAACATTGATTAGTTAAATGTTTACTTTCTCAAAGAAAACAAAATATAAACACAAAAAGTGTGGATTAACGCACTTTGTTAGCTACAATCCATATTATAAAGAGTATTGCCCTAATCGTTTGTTAATAGTTTAGTTCTGCCAGCTACTTCTTTTATAGCACTATATTAGTTCTGCAGCAACCATTCTTGGAAACATTACTAAAGACATTAGTTCTTTCTTTAGTCTTATTTTAGCTTTACTGCATCAACAAACATCGATTAATTAACTGTTTATTTTCTCAAAGAAAAGAAAATATAAAGACAAAAAGTGTGGAATAACGCACTTTATAAGCTACAATTCATATTATAAAGAGTATAGCCCTAATCGTTCTTTAAAATTTCAGTTCTGCTAGCTATTTCTTTTATAGCACTATATTGGTGCTGCAGCAACCATTTTTGGAAACATTACTAAGACATTAGTTCTTTCTTTATTCTTATTTTAGCTTTACCGCATCAACAAACATCGATTAATTAAATGATTATTTTCTCAAAGAAAAAACAATATAAACACAAAAAGTGTGGATTAACGCACTTTATTAGCTACAATTCATATTATAAAGAGTATTGCCCTAATCGTTCTTTAAAACTTTAGTTCTGCTAGCTACTTCTTTTATAGCACTATATTAGTGCTGCAGCAACCATTCTTGGAAACATTACTATAGACATTAGTTCTTTCTTAAGTCTTACTTCAGTTTTACTGCATCAACAAACATCGATTAATTAAATGTTTATTTTCTCAAAGAAAACAAAATATAAACACAAAAAGTATGGATTAACACACTTTATTAGCTACAATTCATATTATAAAGAGTATTGCCCTAATCGTTCTTTAAAACTTTAGTTCTGCTAGCTACTGCTAGCTACTATATTAGTGCTGCAGCAACCATTCTTGGAAACATTACTATAGACATTAGTTCTTTCTTTAGTCTTATTTTAGCTTTACTGCATCAATAAACATCGATTAATAAAATGTTTACTTTCTCGAAGAAAACAAAATATAAACACAAAAAGTGTGGATTAACGCATTTTACTAGCTACAATTCATATTATAAAGAGTATTGCCCTAATCGTTTGTTAATAGTTTGGTTCTGCCAGCTACTTCTTTTATAGCACTATGTTAGTTCTGCAGCAACCATTCTTGGAAACATTACTAAAGACATTAGTTCTTTCTTTAGTCTTATTTTAGCTTTACTGACTCAACAAACATCGATTAATTAAATGTTTATTTTCTCAAAGAAAAGAAAATATAAAGACAAAAAGTGTGGATCAACGCACTTTATAAGCTACAATTCATATTATAAAGAGCATTGCCCTAATCGTTCTTTAAAACTTTAGTTCTGCTAGCTATTTCTTTTATAGCACTATATTGGTGCTGCAGCAACCATTTTTGGAAACATTACTATAGACATTAGTTCTTTCTTTATTCTTATTTTAGCTTTACCGCATCAACAAACATCGATTAATTAAATGTTTATTTTCTCAAAGAGAACAAAATATAAACACAAAAAGTGTGGATTAACGCACTTTATTAGCTACAATTCATATTATAAAGAGCATTGCCCTAATTGTTCTTTAAAACTTTAGTTCTGCTAGCTATTTCTTTTATAGCACTATATTGGTGCTGCAGCAACCATATTTTGAAACATTACTATAGACATTAGTTCTTTCTTTAGTCTTATTTTAGCTTTACTACATCAACAAACATCGATTAATTAAATGTTTATTTTCTTAAAGAAATCAAAATATAAACACAAAAAGTGTGGATTAACGCACTTTATTAGCTACAATTCATATTATAAAGAGTATTGCACTCATCGTTTGTTAATAGTTTAGTTCTGCCAGCTACTTCTTTTATAGCACTATATTAGTGCTGCAGCAACCATTCTTGGAAACATTACTAAAGACATTAGTTCTTTCTTTAGTCTTATTTTAGCTTTACTGCATCAACAAATATCGATTAATTAAATGTTTATTTTCTCAAAGAAAACAAAATATAAACACAAACAGTGTGGATTAACGCACTTTATTAGCTACAGTTCATATTATAAAGAGTATTGCCTTAATCGTTGATTAAAACTTTAGTTCTGCCAGCTACTTCTTTTATAGCACTATATTAGTGCTGCAGCAACCATTCTTGGAAACATTACTATAGACATTAGTTCTTTCTTTAGTCTTATTTTAGCTTTACTACATCAACAAACATCGATTAATTAAATGTTTATTTTCTTAAAGAAATCAAAATATAAACACAAAAAGTGTGGATTAACGCACTTTATTAGCTACAATTCATATTATAAAGAGTATTGCCCTAATCGTTCTTAAAAACTTTAGTTCTGCTAGCTATTTCTTTTATAGCACTATATTAGTGCTGCAGCAACAATTCTTGGAAACAATACTTTAGACATTAGTTCTTTTTTTTGTCTTATTTCAGCTTTACTGCATCAACAAACATCGATTAATTAAATGTTTATTTTCTCAAAGAAAAAAAATATAAACACAAAAAGTGTGGATTAACGCACTTTATTAGCTACAATTCATTATATAAAGAGTTTTGCCCTAATCGTTCTATAAAACTTTAGTTCTGCTAGCTATTTCTTTTATAGCACTATATTAGTGCTGCAGCAACCATTTTTGGAAACATTACTTTAGACATTAGTTCTTTCTTTTGTCTTATTTCAGTTTTACTGCATCAACAAACATCGATTAATTAAATGTTTATTTTCTCAAAGAAAAACAATATAAACAAAGAAAGTGTGGATTAACGCACTTTATTAGCTACAATTCATATTTTAAAGAGTTTTGCACTCATCGTTTTTTAAAACTTTAGTTCTGCTAGCTACTTCTTTTATAGCACTATATTAGTGCTGCAGCAACCATTCTTGGAAACATTACTATAGACATTAGTTCTTTCTTTAGTCTTATTTTAGCTTTACTGCATCAACAAACATCGATTAATTAAATGTTTATCTTCTTAAAGAAACAAAATATAAACACAAAAAGTGTGGATTAACGCACTTTACTAGCTACAATTCATATTATGAAGAGTATTGCCCTAATCGTTCTTAAAAACTTTAGTTCTGCTAACTACTTCTTTTCTAGCACTATATTAGTGCTGCAGCAACAATTCTTGGAAACATTACTATAGACATTAGTTCTTTCTTAAGTCTTATTTCAGTTTTACTGCATCAACAAACATCGATTAATTAAATGTTTATTTTCTAAAAGAAGAAAAAATATAAACACAAAAAGTGTGGATTAACGCACTTTATTAGCTACAATACATATTTTAAAGAGTATTGCACTCATCGTTCTTTAAATCTTTAGTTCTGCCAGCTACTTCTTTTATAGCACTATATTAGTGCTGCAGCAATCATTCTTCAAACATTACTATAGACATTAGTTCTTTCTTTAGCCTTATTTTAGCTTTACTGCATCAACAAACATCGATTAATTAAATGTTTATTTTCTCAAAGAGAAGAAAATATAAAGACAAAAAGTGTGGATTAACGCACTTTATAAGCTACAATTCATATTATAAAGAGCATTGCCCTAATCGTTCTTTAAAACTTTAGTTCTGCTAGCTATTTCTTTTATAGCACTATATTGGTGCTGCAGCAACCATTTTTGGAAACATTACTATAGACATTAGTTCTTTCTTTATTCTTATTTTAGCTTTACCGCATCAACAAACATCAATTAATTAAATGTTTATTTTCTCAAAGAAAACAAAATATTAACACAAAAAGTGTGGATTAACGCACTTTATTAGCTACAATTCATATTATAAAGAGTATTGCCCTAATCGTTCTTTAAAACTTTAGTTCTGCTAGCTACTTCTTTTATAGCACTATATTAGTGCTGCAGCAACCATTCTTGGAAACATTACAATAGACATTAGTTCTTTCTTAAGTCTTATTTCAGTTTTACTGCATCAACAAACATCGATTAATTAAATGTTTATTTTCTCAAAGAGAACAAAATATAAACACAAAAAGTGTGGATTAACGCACTTTATTAGCTACAATTCATATTATAAAGAGCATTGCCCTAATTGTTCTTTAAAACTTTAGTTCTGCTAGCTATTTCTTTTATAGCACTATATTGGTGCTGCAGCAACCATTTTTTGAAACATTACTATAGACATTAGTTCTTTCTTTAGTCTTATTTTAGCTTTACTGCATCAACAAACATCGATTAATAAAATGTTTATTTTCTCAAAGAAAACAAAATATAAACACAAAAAGTGTGGATTAACGCACTTTATTAGCTACAATTCATATTTTAAAGAGTATTGCACTCATCGTTTGTTAATAGTTTAGTTCTGCCAGCTACTTCTTTTATAGCACTATATTAGTGCTGCAGCAACCATTCTTGGAAACATTACTAAAGACATTAGTTCTTTCTTTAGTCTTATTTTAGCTTTACTGCATCAACAAACATCGATTAATTAAATGTTTAGTTTCTCAAAGAAAACAAAATATAAAGACAAAAAGTGTGGATTAACGCACTTTATAAGCTACAATTCATATTATAAAGAGCATTGCCCTAATCGTTCTTTAAAACTTTAGTTCTGCTAGCTATTCTTTTTATAGCACTATATTGGTGCTGCAGCAACCATTTTTGGAAACATTACTATAGACATTAGTTCTTTCTTTAGTCTTATTTTAGCTTTACCGCATCAACAAACATCGATTAATTAAATTTTTATTTTCTCAAAGAAAGCAAAATATAAACACAAAAAGTGTGGATTAACGCACTTTATTAGCTACAATTCATATTATAAAGAGCATTGCCCTAATTGTTCTTTAAAACTTTAGTTCTGCTAGGTATTTCTTTTATAGCACTATATTGGTGCTGCAACAACCATTTTTGGAAACATTACTATAGACATTAGTTTTTTCTTTAGTCTTATTTTAGCTTTACCGCATCAACAAACATCGATTAATTAAATGTTTATTTTCTCAAAGAACACAAAATATAAACACAAAAAGTGTGGATTAACGCACTTTATTAGCTACAATTAATATTATAAAGAGTATTGCCCTAATTGTTTTTTAAAACTTTTGTTCTGCTAGCTATTTCTTTTATAGCACTATATTGGTGCTGCAGCAACCATTTTTTGAAATATTACTATAGACATTAGTTCTTTATATAGTCTTATTTTAGCTTTACAGCATCAACAAACATTGATTAGTTAAATGTTTACTTTCTCAAAGAAAACAAAATATAAACACAAAAAGTGTGGATTAACGCACTTTGTTAGCTACAATCCATATTATAAAGAGTATTGCCCTAATCGTTTGTTAATAGTTTAGTTCTGCCAGCTACTTCTTTTATAGCACTATATTAGTTCTGCAGCAACCATTCTTGGAAACATTACTAAAGACATTAGTTCTTTCTTTAGTCTTATTTTAGCTTTACTGCATCAACAAACATCGATTAATTAACTGTTTATTTTCTCAAAGAAAAGAAAATATAAAGACAAAAAGTGTGGAATAACGCACTTTATAAGCTACAATTCATATTATAAAGAGTATAGCCCTAATCGTTCTTTAAAATTTCAGTTCTGCTAGCTATTTCTTTTATAGCACTATATTGGTGCTGCAGCAACCATTTTTGGAAACATTACTAAGACATTAGTTCTTTCTTTATTCTTATTTTAGCTTTACCGCATCAACAAACATCGATTAATTAAATGATTATTTTCTCAAAGAAAAAACAATATAAACACAAAAAGTGTGGATTAACGCACTTTATTAGCTACAATTCATATTATAAAGAGTATTGCCCTAATCGTTCTTTAAAACTTTAGTTCTGCTAGCTACTTCTTTTATAGCACTATATTAGTGCTGCAGCAACCATTCTTGGAAACATTACTATAGACATTAGTTCTTTCTTAAGTCTTACTTCAGTTTTACTGCATCAACAAACATCGATTAATTAAATGTTTATTTTCTCAAAGAAAACAAAATATAAACACAAAAAGTATGGATTAACGCACTTTATTAGCTACAATTCATATTATAAAGAGTATTGCCCTAATCGTTCTTTAAAACTTTAGTTCTGCTAGCTACTGCTAGCTACTATATTAGTGCTGCAGCAACCATTCTTGGAAACATTACTATAGACATTAGTTCTTTCTTTAGTCTTATTTTAACTTTACTGCATCAATAAACATCGATTAATAAAATGTTTACTTTCTCGAAGAAAACAAAATATAAACACAAAAAGTGTGGATTAACGCATTTTACTAGCTACAATTCATATTATAAAGAGTATTGCCCTAATCGTTTGTTAATAGTTTGGTTCTGCCAGCTACTTCTTTTATAGCACTATGTTAGTTCTGCAGCAACCATTCTTGGAAACATTACTAAAGACATTAGTTCTTTCTTTAGTCTTATTTTAGCTTTACTGACTCAACAAACATCGATTAATTAAATGTTTATTTTCTCAAAGAAAAGAAAATATAAAGACAAAAAGTGTGGATCAACGCACTTTATAAGCTACAATTCATATTATAAAGAGCATTGCCCTAATCGTTCTTTAAAACTTTAGTTCTGCTAGCTATTTCTTTTATAGCACTATATTGGTGCTGCAGCAACCATTTTTGGAAACATTACTATAGACATTAGTTCTTTCTTTATTCTTATTTTAGCTTTACCGCATCAACAAACATCGATTAATTAAATGTTTATTTTCTCAAAGAGAACAAAATATAAACACAAAAAGTGTGGATTAACGCACTTTATTAGCTACAATTCATATTATAAAGAGCATTGCCCTAATTGTTCTTTAAAACTTTAGTTCTGCTAGCTATTTCTTTTATAGCACTATATTGGTGCTGCAGCAACCATACTTGGAAACATTACTATAGATATCAGTTCTTTCTTTAGTCTTATTTTAGCTTTACTACATCAACAAACATCGATTAATTAAATGTTTATTTTCTTAAAGAAATCAAAATATAAACACAAAAAGTGTGGATTAACGCACTTTATTAGCTACAATTCATATTATAAAGAGTATTGCACTCATCGTTTGTTAATAGTTTAGTTCTGCCAGCTACTTCTTTTATAGCACTATATTAGTGCTGCAGCAACCATTCTTGGAAACATTACTAAAGACATTAGTTCTTTCTTTAGTCTTATTTTAGCTTTACTGCATCAACAAATATCGATTAATTAAATGTTTATTTTCTCAAAGAAAACAAAATATAAACACAAACAGTGTGGATTAACGCACTTTATTAGCTACAGTTCATATTATAAAGAGTATTGCCTTAATCGTTGATTAAAACTTTAGTTCTGCCAGCTACTTCTTTTATAGCACTATATTAGTGCTGCAGCAACCATTCTTGGAAACATTACTATAGACATTAGTTCTTTCTTTAGTCTTATTTTAGCTTTACTACATCAACAAACATCGATTAATTAAATGTTTATTTTCTTAAAGAAATCAAAATATAAACACAAAAAGTGTGGATTAACGCACTTTATTAGCTACAATTCATATTATAAAGAGTATTGCCCTAATCGTTCTTAAAAACTTTAGTTCTGCTAGCTATTTCTTTTATAGCACTATATTAGTGCTGCAGCAACAATTCTTGGAAACAATACTTTAGACATTAGTTCTTTTTTTTGTCTTATTTTAGCTTTACTGCATCAACAAACATCGATTAATTAAATGTTTATTTTCTCAAAGAAAAAAAATATAAACACAAAAAGTGTGGATTAACGCACTTTATTAGCTACAATTCATTATATAAAGAGTTTTGCCCTAATCGTTCTATAAAACTTTAGTTCTGCTAGCTACTTCTTTTATAGCACTATATTAGTGCTGCAGCAACCATTCTTGGAAACATTACTTTAGACATTAGTTCTTTCTTTTGTCTTATTTCAGTTTTACTGCATCAACAAACATCGATTAATTAAATGTTTATTTTCTCAAAGAAAAAAAATATAAACACAAAAAGTGTGGATTAACGCACTTTATTAGCTACAATTCATTATATAAAGAGTTTTGCCCTAATCGTTCTATAAAACTTTAGTTCTGCTAGCTATTTCTTTTATAGCACTATATTAGTGCTGCAGCAACAATTCTTGGAAACAATACTTTAGACATTAGTTCTTTTTTTTGTCTTATTTTAGCTTTACTGCATCAACAAACATCGATTAATTAAATGTTTATTTTCTCAAAGAAAAAAAATATAAACACAAAAAGTGTGGATTAACGCACTTTATTAGCTACAATTCATTATATAAAGAGTTTTGCCCTAATCGTTCTATAAAACTTAAGTTCTGCTAGCTACTTCTTTTATAGCACTATATTAGTGCTGCAGCAACCATTCTTGGAAACATTACTTTAGACATTAGTTCTTTCTTTTGTCTTATTTCAGTTTTACTGCATCAACAAACATCGATTAATTAAATGTTTATTTTCTCAAAGAAAAACAATATAAACACAGAAAGTGTGGATTAACGCACTTTATTAGCTACAATTCATATTTTAAAGAGTTTTGCACTCATCGTTTTTTAAAACTTTAGTTCTGCTAGCTACTTCTTTTATAGCACTATATTAGTGCTGCAGCAACCATTCTTGGAAACATTACTATAGACATTAGTTCTTTCTTTAGTCTTATTTTAGCTTTACTGCATCAACAAACATCGATTAATTAAATGTTTATCTTCTTAAAGAAACAAAATATAAACACAAA
The DNA here is from genome assembly GCA_039566865.1 of Aurelia coerulea. Lineage (NCBI taxonomy): Eukaryota > Metazoa > Cnidaria > Scyphozoa > Semaeostomeae > Ulmaridae > Aurelia > Aurelia coerulea. Next base: position 14,825,936 of record CM076950.1, read on the forward strand.
AAGTGTGGATTAACGCACTTTACTAGCTACAATTCATATTATGAAGAGTATTGCCCTAATCGTTCTTAAAAACTTTAGTTCTGCTAGCTACTTCTTTTATAGCACTATATTCGTGCTGCAGCAACAATTCTTGGAAACATTACTATAGACATTAGTTCTTTCTTAAGTCTTATTTCAGTTTTACTGCATCAACAAACATCGATTAATTAAATGTTTATTTTCTAAAAGAAGAAAAAATATAAACACAAAAAGTGTGGATTAACGCACTTTATTAGCTACAATACATATTTTAAAGAGTATTGCACTCATCGTTCTTTAAATCTTTAGTTCTGCCAGCTACTTCTTTTATAGCACTATATTAGTGCTGCAGCAATCATTCTTCAAACATTACTATAGACATTAGTTCTTTCTTTAGCCTTATTTTAGCTTTACTGCATCAACAAACATCGATTAATTAAATGTTTATTTTCTCAAAGAGAAGAAAATATAAAGACAAAAAGTGTGGATTAACGCACTTTATAAGCTACAATTCATATTATAAAGAGCATTGCCCTAATCGTTCTTTAAAACTTTAGTTCTGCTAGCTATTTCTTTTATAGCACTATATTGGTGCTGCAGCAACCATTTTTGGAAACATTACTATAGACATTAGTTCTTTCTTTATTCTTATTTTAGCTTTACCGCATCAACAAACATCAATTAATTAAATGTTTATTTTCTCAAAGAAAACAAAATATTAACACAAAAAGTGTGGATTAACGCACTTTATTAGCTACAATTCATATTATAAAGAGTATTGCCCTAATCGTTCTTTAAAACTTTAGTTCTGCTAGCTACTTCTTTTATAGCACTATATTAGTGCTGCAGCAACCATTCTTGGAAACATTACAATAGACATTAGTTCTTTCTTAAGTCTTATTTCAGTTTTACTGCATCAACAAACATCGATTAATTAAATGTTTATTTTCTCAAAGAGAACAAAATATAAACACAAAAAGTGTGGATTAACGCACTTTATTAGCTACAATTCATATTATAAAGAGCATTGCCCTAATTGTTCTTTAAAACTTTAGTTCTGCTAGCTATTTCTTTTATAGCACTATATTGGTGCTGCAGCAACCATTTTTTGAAACATTACTATAGACATTAGTTCTTTCTTTAGTCTTATTTTAGCTTTACTGCATCAACAAACATCGATTAATAAAATGTTTATTTTCTCAAAGAAAACAAAATATAAACACAAAAAGTGTGGATTAACGCACTTTATTAGCTACAATTCATATTTTAAAAAGTATTGCACTCATCGTTTGTTAATAGTTTAGTTCTGCCAGCTACTTCTTTTATAGCACTATATTAGTGCTGCAGCAACCATTCTTGGAAACATTACTAAAGACATTAGTTCTTTCTTTAGTCTTATTTTAGCTTTACTGCATCAACAAACATCGATTAATTAAATGTTTAGTTTCTCAAAGAAAACAAAATATAAAGACAAAAAGTGTGGATTAACGCACTTTATAAGCTACAATTCATATTATAAAGAGCATTGCCCTAATCGTTCTTTAAAACTTTAGTTCTGCTAGCTATTCTTTTTATAGCACTATATTGGTGCTGCAGCAACCATTTTTGGAAACATTACTATAGACATTAGTTCTTTCTTTAGTCTTATTTTAGCTTTACCGCATCAACAAACATCGATTAATTAAATTTTTATTTTCTCAAAGAAAGCAAAATATAAACACAAAAAGTGTGGATTAACGCACTTTATTAGCTACAATTCATATTATAAAGAGCATTGCCCTAATTGTTCTTTAAAACTTTAGTTCTGCTAGCTATTTCTTTTATAGCACTATATTGGTGCTGTAGCAACCATTTTTTGAAACATTACAAAAGACATTAGTTCTTTCTTAAGTCTTATTTCAGTTTTACTGCATCAACAAACATCGATTAATTAAATGTTTATTTTCTCAAAGAAAACAAAATATAAACGCAAAAAGTGTGGATTAACGCACTTTATTAGCTACAATTCATATTATAAGGAGCATTGCCCTAATTGTTCTTTAAAACTTTAGTTCTGCTAGCTATTTCTTTTATAGCACTATATTGGTGCTGCAGCAACCATTTTTTGAAACATTACTATAGACATTAGTTCTTTCTTTAGTCTTATTTTAGCTTTACTGCATCAACAAACATCGATTAATAAAATGTTTATTTTCTCAAAGAAAACAAAATATAAACACAAAAAGTGTGGATTAACGCACTTTATTAGCTACAATTCATATTTTAAAGAGTATTGCACTCATCGTTTGTTAATAGTTTAGTTCTGCCAGCTACTTCTTTTATAGCACTATATTATTGCTGCAGCAACCATTCTTGGAAACATTACTAAAGACATTAGTTCTTTCTTTAGTCTTATTTTAGCTTTACTGCATCAACAAACATCGATTAGTTAAATGTTTAGTTTCTCAAAAAAACAAAATATAAAGACAAAAAGTGAGGATTAACGCACTTTATAAGCTACAATTCATATTATAAAGAGCATTGCCCTAATCGTTCTTTAAAACTTTAGTTCTGCTAGCTATTCTTTTTATAGCACTATATTGGTGCTGCAGCAACCATTTTTGGAAACATTACTATAGACATTAGTTCTTTCTTTAGTCTTATTTTAGCTTTACCGCATCAACAAACATCGATTAATTATATTTTTATTTTCTCAAAGAAAACAAAATATAAACACAAAAAGTGTGGATTAACGCACTTTATTAGCTACAATTCATATTATAAAGAGTATTGCCCTAATCGTTCTTTAAAACTTTAGTTCTGCTAGCTACTTCTTTTATAGCACTATATTAGTGCTGCAGCAACCATTCTTGGAAACATTACTATAGACATTAGTTCTTTCTTAAATCTTATTTCAGTTTTACTGCATCAACAAACATCGATTAATTAAATGTTTATTTTCTCAAAGAAAACAAAATATAAACACAAAAAGTATGGATTAACGCACTTTATTAGCTACAATTCATATTATAAAGAGTATTGCCCTAATCGTTCTTTAAAACTTTAGTTCTGCTAGCTACTGCTAGCTACTATATTAGTGCTGCAGCAACCATTCTTGGAAACATTACTATAGACATTAGTTCTTTCTTTAGTCTTATTTTAGCTTTACTGCATCAACAAACATCGATTAATAAAATGTTTACTTTCTCAAAGAAAACAAAATATAAACACAAAAAGTGTGGATTAACGCACTTTATTAGCTACAATTCATATTATAAAGAGTATTGCCTTAATCGTTTGTTAATAGTTTGGTTCTGCCAGCTACTTCTTTTATAGCACTATGTTAGTTCTGCAGCAACCATTCTTGGAAACATTACTAAAGACATTAGTTCTTTCTTTAGTCTTATTTTAGCTTTACTGCATCAACAAACATCGATTAATTAAATGTTTATTTTCTCAAAGAAAAGAAAATATAAAGACAAAAAGTGTGGATCAACGCACTTTATAAGCTACAATTCATATTATAAAGAGTATTGCCCTAATCGTTCTTTAAAACTTTAGTTCTGCTAGGTATTTCTTTTATAGCACTATATTGGTACTGCAACAACCATTTTTGGAAACATTACCAAAGACATTAGTTCTTTCTTTAGTCTTATTTTAGCTTTACCGCATCAACAAACATCGATTAATAAAGTGTTTACATTCTCAAAGAAAACAAAATATAAAGACAAAAAGTGAGGATTAACGCACTTTATAAGCTACAATTCATATTATAAAGAGTATTGACCTAATTGTTCTTTAAAACTTTAGTTCTGCTAGCTATTTTTTTATGGCACTATATTGGTGCTGCAGCAACCATTTTTGGAAACATTGCATTAGTTCTTTCTTTAGTCTTATTTCAGCTTTACTGCATCAACAAACATCGATTAATTAAATGTTTATTTTCTCAAAGAAAACAAAATATAAACACAAAAAGTGTGGATTAACGCACTTTATTAGCTACAATTCATATTTTAAAGAGTATTGCACTCATCGTTTGTTAATAGTTTAGTTCTGCCAGCTACTTCTTTTATAGCACTATATTAGTGCTGCAACAACCATTCTTGGAAACATTACTAAAGACATTAGTTCTTTCTTTATTCTTATTTTAGCTTTACTGCATCAACAAATATCGATTAATTAAATGTTTATTTTCTCAAAGAAAACAAAATATAAACACAAAAAGTGTGGATTAACGCACTTTATTAGCTACAGTTCATATTATAAAGAGTATTGCCCTAATCGTTGATTAAAACTTTAGTTCTGCCAGCTACTTCTTTTATAGCACTAGACTAGTGCTGCAACAACCATTCTTGGAAACATTACTATAGACATTAGTTCTTTCTTTAGTCTTATTTCAGCTTTACTTTATCAACAAAGATCGATTAATTAAATGTTTATTTTCTTAAAGAAATCAAAATATAAACACAAAAAGTGTGGATTAACGCACTTTATTAGCTACAATTCATATTATAAAGAGTATTGCCCTAATCGTTGATTAAAACTTTAGTTCTGCTAGGTACTTCTTTTATAGCACTATATTAGTGCTGCAGCAACCATTCTTGGAAACATTACTATAGACATTAGTTCTTTCTTTAGTCTTATTTTAGCTTTACTACATCAACAAACATCGATTAATTAAATGTTTATTTTCTTAAAGAAATCAAAATATAAACACAAAAAGTGTGGATTAACGCACTTTATTAGCTACAATTCATATTATAAAGAGTATTGCCCTAATCGTTGATTAAAACTTTAGTTCTGCTAGCTACTTCTTTTATAGCACTATATTAGTGCTGCAGCAACAATTCTTGGAAACATTACTATAGACATTAGTTCTTTCTTAAGTCTTATTTCAGTTTTACTGCATCAACAAACATCGATTAATTAAATGTTTATTTTCTAAAAGAAGAAAAAATATAAACACAAAAAGTGTGGATTAACGCACTTTATTAGCTACAATACATATTTTAAAGAGTATTGCACTCATCGTTCTTTAAATCTTTAGTTCTGCCAGCTACTTCTTTTATAGCACTATATTAGTGCTGCAGCAATCATTCTTCAACAATTACTATAGACATTAGTTCTTTCTTTAGCCTTATTTTAGCTTTACTGCATCAACAAACATCGATTAATTAAATGTTTATTTTCTCAAAGAAAACAAAATATAAAGACAAAAAGTGTGGATTAACGCACTTTATAAGCTACAATTCATATTATAAAGAGCATTGCCCTAATCGTTCTTTAAAACTTTAGTTCTGCTAGCTATTTCTTTTATAGCACTATATTGGTGCTGCAGCAACCATTTTTGGAAACATTACTATAGACATTAGTTCTTTCTTTATTCTTATTTTAGCTTTACCGCATCAACAAACATCAATTAATTAAATGTTTATTTTCTCAAAGAAAACAAAATATTAACACAAAAAGTGTGGATTAACGCACTTTATTAGCTACAATTCATATTATAAAGAGTATTGCCCTAATCGTTCTTTAAAACTTTAGTTCTGCTAGCTACTTCTTTTATAGCACTATATTAGTGCTGCAGCAACCATTCTTGGAAACATTACAATAGACATTAGTTCTTTCTTAAGTCTTATTTCAGTTTTACTGCATCAACAAACATCGATTAATTAAATGTTTATTTTCTCAAAGAGAACAAAATATAAACACAAAAAGTGTGGATTAACGCACTTTATTAGCTACAATTCATATTATAAAGAGCATTGCCCTAATTGTTCTTTAAAACTTTAGTTCTGCTAGCTATTTCTTTTATAGCACTATATTGGTGCTGCAGCAACCATTTTTTGAAACATTACTATAGACATTAGTTCTTTCTTTAGTCTTATTTTAGCTTTACTGCATCAACAAACATCGATTAATAAAATGTTTATTTTCTCAAAAAAAACAAAATATAAACACAAAAAGTGTGGATTAACGCACTTTATTAGCTACAATTCATATTTTAAAAAGTATTGCACTCATCGTTTGTTAATAGTTTAGTTCTGCCAGCTACTTATTTTATAGCACTATATTAGTGCTGCAGCAACCAATCTTGGAAACATTACTAAAGATATTAGTTCTTTCTTTAGTCTTATTTTAGCTTGACTGCATCAACAAACATCGATTAATTAAATGTTTAGTTTCTCAAAGAAAACAAAATATAAAGACAAAAAGTGTGGATTAACGCACTTTATAAGCTACAATTCATATTATAAAGAGCATTGCCCTAATCGTTCTTTAAAACTTTAGTTCTGCTAGCTATTCTTTTTATAGCACTATATTGGTGCTGCAGCAACCATTTTTGGAAACATTACTATAGACATTAGTTCTTTCTTTAGTCTTATTTTAGCTTTACCGCATCAACAAACATCGATTAATTAAATTTTTATTTTCTCAAAGAAAGCAAAATATAAACACAAAAAGTGTGGATTAACGCACTTTATTAGCTACAATTCATATTATAAAGAGCATTGCCCTAATTGTTCTTTAAAACTTTAGTTCTGCTAGCTACTTCTTTTATAGCACTATATTGGTGCTGTAGCAACCATTTTTTGAAACATTACAAAAGACATTAGTTCTTTCTTAAGTCTTATTTCAGTTTTACTGCATCAACAAACATCGATTAATTAAATGTTTATTTTCTCAAAGAAAACAAAATATAAACACAAAAAGTGTGGATTAACGCACTTTATTAGCTACAATTCATATTATAAGGAGCATTGCCCTAATTGTTCTATAAAACTTTAGTTCTGCTAGCTATTTCTTTTATAGCACTATATTGGTGCTGCAGCAACCATTTTTTGAAACATTACTATAGACATTAGTTCTTTCTTTAGTCTTATTTTAGCTTTACTGCATCAACAAACATCGATTAATAAAATGTTTATTTTCTCAAAGAAAACAAAATATAAACACAAAAAGTGTGGATTAACGCACTTTATTAGCTACAATTCATATTTTAAAGAGTATTGCACTCATCGTTTGTTAATAGTTTAGTTCTGCCAGCTACTTCTTTTATAGCACTATATTAGTGCTGCAGCAACCATTCTTGGAAACATTACTAAAGACATTAGTTCTTTCTTTAGTCTTATTTTAGCTTTACTGCATCAACAAACATCGATTAGTTAAATGTTTAGTTTCTCAAAGAAAACAAAATATAAAGACAAAAAGTGAGGATTAACGCACTTTATAAGCTACAATTCATATTATAAAGAGCATTGCCCTAATCGTTCTTTAAAACTTTAGTTCTGCTAGCTATTCTTTTTATAGCACTATATTGGTGCTGCAGCAACCATTTTTGGAAACATTACTATAGACATTAGTTCTTTCTTTAGTCTTATTTTAGCTTTACCGCATCAACAAACATCGATTAATTATATTTTTATTTTCTCAAAGAAAACAAAATATAAACACAAAAAGTGTGGATTAACGCACTTTATTAGCTACAATTCATATTATAAAGAGTATTGACCTAATTGTTCTTTAAAACTTTAGTTCTGCTAGCTACTTCTTTTATAGCACTATATTAGTGCTGCAGCAACCATTCTTGGAAACATTACTATAGACATTAGTTCTTTCTTTAGTCTTATTTTAGCTTTACTGCATCAACAAACATCGATTAATTAAATGTTTACTTTCTCAAAGAAAACAAAATATAAACACAAAAAGTGTGGATTAACGCACTTTATTAGCTACAATTCATATTATAAAGAGTATTGCCCTAATCGTTCTTTAAAACTTTAGTTCTGCTAGGTATTTCTTTTATAGCACTATATTGGTGCTGCAACAACCATTTTTGGAAACATTATTATAGACATTAGTTCTTTCTTTAGTCTTATTTTAGCTTTACTGCATCAATAAACATCGATTAATAAAATGTTTATTTTCTCAAAGAAAACAAAATATAAACTCAAAAAGTGTGGATTAACGCACTTTATTAGCTACAATTCATATTTTAAAGAGTATTGCACTCATCGTTTGTTAATAGTTTAGTTCTGCCAGCTACTTCTTTTATAGCACTATATTAGTGCTGCAGCAACCATTCTTGGAAACATTACTAAAGACATTAGTTCTTTCTTTAGTCTTATTTTAGCTTTACTGCATCAACAAACATCGATTAGTTAAATGTTTAGTTTCTCAAAGAAAACAAAATATAAAGACAAAAAGTGAGGATTAACGCACTTTATAAGCTACAATTCATATTATAAAGAGCATTGCCCTAATCGTTCTTTAAAACTTTAGTTCTGCTAGCTATTCTTTTTATAGCACTATATTGGTGCTGCAGCAACCATTTTTGGAAACATTACTATAGACATTAGTTCTTTCTTTAGTCTTATTTTAGCTTTACCGCATCAACAAACATCGATTAATTATATTTTTATTTTCTCAAAGAAAACAAAATATAAACACAAAAAGTGTGGATTAACGCACTTTATTAGCTACAATTCATATTATAAAGAGTATTGACCTAATTGTTCTTTAAAACTTTAGTTCTGCTAGCTACTTCTTTTATAGCACTATATTAGTGCTGCAGCAACCATTCTTGGAAACATTACTATAGACATTAGTTCTTTCTTTAGTCTTATTTTAGCTTTACTGCATCAACAAACATCGATTAATTAAATGTTTACTTTCTCAAAGAAAACAAAATATAAACACAAAAAGTGTGGATTAACGCACTTTATTAGCTACAATTCATATTATAAAGAGTATTGCCCTAATCGTTCTTTAAAACTTTAGTTCTGCTAGGTATTTCTTTTATAGCACTATATTGGTACTGCAACAACCATTTTTGGAAACATTACTAAAGACATTAGTTCTTTCTTTAGTCTTATTTTAGCTTTACTGCATCAACAAACATCGATTAATAAAATGTTTACTTTCTCAAAGAAAACAAAATATAAACACAAAAAGTGTGGATTAACGCACTTTATTAGGTACAATTCATATTATAAAGAGTATTGCCCTAATCGTTTGTTAATAGTTTAGCTCTGCCAGCTACTTCTTTTATAGCACTATATTAGTTCTGCAGCAACCATTCTTGGAAACATTACTAAAGACATTAGTTCTTTCTTTAGTCTTATTTTAGCTTTACTGCATCAACAAACATCGATTAATTAAATGTTTATTTTCTCAAAGAAAAGAAAATATAAACACAAAAAGTGTGGAATAACGCACTTTATAAGCTACAATTCATATTATAAAGAGCATTGCCCTAATCGTTCTTTAAAATTTCAGTTCTGCTAGCTATTTCTTTTATAGCACTATATTGGTGCTGCAGCAACCATTTTTGGAAACATTACTAAGACATTAGTTCTTTCTTTATTCTTATTTTAGCTTTACCGCATCAACAAACATCGATTAATTAAATGTTTATTTTCTCAAAGAAAAAACAATATAAACACAAAAAGTGTGGATTAACGCACTTTATTAGCTACAATTCATATTATAAAGAGTATTGCCCTAATCAGTCTTTAAAACTTTAGTTCTGCTAGCTACTTCTTTTATAGCACTATATTAGTGCTGCAGCAACCATTCTTGGAAACATTACTATAGACATTAGTTCTTTCTTAAATCTTATTTCAGTTTTACTGCATCAACAAACATCGATTAATTAAATGTTTATTTTCTCAAAGAAAACAAAATATAAACACAAAAAGTGTGGATTAACGCACTTTATTAGCTACAATTCATATTATAAAGAGTATTGCCCTAATCGTTCTTTAAAACTTTAGTTCTGCTAGGTATTTCTTTTATAGCACTATATTGGTACTGCAACAACCATTTTTTGAAACATTATTATAGACATTAGTTCTTTCTTTAGTCTTATTTTAGCTTTACTGCATCAATAAACATCGATTAATAAAATGTTTATTTTCTCAAAGAAAACAAAATATAAACACAAAAAGTGTGGATTAACGCACTTTATTAGCTACAATTCATATTTTAAAGAGTATTGCACTCATCGTTTGTTAATAGTTTAGTTCTGCCAGCTACTTCTTTTATAGCACTATATTAGTGCTGCAGCAACCATTCTTGGAAACATTACTAAAGACATTAGTTCTTTCTTTAGTCTTATTTTAGCTTTACTGCATCAACAAACATCGATTAGTTAAATGTTTAGTTTCTCAAAGAAAACAAAATATAAAGACAAAAAGTGAGGATTAACGCACTTTATAAGCTACAATTCATATTATAAAGAGCATTGCCCTAATCGTTCTTTAAAACTTTAGTTCTGCTAGCTATTCTTTTTATAGCACTATATTGGTGCTGCAGCAACCATTTTTGGAAACATTACTATAGACATTAGTTCTTTCTTTAGTCTTATTTTAGCTTTACCGCATCAACAAACATCGATTAATTATATTTTTATTTTCTCAAAGAAAACAAAATATAAACACAAAAAGTGTGGATTAACGCACTTTATTAGCTACAATTCATATTATAAAGAGTATTGACCTAATTGTTCTTTAAAACTTTAGTTCTGCTAGCTACTTCTTTTATAGCACTATATTAGTGCTGCAGCAACCATTCTTGGAAACATTACTATAGACATTAGTTCTTTCTTTAGTCTTATTTTAGCTTTACTGCATCAACAAACATCGATTAATTAAATGTTTACTTTCTCAAAGAAAACAAAATATAAACACAAAAAGTGTGGATTAACGCACTTTATTAGCTACAATTCATATTATAAAGAGTATTGCCCTAATCGTTCTTTAAAACTTTAGTTCTGCTAGGTATTTCTTTTATAGCACTATATTGGTACTGCAACAACCATTTTTGGAAACATTACTAAAGACATTAGTTCTTTCTTTAGTCTTATTTTAGCTTTACTGCATCAACAAACATCGATTAATAAAATGTTTACTTTCTCAAAGAAAACAAAATATAAACACAAAAAGTGTGGATTAACGCACTTTATTAGGTACAATTCATATTATAAAGAGTATTGCCCTAATCGTTTGTTAATAGTTTAGCTCTGCCAGCTACTTCTTTTATAGCACTATATTAGTTCTGCAGCAACCATTCTTGGAAACATTACTAAAGACATTAGTTCTTTCTTTAGTCTTATTTTAGCTTTACTGCATCAACAAACATCGATTAATTAAATGTTTATTTTCTCAAAGAAAAGAAAATATAAACACAAAAAGTGTGGAATAACGCACTTTATAAGCTACAATTCATATTATAAAGAGCATTGCCCTAATCGTTCTTTAAAATTTCAGTTCTGCTAGCTATTTCTTTTATAGCACTATATTGGTGCTGCAGCAACCATTTTTGGAAACATTACTAAGACATTAGTTCTTTCTTTATTCTTATTTTAGCTTTACCGCATCAACAAACATCGATTAATTAAATGTTTATTTTCTCAAAGAAAAAACAATATAAACACAAAAAGTGTGGATTAACGCACTTTATTAGCTACAATTCATATTATAAAGAGTATTGCCCTAATCAGTCTTTAAAACTTTAGTTCTGCTAGCTACTTCTTTTATAGCACTATATTAGTGCTGCAGCAACCATTCTTGGAAACATTACTATAGACATTAGTTCTTTCTTAAATCTTATTTCAGTTTTACTGCATCAACAAACATCGATTAATTAAATGTTTATTTTCTCAAAGAAAACAAAATATAAACACAAAAAGTATGGATTAACGCACTTTATTAGCTACAATTCATATTATAAAGAGTATTGCCCTAATCGTTCTTTAAAACTTTAGTTCGGCTAGCTACTGCTAGCTACTATATTAGTGCTGCAGCAACCATTCTTGGAAACATTACTATAGACATTAGTTCTTTCTTTAGTCTTTTTTTAGCTTTACTGCATCAACAAACATCGATTAATAAAATGTTTAGTTTCTCAAAGAAAACAAAATATAAACACAAAAAGTCTGGATTAACGCATTTTATTAGCTACAATTCATATTATAAAGAGTATTGCCTTAATCGTTTGTTAATAGTTTGGTTCTGCCAGCTACTTCTTTTATAGCACTATGTTAGTTCTGCAGCAACCATTCTTGGAAACATTACTAAAGACATTAGTTCTTTCTTTAGTCTTATTTTAGCTTTACTGCATCAACAAACATCGATTAATTAAATGTTTATTTTCTCAAAGAAAAGAAAATATAAAGACAAAAAGTGTGGATCAACGCACTTTATTAGCTACAATTCATATTATAAAGAGTATTGCCCTAATCGTTCTTTAAAACTTTAGTTCTGCTAGGTATTTCTTTTATAGCACTATATTGGTACTGCAACAACCATTTTTGGAAACATTACTAAAGACATTAGTTCTTTCTTTAGTCTTATTTTAGCTTTACTGCATCAACAAACATCGATTAATAAAATGTTTACTTTCTCAAAGAAAACAAAATATAAAGACAAAAAGTGAGGATTAACGCACTTTATAAGCTACAATTCATATTATAAAGAGTATTGACCTAATTGTTCTTTAAAACTTTAGTTCTGCTAGCTATTTCTTTTATAGCACTATATTGGTGCTGCAGCAACCATTTTTGGAAACATTGCATTAGTTCTTTCTTTAGTCTTATTTTAGCTTTACTGCATCAACAAACATCGATTAATTAAATGTTTATTTTCTCAAAGAAAACAAAATATAAACACAAAAAGTGTGGATTAACGCACTTTATTAGCTACAATTCATATTTTAAAGAGTATTGCACTCATCGTTTGTTAATAGTTTAGTTCTGCCAGCTACTTCTTTTATAGCACTATATTAGTGCTGCAACAACCATTCTTGGAAACATTACTAAAGACATTAGTTCTTTCTTTATTCTTATTTTAGCTTTACTGCATCAACAAATATCGATTAATTAAATGTTTATTTTCTCAAAGAAAACAAAATATAAACACAAAAAGTGTGGATTAACGCACTTTATTAGCTACAGTTCATATTATAAAGAGTATTGCCCTAATCGTTGATTAAAACTTTAGTTCTGCCAGCTACTTCTTTTATAGCACTATATTAGTGCTGCAGCAACCATTCTTGGAAACATTACTATAGACATTAGTTCTTTCTTTAGTCTTATTTTAGCTTTACTACATCAACAAACATCGATTAATTAAATGTTTATTTTCTTAAAGAAATCAAAGTTTAAACACAAAAAGTGTGGATTAACGCACTTTATTAGCTACAATTCATATTATAAAGAGCATTGCTATAATTGTTCTTTAAAACTTTAGTTCTGCTAGCTATTTCTTTTATAGCACTATATTGGTGCTGCAGCAACCATTTTTTGAAACATTACTATAGACATTAGATCTTTTTTTTGTCTTATTTCAGTTTTACTGCATCAACAAACATCGATTAATTAAATGTTTATTTTCTCAAAGAAAAAAAATATAAACACAAAAAGTGTGGATTAACGCACTTTATTAGCTACAATTCATATTATAAAGAGTTTTGCCCTAATCGTTCTTTAAAACTTTAGTTCTGCTAGCTACTTCTTTTATAGCACTATATTAGTGCTGCAGCAACAATTCTTGGAAATATTACTTTAGACATTAGATCTTTTTTTTGTCTTATTTCAGTTTTACTGCATCAACAAACATCGATTAATTAAATGTTTATTTTCTCAAAGAAAAAAAATATAAACACAAAAAGTGTGGATTAACGCACTTTATTAGCTACAATTCATATTATAAAGAGTTTTGCCCTAATCGTTCTTTAAAACTTTAGTTCTGCTAGCTACTTCTTTTATAGCACTATATTAGTGCTGCAGCAACCATTCTTGGAAACATTACTATAGACATTAGTTCTTTCTTTTGTCTTATTTCAGTTTTACTGCATCAACAAACATCGATTAATTAAATGTTTATTTTCTCAAAGAAAAACAATATAAACACAAAAAGTGTGGATTAACGCACTTTATTAGCTACAATTCATATTTTAAAGAGTTTTGCACTCATTTTTTTTAAAACTTTAGTTCTGCTAGCTACTTCTTTTATAGCACCATATTAGTGCTGCAGCAACCATTCTTGGAAACATTACTATAGACATTAGTTCTTTCTTTAGTCTTATTTCAGTTTTACTGCATCAACAAACATCGATTAATTAAATGTTTATTTTCTCAAAGAAAAAAAATATAAACACAAAAAGTGTGGATTAACGCACTTTATTAGCTACAATTCATATTTTAAAGAGCATTGCTCTCATCGTTTGTTAATAGTTTAGTTCTGCTAGCTATTTCTTTTATAGCACTATATTAGTGCTGCAGCAACCATTCTTGGAAACATTACTATAGACATTAGTTCCTTCTTTAGTCTTATTTTAGCTTTACTACATCAACAAACATCGATTAATTAAATGTTTATTTTCTTAAAGAAATCAAAATATAAACACAAAAAGTGTGGATTAACGCACTTTATTAGCTACAATTCACTTTATAAAGAGTATTGCCCTAATCGTTGATTAAAACTTTAGTTCTGCTAGCTATTTCTTTTATAGCACTATATTAGTGCTGCAGCAACCATTCTTGGAAACATTACTATAGACATTAGTTCTTTCTTTAGTCTTATTTCAGTTTTACTGCATCAACAAACATCGATTAATTAAATGTTTATTTTCTCAAAGAAAAAACAATATAAACACAAAAAGTGTGGATTAACGCAGTTTATTAGCTACAATTCATATTTTAAAGAGCATTGCTCTCATCGTTTGTTAATAGTTTAGTTCTGCTAGCTATTTCTTTTATAGCACTATATTAGTGCTGCAGCAACCATTCTTGGAAACATTACTATAGACATTAGTTCCTTCTTTAGTCTTATTTTAGCTTTACTACATCAACAAACATCGATTAATTAAATGTTTATTTTCTTAAAGAAAACAAAATATAAACACGAGAAGTGTGGATTAACGCACTTTATTAGGTACAATTCATATTATAAAGAGTATTGCCCTAATCGTTTGTTAATAGTTTAGCTCTGCCAGCTACTTCTTTTATAGCACTATATTAGTTCTGCAGCAAACATTCTTGGAAACATTACTAAAGACATTAGTTCTTTCTTTAGTCTTATTTTAGCTTTACTGCATCAACAAACTTCGATTAATTAAATGTTTATTTTCTCAAAGAAAAGAAAATATAAACACAAAAAGTGTGGAATAACGCACTTTATAAGCTACAATTCATATTATAAAGAGCATTGCCCTAATCGTTCTTTAAAATTTCAGTTCTGCTAGCTATTTCTTTTATAGCACTATATTGGTGCTGCAGCAACCATTTTTGGAAACATTACTAAGACATTAGTTCTTTCTT
Source organism: Aurelia coerulea (assembly GCA_039566865.1). Lineage (NCBI taxonomy): Eukaryota > Metazoa > Cnidaria > Scyphozoa > Semaeostomeae > Ulmaridae > Aurelia > Aurelia coerulea. The sequence continues at coordinate 14,841,255 of CM076950.1, forward strand.
TATTCTTATTTTAGCTTTACCGCATCAACAAACATCGATTAATTAAATGTTTATTTTCTCAAAGAAAAGACAATATAAACACAAAAAGTGTGGATTAACGCACTTCATTAGCTACAATTCATATTATAAAGAGTATTGCCCTAATCGTTCTTTAAAACTTTAGTTCTGCTAGCTACTTCTTTTATAGCACTATATTAGTGCTGCAGCAACCATTCTTGGAAACATTACTATAGACATTAGTTCTTTCTTAAATCTTATTTCAGTTTTACTGCATCAACAAACATCGATTAATTAAATGTTTATTTTCTCAAAGAAAACAAAATATAAACACAAAAAGTATGGATTAACGCACTTTATTAGCTACAATTCATATTATAAAGAGTATTGCCCTAATCGTTCTTTAAAACTTTAGTTCTGCTAGCTACTGCTAGCTACTATATTAGTGCTGCAGCAACCATTCTTGGAAACATTACTATAGACATTAGTTCTTTCTTTAGTCTTATTTTAGCTTTACTGCATCAACAAACATCGATTAATAAAATGTTTACTTTCTCAAAGAAAACAAAATATAAACACAAAAAGTGTGGATTAACGCACTTTATTAGCTACAATTCATATTATAAAGAGTATTGCCTTAATCGTTTGTTAATAGTTTGGTTCTGCCAGCTACTTCTTTTATAGCACTATGTTAGTTCTGCAGCAACCATTCTTGGAAACATTACTAAAGACATTAGTTCTTTCTTTAGTCTTATTTTAGCTTTACTGCATCAACAAACATCGATTAATTAAATGTTTATTTTCTCAAAGAAAAGAAAATATAAAGACAAAAAGTGTGGATTAACGCACTTTATAAGCTACAATTCATATTATAAAGAGCATTGCCCTAATCGTTCTTTAAAACTTTAGTTCTGCTAGCTATTTCTTTTATCGCACTTTATTGGTGCTGCAGCAACCATTTTTGGAAACATTACTATAGACATTTGTTCTTTCTTTATTGTTATTTTAGCTTTACCGCATCAACAAACATCGATTAATTAAATGTTTATTTTCTCAAAGAGAACAAAATATAAACACAAAAAGTGTGGATTAACGCACTTTATTAGCTACAATTCATATTATAAAGAGTATTGACCTAATTGTTCTTTAAAACTTTAGTTCTGCTAGCTACTTCTTTTATAGCACTATATTACTGCTGCAGCAACCATTCTTGGAAACATTACTATAGACATTAGTTCTTTCTTTAGTCTTATTTTAGCTTTACTGCATCAGCAAACATCGATTAATTAAATGTTTACTTTCTCAAAGAAAACAAAATATAAACACAAAAAGTGTGGATTAACGCACTTTATTAGCTACAATTCACTTTATAAAGAGTATTGCCCTAATCGTTGATTAAAACTTTAGTTCTGCTAGCTATTTCTTTTATAGCACTATATTAGTGCTGCAGCAACCATTCTTGGAAACATTACTATAGACATTAGTTCTTTCTTTAGTCTTATTTCAGTTTTACTGCATCAACAAACATCGATTAATTAAATGTTTATTTTCTCAAAGAAAAAACAATATAAACACAAAAAGTGTGGATTAACGCAGTTTATTAGCTACAATTCATATTTTAAAGAGCATTGCTCTCATCGTTTGTTAATAGTTTAGTTCTGCTAGCTATTTCTTTTATAGCACTATATTAGTGCTGCAGCAACCATTCTTGGAAACATTACTATAGACATTAGTTCCTTCTTTAGTCTTATTTTAGCTTTACTACATCAACAAACATCGATTAATTAAATGTTTATTTTCTCAAAGAAAACAAAATATAAACACAAAAAGTGTGGATTAACGCACTTTATTAGGTACAATTCATATTATAAAGAGTATTGCCCTAATCGTTTGTTAATAGTTTAGCTCTGCCAGCTACTTCTTTTATAGCACTATATTAGTTCTGCAGCAACCATTCTTGGAAACATTACTAAAGACATTAGTTCTTTCTTTAGTCTTATTTTAGCTTTACTGCATCAACAAACATCGATTAATTAAATGTTTATTTTCTCAAAGAAAAGAAAATATAAACACAAAAAGTGTGGAATAACGCACTTTATAAGCTACAATTCATATTATAAAGAGCATTGCCCTAATCGTTCTTTAAAATTTCAGTTCTGCTAGCTATTTCTTTTATAGCACTATATTGGTGCTGCAGCAACCATTTTTGGAAACATTACTAAGACATTAGTTCTTTCTTTATTCTTATTTTAGCTTTACCGCATCAACAAACATCGATTAATTAAATGTTTATTTTCTCAAAGAAAAAACAATATAAACACAAAAAGTGTGGATTAACGCACTTTATTAGCTACAATTCATATTATAAAGAGTATTGCCCTAATCGTTCTTTAAAACTTTAGTTCTGCTAGCTACTTCTTTTATAGCACTATATTAGTGCTGCAGCAACCATTCTTGGAAACATTACTATAGACATTAGTTCTTTCTTAAATCTTATTTCAGTTTTACTGCATCAACAAACATCGATTAATTAAATGTTTATTTTCTCAAAGAAAACAAAATATAAACACAAAAAGTATGGATTAACGCACTTTATTAGCTACAATTCATATTATAAAGAGTATTGCCTTAATCGTTCTTTAAAACTTTAGTTCTGCTAGCTACTGCTAGCTACTATATTGGTGCTGCAGCAACCATTCTTGGAAACATTACTATAGACATTAGTTCTTTCTTTAGTCTTATTTTAGCTTTACTGCATCAACAAACATCGATTAATAAAATGTTTACTTTCTCAAAGAAAACAAAATATAAACACAAAAAGTGTGGATTAACGCATTTTATTAGCTACAATTCATATTATAAAGAGTATTGCCTTAATCGTTTGTTAATAGTTTGGTTCTGCCAGCTACTTCTTTTATAGCACTATGTTAGTTCTGCAGCAACCATTCTTGGAAACATTACTAAAGACATTAGTTCTTTCTTTAGTCTTATTTTAGCTTTACTGCATCAACAAACATCGATTAATTAAATGTTTATTTTCTCAAAGAAAAGAAAATATAAAGACAAAAAGTGTGGATCAACGCACTTTATAAGCTACAATTCATATTATAAAGAGCATTGCCCTAATCGTTCTTTAAAACTTTAGTTCTGCTAGCTATTTCTTTTATAGCACTTTATTGGTGCTGCAGCAACCATTTTTGGAAACATTACTATAGACATTAGTTCTTTCTTTATTGTTATTTTAGCTTTACCGCATCAACAAACATCGATTAATTAAATGTTTATTTTCTCAAAGAGAACAAAATATAAACACAAAAAGTGTGGATTAACGCACTTTATTAGCTACAATTCATATTATAAAGAGCATTGCCCTAATTGTTCTTTAAAACTTTAGTTCTGCTAGCTACTTCTTTTATAGCACTATATTACTGCTGCAGCAACCATTCTTGGAAACATTACTATAGACATTAGTTCTTTCTTTAGTCTTATTTTAGCTTTACTGCATCAGCAAACATCGATTAATTAAATGTTTACTTTCTCAAAGAAAACAAAATATAAACACAAAAAGTGTGGATTAACGCACTTTATTAGCTACAATTTATATTATAAAGAGTATTGCCCTAATCGTTCTTTAAAACTTTAGTTCTGCTAGGTATTTCTTTTATAGCACTATATTGGTACTGCAACAACCATTTTTGGAAACATTACTAAAGACATTAGTTCTTTGTTTAGTCTTATTTTAGCTTTACCGCATCAACAAACATCGATTAATAAAATGTTTACTTTCTCAAAGAAAACAAAATATAAAGACAAAAAGTGAGGATTAACGCACTTTATAAGCTACAATTCATATTATAAAGAGTATTGACCTAATTGTTCTTTAAAACTTTAGTTCTGCTAGCTACTTCTTTTATAGCACTATATTAGTGCTGCAGCAACCATTCTTGGAAACATTACTATAGACATTAGTTCTTTCTTAAGTCTTATTTCAGTATTACTGCATCAACAAACATCGATTAATTAAATGTTTATTTTCTCAAAGAAAACAAAATATAAACACAAAAAGTGTGGATTAACGCACTTTATTAGCTACAATTCATATTATAAAGAGCATTGCCCTAATTGTTCTTTAAAACTTTAGTTTTGCTAGCTATTTCTTTTATAGCAGTATATTGGTGCTGCAGCAACCATTTCTTGAAACATTACTATAGACATTAGTTCTTTCTTTAGTCTTATTTTAGCTTTACTGCATCAACAAACATCGATTAATTAAATGTTTACTTTCTCAAAGAAAACAAAATATAAACACAAAAAGTGTGGATTAACACACTTTATTAGGTACAATTCATATTATAAAGAGTATTGCCCTAATCGTTTGTTAATAGTTTAGCTCTGCCAGCTACTTCTTTTATAGCACTATATTAGTTCTGCAGCAACCATTCTTGGAAACATTACTAAAGACATTAGTTCTTTCTTTAGTCTTATTTTAGCTTTACTGCATCAACAAACATCGATTAATTAAATGTTTATTTTCTCAAAGAAAAAACAATATAAACACAAAAAGTGTGGATTAACGCACTTTATTAGCTACAATTCATATTATAAAGAGTATTGCCCTAATCGTTCTTTAAAACTTTAGTTCTGCTAGCTCCTTGTTTTATAGCACTATATTAGTGCTGCAGCAACCATTCTTGGAAACATTACTATAGACATTAGTTCTTTCTTAAATCTTATTTCAGTTTACTGCATCAACAAACATCGATTAATTAAATGTTTATTTTCTCAAAGAAAACAAAATATAAATACAAAAAGTATTGATTAACGCACTTTATTAGCTACAATTCATATTATAAAGAGTATTGCCCTAATCGTTCTTTAAAACTTTAGTTCTGCTAGCTACTGCTAGCTACTATATTAGTGCTGCAGCAACCATTCTTGGAAACATTACTATAGACATTAGTTCTTTCTTTAGTCTTATTTTAGCTTTACTGCATCAACAAACATCGATTAATAAAATGTTTATTTTCTCAAAAAAAAAGAATATAAACACAAAAAGTGTGGATTAACGCACTTTATTAGCTACAATTCATATTATAAAGAGTATTGCCTTAATCGTTTGTTAATAGTTTGGTTCTGCCAGCTACTTCTTTTATAGCACTATGTTAGTTCTGCAGCAACCATTCTTGGAAACATTACTAAAGACATTAGTTCTTTCTTTATTGTTATTTTAGCTTTACCGCATCAACAAACATCGATTAATTAAATGTTTATTTTCTCAAAGAGAACAAAATATAAACACAAAAAGTGTGGATTAACGCACTTTATTAGCTACAATTCATATTATAAAGAGCATTGCCCTAATTGTTCTTTAAAACTTTAGTTCTGCTAGCTATTTCTTTTATAGCACTATATTGGTGCTGCAGCAACCATTTTTTGAAACATTACTATAGACATAAGTTCTTACTTTAGCTTTACTGCATCAACAAACATCGATTAATTAAATGTTTATTTTCTCAAAGAAAACAAAATATAAACACAAAAAGTGTGGATTAACGCACTTTATTAGCTACAATTCATATTTTAAAGAGTATTGCACTCATCGTTTGTTAATAGTTTAGTTCTGCCAGCTACTTCTTTTATAGCACTATATTAGTGCTGCAACAACCATTCTTGGAAACATTACTAAAGACATTAGTTCTTTCTTTATTCTTATTTTAGCTTTACTGCATCAACAAATATCGATTAATTAAATGTTTATTTTCTCAAAGAAAACAAAATATAAACACAAAAAGTGTGGATTAACGCACTTTATTAGCTACAGTTCATATTATAAAGAGTATTGCCCTAATCGTTGATTAAAACTTTAGTTCTGCCAGCTACTTCTTTTATAGCACTATATTAGTGCTGCAGCAACCATTCTTGGAAACATTACTATAGACATTAGTTCTTTCTTTAGTCTTATTTTAGCTTTACTACATCAACAAACATCGATTAATTAAATGTTTATTTTCTTAAAGAAATCAAAATATAAACACAAAAAGTGTGGATTAACGCACTTTATTAGCTACAATTCATATTATAAAGAGTATTGCCCTAATCGTTGATTAAAACTTTAGTTCTGCTAGCTATTTCTTTTATAGCACTATATTAGTGCTGCAGCAACAATTCTTGGAAATATTACTTTAGACATTAGTTCTTTTTTTTGTCTTATTTCAGTTTTACTGCATCAACAAACATCGATTAATTAAATGTTTATTTTCTCAAAGAAAAAAAATATAAACACAAAAAGTGTGGATTAACGCACTTTATTAGCTACAATTCATATTATAAAGAGTTTTGCCCTAATCGTTCTTTAAAACTTTAGTTCTGCTAGCTACTTCTTTTATAGCACTATATTAGTGCTGCAGCAACCATTCTTGGAAACATTACTATAGACATTAGTTCTTTCTTTTGTCTTATTTCAGTTTTACTGCATCAACAAACATCGATTAATTAAATGTTTATTTTCTCAAAGAAAAACAATATAAACACAAAAAGTGTGGATTAACGCACTTTATTAGCTACAATTCATATTTTAAAGAGTTTTGCACTCATTTTTTTTAAAACTTTAGTTCTGCTAGCTACTTCTTTTATAGCACCATATTAGTGCTGCAGCAACCATTCTTGGAAACATTACTATAGACATTAGTTCTTTCTTTAGTCTTATTTCAGTTTTACTGCATCAACAAACATCGATTAATTAAATGTTTATTTTCTCAAAGAAAAAACAATATAAACACAAAAAGTGTGGATTAACGCAGTTTATTAGCTACAATTCATATTTTAAAGAGCATTGCTCTCATCGTTTGTTAATAGTTTAGTTCTGCTAGCTATTTCTTTTATAGCACTATATTAGTGCTGCAGCAACTATTCTTGGAAACATTACTATAGACATTAGTTCCTTCTTTAGTCTTATTTTAGCTTTACTACATCAACAAACATCGATTAATTAAATGTTTATTTTCTTAAAGAAATCAAAATATAAACACAAAAAGTGTGGATTAACGCACTTTATTAGCTACAATTCACTTTATAAAGAGTATTGCCCTAATCGTTGATTAAAACTTTAGTTCTGCTAGCTATTTCTTTTATAGCACTATATTAGTGCTGCAGCAACCATTCTTGGAAACATTACTAAAGACATAAGTTCTTTCTTTAGTCTTATTTTAGCTTTACTGCATCAACAAACATCGATTTATTAAATGTTTATTTTCTCAAAGAAAACAAAATATAAACACAAAAAGTTTGGATTAACGCACTTTATTAGCTACAATTCATATTATAAAGAGTATTGCCCTAATCGTTCTTTAAAACTTTAGTTCTGCTAGCTACTTCTTTTATAGCACTATATTAGTGCTGCAGCAACCATTCTTGGAAACATTACAATAGACATTAGTTCTTTCTTAAGTCTTATTTCAGTTTTACTGCATCAACAAACATCGATTAATTAAATGTTTATTTTCTCAAAGAGAACAAAATATAAACACAAAAAGTGTGGATTAACGCACTTTATTAGCTACAATTCATATTATAAAGAGTATTGCACTCATCGTTTGTTAATAGTTTAGTTCTGCCAGCTACTTCTTTTATAGCACTATATTAGTGCTGCAGCAACCATTCTTGGAAACATTACTATAGACATTAGTTCTTTCTTTAGTCTTATTTTAGCTTTACTACATCAACAAACATCGATTAATTAAATGTTTATTTTCTTAAAGAAATCAAAATATAAACACAAAAAGTGTGGATTAACGCACTTTATTAGCTACAATTCATATTATAAAGAGTATTGCCCTAATCGTTGATTAAAACTTTAGTTCTGCTAGCTATTTCTTTTATCTATTTCTATATTAGTGCTGCAGCAACAATTCTTGGAAATATTACTTTAGACATTAGTTCTTTTTTTTGTCTTATTTCAGTTTTACTGCATCAACAAACATCGATTAATTAAATGTTTATTTTCTCAAAGAAAAAAAATATAAACACAAAAAGTGTGGATTAACGCACTTTATTAGCTACAATTCATATTATAAAGAGTTTTGCCCTAATCGTTCTTTAAAACTTTAGTTCTGCTAGCTACTTCTTTTATAGCACTATATTAGTGCTGCAGCAACCATTCTTGGAAACATTACTATAGACATTAGTTCTTTCTTTTGTCTTTTTTCAGTTTTACTGCATCAACAAACATCGATTAATTAAATGTTTATTTTCTCAAAGAAAAACAATATAAACACAAAAAGTGTGGATTAACGCACTTTATTAGCTACAATTCATATTTTAAAGAGTTTTGCACTCATTTTTTTTAAAACTTTAGTTCTGCTAGCTACTTCTTTTATAGCACCATATTAGTGCTGCAGCAACCATTCTTGGAAACATTACTATAGACATTAGTTCTTTCTTTAGTCTTATTTCAGTTTTACTGCATCAACAAACATCGATTAATTAAATGTTTATTTTCTCAAAGAAAAAACAATATAAACACAAAAAGTGTGGATTAACGCAGTTTATTAGCTACAATTCATATTTTAAAGAGCATTGCTCTCATCGTTTGTTAATAGTTTAGTTCTGCTAGCTATTTCTTTTATAGCACTATATTAGTGCTGCAGCAACCATTCTTGGAAACATTACTAAAGACATTAGTTCTTTCTTTAGTCTTATTTTAGCTTTACTGCATCAACAAACATCGATTTATATAATGTTTATTTTCTCAAAGAAAACAAAATATAAACACAAAATGTGTGGATTAACGCACTTCATTATCTACAGTTCATGTTATAAAGAGTATTGCCCTAATCGTTGATTAAAACTTTAGTTCTGCTAGCTACTTCTTTTATAGCACTATATTAGTGCTGCAGCAACCATTCTTGGAAACATTACTATAGACATTAGTTCTTTCTTTAGTCTTATTTTAGCTTTACTGCATCAACAAACATCGATTAATTAAATGTTTATCTTCTTAAAGAAACAAAATATAAACACAAAAAGTGTGGATTAACGCACTTTATTAGCTACAATTCATATTATAAAGAGTTTTGCCCTAATCGTTATTTAAAACTTTAGTTCTGCTAGCTACTTCTTTTATAGCACTATATTAGTGCTGCAGCAACCATTCTTGGAAACATTACTATAGACATTAGTTCTTTTTTTTGTCTTATTTCAGTTTAACTGCATCAACAAACATCGATTAATTAAATGTTTGTTTTCTAAAAGAAAAAAATATAAACACAAAAAGTGTGGATTAACGCACTTTATTAGCTACAATTCATATTTTAAAGAGTATTGCATTCATCGTTCTTTAAATCTTTAGTTCTGCCAGCTACTTCTTTTATAGCACTATATTAGTGCTGCAGCAATCATTCTTCAAACATTACTATAGACATTAGTTCTTTCTTTAGCCTTATTTTAGCTTTACCGCATCAACAAACATCGATTAATTAAATGTTTATTTTCTCAAAGAAGACAAAATATAAACAAAAAAAGTGTGGATTAATGCACTTTATTAGCTACAATTCATATTATAAAGAGCATTGCCCTAATAGTTCTTTAAAACTTTAGTTCTGCTAGCTATTTCTTTTAGAGCACTATATTGGTGCTGCAGCAAACATTTTTGGAAACATTACATTAGTTCTTTCTTTAGTCTTATTTTAGCTTTACTGCATCAACAAACATCGATTAATTAAATGTTTATTTTCTAAAAGAAAAAATATATAAACACAAAAAGTGTGGATTAACGCACTTTATTAGCTACAATTCATATTTTAAAGAGTATTGCACTCATCGTTCTTTAAATCTTTAGTTCTGCCAGCTACTTCTTTTATAGCACTATATTAGTGCTGCAGCAATCATTCTTCAAACATTACTATAGACATTAGTTCTTTCTTTAGCCTTATTTTAGCTTTACCGCATCAACAAACATCGATTAATTAAATGTTTATTTTCTCAAAGAAGACAAAATATAAACAAAAAAAGTGTGGATTAATGCACTTTATTAGCTACAATTCATATTATAAAGAGCATTGCCCTAATAGTTCTTTAAAACTTTAGTTCTGCTAGCTATTTCTTTTAGAGCACTATATTGGTGCTGCAGCAAACATTTTTGGAAACATTACATTAGTTCTTTCTTTAGTCTTATTTTAGCTTTACTGCATCAACAAACATCGATTAATTAAATGTTTATTTTCTCAAAGAAGACAAAATATAAACAAAAGAAGTGTGGATTAATGCACTTTATTAGCTACAATTCATATTATAAAGAGCATTGCCCTAATAGTTCTTTAAAACTTTAGTTCTGCTAGCTATTTCTTTTAGAGCACTATACTGGTGCTGCAGCAACCATTTTTGGAAACATTACATTAGTTCTTTCTTTAGTCTTATTTTAGCTTTACTGCATCACGAACATCGATTAATTAAATGTTTATTTTCTCAAAGAGAACAAAATGTAAACACAAAAAGTGTGGATTAATTCACTTTATTAGCTACAATTTATATTATAAAGAGTTTTTCACTCATCGTTCTTTAAAACTATATTTCTGCTAGCTACTTCTTTAATAGCACTATGTTAGTTCTGCAGCAACCATTCTTGGAAACATTACTATAGACATTAGTTCTTTCTTTTGTCTTATTTCAGTTTAACTGCATCAACAAACATCGATTAATTAAATGTTTATTTTCTAAAAGAAAAAAAATATAAACACAAAAAGTGAGGATTAACGCACTTTATTAGCTACAATTCATATTTTAAAGAGTATTGCACTCATCGTTCTTTAAATCTTTAGTTCTGCCAGCTACTTCTTTTATAGCACTATATTAGTGCTGCAGCAATCATTCTTCAAACATTACTATAGACATTAGTTCTTTCTTGAGCCTTATTTTAGCTTTACTGCATCAAGAAAAATCGATTAATTAAATGTTTATTTTCTCAAAGAAGACAAAATATAAACAAAAAAAGTGTGGATTAATGCACTTTATTAGCTACAATTCATATTATAAAGAGCATTGCCCTAATAGTTCTTTAAAACTTTAGTTCTGCTAGCTATTTCTTTCAGAGCACTATATTGGTGCTGCAGCAACCATTTTTGGAAACATTACTTTGGTTCTTTCTTTAGTCTTATTTTAGCTTTACTGCATCAACAAACATCGATTAATTAAATGTTTATTTTCTCAAAGAAAACAAAATATAAACACAAAAAGTGTGGATTAACGCACTTTAATAGCTACAGTTCATATTATAAAGAGTTTTGCACTCATCGTTCTTTAAAACTATAGTTCTTCTAGCTACTGCTTTTATAGCACTATGTTAGTGCTTCAGCAACCATTTTTTGAAACATTACTATGGACATTAGTTCTTTCTTTAGTCTTATTTTAGGTTTACTGCATCAAAAAACATCGATTAATTAAATGTTTATCTTCTTAAAGAAACAAAATATAAACACAAAAAGTGTGGATTAACGCACTTTACTAGCTACAATTCATATTATAAAGAGTATTGCCCTAATCGTTCTTAAAAACTTTAGTTCTGCTAGCTACTTCTTTTATAGCACTATATTAGTGCTGCAGCAACCATTCTTGGAAACATTACTATAGACATTAGTTCTTTCTTTTGTCTTATTTCAGTTTAACTGCATCAACAAACATCGATTAATTAAATGTTTATTTTCTAAAAGAAAAAAAATATAAACACAAAAAGTGAGGATTAACGCACTTTATTAGCTACAATTCATATTTTAAAGAGTATTGCACTCATCGTTCTTTAAATCTTTAGTTCTGCCAGCTACTTCTTTTATAGCACTATATTAGTGCTGCAGCAATCATTCTTCAAACATTACTATAGACATTAGTTCTTTCTTGAGCCTTATTTTAGCTTTACTGCATCAAGAAAAATCGATTAATTAAATGTTTATTTTCTCAAAGAAGACAAAATATAAACAAAAAAAGTGTGGATTAATGCACTTTATTAGCTACAATTCATATTATAAAGAGCATTGCCCTAATAGTTCTTTAAAACTTTAGTTCTGCTAGCTATTTCTTTCAGAGCACTATATTGGTGCTGCAGCAACCATTTTTGGAAACATTACTTTGGTTCTTTCTTTAGTCTTATTTTAGCTTTACTGCATCAACAAACATCGATTAATTAAATGTTTATTTTCTCAAAGAAAACAAAATATAAACACAAAAAGTGTGGATTAACGCACTTTAATAGCTACAGTTCATATTATAAAGAGTTTTGCACTCATCGTTCTTTAAAACTATAGTTCTTCTAGCTACTGCTTTTATAGCACTATGTTAGTGCTTCAGCAACCATTTTTTGAAACATTACTATGGACATTAGTTCTTTCTTTAGTCTTATTTTAGGTTTACTGCATCAAAAAACATCGATTAATTAAATGTTTATCTTCTTAAAGAAACAAAATATAAACACAAAAAGTGTGGATTAACGCACTTTACTAGCTACAATTCATATTATAAAGAGTATTGCCCTAATCGTTCTTAAAAACTTTAGTTCTGCTAGCTACTTCTTTTATAGCACTATATTAGTGCTGCAGCAACCATTCTTGGAAACATTACTATAGACATTAGTTCTTTCTTTTGTCTTATTTCAGTTTAACTGCATCAACAAACATCGATTAATTAAATGTTTATTTTCTAAAAGAAAAAAAATATAAACACAAAAAGTGTGGATTAACGCACTTTATTAGCTACAATTCATATTTTAAAGAGTATTGCACTCATCGTTCTTTAAATCTTTAGTTCTGCAAGCTACTTCTTTTATAGCACTATATTAGTGCTGCAGCAATCATTCTTCAAACATTACTATAGACATTAGTTCTTTCTTTAGCCTTATTTTAGCTTTACTGCATCAACAAACATCGATTAATTAAATGTTTATTTTCTCAAAGAAGACAAATATCAACAAAAAAAGTGTGGATTAATGCACTTTATTAGCTACAATTCATATTATAAAGAGCATTGCCCTAATAGTTCTTTAAAACTTTAGTTCTGCTAGCTATTTCTTTCAGAGCACTATATTTGTGCTGCAGCAACAATTTTTGGAAACATTACATTAGTTCTTTCTTTAGTCTTATTTTAGCTTTACTGCATCAACAAACATCGATTAATTAAATGTTTATTTTCTCAAAGAAAACAAAATATAAACACAAAAAGTGTGGATTAACGCACTTTATTAGCTACAGTTCATATTATAAAGAGTTTTGCACTCATCGTTCTTTAAAACTATAGTTCTTCTAGCTACTGCTTTTATAGCACTATGTTAGTGCTTCAGCAACCATTTTTTGAAACATTACTATGAACATTAGTTCTTTCTTTAGTCTTATTTTAGGTTTACTGCATCAAAAAACATCGATTAATTAAATGTTTATTTTCTTAAAGAAACAAAATATAAACACAAAAAGTGTGGATTAACGCACTTTACTAGCTACAATTCATATTATAAAGAGTATTGCCCTAATCGTTCTTAAAAACTTTTGTTCTGCTAGCTACTTCTTTTATATTAGTGCTGCAGCAACCATTCTTGGAAACATTACTATAGACATTAGTTCTTTCTTTTGTCTTATTTCAGTTTAACTGCATCAACAAACATCGATTAATTAAATGTTTATTTTCTAAAAGAAAAAAAATATAAACACAAAAAGTGTGGATTAACGCACTTTATTAGCTACAATTCATATTTTAAAGAGTATTGCACTCATCGTTCTTTAAATCTTTAGTTCTGCCAGCTACTTCTTTTATAGCACTATATTAGTGCTGCAGCAATCATTCTTCAAACATTACTATAGACATTAGTTCTTTCTTTAGCCTTATTTTAGCTTTACTGCATCAACAAACATCGATTAATTAAATGTTTATTTTCTCAAAGAAGACAAATATAAACAAAAAAAGTGTGGATTAATGCACTTTATTAGCTACAATTCATATTATAAAGAGCATTGCCCTAAAAGTTCTTTAAAACTTTAGTTCTGCTAGCTATTTCTTTTAGAGCACTATATTGGTGCTGCAGCAACCATTTTTGGAAACATTACTTAAAAAAAAAGTTCTTTCTTAAGTCTTATTTCAGTATTACTGCATCAACAAACATCGATTAATTAAATGTTTATTTTCTCAAAGAAAACAAAATATAAACACAAAAAGTGTGGATTAACGCACTTTATTAGCTACAATTCATATTATAAAGAGCATTACCCTAATCGTTTGTTAATAGTTTAGTTCTGCCAGCTACTTCTTTTATAGCACTATATTAGTTCTGCAGCAACCATTCTTGGAAACATTACTAAAGACATTAGTTCTTTCTTTAGTCTTATTTTAGCTTTACTGCATCAGCAAACATCGATAAATTAAATGTTTATTTTCTCAAAGAAAACAAAATATAAACACAAAAAGTGTGGATTAACGCACTTTATTAGGTACAATTCATATTATAAAGAGTATTGCCCTAATTGTTCTTTAAAACTTTAGTTCTGCTAGCTATTTCTTTTATAGCACTATATTGGTGCAGCAACCATTTTTTGAAACATTACTATAGACATTAGTTCTTTATATATTATATAGTTCTTTATATTTTAGCTTTACTGCATCAACAAACATTGATTAGTTAAATGTTTACTTTCTCAAAGAAAACAAAATATAAACACAAAATGTGTGGATTAACGCACTTTATTAGGTACAATTCATATTATAAAGAGTATTACCCTAATCGTTTGTTAATAGTTTAGTTCTGCCAGCTACTTCTTTTATATCACTATATTAGTTCTGCAGCAACCATTCTTGGAAACATTACTAAAGACATTAGTTCTTTCTTTAGTCTTATTTTAGCTTTACTGCATCAGCAAACATCGATTAATTAAATGTTTATTTTCTCAAAGAAAAGAAAATATAAAGACAAAAAGTGTGGAATAACGCACTTTATCAGCTACAATTCATATTATAAAGAGCATTATCCTAATCGTTCCTTAAAATTTCAGTTCTGCTAGCTATTTCTTTTATAGCACTATATTGGTGCTGCAGCAACCATTTTTGGAAACATTACTTTAGACATTAGTTCTTTCTTTATTCTTATTTTAGCTTTACCGTATCAACAAACATCGATTAATTAAATGTTTATTTTCTCAAAGAAAACAAAATATATACACAAAAAGTGTGGATTAACGCACTTTACTAGCTACAATTCATATTATAAAGAGTATTGCCCTAATCGTTCTTTAAAACTTTAGTTCTGCTAGCTACTTCTTTTATAGCACTATATTGGTGCTGCAGCAACCATTTTTTGAAACATTACTATCGACATTAGTTCTTTCTTTAGTCTTATTTCAGTTTTACTGCATCAACAAACATCGATTAATTAAATGTTTATTTTCTCAAAGAAAACAAAATATAAACACAAAAAGTGTGGATTAACGCACTTTATTAGCTACAATTCATATTATAAAGAGTATTGCCCTAATCGTTCTTTAAAACTTTAGTTGTGCTAGCTACTGCTAGCTACTATATTAGTGCTGCAGCAACCATTCTTGGAAACATTACTAAAGACATTAGTTCTTTCTTTAGTCTTATTTTAGCTTTACTGCATCAACAAATATCGATTAATTAAATGTTTATTTTCTCAAAGAAAACAAAATATAAACACAAAAAGTGTGGATTAACGCACTTTATTAGGTACAATTCATATTATAAAGAGTATTACCCTAATCGTTTGTTAATAGTTTAGTTCTGCCAGCTGTTTCTTTTATAGCAATTTATTAGTTCTGCAGCAACCATTCTTGGAAACATTACTAAAGACATTAGTTCTTTCTTTAGTCTTATTTTAGCTTTACTGCATCAGCAAACAGCGATTAATTAAATGTTTATTTTCTCAAAGAAAAGAAAATATAAACACAAAAAGTGTGGATTAATGCACTTTATAAGCTACAATTCATATTATAAAGAGCATTGCCCTTATCGTTCCTTAAAATTTCAGTTCTGCTAGCTATTTCTTTTATAGCACTATATTGGTGCTGCAGCAACCATTTTTGGAAACATTACTATAGACATTAGTTATTTCTTTAGTCTTATTTTAGCTTTACTGCATCAACAAACATTGATTAGTTAAATGTTTACTTTCTCAAAGAAAACAAAATATAAACACAAAATGTGTGGATTAACGCACTTTATTAGGTACAATTCATATTATAAAGAGTATTACCCTAATCGTTTGTTAATAGTTTAGTTCTGCCAGCTACTTCTTTTATAGCACTATATTAGTTCTGCAGCAACCATTCTTGGAAACATTACTAAAGACATTAGTTCTTTCTTTAGTCTTATTTTAGCTTTACTGCATCAGCAAACATCGATTAATTAAATGTTTATTTTCTCAAAGAAAAGAAAATATAAAGACAAAAAGTGTGGAATAACGCACTTTATCAGCTACAATTCATATTATAAAGAGCATTATCCTAATCGTTCCTTAAAATTTCAGTTCTGCTAGCTATTTCTTTTATAGCACTATATTGGTGCTGCAGCAACCATTTTTGGAAACATTACTTTAAACATTAGTTCTTTCTTTATTCTTATTTTAGCTTTACCGTATCAACAAACATCGATTAATTAAATGTTTATTTTCTCAAAGAAAACAAAATATATACACAAAAAGTGTGGATTAACGCACTTTATTAGCTACAATTCATATTATAAAGAGTATTGCCCTAATCGTTCTTTAAAACTTTAGTTCTGCTAGCTACTTCTTTTATAGCACTATATTGGTGCTGCAGCAACCATTTTTTGAAACATTACTATCGACATTAGTTCTTTCTTTAGTCTTATTTCAGTTTTACTGCATCAACAAACATCGATTAATTAAATGTTTATTTTCTCAAAGAAAAAAAATATAAACACAAAAAGTGTGGATTAACGCACTTTATTAGCTACAATTCATATTATAAAGAGTATTGCCCTAATCGTTCTTTAAAACTTTAGTTCTGCTAGCTACTGCTAGCTACTATATTAGTGCTGCAGCAACCATTCTTGGAAACATTACTAAAGACATTAGTTCTTTCTTTAGTCTTATTTTAGCTTTACTGCATCAACAAATATCGATTAATTAAATGTTTATTTTCTCAAAGAAAACAAAATATAAACACAAAAAGTGTGGATTAACGCACTTTTTCAGGTACAATTCATATTATAAAGAGTATTACCCTAATCGTTTGTTAATAGTTTAGTTCTGCCAGCTGCTTCTTTTATAGCAATTTATTAGTTCTGCAGCAACCATTCTTGGAAACATTACTAAAGACATTAGTTCTTTCTTTAGTCTTATTTTAGCTTTACTGCATCAGCAAACAGCGATTAATTAAATGTTTATTTTCTCAAAGAACACAAAATATAAAAACAAAAAGTGTGGATTAATGCACTTTATAAGCTACAATTCATATTATAAAGAGCATTGCCCTTATCGTTCCTTAAAATTTCAGTTCTGCTAGCTATTTCTTTTATAGCACTATATTGGTGCTGCAGCAACCATTTTTGGAAACATTACTTTAGACATTAGTTCTTTCTTTATTCTTATTTTAGCTTTACCGCATCAACAAACATCGATTAATTAAATGTTTATTTTCTCAAAGAAAACAAAATATATACACAAAAAGTGTGGATTAACGCACTTTATTAGCTACAATTCATATTATAAATAGTATTGCCCTAATCGTTCTTTAAAACTTATTTTTTGCTAGCTACTTCTTTTATAGCACTATATTAGTGCTGCAGCAACCATTCTTGGAAACATTACTATAGACATTAGTTCTTTCTTTAGTCTTATTTTAGCTTTACTACATCAACAAACATCGATTAATTAAATGTTTATTTTCTCAAAGAAAACAAAATATAAACACAAAAAGTGTGGAAAAACGCACTTTATTAGCTACAGTTCATGTTATAAAGAGTATTGCCCTAATCGTTGATTAAAACTTTAGTTCTGCCAGCTACTCCTTTTATAGCACTATATAAGTGCTGCAGCAACCATTCTTGGAAACATTACTATAGACATTAGTTCTTTCTTTAGTCTTATTTTAGCTTTACTACATCAACAAACATCGATTAATTAAATGTTTATTTTCTTAAAGAAATCAAAATATAAACACAAAAAGTGTGGATTAACGCACTTTATTAGCTACAATTCATATTATAAAGAGTATTGCCCTAATCGTTCTTAAAAACTTTAGTTCTGCTAGCTATTTCTTTTATAGCACTATATTAGTGCTGCAACAACAATTCTTGGAAACATTACTATAGACATTAGTTCTTTCTTTAGTCTTATTTCAGTTTTACTGCATCAACAAACATCGATTAATTAAATGTTTATTTTCTCAAAGAAAAAACAATATAAACACAAAAAGTGTGGATTAACGCACTTTATTAGCTACAATTCATATTTTAAAGAGTTTTGCACTCATCGTTCTTTAAAACTTTAGTTCTGCTAGCTACTTCTTTAATAGCACTATGTTAGTTCTGCAGCAACCATTCTTGGAAACATTACTAAAGACATTAGTTCTTTCTTTAGTCTTATTTTAGCTTTACTGCATCAACAAACATCGATTAATTAAATGTTTATTTTCTCAAAGAAAAGAAAATATAAAGACAAAAAGTGTGGATTAACGCACTTTATAAGCTACAATTCATATTATAAAGAGCATTGCCCTATTCGTTCTTTAAAACTTTAGTTCTGCTAGCTATTTCTTTTATAGCACTATATTGGTGCTGCAGCAACCATTTTTGGAAACATTACTATAGACATTAGTTCTTTCTTTATTCTTATTTTAGCTTTATTGCATCAACAAACATCGATTAATTAAATGTTTATTTTCTCAAAGAAGACAAAATATAAACACAAAAAAGTGTGGATTAACGCACTTTATTAGCTACAATTCATATTTTAAAGAGTTTTGCACTCATCGTTCTTTAAATCATTAGTTCTACTAGCTACTTCATTTATAGCACTATATTAGTGCTGCAGCAACCATTCTTTGAAACATTACTATAGACATTAGTTCTTTCTTTAGTCTTATTTTAGCTTTACCGCATCAACAAACATAGATTAATTAAATGTTTATTTTCTCAAAGAAAACAAAATATAAACACAAAAAGTGTGGATTAACGCACTTTATTAGCTACAATTCATATTATTATAAAGAGCATTGCCCTAATTGTTCTTTAAAACTTTAGTTCTGCTAGCTATTTCTTTTATAGCACTATATTGGTGCTGCAGCAACCATTTTTTGAAACATTACTATAGACATTAGTTCTTTATTCTTTAGTCTATATTTTAGCTTTACTGCATCAACAAACATCGATTAATTAAATGTTTACTTTCTCAAAGAAAACAAAATATAAACACAAAAAGTGTGGATTAACGCACTTTATTAGCTACAATTCATATTATAAAGAGTATTGCCCTAATCGTTTGTTAATAGTTTAGTTCTGCCAGCTACTTCTTTTATAGCACTATATTAGTGCTGCAGCAACCATTCTTGGAAACATTACTAAAGACATTAGTTCTTTCTTTAGTCTTATTTTAGCTTTACTGCATCAGCAAACAGCGATTAATTAAATGTTTATTTTCTCAAAGAACACAAAATATAAACACAAAAAGTGTGGATTAACGCACTTTATAAGCTACAATTCATATTATAAAGAGCATTGCCCTTATCGTTCCTTAAAATTTCAGTTCTGCTAGCTATTTCTTTTATAGCACTATATTGGTGCTGCAGCAACCATTTTTGGAAACATTACTTTAGACATTAGTTCTTTCTTTAGTCTTATTTTAGCTTTACCGCATCAACAAACATCGATTAATTAAATGTTTATTTTCTCAAAGAAAACAAAATATAAACACAAAAAGTGTGGATTAACGCACTTTATTAGCTACAATTCATATTATAAAGAGTATTGCCCTAATCGTTCTTTAAAACTTTAGTTCTGCTAGCTACTTCTTTTATAGCACTATATTAGTGCTGCAGCAACCATTCTTGGAAACATTACTATAGACATTAGTTCTTTCTTTAGTCTTATTTTAGCTTTACTGCATCAACAAACATCGATTAATTAAATGTTTATTTTCTCAAAGAAAACAAAATATAAACACAAAAAGTGTGGATTAACGCACTTTATTAGCTACAATTCATATTATAAAGAGTATTGCCCTAATCGTTGATTAAAACTTTAGTTCTGCCAGCTACTTCTTTTATAGCACTATATTAGTGCTGCAGCAACCATTCTTGGAAACATTACTATAGACATTAGTTCTTTCTTTAGTCTTATTTTAGCTTTACTGCATCAACAAACATCGATTAATTAAATGTTTATTTTCTTAAAGAAATCAAAATATAAACACAAAAAGTGTGGATTAACGCACTTTATTAGCTACAATTCATATTATAAAGAGTATTGCCCTAATCGTTCTTTAAAACTTTAGTTCTGCTAGCTATTTCTTTTATAGCACTATATTAGTGCTGCAGCAACCATTCTTGGAAACATTACTATAGACATTAGTTCTTTCTTTTGTCTTATTTCAGTTTTACTGCATCAACAAACATCGATTAATTAAATGTTTATTTTCTCAAAGAAAAAAAATATAAACACAAAAAGTGTGGATTAACGCACTTTATTAGGTACAATTCATATTATAAAGAGTATTACCCTAATCGTTTGTTAATAGTTTAGTTCTGCCAGCTACTTCTTTTATATCACTATATTAGTTCTGCAGCAACCATTCTTGGAAACATTACTAAAGACATTAGTTCTTTCTTTAGTCTTATTTTAGCTTTACTGCATCAGCAAACATCGATTAATTAAATGTTTATTTTCTCAAAGAAAAGAAAATATAAAGACAAAAAGTGTGGAATAACGCACTTTATAGGCTACAATTCATATTATAAAGAGCATTATCCTAATCGTTCCTTAAAATTTCAGTTCTGCTAGCTATTTCTTTTATAGCACTATATTGGTGCTGCAGCAACCATTTTTGGAAACATTACTTTAGACATTAGTTCTTTCTTTATTCTTATTTTAGCTTTACCGCATCAACAAACATCGATTAATTAAATGTTTATTTTCTCAAAGAAAACAAAATATATACACAAAAAGTGTGGATTAACGCACTTTATTAGCTACAATTCATATTATAAAGAGTATTGCCCTAATCGTTCTTTAAAACTTTAGTTCTGCTAGCTACTTCTTTTATAGCACTATATTGGTGCTGCATCAACCATTTTTTGAAACATTACTATAGACATTAGTTCTTTCTTTTGTCTTTTTTCAGTTTTACTGCATCAACAAACATCGATTAATTAAATGTTTATTTTCTCAAAGAAAAAAAATATAAACACAAAAAGTGTGGATTAACGCACTTTATTAGCTACAATTCATATTATAAAGAGTATTGCCCTAATCGTTCTTTAAAACTTTAGTTCTGCTAGCTACTTCTTTTATAGCACTATATTAGTGCTGCAGCAACCATTCTTGGAAACATTACTATAGACATTAGTTCTTTCTTTAGTCTTATTTTAGCTTTACTGCATCAACAAACATCGATTAATTAAATGTTTATTTTCTCAAAGAAAACAAAATATAAACACAAAAAGTGTGGATTAACGCACTTTATTAGCTACAATTCATATTATAAAGAGTATTACCCTAATCGTTCTGTTAAAACTTTAGTTCTGCTAGCTGCTTCTTTTATAGCACTATATTAGTGCTGCAGCAACCATTTTTGGAAACATTACTAAAGACATTAGTTCTTTCTTTAGTCTTATTTTAGCTTTACTGCATCAACAAACATCGATTAATTAAATGTTTATTTTCTCAAAGAACACAAAATATAAACACAAAAAGTGTGGATTAACGCACTTTATTAGCTACAATTCATATTATAAAGAGCATTGCCCTTATCGTTCCTTAAAACTTTAGTTCTGCTAGCTATTTCTTTTATAGCACTATATTGGTGCTGCAGCAACCATTTTTGGAAACATTACTTTAGACATTAGTTCTTTCTTTATTCTTATTTTAGCTTTACCGCATCAACAAACATCGATTAATTAAATGTTTATTTTCTCAAAGAAAACAAAATATATACACAAAAAGTGTGGATTAACGCACTTTATTAGCTACAATTCATATTATAAAGAGTATTGCCCTAATCGTTCTTTAAAACTTTAGCTACTTCTGCTAGTTCTGCTAGCTACTTCTTTTATAGCACTATATTAGTGCTGCAGCAACCATTCTTGGAAACATTACTATAGACATTAGTTCTTTCAAAAGTCTTATTTTAGTTTTACTGCATCAACAAACATCGATTAATTAAATGTTTATTTTCTAAAAGAAAACAAAATATAAACACAAAAAGTGTGGATTAACGCACTTTATTAGCTACAATTCATATTATAAAGAGTATTGCCCTAATCGTTCTTTAAAACTTTAGTTCTGCTAGCTACTTTTATAGCACTATATTAGTGCTGCAGCAACTCATTCTTGGAAACATTACTAAAGACATTAGTTCTTTCTTTAGTCTTATTTTAGCTTTACTGCATCAACAAACATCGATTAATTAAATGTTTATTTTCTCAAAGAAAACAAAATATAAACACAAAAAGTGTGGATTAACGCACTTTATTAGCTACAGTTCATATTATAAAGAGTATTGCCCTAATCGTTCTTTAAAACTTTAGTTCTGCTAGCTACTTCTTTTATAGCACTATATTAGTGCTGCAGCAACCATTTTTGGAAACATTACTATAGACATTAGTTCTTTCTTTAGTCTTATTTTAGTTTACTGCATCAACAAACATCGATTAATTAAATGTTTATTTTCTCAAAGAAAACAAAATATAAACACAAAAAGTGTGGATTAACGCACTTTATTAGCTACAATTCATATTATAAAGAGCATTGCCCTAATCGTTCTTTAAAACTTTAGTTCTGCTAGCTATTTCTTTTATAGCACTATATTGGTGCTGCAGCAACCATTTCTTGGAAACATTACTATAGACATTAGTTCTTTCTTTAGTCTTATTTTAGCTTTACTGCATCAACAAACATCGATTAATTAAATGTTTACTTTCTCAAAGAAAACAAAATATAAACACAAAAAGTGTGGATTAACGCACTTTATTAGCTACAATTCATATTATAAAGAGTATTGCCCTAATCGTTCTTTAAAACTTTAGTTCTGCTAGCTACTTCTTTTATAGCACTATATTGGTGCTGCAACAACCATTTTTGGAAACATTACTATAGACATTAGTTCTTTCTTTAGTCTTATTTCAGTTTTACTGCATCAACAAACATCGATTAATTAAATGTTTATTTTCTCAAAGAAAAAAAATATAAACACAAAAAGTGTGGATTAACGCACTTTATTAGCTACAATTCATATTATAAAGAGTATTGCCCTAATCGTTCTTTAAAACTTTAGTTCTGCTAGCTACTTCTTTTATAGCACTATATTAGTGCTGCAGCAACCATTCTTTGAAACATTACTATAGACATTAGTTCTTTCTTTAGTTCTTATTTTAGCTTTACTGCATCAACAAACATCGATTAATAAAATGTTTACTTTCTCAAAGAAAACAAAATATAAACACAAAAAGTGTGGATTAACGCACTTTATTAGGTACAATTCATATTATAAAGAGTATTACCCTAATCGTTTGTTAATAGTTTAGTTCTGCCAGCTACTTATTTTATAGCACTATATTAGCTCTGTAGCAACCATTCTTGGAAACATTACTAAAGACATTAGTTCTTTCTTTAGTCTTATCTTAGCTTTACTGCATCAACAAACATCGATTAATTAAATGTTTATTTTCTCAAAGAAAAAAATATATAAACACAAAAAGTGTGGATTAACGCACTTCATTAGCTACAATTCATATTATAAAGAGCATTATCCTAATCGTTCCTTAAAATTTCAGTTCTGCTAGCTATTTCTTTTATAGCACTATATTGGTGCTGCAGCAACCATTTTTGGAAACATTACTTTAGACATTAGTTCTTTCTTTATTCTTATTTTAGCTTTACCGCATCAAAAACATCGATTAATTAAATGTTTATTTTCTCAAAGAAAACAAAATATATACACAAAAAGTGTGGATTAACGCACTTTATTAGCTACAATTCATATTATAAAGAGTATTGCCCTAATCGTTCTTTAAAACTTTAGTTCTGCTAGCTACTTCTTTTATAGCACTATATTAGTGCTGCAGCAACCATTCTTTGAAACATTACTATAGACATTAGTTCTTTCTTTAGTCTTATTTTAGCTTTACTGCATCAACAAACATCGATTAATTAAATGTTTATTTTCTCAAAGAAAACAAAATATAAACACAAAAAGTGTGGATTAACGCACTTTATTAGCTACAATTCATATTATAAAGAGTATTGCCCTAATCGTTGATTAAAACTTTAGTTCTGCTAGCTACTTTCTTTTATAGCACTATATTAGTGCTGCAGCAACCATTCTTGGAAACATTACTATAGACATTAGTTCTTTCTTTAGTCTTATTTTAGCTTTACTGCATCAACAAACATCGATTAATTAAATGTTTATTTTCTCAAAAAAAAAGAATATAAACACAAAAAGTGTGGATTAACGCACTTTATTAGCTACAATTCATATTATAAAGAGTATTGCCCTAATCGTTCTTAAAACTTTAGTTCTGCTAGCTATTTCTTTTATAGCACTATATTAGTGCTGCAGCAACCATTCTTGGAAACATTACTTTAGACATTAGTTCTTTCTTAAGTCTTATTTCAGTTTTACTGCATCAACAAACATCGATTAATTAAATGTTTATTTTCTCAAAGAAAAAAAATATAAACACAAAAAGTGTGGATTAACGCACTTTATTAGCTACAATTCATATTATAAAGAGCATTGCCCTAATCGTTCTTTAAAACTTTAGTTCTGCTAGCTATTTCTTTTATAGCACTATATTGGTGCTGCAGCAACCATTCTTGGAAACATTACTATAGACATTAGTTCTTTCTTTAGTCTTATTTTAGCTTTACTGCATCAACAAACATCGATTAATTAAATGTTTATTTTCTCAAAGAAAAGAAAATATAAAGACAAAAAGTGTGGATTAACGCACTTTATTAGCTACAATTCATATTATAAAGAGCATTGCCCTAATTGTTCTTTAAAACTTTAGTTCTGCTAGCTATTTCTTTTATAGCACTATATTGGTGCTGCAGCAACCATTTTTGGAAACATTACTATAGACATTAGTTCTTTCTTTATTCTTATTTTAGCTTTATTGCATCAACAAACATCGATTAATTAAATGTTTATTTTCTCAAAGAAGACAAAATATAAACACAAAAAAGTGTGGATTAACGCACTTTATTAGCTACAATTCATATTTTAAAGAGTTTTGCACTCATCGTTCTTTAAATCATTAGTTCTACTAGCTACTTCATTTATAGCACTATATTAGTGCTGCAGCAACCATTCTTGGAAACATTATTATAGACATTAGTTCTTTCTTTAGTCTTATTTTAGCTTTACCGCATCAACAAACATAGATTAATTAAATGTTTATTTTCTCAAAGAACACAAAATATAAACACAAAAAGTGTGGATTAACGCACTTTATTAGCTACAATTCATATTATTATAAAGAGCATTGCCCTAATTGTTCTTTAAAACTTTAGTTCTGCTAGCTATTTCTTTTATAGCACTATATTGGTGCTGCAGCAACCTTTTTTTGAAACATTACTATAGACATTAGTTCTTTATATATTATATAGTTCTTTATATTTTAGCTTTACTGCATCAACAAACATTGATTAGTTAAATGTTTACTTTCTCAAAGAAAACAAAATATAAACACAAAAAGTGTGGATTAACGCACTTTATTAGGTACAATTCATATTATAAAGAGTATTACCCTAATCGTTTGTTAATAGTTTAGTTCTGCCAGCTACTTCTTTTATATCACTATATTAGTTCTGCAGCAACCATTCTTGGAAACATTACTAAAGACATTAGTTCTTTCTTTAGTCTTATTTTAGCTTTACTGCATCAGCAAACATCGATTAATTAAATGTTTATTTTCTCAAAGAAAAGAAAATATAAAGACAAAAAGTGTGGAATAACGCACTTTATAGGCTACAATTCATATTATAAAGAGCATTATCCTAATCGTTCCTTAAAATTTCAGTTCTGCTAGCTATTTCTTTTATAGCACTATATTGGTGCTGCAGCAACCATTTTTGGAAACATTACTATAGACATTAGTTCTTTCTTTATTCTTATTTTAGCTTTATTGCATCAACAAACATCGATTAATTAAATGTTTATTTTCTCAAAGAAGACAAAATATAAACACAAAAAAGTGTGGATTAACGCACTTTATAGCTACAATTCATATTTTAAAGAGTTTTGCACTCATCGTTCTTTAAACATTAGTTCTACTAGCTACTTCTTTTATAGCACTATATTAGAGCTGCAGCAACCATTCTTGGAAACATTACTATAGACATTAGTTCTTTCTGTTGTCTTATTTCAGTTTTACTGCATCAACAAACATCGATTAATTAAATGTTTATTTTCTCAAAGAAAACAAAATATAAACACAAAAAGTGTGGATTAACGCACTTTATTAGCTACAATTCATATTATAAAGAGTATTGCCCTAATCGTTCTTTAAAACTTTAGTTCTGCTAGCTACTTCTTTTATAGCACTATATTGGTGCTGCAGCAACCATTTTTTGAAACATTACTATCGACATTAGTTCTTTCTTTAGTCTTATTTCAGTTTTACTGCATCAACAAACATCGATTAATTAAATGTTTATTTTCTCAAAGAAAAAAAATATAAACACAAAAAGTGTGGATTAACGCACTTTATTAGCTACAATTCATATTATAAAGAGTATTGCCCTAATCGTTCTTTAAAACTTTAGTTCTGCTAGCTACTGCTAGCTACTATATTAGTGCTGCAGCAACCATTCTTGGAAACATTACTAAAGACATTAGTTCTTTCTTTAGTCTTATTTTAGCTTTACTGCATCAACAAATATCGATTAATTAAATGTTTATTTTCTCAAAGAAAACAAAATATAAACACAAAAAGTGTGGATTAACGCACTTTATTAGGTACAATTCATATTATAAAGAGTATTACCCTAATCGTTTGTTAATAGTTTAGTTCTGCCAGCTGTTTCTTTTATAGCAATTTATTAGTTCTGCAGCAACCATTCTTGGAAACATTACTAAAGACATTAGTTCTTTCTTTAGTCTTATTTTAGCTTTACTGCATCAGCAAACAGCGATTAATTAAATGTTTATTTTCTCAAAGAAAAGAAAATATAAAGACAAAAAGTGTGGAATAACGCACTTTATAAGCTACAATTCATATTATAAAGAGCATTGCCCTTATCGTTCCTTAAAATTTCAGTTCTGCTAGCTATTTCTTTTATAGCACTATATTGGTGCTGCAGCAACCATTTTTGGAAACATTACTTTAGACATTAGTTCTTTCTTTATTCTTATTTTAGCTTTACCGTATCAACAAACATCGATTAATTAAATGTTTATTTTCTCAAAGAAAACAAAATATATACACAAAAAGTGTGGATTAACGCACTTTATTAGCTACAATTCATATTATAAAGAGTATTGCCCTAATCGTTCTTTAAAACTTTAGCTACTTCTGCTAGCTCTGCTAGCTACTTCTTTTATAGCACTATATTAGTGCTGCAGCAACCATTCTTGAAAACATTACTATAGACATTAGTTCTTTCAAAAGTCTTATTTTAGTTTTACTGCATCAACAAACATCGATTAGTTAAATGTTTATTTTCTCAAAGAAAGCAAAATATAAACACAAAAAGTGTGGATTAACGCACTTTATTAGCTACAATTCATATTATAAAGAGTATTGCCCTAATCGTTCTTTAAAACTTTAGTTCTGCTAGCTACTGCTAGTTACTATATTAGTGCTGCAGCAACCATTCTTGGAAACATTACTAAAGACATTAGTTCTTTCTTTAGTCTTATTTTAGCTTTACTGCATCAACAAATATCGATTAATTAAATGTTTATTTTCTCAAAGAAAACAAAATATAAACACAAAAAGTGTGGAAAAACGCACTTTATTAGCTACAGTTCATGTTATAAAGAGTATTGCCCTAATCGTTGATTAAAACTTTAGTTCTGCCAGCTACTCCTTTTATAGCACTATATAAGTGCTGCAGCAACCATTCTTGGAAACATTACTATAGACATTAGTTCTTTCTTTAGTCTTATTTTAGCTTTACTACATCAACAAACATCGATTAATTAAATGTTTATTTTCTTAAAGAAATCAAAATATAAACACAAAAAGTGTGGATTAACGCACTTTATTAGCTACAATTCATATTATAAAGAGTATTGCCCTAATCGTTCTTAAAAACTTTAGTTCTGCTAGCTATTTCTTTTATAGCACTATATTAGTGCTGCAGCAACAATTCTTGGAAACATTACTTTAGACATTAGTTCTTTTTTTGTCTTATTTCAGTTTTACTGCATCAACAAACATCGATTAATTAAATGTTTATTTTCTCAAAGAAAAAAAATATAAACACAAAAAGTGTGGATTAACGCACTTTATTAGCTACATTTCATATTATAAAGAGTTTTGCCCTAATCGTTCTTTAAAACTTTAGTTCTGCTGGCTACTTCTTTTATAGCACTATATTAGTGCTGCAGCAACCATTCTTGGAAACATTACTATAGACATTAGTTCTTTCTTTTGTCTTATTTCAGTTTTACTGCATCAACAAACATCGATTAATTAAATGTTTATTTTCTCAAAGAAAAAACAATATAAACACAAAAAGTGTGGATTAACGCACTTTATTAGCTACAATTCATATTTTAAAGAGTTTTGCACTCATCGTTCTTTAAAACTTTAGTTCTGCTAGCTACTTCTTTAATAGCACTATGTTAGTTCTGCAGCAACCATTCTTGGAAACATTACTAAAGACATTAGTTCTTTCTTTAGTCTTATTTTAGCTTTACTGCATCAACAAACATCGATTAATTAAATGTTTATTTTCTCAAAGAAAAGAAAATATAAAGACAAAAAGTGTGGATTAACGCACTTTATAAGCTACAATTCATATTATAAAGAGCATTGCCCTAATCGTTCTTTAAAACTTTAGTTCTGCTAGCTATTTCTTTTATAGCACTATATTGGTGCTGCAGCAACCATTTTTGGAAACATTACTATAGACATTAGTTCTTTCTTTATTCTTATTTTAGCTTTATTGCATCAACAAACATCGATTAATTAAATGTTTATTTTCTCAAAGAAGACAAAATATAAACACAAAAAGTGTGGATTAACGCACTTTATTAGCTACAATTCATATTTTAAAGAGTTTTGCACTCATCGTTCTTTAAATCTTTAGTTCTGCTAGCTACTTCTTTAATAGCACTATGTTAGTTCTGCAGCAACCATTCTTGGAAACATTACTATAGACATTAGTTCTTTCTTTAGTCTTATTTTAGCTTTACTGCATCAAAATACATCGATTAATTAAATGTTCATTTTCTCAAAGAGAACAAAATGTAAACACAAAAAGTGTGGATTAATTCACTTTATTAGCTACAATTTATATTATAAAGAGTTTTTCACTCATCGTTCTTTAAAACTTTAGTTCTGCTAGCTACTTCTTTTATAGCACTATATTAGTGCTGCAGCAACCATTCTTTGAAACATTACTATAGACATTAGTTCTTTCTTTAGCCTTATTTTAGCTTTATTGCATCAACAAACATCGATTAATTAAATGTTTATTTTCTCAAAGAAGACAAAATATAAACACAAAAAGTGTGGATTAACGCACTTTATTAGCTACAATTCATATTAAAAGAGCATTGCCCTAATAGTTCTTTAGAACTTTAGTTCTGCTAGCTATTTCTTTTAGAGCACTATATTGGTGCTGCAGCAACCATTTTTGGAAACATTGCATTAGTTCTTTCTTTAGTCTTATTTTAGCTTTACTGCATCAACAAACATCGATTAATTAAATGTTTATTTTCTCAAAGAAAACAAAATATAAACACAAAAAGTGTGGATTAACGCACTTTATTAGCTACAGTTCATATTATAAAGAGTTTTGCACTCATCGTTCTTTAAAACTATAGTTCTTCTAGCTACTGCTTTTATAGCACTATGTTAGTGCTTCAGCAACCATTTTTTGAAACATTACTATGGACATTAGTTCTTTCTTTAGTCTTATTTTAGGTTTACTGCATCAAAATACATCGATTAATTAAATGTTCATTTTCTCAAAGAGAACAAAATGTAAACACAAAAAGTGTGGATTAATTCACTTTATTAGCTACAATTTATATTATAAAGAGTTTTTCACTCATCGTTCTTTAAAACTTTAGTTCTGCTAGCTACTTCTTTTATAGCACTATATTAGTGCTGCAGCAACCATTCTTCGAAACATTACTATAGACATTAGTTCTTTCTTTGGTCTTATTTTAGCTTTACTGCATCAACAAACATCGATTAATTAAATGTTTATCTTCTTAAAGAAACAAAATATAAACACAAAAAGTGTGGATTAACGCACTTCATTATCTACAGTTCATATTATAAAGAGTATTGCCCTAATCGTTGATTAAAACTTTAGTTCTGCTAGCTACTTCTTTTATAGCACTATATTAGTGCTGCAGCAACAATTCTTGGAAACATTACTATAGACATTAGTTCTTTCTTTTGTCTTATTTCAGTTTTACTGCATCAAAAAACATCGATTAATTAAATGTTTATTTTCTAAAAGAAAAATAAATATAAACACAAAAAGTGTGGATTAACGCACTTTATTAGCTACAATACATATTTTAAAGAGTATTGCACTCATCATTCTTTAAATCTTTAGTTCTGCCAGCTACTTCTTTTATAGCACTATATTAGTGCTGCAGCAATCATTCTTCAAACATTACTATAGACATTAGTTCTTTCTTTAGCCTTATTTTAGCTTTACTGCATCAACGAACATCGATTAATTAAATGTTTATTTTCTCAAAGAAGACAAAATATAAACACAAAAAGTGTGGATTAATGCACTTTATTAGCTACAATTCATATTATAAAGAGCATTGCCCTAATAGTTCTTTAAAACTTTAGTTCTGCTAGCTATTTCTTTTAGAGCACTATACTGGTGCTGCAGCAACCATTTTTGGAAACATTACATTAGTTCTTTCTTTAGTCTTATTTTAGCTTTACTGCATCAACAAACATCGATTAATTAAATGTTTATTTTCTCAAAGAAAACAAAATATAAACACAAAAAGTGTGGATTAACGCACTTTATTAGCTACAGTTCATATTATAAAGAGTTTTGCACTCATCGTTCTTTATAAACTATAGTTCTTCTAGCTACTGCTTTTATAGCACTATGTTAGTGCTTCAGCAACCATTTTTTGAAACATTACTATGGACATTAGTTCTTTCTTTAGTCTTATTTTAGGTTTACTGCATCAAAAAACATCGATTAATTAAATGTTTATTTTCTCAAAGAGAACAAAATGTAAACACAAAAAGTGTGGATTAATTCACTTTATTAACTACAATTTATATTATAAAGAGTTTTTCACTCATCGTTCTTTAAAACTTTAGTTCTGCTAGCTACTTCTTTTATAGCACTATATTAGTGCTGCAGCAACCATTCTTCGAAACATTACTATAGACATTAGTTCTTTCTTTGGTCTTATTTTAGCTTTACTGCATCAACAAACATCGATTAATTAAATGTTTATCTTCTTAAAGAAACAAAATATAAACACAAAAAGTGTGGATTAACGCACTTCATTATCTACAGTTCATATTATAAAGAGTATTGCCCTAATCGTTGATTAAAACTTTAGTTCTGCTAGCTACTTCTTTTATAGCACTATATTAGTGCTGCAGCAACAATTCTTGGAAACATTACTATAGACATTAGTTCTTTCTTTTGTCTTATTTCAGTTTTACTGCATCAAAAAACATCGATTAATTAAATGTTTATTTTCTAAAAGAAAAAAAAATATAAACACAAAAAGTGTGGATTAACGCACTTTATTAGCTACAATACATATTTTAAAGAGTATTGCACTCATCATTCTTTAAATCTTTAGTTCTGCCAGCTACTTCTTTTATAGCACTATATTAGTGCTGCAGCAATCATTCTTCAAACATTACTATAGACATTAGTTCTTTCTTTAGCCTTATTTTAGCTTTACTGCATCAACGAACATCGATTAATTAAATGTTTATTTTCTCAAAGAAGACAAAATATAAACACAAAAAGTGTGGATTAATGCACTTTATTAGCTACAATTCATATTATAAAGAGCATTGCCCTAATAGTTCTTTAAAACTTTAGTTCTGCTAGCTATTTCTTTTAGAGCACTATATTGGTGCTGCAGCAACAATTTTTGGAAACATTACATTAGTTCTTTCTTTAGTCTTATTTTAGCTTTACTGCATCAACAAACATCGATTAATTAAATGTTTATTTTCTCAAAGAAAAGAAAATATAAAGACAAAAAGTGTGGATTAACGCACTTTATAAGCTACAATTCATATTATAAAGAGCATTGCCCTAATCGTTCTTTAAAACTTTAGTTCTGCTAGCTACTTCTTTTATAGCACTATATTAGTGCTGAAGCAACCATTCTTGGAAACATTACAATAGACATTAGTTCTTTCTTAAGTCTTATTTTAGTTTTACTGCATCAACAAACATCGATTAATTAAATGTTTATTTTCTCAAAGAGAACAAAATATAAACACAAAAAGTATGGATTAACGCACTTTATTAGCTACAATTCATATTATAAAGAGCATTGCCCTAATTGTTCCTTAAAACTTTAGTTCTGCTAGCTATTTCTTTTATAGCACTTTATTGGTGCTGCAGCAACCATTTTTTGAAACATTACTATAGACATTAGTTCTTTCTTTGGTCTTATTTTAGCTTTACTGCATCAACAAACATCGATTAATAAAATTTTTATTTTCTCAAAGAAAACAAAATATAAACACAAAAAGTGTGGATTAACGCACTTTATTAGCTACAATTCATATTTTAAAGAGTATTGCACTCATCGTTTGTTAATAGTTTAGTTCTGCCAGCTACTTCTTATATAGCACTATATTAGTGCTGCAGCAACCATTCTTTGAAACATTACTATAGACATTAGTTCTTTCTTTAGCCTTATTTTAGCTTTATTGCATCAACAAACATCGATTAATTAAATGTTTATTTTCTCAAAGAAGACAAAATATAAACAAAAAAAGTGTGGATTAATGCACTTTATTAGCTACAATTCATATTAAAAGAGCATTGCCCTAATAGTTCTTTAGAACTTTAGTTCTGCTAGCTATTTCTTTTAGAGCACTATATTGGTGCTGCAGCAACCATTTTTGGAAACATTGCATTAGTTCTTTCTTTAGTCTTATTTTAGCTTTACTGCATCAACAAACATCGATTAATTAAATGTTTATTTTCTCAAAGAAAACAAAATATAAACACAAAAAGTGTGGATTAACGCACTTTATTAGCTACAGTTCATATTATAAAGAGTTTTGCACTCATCGTTCTTTAAAACTATAGTTCTTCTAGCTACTGCTTTTATAGCACTATGTTAGTGCTTCAGCAACCATTTTTTGAAACATTACTATGGACATTAGTTCTTTCTTTAGTCTTATTTTAGGTTTACTGCATCAAAATACATCGATTAATTAAATGTTCATTTTCTCAAAGAGAACAAAATGTAAACACAAAAAGTGTGGATTAATTCACTTTATTAGCTACAATTTATATTATAAAGAGTTTTTCACTCATCGTTCTTTAAAACTTTAGTTCTGCTAGCTACTTCTTTTATAGCACTATATTAGTGCTGCAGCAACCATTCTTCGAAACATTACTATAGACATTAGTTCTTTCTTTGGTCTTATTTTAGCTTTACTGCATCAACAAACATCGATTAATTAAATGTTTATCTTCTTAAAGAAACAAAATATAAACACAAAAAGTGTGGATTAACGCACTTCATTATCTACAGTTCATATTATAAAGAGTATTGCCCTAATCGTTGATTAAAACTTTAGTTCTGCTAGCTGCTTCTTTTATAGCACTATATTAGTGCTGCAGCAACAATTCTTGGAAACATTACTATAGACATTAGTTCTTTCTTTTGTCTTATTTCAGTTTTACTGCATCAAAAAACATCGATTAATTAAATGTTTATTTTCTAAAAGAAAAATAAATATAAACACAAAAAGTGTGGATTAACGCACTTTATTAGCTACAATACATATTTTAAAGAGTATTGCACTCATCATTCTTTAAATCTTTAGTTCTGCCAGCTACTTCTTTTATAGCACTATATTAGTGCTGCAGCAATCATTCTTCAAACATTACTATAAGTTCTTTCTTTAGCCTTATTTTAGCTTTACTGCATCAACGAACATCGATTAATTAAATGTTTATTTTCTCAAAGAAGACAAAATATAAACACAAAAAGTGTGGATTAATGCACTTTATTAGCTACAATTCATATTATAAAGAGCATTGCCCTAATAGTTCTTTAAAACTTTAGTTCTGCTAGCTATTTCTTTTAGAGCACTATACTGGTGCTGCAGCAACCATTTTTGGAAACATTACATTAGTTCTTTCTTTAGTCTTATTTTAGCTTTACTGCATCAACAAACATCGATTAATTAAATGTTTATTTTCTCAAAGAAAACAAAATATAAACACAAAAAGTGTGGATTAACGCACTTTATTAGCTACAGTTCATATTATAAAGAGTTTTGCACTCATCGTTCTTTAAAACTATAGTTCTTCTAGCTACTGCTTTTATAGCACTATGTTAGTGCTTCAGCAACCATTTTTTGAAACATTACTATGGACATTAGTTCTTTCTTTAGTCTTATTTTAGGTTTACTGCATCAAAATACATCGATTAATTAAATGTTCATTTTCTCAAAGAGAACAAAATGTAAACACAAAAAGTGTGGATTAATTCACTTTATTAGCTACAATTTATATTATAAAGAGTTTTTCACTCATCGTTCTTTAAAACTTTAGTTCTGCTAGCTACTTCTTTTATAGCACTATATTAGTGCTGCAGCAACCATTCTTCGAAACATTACTATAGACATTAGTTCTTTCTTTGGTCTTATTTTAGCTTTACTGCATCAACAAACATCGATTAATTAAATGTTTATTTTCTTAAAGAAATCTTCTTAAAGAAACAAAATATAAACACAAAAAGTGTGGATTAACGCACTTCATTATCTACAGTTCATATTATAAAGAGTATTGCCCTAATCGTTGATTAAAACTTTAGTTCTGCTAGCTACTTCTTTTATAGCACTATATTAGTGCTGCAGCAACAATTCTTGGAAACATTACTATAGACATTAGTTCTTTCTTCTGTCTTATTTCAGTTTTACTGCATCAAAAAACATCGATTAATTAAATGTTTATTTTCTAAAAGAAAAAAAAATATAAACACAAAAAGTGTGGATTAACGCACTTTATTAGCTACAATACATATTTTAAAGAGTATTGCACTCATCATTCTTTAAATCTTTAGTTCTGCCAGCTACTTCTTTTATAGCACTATATTAGTGCTGCAGCAATCATTCTTCAAACATTACTATAGACATTAGTTCTTTCTTTAGCCTTATTTTAGCTTTACTGCATCAACGAACATCGATTAATTAAATGTTTATTTTCTCAAAGAAGACAAAATATAAACACAAAAAGTGTGGATTAATGCACTTTATTAGCTACAATTCATATTATAAAGAGCATTGCCCTAATAGTTCTTAAAAACTTTAGTTCTGCTAGCTATTTCTTTTAGAGCACTATATTGGTGCTGCAGCAACCATTTTTGGAAACATTACATTAGTTCTTTCTTTAGTCTTATTTTAGCTTTACTGCATCAACAAACATCGATTAATTAAATGTTTATTTTCTCAAAGAAAAGAAAATATAAAGACAAAAAGTGTGGATTAACGCACTTTATAAGCTACAATTCATATTATAAAGAGCATTGCCCTAATCGTTCTTTAAAACTTTAGTTCTGCTAGCTACTTCTTTTATAGCACTATATTAGTGCTGCAGCAACCATTCTTGGAAACATTACAATAGACATTAGTTCTTTCTTATGTCTTATTTTAGTTTTACTGCATCAACAAACATCGATTAATTAAATGTTTATTTTCTCAAAGAGAACAAAATATAAACACAAAAAGTATGGATTAACGCACTTTATTAGCTACAATTCATATTATAAAGAGCATTGCCCTAATTGTTCCTTAAAACTTTAGTTCTGCTAGCTATTTCTTTTATAGCACTATATTGGTGCTGCAGCAACCATTTTTTGAAACATTACTATAGACATTAGTTCTTTCTTTAGTCTTATTTTAGCTTTACTGCATCAACAAACATCGATTAATTAAATGTTTATTTTCTCAAAGAGAACAAAATATAAACACAAAAAGTGTGGATTAACGCACTTTATTAGCTACAATTCATATTATAAAGAGTATTGCCCTAATCGTTTTTATTAAAACTTTAGTTCTGCTAGCTATTTCTTTTATAGCACTATATTAGTGCTGCAGCAACAATTCTTGGAAACATTACTATAGACATTAGTTCTTTCTTTTGTCTTATTTCAGTTTTACTGCATCAACAAACATCGATTAATTATATATATATATTTGGTAAAGACGATAAAATATGGTATTAAAATGGCAGATTCAACGAAGGAAACGAGTCTAAATAATTGGCAATTATTTAGACTCGTTTCGTTCGTTGCATCTGCCATTTTAATACCATATTTTATTCGATTAATTAAATGTTTATTTTCTCAAAGAAAAAAAATATAAACACAAAAAGTGTGGATTAACGCACTTTATTAGCTACAATTCATATTATAAAGAGTATTGCCCTAATCGTTCTTAAAAACTTTAGTTCTGCTAGCTATTTCTTTTATAGCACTATATTAGTGCTGCAGCAACCATTCTTGGAAACATTACTATAGACATTAGTTCTTTCTTTTGTCTTTTTTCAGTTTTACTGCATCAACAAACATCGATTAATTAAATGTTTATTTTCTCAAAGAAAAAAAATATAAACACAAAAAGTGTGGATTAACGCACTTTATTAGCTACAATTCATATTTTAAAGAGTATTGCACTCATCGTTTGTTAATAGTTTAGTTCTGCCAGCTACTTCTTTTATAGCACTATATTAGTGCTGCAGCAACCATTCTTGGAAACATTACTAAAGACATTAGTTCTTTCTTTAGTCTTATTTTAGCTTTACTGCATCAACAAACATCGATTTATATAATGTTTATTTTCTCAAAGAAAACAAAATATAAACACAAAATGTGTGGATTAACGCACTTCATTATCTACAGTTCATGTTATAAAGAGTATTGCCCTAATCGTTGATTAAAACTTTAGTTCTGCTAGCTACTTCTTTTATAGCACTATATTAGTGCTGCAGCAACCATTCTTGGAAACATTACTATAGACATTAGTTCTTTCTTTTGTCTTATTTCAGTTTAACTGCATCAACAAACATCGATTAATTAAATGTTTATTTTCTAAAAGAAAAAAAATATAAACACAAAAAGTGTGGATTAACGCACTTTATTAGCTACAATTCATATTATAAAGAGTATTGCCGTAATCGTTCTTAAAAACTTTAGTTCTGCTAGCTATTTCTTTTATAGCACTATATTAGTGCTGCATAAACAATTCTTGGAAACATTACTTTAGACATTAGTTCTTTTTTTTGTCTTATTTCAGTTTTACTGCATCAACAAACATTGATTAATTAAATGTTTATTTTCTCAAAGAAAAAAAATATAAACACAAAAAGTGTGGATTAACGCACTTTATTAGCTACAATTCATATTATAAAGAGTTTTGCCCTAATCGTTCTTTAAAACTTTAGTTCTGCTAGCTACTTTTTTTATAGCACTATATTAGTGCTGCAGCAACCATTCTTGGAAACATTACTATAGACATTAGTTCTTTCTGTTGTCTTATTTCAGTTTTACTGCATCAACAAACATCGATTAATTAAATGTTTATTTTCTCAAAGAAAACAAAATATAAACACAAAAAGTGTGGATTAACGCACTTTAATAGCTACAATTCATATTTTAAAGAGTATTGCACTCATCGTTTGTTAATAGTTTAGTCCTGCCAGCTACTTCTTTTATAGCACTATATTAGTGCTGCAGCAACCATTCTTGGAAACATTACTAAAGACATTAGTTCTTTCTTTAGTCTTATTTTAGCTTTACTGCATCAACAAACATCGATTTATATAATGTTTATTTTCTCAAAGAAAACAAAATATAAACACAAAATGTGTGGATTAACGCACTTCATTATCTACAGTTCATATTATAAAGAGTATTGCCCTAATCGTTGATTAAAACTTTAGTTCTGCTAGCTACTTCTTTTATAGCACTATATTAGAGCTGCAGCAACCATTCTTGGAAACATTACTATAGACATTAGTTCTTTCTTTAGTCTTATTTTAGCTTTACTGCATCAACAAACATCGATTAATTAAATGTTTATCTTCTTAAAGAAACAAAATATAAACACAAAAAGTGTGGATTAACGCACTTTACTAGCTACAATTCATATTATAAAGAGTATTGCCCTAATCGTTCTTAAATACTTTAGTTCTGCTAGCTACTTCTTTTATAGCACTATATTAGAGCTGCAGCAACCATTCTTGGAAACATTACTATAGACATTAGTTCTTTCTGTTGTCTTATTTCAGTTTTACTGCATCAACAAACATCGATTAATTAAATGTTTATTTTCTCAAAGAAAACAAAATATAAACACAAAAAGTGTGGATTAACGCACTTTAATAGCTACAATTCATATTTTAAAGAGTATTGCACTCATCGTTTGTTAATAGTTTAGTCCTGCCAGCTACTTCTTTTATAGCACTATATTAGTGCTGCAGCAACCATTCTTGGAAACATTACTAAAGACATTAGTTCTTTCTTTAGTCTTATTTTAGCTTTACTGCATCAACAAACATCGATTTATATAATGTTTATTTTCTCAAAGAAAACAAAATATAAACACAAAATGTGTGGATTAACGCACTTCATTATCTACAGTTCATATTATAAAGAGTATTGCCCTAATCGTTGATTAAAACTTTAGTTCTGCTAGCTACTTCTTTTATAGCACTATATTAGAGCTGCAGCAACCATTCTTGGAAACATTACTATAGACATTAGTTCTTTCTTTAGTCTTATTTTAGCTTTACTGCATCAACAAACATCGATTAACTAAATGTTTATCTTCTTAAAGAAACAAAATATAAACACAAAAAGTGTGGATTAACGCACTTTACTAGCTACAATTCATATTATAAAGAGTATTGCCCTAATCGTTCTTAAAAACTTTAGTTCTGCTAGCTACTTCTTTTATAGCACTATATTAGTGCTGCAGCAACCATTCTTGGAAACATTACTATAGACATTAGTTCTTTCTTTTGTCTTATTTCAGTTTAACTGCATCAACAAACATCGATTAAGTAAATGTTTATTTTCTAAAAGAAAAAAAATATAAACACAAAAAGTGTGGATTAACGCACTTTATTAGCTACAATTCATATTTTAAAGAGTATTGCATTCATCGTTCTTTAAATCTTTAGTTCTGCCAGCTACTTCTTTTATAGCACTATATTAGTGCTGCAGCAACCATTCTTTGAAACATTATTATGGACATTAGTTCTTTCTTTAGTCTTATTTTAGGTTTACTGCATCAAAAAACATCGATTAATTAAATGTTTATTTTCTCAAAGAAAACAAAATATAAACACAAAAAGTGTGGATTAACGCAATTTATTAGCTACAATTCATATTTTAAAGGGATTGCACTCATCGTTCTTTAAAACTTTAGTTCTGCTAGCTACTTCTTTTATAGCACTATATTAGTGCTGCAGCAACCATTCTTCAAACATTACTATAGACATTAGTTCTTTCTTTGTCTTATTTCAGTTTTACTGCATCAACAAACATCGATTAATTAAATGTTTACTTTCTCAAAGAAAACAAAATATAAACACAAAAAGTGTGGATGAACGCATTTTATTAGCTACAGTTCATATTATAAAGATTTTTGCACTCATCGTTCTTTAAAACTTTAGTTCTGCTAGCTACTTCTTTTATAGCACTATGTTAGTGCTTCAGCAACCATTCTTTGAAACATTATTATGGACATTAGTTCTTTCTTTAGTCTTATTTTAGGTTTACTGCATCAAAAAACATCGATTAATTAAATGTTTATTTTCTCAAAGAAAACAAAATATAAACACAAAAAGTGTGGATTAACGCACTTTATTTGCTACAATTCATATTATAAAGAGTATTGCCCTAATCGTTCTTTAAATCTTTAGTTCTGCCAGCTACTTCTTTTATAGCTCTATATTAGTGCTGCAGCAATCATTCTTCATACATTACTATAGACATTAGTTCTTTGTTTAGTCTTATTTTAGGTTTACTGCATCAAAAACATCGATTAATTAAATGTTTATTTTCTCAAAGAAAACAAAATATAAACACAAAAAGTGTGGATTAACGCACTTTATTAGCTACAATTCATATTTTAAAGGGATTGCACTCATCGTTCTTTAAAACTTTAGTTCTGCTAGCTACTTCTTTTATAGCACTATATTAGAGCTGCAGCAACCATTCTTGGAAACATTACTATAGACATTAGTTCTTTCTTTAGTCTTATTTTAGCTTTACTGCATCAACAAACATCGATTTATATAATGTTTATTTTCTCAAAGAAAACAAAATATAAACACAAAATGTGTGGATTAACGCACTTCATTATCTACAGTTCATATTATAAAGAGTATTGCCCTAATCGTTGATTAAAACTTTAGTTCTGCTAGCTACTTCTTTTATAGCACTATATTAGTGCTGCAGCAACCATTCTTGGAAACATTACTATAGACATTAGTTCTTTCTTTTGTCTTATTTCAGTTTTACTGCATCAACAAACATCGATTAATTAAATGTTTATTTTCTAAAAGAAAAAAAATATAAACACAAAAAGTGTGGATTAACGCACTTTATAGCTACAATTCATATTTTAAAGAGTATTGCACTCATCGTTCTTTAAATCTTTAGTTCTGCCAGCTACTTCTTTTATAGCACTATATTAGTGCTGCAGCAATCATTCTTCATACATTACTATAGACATTAGTTCTTTGTTTAGTCTTATTTTAGGTTTACTGCATCAAAAACATCGATTAATTAATGTTTATTTTCTCAAAGAAAACAAAATATAAACACAAAAAGTGTGGATTAACGCACTTTATTAGCTACAATTCATATTTTAAAGGGATTGCACTCATCGTTCTTTAAAACTTTAGTTCTGCTAGCTACTTCTTTTATAGCACTATATTAGAGCTGCAGCAACCATTCTTGGAAACATTACTATAGACATTAGTTCTTTCTTTAGTCTTATTTTAGCTTTACTGCATCAACAAACATCGATTAATAAATGTTTATTTTCTCAAAGAAAACAAAATATAAACACAAAAAGTGTGGATTAACGCACTTTATTAGCTACAGTTCATATTATAAAGAGTATTGCCCTAATCGTTCTTAAAACTTTAGTTCTGCTAGCTACTTCTTTTATAGCACTATATTAGTGCTGCAGCAACCATTCTTGGAAACATTACTATAGACATTAGTTCTTTCTTTTGTCTTATTTCAGTTTAACTGCATCAACAAACATCGATTAATTAAATGTTTATTTTCTAAAAGAAAAAAAATATAAACACAAAAAGTGTGGATTAACGCACTTTATCAGCTACAATTCATATTTTAAAGAGTATTGCACTCATCGTTCTTTAAATCTTTAGTTCTGCCAGCTACTTCTTTTATAGCACTATATTAGTGCTGCAGCAATCATTCTTCATACATTACTATAGACATTAGTTCTTTGTTTAGTCTTATTTTAGGTTTACTGCATCAAAAACATCGATTAATTAAATGTTTATTTTCTCAAAGAAAAAAAAATATAAACACAAAAAGTGTGGATTAACGCACTTTATTAGCTACAATTCATATTTTAAAGGGATTGCACTCATCGTTCTTTAAAACTTTAGTTCTGCTAGCTACTTCTTTTATAGCACTATATTAGTGCTGCAGCAACCATTCTTCAAACATTACTATAGACATTAGTTCTTTCTTTGTCTTATTTCAGTTTTACTGCATCAACAAACATCGATTAATTAAATGTTTATTTTCTCAAAGAAAACAAAATATAAACACAAAAAGTGTGGATTAACGCACTTTAATAGCTACGATTCATATTTTAAAGAGTATTGCAATCATCGTTTGTTAATAGTTTAGTCCTGCCAGCTACTTCTTTTATAGCACTATATTAGTGCTGCAGCAACCATTCTTTGAAACATTACTAAAGACATTAGTTCTTTCTTTAGTCTTATTTTAGCTTTACTGCATCAACAAACATCGATTTATATAATGTTTATTTTCTCAAAGAAAACAAAATATAAACACAAAATGTGTGGATTAACGCACTTCATTATCTACAGTTCATATTATAAAGAGTATTGCCCTAATCGTTGATTAAAACTTTAGTTCTGCTAGCTACTTCTTTTATAGCACTATATTAGTGCTGCAGCAACCATTCTTGGAAACATTACTATAGACATTAGTTCTTTCTTTAGTCTTATTTTAGCTTTACTGCATCAACAAACATCGATTAACTAAATGTTTATCTTCTTAAAGAAACAAAATATAAACGCAAAAAGTGTGGATTAACGCACTTTACTAGCTACAATTCATATTATAAAGAGTATTGCCCTAATCGTTCTTTAAAACTTTAGTTCTGCTAGCTACTTCTTTTATAGCACTATATTAGTGCTGCAGCAACCATTCTTCAAACATTACTATAGACATTAGTTCTTTCTTTGTCTTATTTCAGTTTTACTGCATCAACAAACATCGATTAATTAAATGTTTACTTTCTCAAAGAAAACAAAATATAAACACAAAAAGTGTGGATTAACGCACTTTATTTGCTACAATTAATATTATAAAGAGCATTGCCCTAATCGTTCTTTAAAACTTTAGTTCTGCTAGCTATTTCTTTTATAGCACTATATTGGTGCTGTAGCAACCATTTTTGGAAACATTACATTAGTTCTTTCTTTAGTCTTATTTTAGCTTTACTGCATCAACAAACATCGATTAATTAAATTTTTATCTTCTAAAAGAAAACAAATGTAAACACAAAAAGTGTGGATTAACGCACTTTATTACCTCAGTTCATATTAAAATCAGTATTGCGCTCAAAGTTCTTTAAAACTTAAGTTCTGCTAGCTACTTCTTTTATAGCACTTTATTAGTGCTGCAGCAACCATTCTTGGAAACATTACAATAGACATTTGTTCTTTCTTTAGTCTTATTTCAGTTTTACTGCATCAACAAACATCGATTAATTAAATGTTTACTTTCTCAAAGAATACAAAATATAAACACAAAAAGTGTGGATTAACGTATTTTATTAGCTACAGTTCATATTATAAAGATTTTTGCACTCATCGTTCTTTAAACTTTAGTTCTGCTAGCTACTTCTTTTATAGCACTATGTTAGTGCTTCAGCAACCATTCTTTGAAACATTATTATGGACATTAGTTCTTTCTTTAGTCTTATTTTAGGTTTACTGCATCAAAAAACATCGATTAATTAAATGTTTATTTTCTCAAAGAAAACAAAATATAAACACAAAAAGTGTGGATTAACGCAATTTATTAGCTACAATTCATATTTTAAAGGGATTGCACTCATCGTTCTTTAAAACTTTAGTTCTGCTAGCTACTTCTTTTATAGCACTATATTAGTGCTGCAGCAACCATTCTTCAAACATTACTATAGACATTAGTTCTTTCTTTGTCTTATTTCAGTTTTACTGCATCAACAAACATCGATTAATTAAATGTTTACTTTCTCAAAGAAAACAAAATATAAACACAAAAAGTGTGGATGAACGCATTTTATTAGCTACAGTTCATATTATAAAGATTTTTGCACTCATCGTTCTTTAAAACTTTAGTTCTGCTAGCTACTTCTTTTATAGCACTATGTTAGTGCTTCAGCAACCATTCTTTGAAACATTATTATGGACATTAGTTCTTTCTTTAGTCTTATTTTAGGTTTACTGCATCAAAAAACATCGATTAATTAAATGTTTATTTTCTCAAAGAAAACAAAATATAAACACAAAAAGTGTGGATTAACGCACTTTATTTGCTACAATTCATATTATAACGAGTATTGCCCTAATCGTTCTTAAAAACTTTAGTTCTGCTAGCTACTTCTTTTATAGCACTATATTAGTGCTGCAGCAACCATTCTTTGAAACATTATTATAGACATTAGTTCTTTCTGTTGTCTTATTTCAGTTTTACTGCATCAACAAACATCGATTAATTAAATGTTTATTTTCTCAAAGAAAACAAAATATAAACACAAAAAGTGTGGATTAACGCACTTTAATAGCTACAATTCATATTTTAAAGAGTATTGCAATTATCGTTTGTTAATAGTTTAGTCCTGCCAGCTACTTCTTTTAT
This sequence comes from Aurelia coerulea, assembly GCA_039566865.1. NCBI lineage: Eukaryota > Metazoa > Cnidaria > Scyphozoa > Semaeostomeae > Ulmaridae > Aurelia > Aurelia coerulea. The sequence continues at coordinate 14,886,004 of CM076950.1, forward strand.
AGCACTATATTAGTGCTGCAGCAACCATTCTTGGAAACATTACTAAAGACATTAGTTCTTTCTTTAGTCTTATTTTAGCTTTACTGCATCAACAAACATCGATTTATATAATGTTTATTTTCTCAAAGAAAACAAAATATAAACACAAAATGTGTGGATTAACGCACTTCATTATCTACAGTTCATATTATAAAGAGTATTGCCCTAATCGTTGATTAAAACTTTAGTTCTGCTAGCTACTTCTTTTATAGCACTATATTAGAGCTGCAGCAACCATTCTTGGAAACATTACTATAGACATTAGTTCTTTCTTTAGTCTTATTTTAGCTTTACTGCATCAACAAACATCGATTAACTAAATGTTTATCTTCTTAAAGAAACAAAATATAAACACAAAAAGTGTGGATTAACGCACTTTACTAGCTACAATTCATATTATAAAGAGTATTGCCCTAATCGTTCTTAAAAACTTTAGTTCTGCTAGCTACTTCTTTTATAGCACTATATTAGTGCTGCAGCAACCATTCTTGGAAACATTACTATAGACATTAGTTCTTTCTTTTGTCTTATTTCAGTTTAACTGCATCAACAAACATCGATTAATTAAATGTTTATTTTCTAAAAGAAAAAAAATATAAACACAAAAAGTGTGGATTAACGCACTTTATTAGCTACAATTCATATTTTAAAGAGTATTGCACTCATCGTTCTTTAAATCTTTAGTTCTGCCAGCTACTTCTTTTATAGCACTATATTAGTGCTGCAGCAATCATTCTTCATACATTACTATAGACATTAGTTCTTTGTTTAGTCTTATTTTAGGTTTACTGCATCAAAAAACATCGATTAATTAAATGTTTATTTTCTCAAAGAAAACAAAATATAAACACAAAAAGTGTGGATTAACGCACTTTATTAGCTACAATTCATATTTTAAAGGGATTGCACTCATCGTTCTTTAAAACTTTAGTTCTGCTAGCTACTTCTTATATAGCACTATATTAGTGCTGCAGCAACCATTCTTCAAACATTACTATAGACATTAGTTCTTTCTTTGTCTTATTTCAGTTTTACTGCATCAACAAACATCGATTAATTAAATGTTTATTTTCTCAAAGAAAACAAAATATAAACACAAAAAGTGCGGATTAATGCACTTTATTAGCTACAATTCACATTATAAAGAGCATTGCCCTAATCGTTCTTTAAAACTTTAGTTCTGTTAGCTATTTCTTTTATAGCACTATATTGGTGCTGTAGCAACCATTTTTGGAAACATTACATTAGTTCTTTCTTTAGTCTTATTTTAGCTTTACTGCATCAACAAACATCGATTAATTAAATTTTTATCTTCTAAAAGAAAACAAATGTAAACACAAAAAGTGTGGATTAACGCACTTTATTACCTCAGTTCATATTAAAATCAGTATTGCGCTCAAAGTTCTTTAAAACTTAAGTTCTGCTAGCTACTTCTTTTATAGCACTTTATTAGTGCTGCAGCAACCATTCTTGGAAACATTACAATAGACATTTGTTCTTTCTTTAGTCTTATTTCAGTTTTACTGCATCAACAAACATCGATTAATTAAATGTTTACTTTCTCAAAGAATACAAAATATAAACACAAAAAGTGTGGATTAACGTATTTTATTAGCTACAGTTCATATTATAAAGATTTTTGCACTCATCGTTCTTTAAACTTTAGTTCTGCTAGCTACTTCTTTTATAGCACTATGTTAGTGCTTCAGCAACCATTCTTTGAAACATTATTATGGACATTAGTTCTTTCTTTAGTCTTATTTTAGGTTTACTGCATCAAAAAACATCGATTAATTAAATGTTTATTTTCTCAAAGAAAACAAAATATAAACACAAAAAGTGTGGATTAACGCAATTTATTAGCTACAATTCATATTTTAAAGGGATTGCACTCATCGTTCTTTAAAACTTTAGTTCTGCTAGCTACTTCTTTTATAGCACTATATTAGTGCTGCAGCAACCATTCTTCAAACATTACTATAGACATTAGTTCTTTCTTTGTCTTATTTCAGTTTTACTGCATCAACAAACATCGATTAATTAAATGTTTACTTTCTCAAAGAAAACAAAATATAAACACAAAAAGTGTGGATGAACGCATTTTATTAGCTACAGTTCATATTATAAAGATTTTTGCACTCATCGTTCTTTAAAACTTTAGTTCTGCTAGCTACTTCTTTTATAGCACTATGTTAGTGCTTCAGCAACCATTCTTTGAAACATTATTATGGACATTAGTTCTTTCTTTAGTCTTATTTTAGGTTTACTGCATCAAAAAACATCGATTAATTAAATGTTTATTTTCTCAAAGAAAACAAAATATAAACACAAAAAGTGTGGATTAACGCACTTTATTAGCTACAATTCATATTTTAAAGGGATTGCACTCATCGTTCTTTAAAACTTTAGTTCTGCTAGCTACTTCTTTTATAGCACTATATTAGTGCTGCAGCAACCATTCTTCAAACATTACTATAGACATTAGTTCTTTCTTTGTCTTATTTTAGGTTTACTGCATCAAAAAACATCGATAAATTAAATGTTTATTTTCTCAAAGAAAACAAAATATAAACACAAAAAGTGTGGATTAACGCATTTTATTAGCTACAATTCTAATTATAAAGAGTATTGCCCTTATCGTTCTTTAAAACTTTAGTTCTGCTAGCTACTTCTTTTATAGCACTATATTAGTGCTGCAGCAACCATTCTTGGAAAAATTACTATAGACATTAGTTCTTTCTTTAGTCTTATTTCAGTTTTACTGCATCAAAAAACATCGATTAATTAAATGTTTATTTTCTCAAAGAAAAAAAAATATAAACACAAAAAGTGTGGATTAACGCACTTTATTAGCTACAATTCATATTTTAAAGGGATTGCACTCATCGTTCTTTAAAACTTTAGTTCTGCTAGCTACTTCTTTTATAGCACTATATTAGTGCTGCAGCAACCATTCTTCAAACATTACTATAGACATTAGTTCTTTCTTTGTCTTATTTTAGGTTTACTGCATCAAAAAACATCGATAAATTAAATGTTTATTTTCTCAAAGAAAACAAAATATAAACACAAAAAGTGTGGATTAACGCACTTTATTTGCTACAATTAATATTATAACGAGTCTTGCCCTAATCGTTCTTAAAAACTTTAGTTCTGCTAGCTACTTTTTATATAGCACTATATTAGTGCTGAAGCAACCATTCTTGGAAAAATTACTATAGACATTAGTTCTTTCTTTTGTCTTATTTCAGTTTTACTGCATCAACAAACATCGATTAATTAAATGTTTATTTTCTCAAAGAAAAAAAATATAAACACAAAAAGTGTGGATTAACGCACTTTATTAGCTACAATTCATATTTTAAAGGGATTGCACTCATCGTTCTTTAAAACTTTAGTTCTGCTAGCTACTTCTTTTATAGCACTATATTAGTGCTGCAGCAACCATTCTTCAAACATTACTATAGACATTAGTTCTTTCTTTGTCTTATTTTAGCTTTACTGCATCAACAAACATCGATTAATTAAATGTTTACTTTCTCAAAGAATACAAAATATAAACACAAAAAGTGTGGATGAACGCATTTTATTAGCTACAGTTCATATTATAAAGATTTTTGCACTCATCGTTCTTAAAAACTTTAGTTCTGCTAGCTACTTTTTATATAGCACTATATTAGTGCTAAAGCAACCATTCTTGGAAAAATTACTATAGACATTAGTTCTTTCTTTTGTCTTATTTCAGTTTTACTGCATCAACAAACATCGATTAATTAAATGTTTATTTTCTCAAAGAAAAAAAAAAAAAACACAAAAAGTGTGGATTAACGCACTTTATTAGCTACAATTCATATTTTAAAGGGATTGCACTCATCGTTCTTTAAAACTTTAGTTCTGCTAGCTACTTCTTTTATAGCACTATATTAGTGCTGCAGCAACCATTCTTCAAACATTACTATAGACATTAGTTCTTTCTTTGTCTTATTTTAGCTTTACTGCATCAACAAACATCGATTAATTAAATGTTTACTTTCTCAAAGAATACAAAATATAAACACAAAAAGTGTGGATGAACGCATTTTATTAGCTACAGTTCATATTATAAAGATTTTTGCACTCATCGTTCTTTTAAACTTTAGTTCTGCTAGCTACTTCTTTTATAGCACTATGTTAGTGCTTCAGCAACCATTCTTTGAAACATTATTATGGACATTAGTTCTTTCTTTAGTCTTATTTTAGGTTTACTGCATCAAAAAACATCGATTAATTAAATGTTTATTTTCTCAAAGAAAACAAAATATAAACACAAAAAGTGTGGATTAACGCACTTTATTTGCTACAATTCATATTATAACGAGTATTGCCCTAATCGTTCTTAAAAACTTTAGTTCTGCTAGCTACTTCTTTTATAGCACTATATTAGTGCTGCAGCAACCATTCTTGGAAAAATTACTATAGACATTAGTTCTTTCTTTTGTCTTATTTCAGTTTTACTGCATCAACAAACATCGATTAATTAAATGTTTATTTTCTCAAAGAAAAAAAAATATAAACACAAAAAGTGTGGATTAACGCACTTTATTAGCTACAATTCATATTTTAAAGAGTTTTGCACTCATCGTTCTTTAAAACTTTAGTTCCGCTAGCTACTTTTTTATAGCACTATATTAGTGCTGCAGCAACCATTCTTTGAAACATTACTATAAACATTAGTTCTTTCTTTAGTCTTATTTTAGCTTTACTGCATCAACAAACATCGATTAATTAAATGTTTATTTTCTCAAAGAAAAAAAAAGATAAACACTAAAAGTGTGGATTAACGCACTTTATTAGCTACAATTCATATTTTAAAGAGTATTGCACTCATCGTTCTTTAAAACTTTAGCTCTGCTAGCTACTTCTTTTATAGCACTATATTAGTGCTGCAGCAACCATTCTTGGAAACATTACTATAGACATTAGTTCTTTCTTTAGTCTTATTTCAGCTTTTCTGCATCAACAAACATCGATTAATTAAATGTTTATTTTCTCAAAGAAAGAGAAATATAACCACCAAAAGTGTGGATTAACGCACTTTATTAGCTACAAATCATATTTTAAAAAGTATTGCACTCATCGTTCTTTAAAACTTTAGTTCTACTAGCTACTTCTTTTATAGCCCTATATTAGTGCTGCAGCAACCATTTTTGGAAACATTATATTAGTTCTTTCTTTAGTCTTATCTTAGCTTTACTGCATCAACAAACATCGATTAATTAAATGTTTATTTTCTCAAAGAAAAAAAAAGATAAACACTAAAAGTGTGGATTAACGCACTTTATTAGCTACAATTCATATTTTAAAGAGCATTGCCCTAATCGTTCTTTAAAACTTTAGTTCTGCTAGCTACTTCTTTTATAGCACTATATTAGTGCTGCAGCAACCATTCTTCAAACATTACTATAAACATTAGTTCTTTCTTTTGTCTTATTTCAGTTTTACTGCATCAACAAACATCGATTAATTAAATGTTTATTTTCTCAAAGAAAACAAAATATAAACACAAAAAGTGTGGATTAACGCACTTTAATAGCTACAATTCATATTTTAAAGAGTTTTGCACTCATCGTTCTTTAAAACTTTAGTTCTGCTAGCTACTTTTTTATAGCACTATATTAGTGCTGCAGCAACCATTCTTTGAAACATTACTATAAACATTAGTTCTTTCTTTAGTCTTATTTTAGCTTTACTGCATCAACAAACATCGATTAATTAAATGTTTATTTTCTCAAAGAAAATAAAAGATAAACACTAAAAGTGTGGATTAACGCACTTTATTAGCTACAATTCATATTTTAAAGAGTATTGCACTCATCGTTCTTTAAAACTTTAGCTCTGCTAGCTACTTCTTTTATAGCACTATGTTAATGATGCAGCAACCATTTTTGGAAACATTACTATAGACATTAGTTCTTTCTTTTGTCTTATTTCAGTTTTACTGCATCAACAAACATCGATTAATTAAATGTTTATTTTCTCAAAGAAAAAAAATATAAACACAAAAAGTGTGGATTAACGCACTTTATTAGCTACAATTCATATTTTAAAGGGATTGCACTCATCGTTCTTTAAAACTTTAGTTCTGCTAGCTACTTCTTTTATAGCACTATATTAGTGCTGCAGCAACCATTCTTCAAACATTACTATAGACATTAGTTCTTTCTTTGTCTTATTTTAGCTTTACTGCATCAACAAACATCGATTAATTAAATGTTTACTTTCTCAAAGAATACAAAATATAAACACAAAAAGTGTGGATGAACGCATTTTATTAGCTACAGTTCATATTATAAAGATTTTTGCACTCATCGTTCTTAAAAACTTTAGTTCTGCTAGCTACTTTTTATATAGCACTATATTAGTGCTACAGCAACCATTCTTGGAAAAATTACTATAGACATTAGTTCTTTCTTTTGTCTTATTTCAGTTTTACTGCATCAACAAACATCGATTAATTAAATGTTTATTTTCTCAAAGAAAAAAAATATAAACACAAAAAGTGTGGATTAACGCACTTTATTAGCTACAATTCATATTTTAAAGGGATTGCACTCATCGTTCTTTAAAACTTTAGTTCTGCTAGCTACTTCTTTTATAGCACTATATTAGTGCTGCAGCAACCATTCTTCAAACATTACTATAGACATTAGTTCTTTCTTTGTCTTATTTTAGCTTTACTGCATCAACAAACATCGATTAATTAAATGTTTACTTTCTCAAAGAATACAAAATATAAACACAAAAAGTGTGGATGAACGCATTTTATTAGCTACAGTTCATATTATAAAGATTTTTGCACTCATCGTTCTTTTAAACTTTAGTTCTGCTAGCTACTTCTTTTATAGCACTATGTTAGTGCTTCAGCAACCATTCTTTGAAACATTATTATGGACATTAGTTCTTTCTTTAGTCTTATTTTAGGTTTACTGCATCAAAAAACATCGATTAATTAAATGTTTATTTTCTCAAAGAAAACAAAATATAAACACAAAAAGTGTGGATTAACGCACTTTATTTGCTACAATTCATATTATAACGAGTATTGCCCTAATCGTTCTTAAAAACTTTAGTTCTGCTAGCTACTTCTTTTATAGCACTATATTAGTGCTGCAGCAACCATTCTTGGAAAAATTACTATAGACATTAGTTCTTTCTTTTGTCTTATTTCAGTTTTACTGCATCAACAAACATCGATTAATTAAATGTTTATTTTCTCAAAGAAAAAAAAATATAAACACAAAAAGTGTGGATTAACGCACTTTAAGAGCTACAATTCATATTTTAAAGAGTTTTGCACTCATCGTTCTTTAAAACTTTAGTTCCGCTAGCTACTTTTTTATAGCACTATATTAGTGCTGCAGCAACCATTCTTTGAAACATTACTATAAACATTAGTTCTTTCTTTAGTCTTATTTTAGCTTTACTGCATCAACAAACATCGATTAATTAAATGTTTATTTTCTCAAAGAAAAAAAAAGATAAACACTAAAAGTGTGGATTAACGCACTTTATTAGCTACAATTCATATTTTAAAGAGTATTGCACTCATCGTTCTTTAAAACTTTAGCTCTGCTAGCTACTTCTTTTATAGCACTATATTAGTGCTGCAGCAACCATTCTTGGAAACATTACTATAGACATTAGTTCTTTCTTTAGTCTTATTTCAGCTTTTCTGCATCAACAAACATCGATTAATTAAATGTTTATTTTCTCAAAGAAAGAGAAATATAACCACCAAAAGTGTGGATTAACGCACTTTATTAGCTACAAATCATATTTTAAAAAGTATTGCACTCATCGTTCTTTAAAACTTTAGTTCTACTAGCTACTTCTTTTATAGCCCTATATTAGTGCTGCAGCAACCATTTTTGGAAACATTATATTAGTTCTTTCTTTAGTCTTATCTTAGCTTTACTGCATCAACAAACATCGATTAATTAAATGTTTATTTTCTCAAAGAAAAAAAAAGATAAACACTAAAAGTGTGGATTAACGCACTTTATTAGCTACAATTCATATTTTAAAGAGCATTGCCCTAATCGTTCTTTAAAACTTTAGTTCTGCTAGCTACTTCTTTTATAGCACTATATTAGTGCTGCAGCAACCATTCCTCAAACATTACTATAAACATTAGTTCTTTCTTTTGTCTTATTTCAGTTTTACTGCATCAACAAACATCGATTAATTAAATGTTTATTTTCTCAAAGAAAACAAAATATAAACACAAAAAGTGTGGATTAACGCACTTTAATAGCTACAATTCATATTTTAAAGAGTTTTGCACTCATCGTTCTTTAAAACTTTAGTTCTGCTAGCTACTTTTTTATAGCACTATATTAGTGCTGCAGCAACCATTCTTTGAAACATTACTATAAACATTAGTTCTTTCTTTAGTCTTATTTTAGCTTTACTGCATCAACAAACATCGATTAATTAAATGTTTATTTTCTCAAAGAAAATAAAAGATAAACACTAAAAGTGTGGATTAACGCACTTTATTAGCTACAATTCATATTTTAAAGAGTATTGCACTCATCGTTCTTTAAAACTTTAGCTCTGCTAGCTACTTCTTTTATAGCACTATTATAGTGCTGCAGCAACCATTCTTGGAAACATTACTATAGACATTAGTTCTTTCTTTAGTCTTATTTCAGCTTTTCTGCATCAACAAACATCGATTAATTAAATGTTTATTTTCTCAAAGAAAACAAAATATAAACACAAAAAGTGTGGATTAACGCACTTTAATAGCTACAATTCATATTTTAAAGAGTTTTGCACTCATCGTTCTTTAAAACTTTAGTTCTGCTAGCTACTTTTTTATAGCACTATATTAGTGCTGCAGCAACCATTCTTTGAAACATTACTATAAACATTAGTTCTTTCTTTAGTCTTATTTCAGCTTTTCTGCATCAACAAACATCGATTAATTAAATGTTTATTTTCTCAAAGAAAAAAAATATAAACACAAAAAGTGTGGATTAACGCACTTTATTAGCTACAATTCATACTATAAAAAGTATTGCCCTAATCGTTCTTTAAAACTTTAGTTCTGCTAGCTACTTCTTTAATAGCATTATATTGGTGCTGCAGCAACCATTTTTGGAAACATTACATTAGTTCTTTCTTTAGTCTTATTTTAGCTTTACTGCATCAACAAACATCGATTAATTAAATGTTTATTTTCTCAAAGAAAAAAAAAGATAAACACTAAAAGTGTGGATTAACGCACTTTATTAGCTACAATTCATATTTTAAAGAGCATTGCCCTAATCGTTCTTTAAAACTTTAGTTCTGCTAGCTACTTCTTTTATAGCACTATATTAGTGCTGCAGCAACCATTCTTCAAACATTACTATAGACATTAGTTCTTTCTTTTGTCTTATTTCAGTTTTACTGCATCAACAAACATCGATTAATTAAATGTTTATTTTCTCAAAGAAAGAAAAATATAACCACAAAAAGTGTGGATTAACGCACTTTATTAGCTACAAATCATATTTTAAAAAGTATTGCACTCATCGTTCTTTAAAACTTTAGTTCTACTAGCTACTTCTTTTATAGCCCTATATTAGTGCTGCAGCAACCATTCTTCAAACATTACTATAGACATTAGTTCTTTCTTTAGTCTTATTTTAGCTTTACTGCATCAACAAACATCGATTAATTAAATGTTTATTTTCTCAAAGAAAACAAATATAAACACAAAAAGTGTGGATTAATGCACTTTATTAGCTACAATTCATATTATAAAGAGCATTGCCCTAATCGTTCTTTAAAACTTTAGTTCTGCTAGCTATTTCTTTTATAGCACTATGTTGGTGCTGCAGCAACCATTTTTGGAAACATTACATTAGTTCTTTCTTTAGTCTTATTTTAGCTTTACTGCATCAACAAACATCGATTATTTAAATATTTATTATCTCAAAGAAAACAAAATATAAACAAAAAAAAGTGTGGATTAACGCACTTTATTAGCTACAATTCATATTATAAAGAGTATTGCCCTAATCGTTCTTTAAACTTTTATTTCTGCCAGCTACTTCTTTTATAGCACTATATTAGTTATGCAGCAACCATTCTTGGAAACATAACTATAGACATTAGTTCTTTCTTAAATCTTATTTTAGCTTTACTGCATAAACAAACATCGATGAATTAAATGTTTGTTTTCTCAAAGAAAACAAAATATAAACACAAAAAGTGTGGATTAACGCACTTTATTAGCTAAAATTTTATATTATAAAGAGCATTGTCCTAATCGTTCTTTAAAACTTTAGTTCTGCTAGCTACTTCTTTTATAGCACTATATTAGTGCTGCAGCAACCATTTTTCAAACATTACTATAGACATTAGTTCTTTCTTTAGTCTCATTTTAGCTTTACTGCATCAACAAACATCGATTAATTAAATGTTTATTTTCTCAAAGAAAAAAAAATATAAACACGAAAAGTGTAGATTAATGCACTTTATTAGCTACAATTCATATTATAAAGAGCATTGCCCTAATCGTTCTTTAAAACTTTAGTTCTGCTAGCTACTTCTTTAATAGCATTATATTGGTGCTGCAGCAACCATTTTTGGAAACATTACATTAGTTCTTTCTTTAGTCTTATTTTAGCTTTACTGCATCAACAAACATCGATTAATTAAATGTTTATTTTCTCAAAGAAAAAAAAAGATAAACACTAAAAGTGTGGATTAACGCACTTTATTAGCTACAATTCATATTTTAAAGAGTATTGCACTCATCGTTCTTTAAAACTTTAGCTCTGCTAGCTACTTCTTTTATAGCACTATATTAGTGCTGCAGCAACCATTCTTGGAAACATTACTATAGACATTAGTTCTTTCTTTAGTCTTATTTCAGCTTTTCTGCATCAACAAACATCGATTAATTAAATGTTTATTTTCTCAAAGAAAACAAAATATAAACACGAAAAGTGTGGATTAATGCACTTTATTAGCTACAATTCATATTATAAAGAGCATTGCCCTAATCGTTCTTTAAAACTTTAGTTCTGCTAGCTACTTCTTTTATAGCACTATATTAGTGCTGCAGCAACCATTCTTCAAACATTACTATAGACATTAGTTCTTTCTTTTGTCTTATTTCAGTTTTACTGCATCAACAAACATCGATTAATTAAATGTTTATTTTCTCAAAGAAAGAAAAATATAACCACAAAAAGTGTGGATTAACGCACTTTATTAGCTACAAATCATATTTTAAAGAGTATTGCACTCATCGTTCTTTAAAACTTTAGTTCTACTAGTTACTTCTTTTATAGCCCTATATTAGTGCTGCAGCAACAATTCTTCAAACATTACTATAGACATTAGTTCTTTCTTTAGTCTTATTTTAGCTTTACTGCATCAACAAACATCGATTAATTAAATGTTTATTTTCTCAAAGAAAACAAATATAAACACAAAAAGTGTGGATTAATGCACTTTATTAGCTACAATTCATATTATAAAGAGCATTGCCCTAATCGTTCTTTAAAACTTTAGTTCTGCTAGCTATTTCTTTTATAGCACTATGTTGGTGCTGCAGCAACCATTTTTGGAAACATTACATTAGTTCTTTCTTTAGTCTTATTTTAGCTTTACTGCATCAACAAACATCGATTATTTAAATATTTATTATCTCAAAGAAAACAAAATATAAACAAAAAAAAGTGTGGATTAACGCACTTTATTAGCTACAATTCATATTATAAAGAGTATTGCCCTAATCGTTCTTTAAACTTTTATTTCTGCCAGCTACTTCTTTTATAGCACTATATTAGTTATGCAGCAACCATTCTTGGAAACATAACTATAGACATTAGTTCTTTCTTAAATCTTATTTTAGCTTTACTGCATAAACAAACATCGATGAATTAAATGTTTGTTTTCTCAAAGAAAACAAAATATAAACACAAAAAGTGTGGATTAACGCACTTTATTAGCTACAATTCATATGATAAAGAGCATTGCCCTAATCGTTCTTTAAAACTTTAGTTCTGCTAGCTACTTCTTTTATAGCACTATATTAGTGCTGCAGCAACCATTCTTCAAACATTACTATAGACATTAGTTCTTTCTTTTGTCTTATTTTAGCTTTACTGCATCAACAAACATCGATTAATTAAATGTTTATTTTCTCAAAGAAAGAAAAATATAACCACAAAAAGTGTGGATTAACGCACTTTATTAGCTACAAATCATATTTTAAAGAGTATTGCACTCATCGTTCTTTAAAACTTTAGTTCTACTAGCTACTTCTTTTATAGCCCTATATTAGTGCTGCAGCAACCATTCTTCAAACATTACTATAGACATTAGTTCTTTCTTTAGTCTTATTTTAGCTTTACTGCATCAACAAACATCGATTAATTAAATGTTTATTTTCTCAAAGAAAACAAATATAAACACAAAAAGTGTGGATTAATGCACTTTATTAGCTACAATTCATATTATAAAGAGCATTGCCCTAATCGTTCTTTAAAACTTTAGTTCTGCTAGCTATTTCTTTTATAGCACTATGTTGGTGCTGCAGCAACCATTTTTGGAAACATTACATTAGTTCTTTCTTTAGTCTTATTTCAGCTTTACTGCATCAACAAACATCGATTATTTAAATATTTATTATCTCAAAGAAAACAAAATATAAACAAAAAAAAGTGTGGATTAACGCACTTTATTAGCTACAATTCATATTATAAAGAGTATTGCCCTAATCGTTCTTTAAACTTTTATTTCTGCCAGCTACTTCTTTTATAGCACTATATTAGTTATGCAGCAACCATTCTTGGAAACATAACTATAGACATTAGTTCTTTCTTAAATCTTATTTTAGCTTTACTGCATAAACAAACATCGATGAATTAAATGTTTGTTTTCTCAAAGAAAACAAAATATAAACACAAAAAGTGTGGATTAACGCACTTTATTAGCTAAAACTTTATATTATAAAGAGCATTGTCCTAATCGTTCTTTAAAACTTTAGTTCTGCTAGCTACTTCTTTTATAGCACTATATTAGTGCTGCAGCAACCATTCATCTAAACATTACTATAGACATTAGTTCTTTCTTTAGTCTTATTTTAGCTTTACTGCATCAACAAACATCGATTAATTAAATGTTTATTTTCTCAAAGAAAACAAAATATAAACAAAAAAAAGTGTGGATTAACGCACTTTATAAGCTACAATTCATATTATAAAGAGTATTGCCCTAATCGTTCTTTAAAGTTTTATTTCTGCTAGCTACTTCTTTTATAGCACTATATTAGTTATGCAGCAACCATTCTTGGAAACATAACTATAGACATTAGTTCTTTCTTAAATCTTATTTTAGCTTTACTGCATAAACAAACATCGATGAATTAAATGTTTGTTTTCTCAAAGAAAACAAAATATAAACACAAAAAGTGTGGATTAACGCACTTTATTAGCTACAATTCATATTTTAAAGAGCATTGCCCTAATCGTTCTTTAAAACTTTAGTTCTGCTAGCTACTTCTTTTATAGCACTATATTAGTGCTGCAGCAACCATTCTTCAAACATTACTATAGACATTAGTTCTTTCTTTTGTCTTATTTCAGTTTTACTGCATCAACAAACATCGATTAATTAAATGTTTATTTTCTCAAAGAAAGAAAAATATAACCACAAAAAGTGTGGATTAATGCACTTTATTAGCTACAAATCATATTTTAAAGAGTATTGCACTCATCGTTCTTTAAAACTTTAGTTCTACTAGCTACTTCTTTTATAGCCCTATATTAGTGCTGCAGCAACCATTCTTCAAACATTACTATAGACATTAGTTCTTTCTTTAGTCTTATTTTAGCTTTACTGCATCAAACAAACATCGATTAATTAAATGTTTATTTTCTCAAAGAAAAAAAAATATAAACACAAAAAGTGTAGATTAACGCACTTTATTAGCTACAATACATATTTTAAAGAGTATTGCACTCATCGTTCTTTAAAACTTTAGTTCTGCTGGCTATTTCTTTTATAGCACTATGTTGGTGCTGCAGCAACCATTTTTGGAAACATTACTTTAGACATTAATTCTTTCTTTATTCTTATTTTAGCTTTACCGCATCAACAAACATCGATTATTTAAATATTTATTATCTCAAAGAAAACAAAATATAAACAAAAAAAAGTGTGGATTAACGCACTTTATTAGCTACAATTCATATTATAAAGAGTATTGCCCTAATCGTTCTTTAAACTTTTATTTCTGCCAGCTACTTCTTTTATAGCACTATATTAGTTATGCAGCAACCATTCTTGGAAACATAACTATAGACATTAGTTCTTTCTTAAATCTTATTTTAGCTTTACTGCATAAACAAACATCGATGAATTAAATGTTTGTTTTCTCAAAGAAAACAAAATATCAACACAAAAAGTGTGGATTAACGCTCTTTATTAGCTAAAATTTTATATTATAAAGAGCATTGTCCTAATCGTTCTTTAAAACTTTAGTTCTGCTAGCTACTTCTTTTATAGCACTATATTAGTGCTGCAGCAACCATTCATCTAAACATTACTATAGACATTAGTTCTTTCTTTAGTCTTATTTTAGCTTTACTGCATCAACAAACATCGATTAATTAAATGTTTATTTTCTCAAAGAAAAAAAAATATAAACACAAAAAGTGTGGATTAACGCACTTTATTAGCTACAATACATATTTTAAAGAGTATTGCACTCATCGTTCTTTAAAACTTTAGTTCTGCTAGCTACTTCTTTTATAGCACTATATTAGTGCTGCAGCAACCATTCTTCAAACATTACTATAGACATTAGTTCTTTCTTTAGTCTTATTTTAGCTTTACCGCATCAACAAACATCGATTAATTAAATGTTTAGTTTCTGAAGAAAACAAAATATAAACACAAAAAGTGTGGATTAACGCACTTTATTAGCTACAATTCATATTATAAAGAGCATTGTCCTAATCGTTCTTTAAAACTTTAGTTCTGCTAGCTACTTCTTATATAGCACTATATTAGTGCTGCAGCAACCATTCTTGGAAACGTACTATAGACATTAGTTCTTTCTTTTGTCTTATTTCAGTTTTACTGCATCAACAAACATCGATTAATTAAATGTTTATTTTCTCAAAGAAAAAAAAATATAAACACCAAAAGTGTGGATTAATGCACTTTATTAGCTACAATTCATATTATAAAGAGCATTGCCCTAATCGTTCTTTAAAACTTTAGTTCTGCTAGCTACTTCTTTTATAGCACTATATTAGTGCTGCAGCAACCATTTTTGGAAACATTACATTAGTTCTTTCTTTAGTCTTATTTTAGCTTTACTGCATCAACAAACATCGATTAATTAAATGTTTATTTTCTCAAAGAAAAAAAAATATAAACACAAAAAGTGTGGATTAACGCACTTTATTAGCTACAATTCATATTTTAAAGAGTATTGCACTCATCGTTCTTTAAAACTTTAGTTCTGCTAGCTACTTCTTTTATAGCACTATATTAGTGCTGCAGCAACCATTCTTAGAAACATTACTATAGACATTAGTTCTTTCTTTAGTCTTATTTCAGCTTTTCTGCATCAACAAACATCGATTAATTAAATCTTTATTTTCTCAAAGAAAACAAAATATAAACACAAAAAGTGTGGATTAATGCACTTTATTAGCTACAATTCATATTATAAAGAGCATTGCCCTAATCGTTCTTTAAAACTTTAGTTCTGCTAGCTACTTCTTTTATAGCACTATATTAGTGCTGCAGCAACCATTCTTCAAACATTACTATAGACATTAGTTCTTTCTTTTGTCTTATTTCAGTTTTACTGCATCAACAAACATCGATTAATTAAATGTTTATTTTCTCAAAGAAAGAAAAATATAACCACAAAAAGTGTGGATTAACGCACTTTATTAGCTACAAATCATATTTTAAAGAGTATTGCACTCATCGTTCTTTAAAACTTTAGTTCTACTAGCTACTTCTTTTATAGCCCTATATTAGTGCTGCAGCAACCATTCTTCAAACATTACTATAGACATTAGTTCTTTCTTTAGTCTTATTTTAGCTTTACTGCATCAAACAAACATCGATTAATTAAATGTTTATTTTCTCAAAGAAAACAAATATAAACACAAAAAGTGTGGATTAATGCACTTTATTAGCTACAATTCATATTATAAAGAGCATTGCCCTAATCGTTCTTTAAAACTTTAGTTCTGCTAGCTATTTCTTTTATAGCACTATGTTGGTGCTGCAGCAACCATTTTTGGAAACATTACATTAGTTCTTTCTTTAGTCTTATTTTAGCTTTACTGCATCAACAAACATCGATAATTTAAATATTTATTATCTCAAAGAAAACAAAATATAAACAAAAAAAAGTGTGGATTAACGCACTTTATTAGCTACAATACATATTTTAAAGAGTATTGCAATCATCGTTCTTTAAAACTTTAGTTCTGCTAGCTACTTCTTTTATAGCACTATATTAGTGCTGCAGCAACCATTCTTCAAACATTACTATAGACATTAGTTCTTTCTTTAGTCTTATTTTAGCTTTACCGCATCAACAAACATCGATTAATTAAATGTTTATTTTCTCAAAGAAAAAAAAATATAAACACAAAAAGTGTGGATTAACGCACTTTATTAGCTACAATACATATTTTAAAGAGTATTGCACTCATCGTTCTTTAAAACTTTAGTTCTGCTAGCTACTTCTTTTATAGCACTATATTAGTGCTGCAGCAACCATTCTTCAAACATTACTATAGACATTAGTTCCTTCTTTAGTCTTATTTTAGCTTTACCGCATCAACAAACATCGATTAATTAAATGTTTAGTTTCTGAAGAAAACAAAATATAAACACAAAAAGTGTGGATTAACGCACTTTATTAGCTACAATTCATATTATAAAGAGTATTGCCCTAATCGTTCTTTAAAACTTTAGTTCTCCTAGCTACTTCTTTTATTTCTTCTTCTACGTCTTCTACTTTCTACTTCTACTTCTACTTCTTCTTCTACTTCTTTTACTTCTATATTAGTGTTGCAGCAACCATTCTTGGAAACATTACTATAGACATTAGTTCTTTCTTTTGTCTTATTTCAGTTTTACTGCATCAACAAACATCGATTAATTAAATGTTTATTTTCTCAAAAAAAAAAAAAAATTAACACAAAAAGTGTGGATTAATGCACTTTATTAGCTACAATTCATATTTTAAAGAGTATTGCACTCATCGTTCTTTAAAACTTTAGTTCTGCTAGCTACTTCTTTTATAGCACTATACTAGTGCTGCAGCAACCATTCTTCAAACATTACTATAGACATTAGTTCTTTCTTTTGTCTGATCTCAGTTTTACTGCATCAACTAACATCGATTAATTAAATGTTTCTTTTCTCAAAGACAAAAAAATATAAACACAAAAAGTGTGGATTAACGCACTTTATTAGCTAGAATTCATATTTTAAAGAGTATTGCACTCATCGTTCTTTAAAACTTTAGTTCTGCTAGCTACTTCTTTTATAGCACTATATTAGTGCTGCAGCAACCATTCTTCAAACATTACTATAGACATTAGTTCTTTCTTTTGTCTTATCTCAGTTTTACTGCATCAACAAACATCGATTAATTAAATGTTTCTTTTCTCAAAGAAAAAAATATATAAACACAAAAAGTGTGGATTAACGCACTTTATTAGTTAGAATTTATATTTTAAAGAGTATTGCACTCATCGTTCTTTAAAACTTTAGTTCTGCTTGCTACTTCTTTTATAGCACTATATTAGTGCTGCAGCAACCATTCTTCAAACATTACTATAGACATTAGTTCTTTCTTAAGTCTTATTTTAGCTTTACTGCATCAACAAACATCGATTAATTAAATGTTTATTTTCTCAAAGAAAACAAAATATAAACACAAAAAGTGTGGATTAATGCACTTTATTAGCTACATTTCATATTATAAAGAGCATTGCCCTAATCGTCCTTTAAAACTTTAGTTCTGCTAGCTATTTCTTTTATGGCATTATATTGGTGCTGCAGCAACTATTTTTGGAAACATTACATTAGTTCTTTCTTTAGTCTTATTTTGGCTTTACTGCATCAACAAACATCGATTAATTAAATGTTTATTTTCTCAAAGAAAATAAAATATAAACACAAAAAGTGTTGATTAACGCACTTTATTAGCTACAATTCCTATTATAAAGAGCATTGCCCTAATCGTTCTTTAAAACTTTAGTTCTGCTAGCTACTTCTTTTATAGCACTATATTAGTGCTGCAGCAACCATTCGTGGAAACATTACTATAGACATTAGTTCTTTCTTTAGTCTTATTTCAGCTTTACTGCATCAACAAACATCGATTAATTAAATGTTTATTTTCTCAAATAAAAAAAAATATATAAACACAAAAAGTGTGGATTAACGCACTTTATTAGCTACAATTCATATTATAAAGAGTATTTCCTTAATCGTTCTTTAAACTTATTTCTGCTAGCTACTTCTTTTATAGCACTATATCAGTGCTGCAGCAACCATTCTTTGAAACATTAATATAGACATTATTTCTTTCTTTAGTCTTATTTTAGCTTTACCGCATCATCAAACATCGATTAATTAAATGTTTATTTTCACAAAGAAAACAAAATATAAACACAAAAAGTGTGGATTAACGCACTTTATTAGCTACCGTTCATATTTTAAAGAGTATTTCACTTATAGTTTTTTAAAACTTTAGTTCTGCCAGCATATTCTTTTATAGCACTTTATTAGTGCTGCAGCAACCATTCTTGGAAACATTACATAGACATTAGTTCTTTCTTTGATCTTATTTTGGCTTTACTGCATCAACAAACATCGATTAATTAAATGTTTAGCTTCTGAAAGAAAACAAAATATAAACACAAAAAGTATGGATTAACGCACTGTATTAGCTACCATACATATTTTAAAGAGTATTGCAATCATCGTTCTTTAAAACTTATTTCTGCTAGCTACTTTTTATATAGCACTATATTAGTGCTGCAGCAACCATTCTTTGAAACATTAATATAGACATTATTTCTTTCTTTAGTCTTAATTTAGCTTTACTGCATCAACAAATACGTTTAATTAAATGTTTATTTTCTATAAGAAAACAAAATGTAAACACAAAAAGTGTGGATTAACGCACTTTGTTACCTACAATTCATGTAATTAAGAGTATTGCGCTCATCGTTTGTTAATAGTTTAGTTCTGCCAGCTACTTCTTTTATAGCACTATATTAGTTATGCAGCAACCATTCTTGGAAACATAACTATAGACATTAGTTCTTTCTTAAATCTTATTTTAGCTTTACTGCATAAACAAACATCGATGAATTAAATGTTTGTTTTCTCAAAGAAAACAAAATATAAACACAAAAAGTGTGGATTAACGCACTTTATTAGCTAAAATTTTATATTATAAAGAGCATTGTCCTAATCGTTCTTTAAAACTTTAGTTCTGCTAGCTACTTCTTTTATAGCACTATATTAGTGCTGCAGCAACCATTCATCTAAACATTACTATAGACATTAGTTCTTTCTTTTGTCTTATTTCAGTTTTACTGCATCAACAAACATCGATTAATTGAATGTTTATTTTCTCAAAGAAAAAAAAATATAAACACAAAAAGTGTAGATTAACGCACTTTATTAGCTACAATACATATTTTAAAGAGTATTGCACTCATCGTTCTTTAAAACTTTAGTTCTGCTAGCTACTTCTTTTATAGCACTATATTAGTGCTGCAGCAACCATTTTTCAAACATTACTATAGACATTAGTTCTTTCTTTAGTCTCATTTTAGCTTTACCGCATCAACAAACATCGATTAATTAAATGTTTAGTTTCTGAAGAAAACAAAATATAAACACAAAAAGTGTGGATTAACGCACTTTATTAGCTACAATTTTATACTATAAAGAGCATTGTCCTAATCGTTCTTTAAAACTTTAGTTCTGCTAGCTACTTCTTATATAGCACTATATTAGTGCTGCAGCAACCATTCTTGGAAACATTACTATAGACATTAGTTCTTTCTTAAGTCTTATTTTAGCTTTACTGCATCAACAAACATCGATTAATTAAATGTTTATTTTCTCAAAGAAAACAAAATATAAACACAAAAAGTGTGGATTAATGCACTTTATTAGCTACATTTCATATTATAAAGAGCATTGCCCTAATCGTTCTTTAAAACTTTAGTTCTGCTAGCTATTTCTTTTATAGCATTATATTGGTGCTGCAGCAACTATTTTTGGAAACATTACATTAGTTCTTTCTTTAGTCTTATTTTGGCTTTACTGCATCAACAAACATCGATTAATTAAATGTTTATTTTCTCAAAGAAAATAAAATATAAACACAAAAAGTGTTGATTAACGCACTTTATTAGCTACAATTCCTATTATAAAGAGCATTGCCCTAATCGTTCTTTAAAACTTTAGTTCTGCTAGCTACTTCTTTTATAGCACTATATTAGTGCTGCAGCAACCATTCTTGGAAACATTACTATAGACATTAGTTCTTTCTTTAGTCTTATTTCAGCTTTACTGCATCAACAAACATCGATTAATTAAATGTTTATTTTCTCAAATAAAAAAAAATATATAAACACAAAAAGTGTGGATTAACGCACTTTATTAGCTACAATTCATATTATAAAGAGTATTTCCTTAATCGTTCTTTAAACTTATTTCTGCTAGCTACTTCTTTTATAGCACTATATCAGTGCTGCAGCAACCATTCTTTGAAACATTAATATAGACATTATTTCTTTCTTTAGTCTTATTTTAGCTTTACCGCATCAACAAACATCGATTAATTAAATGTTTATTTTCACAAAGAAAACAAAATATAAACACAAAAAGTGTGGATTAACGCACTTTATTAGCTACCGTTCATATTTTAAAGAGTATTTCACTTATAGTTTTTTAAAACTTTAGTTCTGCCAGCATATTCTTTTATAGCACTTTATTAGTGCTGCAGCAACCATTCTTTGAAACATTACATAGACATTAGTTCTTTCTTTGATCTTATTTTGGCTTTACTGCATCAACAAACATCGATTAATTAAATGTTTAGCTTCTGAAAGAAAACAAAATATAAACACAAAAAGTATGGATTAACGCACTGTATTAGCTACCATACATATTTTAAAGAGTATTGCAATCATCGTTCTTTAAAACTTATTTCTGCTAGCTACTTTTTATATAGCACTTTATTAGTGCTGCAGCAACCATTCTTTGAAACATTAATATAGACATTATTTCTTTCTTTAGTCTTAATTTAGCTTTACTGCATCAACAAATACGTTTAATTAAATGTTTGTTTTCTCAAAGAAAACAAAATATAAACACAAAAAGTGTGGATTAACGCACTTTATTAGCTAAAATTTTATATTATAAAGAGCATTGTCCTAATCGTTCTTTAAAACTTTAGTTCTGCTAGCTACTTCTTTTATAGCACTATATTAGTGCTGCAGCAACCATTCATCTAAACATTACTATAGACATTAGTTCTTTCTTTTGTCTTATTTCAGTTTTACTGCATCAACAAACATCGATTAATTAAATGTTTATTTTCTCAAAGAAAAAAAAATATAAACACAAAAAGTGTAGATTAACGCACTTTATTAGCTACAATTCATATTTTAAAGAGTATTGCACTCATCGTTCTTTAAAACTTTAGTTCTGCTAGCTACTTCTTTTATAGCACTATATTAGTGCTGCAGCAACCATTTTTCAAACATTACTATAGACATTAGTTCTTTCTTTAGTCTCATTTTAGCTTTACCGCATCAACAAACATCGATTAATTAAATGTTTAGTTTCTGAAGAAAACAAAATATAAACACAAAAAGTGTGGATTAACGCACTTTATTAGCTACAATTTTATACTATAAAGAGCATTGTCCTAATCGTTCTTTAAAACTTTAGTTCTGCTAGCTACTTCTTATATAGCACTATATTAGTGCTGCAGCAACCATTCTTGGAAACGTACTATAGACATTAGTTCTTTCTTTTGTCTTATTTCAGTTTTACTGCATCAACAAACATCGATTAATTAAATGTTTATTTTCTCAAAGAAAAAAAAATATAAACACCAAAAGTGTGGATTAATGCACTTTATTAGCTACAATTCATATTATAAAGAGCATTGCCCTAATCGTTCTTTAAAACTTTAGTTCTGCTAGCTATTTCTTTTATAGCACTATGTTGGTGCTGCAGCAACCATTTTTGGAAACATTACATTAGTTCTTTCTTTAGTCTTATTTTAGCTTTACTGCATCAACAAACATCGATTATTTAAATATTTATTATCTCAAAGAAAACAAAATATAAACAAAAAAAAGTGTGGATTAACGCACTTTATTAGCTACAATTCATATTATAAAGAGTATTGCCCTAATCGTTCTTTAAACTTTTATTTCTGCCAGCTACTTCTTTTATAGCACTATATTAGTTATGCAGCAACCATTCTTGGAAACATAACTATAGACATTAGTTCTTTCTTAAATCTTATTTTAGCTTTACTGCATAAACAAACATCGATGAATTAAATGTTTGTTTTCTCAAAGAAAACAAAATATAAACACAAAAAGTGTGGATTAACGCACTTTATTAGCTAAAATTTTATATTATAAAGAGCATTGTCCTAATCGTTCTTTAAAACTTTAGTTCTGCTAGCTACTTCTTTTATAGCACTATATTAGTGCTGCAGCAACCATTCATCTAAACATTACTATAGACATTAGTTCTTTCTTTTGTCTTATTTCAGTTTTACTGCATCAACAAACATCGATTAATTAAATGTTTATTTTCTCAAAGAAAAAAAAATATAAACACAAAAAGTGTAGATTAACGCACTTTATTAGCTACAAATCATATTTTAAAGAGTATTGCACTCATCGTTCTTTAAAACTTTAGTTCTGCTAGCTACTTCTTTTATAGCACTATATTAGTGCTGCAGCAACCATTTTTCAAACATTACTATAGACATTAGTTCTTTCTTTAGTCTCATTTTAGCTTTACCGCATCAACAAACATCGATTAATTAAATGTTAGTTTCTCAAAGAAAGAAAAATATAACCACAAAAAGTGTGGATTAACGCACTTTATTAGCTACAAATCATATTTTAAAGAGTATTGCACTCATCGTTCTTTAAAACTTTAGTTCTACTAGCTACTTCTTTTATAGCCCTATATTAGTGCTGCAGCAACCATTCTTCAAACATTACTATAGACATTAGTTCTTTCTTTAGTCTTATTTTAGCTTTACTGCATCAACAATCATCGATTAATTAAATGTTTATTTTCTCAAAGAAAACAAATATAAACACAAAAAGTGTGGATTAATGCACTTTATTAGCTACAATTCATATTATAAAGAGCATTGCCCTAATCGTTCTTTAAAACTTTAGTTCTGCTAGCTATTTCTTTTATAGCACTATGTTGGTGCTGCAGCAACCATTTTTGGAAACATTAAATTAGTTCTTTCTTTAGTCTTATTTTAGCTTTACTGCATCAACAAACATCGATTAATTAAATGTTTATTTTCTCAAAGAAAAAAAAATATAAACACAAAAAGTATAGATTAACGCACTTTATTAGCTACAATACATACTTTAAAGAGTATTGCACTCATCGTTCTTTAAAACTTTAGTTCTGCTAGCTACTTCTTTTATAGCACTATATTAGTGCTGCAGCAACCATTCTTCAAACATTACTATAGACATTAGTTCTTTCTTTAGTCTTATTTTAGCTTTACCGCATCAACAAACATCGATTAATTAAATGTTTATTTTCTCAAAGAAAAAAAAATATAAACACAAAAAGTGTGGATTAACGCACTTTATTAGCTACAATTCATATTATAAAGAGTATTGCCCTAATCGTTCTTTAAAACTTTAGTTCTGCTAGCTACTTCTTTTATAGCACTATATTAGTGCTGCAGCAACCATTCTTGGAAACATTACTATAGACATTAGTTCTTTCTTTAGTCTTATTTTAGCTTTACCGCATCAACAAACATCGATTAATTAAATGTTTATTTTCTCAAAGAAAACAAAATATAAACACAAAAAGTGTGGATTAACGCACTTTATTAGCTACAATTCATATTATAAAGAGTATTGCCCTAATCGTTCTTTAAAACTTTAGTTCTCCTAGCTACTTCTTTTATTTCTTCTTCTACGTCTTCTACTTTCTACTTCTACTTCTACTTCTTCTTCTACTTCTTTTACTTCTATATTAGTGTTGCAGCA
Organism: Aurelia coerulea; assembly: GCA_039566865.1. Classification (NCBI taxonomy): domain Eukaryota; kingdom Metazoa; phylum Cnidaria; class Scyphozoa; order Semaeostomeae; family Ulmaridae; genus Aurelia; species Aurelia coerulea. The sequence continues at coordinate 14,910,384 of CM076950.1, forward strand.
ACCATTCTTGGAAACATTACTATAGACATTAGTTCTTTCTTTTGTCTTATTTCAGTTTTACTGCATCAACAAACATCGATTAATTAAATGTTTATTTTCTCAAAAAAAAAAAAAAAATAAACACAAAAAGTGTGGATTAACGCACTCTATTAGCTACAATTCATATTTTAAAGAGTATTGCACTCATCGTTCTTTAAAACTTTAGTTCTGCCAGCATATTCTTTTATAGCACTTTATTAGTGCTGCAGCAACCATTCTTGGAAACATTACATAGACATTAGTTCTTTCTTTGATCTTATTTTGGCTTTACTGCATCAACAAACATCGATTAATTAAATGTTTAGCTTCTGAAAGAAAACAAAATATAAACACAAAAAGTATGGATTAACGCACTTTATTAGCTACCATACATATTTTAAAGAGTATTGCAATCATCGTTCTTTAAAACTTATTTCTGCTAGCTACTTTTTATATAGCACTATATTAGTGCTGCAGCAACCATTCTTCAAACATTACTATAGACATTAGTTCTTTCTTAAGTCTTATTTTAGCTTTACTGCATCAACAAACATCGATTAATTAAATGTTTATTTTCTCAAAGAAAACAAAATATAAACACAAAAAGTGTGGATTAACGCACTTTATTAGCTACAATTCATATTTTAAAGAGTATTGCACTCATCGTTCTTTAAAACTTTAGTTCTGCTAGCTACTTCTTTTATAGCACTATATTAGTGCTGCAGCAACCATTCTTCAAACATTACTATAGACATTAGTTCTTTCTTTTGTCTTATCTCAGTTTTACTGCATCAACAAACATCGATTAATTAAATGTTTCTTTTCTCAAAGAAAAAAATATATAAACACAAAAAGTGTGGATTAACGCACTTTATTAGCTACAATTCATATGATAAAGAGTATTGCACTCATCGTTCTTTAAAACTTTAGTTCTGCTAGCTACTTCTTTTATAGCACTATATTAGTGCTGCAGCAACCATTCTTCAAACATTACTATAGACATTAGTTCTTTCTTAAGTCTTATTTTAGCTTTACTGCATCAACAAACATCGATTAATTAAATGTTTATTTTCTCAAAGAAAACAAAATATAAACACAAAAAGTGTGGATTAATGCACTATATTAGCTACATTTCATATTATAAAGAGCATTGCCCTAATCGTTCTTTAAAACTTTAGTTCTGCTAGCTATTTCTTTTATAGCATTATATTGGTGCTGCAGCAACTATTTTTGGAAACATTACATTAGTTCTTTCTTTAGTCTTATTTTGGCTTTACTGCATCAACAAACATCGATTAATTAAATGTTTATTTTCTCAAAGAAAATAAAATATAAACACAAAAAGTGTTGATTAACGCACTTTATTAGCTACAATTCCTATTATAAAGAGCATTGCCCTAATCGTTCTTTAAAACTTTAGTTCTGCTAGCTACTTCTTTTATAGCACTATATTAGTGCTGCAGCAACCATTCTTGGAAACATTACTATAGACATTAGTTCTTTCTTTAGTCTTATTTCAGCTTTACTGCATCAACAAACATCGATTAATTAAATGTTTATTTTCTCAAATAAAAAAAAAATATATAAACACAAAAAGTGTGGATTAACGCACTTTATTAGCTACAATTCATATTATAAAGAGTATTTCCTTAATCGTTCTTTAAACTTATTTCTGCTAGCTACTTCTTTTATAGCACTATATCAGTGCTGCAGCAACCATTCTTTGAAACATTAATATAGACATTATTTCTTTCTTTAGTCTTATTTTAGCTTTACCGCATCAACAAACATCGATTAATTAAATGTTTATTTTCACAAAGAAAACAAAATATAAACACAAAAAGTGTGGATTAACGCACTTTATTAGCTACCGTTCATATTTTAAAGAGTATTTCACTTATAGTTTTGCAAAACTTTAGTTCTGCCAGCATATTCTTTTATAGCACTTTATTAGTGCTGCAGCAACCATTCTTGGAAACATTACATAGACATTAGTTCTTTCTTTGATCTTATTTTGGCTTTACTGCATCAACAAACATCGATTAATTAAATGTTTAGCTTCTGAAAGAAAACAAAATATAAACACAAAAAGTATGGATTAACGCACTTTATTAGCTACCATACATATTTTAAAGAGTATTGCAATCATCGTTCTTTAAAACTTATTTCTGCTAGCTACTTTTTATATAGCACTATATTAGTGCTGCAGCAACCATTCTTTGAAACATTAATATCGACATTATTTCTTTCTTTAGTCTTAATTTAGCTTTACTGCATCAACAAATACGTTTAATTAAATGTTTATTTTCTATAAGAAAACAAAATGTAAACACAAAAAGTGTGGATTAACGCACTTTGTTACCTACAATTCATGTAATTAAGAGTATTGCGCTCATCGTTTGTTAATAGTTTAGTTCTGCCAGCTACTTCTTTTATGGCACTATATTAGTTCTGCAGCAACCATTCTTGGAAACATTACTAAAGACATTAGTTCTTTCTTTAGTCTTATTTCAGCTTTACTGCATCAACAAACATCGATTAATTAAATGTTTATTTTCTCAAAGAAAACAAAATATAAACACGAAAAGTGTGGATTAATGCACTTTATTAGCTACAATTCATATTATAAAGAGTATTGCCCTAATCGTTCTTTAAAATTTTAGTTCTGCTAGCTATTTCTTTTATAGCACTATATTAGTTCTGCAGCAACCATTCTTTGAAACATTACTATAGACATTAGTTCTTTCTTAAGTCTTATTTTAGCTTTACTGCATCAACAAACATCGATTAATTAAATGTTTATTTTCTCAAAGAAAATAAAATATAAACACAAAAAGTGGATTAACGCAATTCATATATAAAGAGCATTGCACTAATCGTTCTTTAAAACTTTAGTTCTGCTAGCTATTTCTTTTATAGCACTATGTTGGTGCTGCAGCAACCATTTTTGGAAACATTAGACATTAGTTCTTTCTTTAGTCTTATTTTAGCTTTACTGCATCAACAAACATCGATTAATTAAATGTTTATTATCTCAAAGAAAACAAAATATAAACACAAAAAGTGTGGATTAACGCACTTTATTAGCTACAACATATTATAAAAAGAGTATTGCCCTAATCGTTCTTTAAAACTTTAGTTCTGCTAGCTACTTCTTTTATAGCACTATATTAGTGCTGCAGCAACCATTCTTGGAAACATTACTATAGACATTAGTTCTTTCTTTAGTCTTATTTTAGCTTTACTGCATCAACAAACATCGATTAATTAAATGTTTATTTTCTCAAAGAAAAAAAATATAAACACAAAAAGTGTGGATTAACGCACTTTATTAGCTACAATTCATATTATAAAGAGTATTGCACTCATCGTTCTTTAAAACTTTAGTTCTGCTAGCTACTTCTTTTATAGCACTATATTAGTGCTGCAGCAACCATTCTTGGAAACATTACTATAGACATTAGTTCTTTCTTTAGTCTTATTTCAGCTTTACTGCATCAACAAACATCGATTAATTAAATGTTTATTTTCTCAAAGAAAAAAAATATAAACACAAAAAGTGTGGATTAATGCACTTTATTAGCTACAATTCATATTATAAAGAGTATTGCCCTAATCGTTCTTTAAAACTTTAGTTCTGCTAGCTATTTCTTTTATAGCACTATATTGGTGCTGCAGCAACCATTTTTGGAAACATTACATTAGTTCTTTCTTTAGTCTTATTTTAGCTTTACTGCATCAACAAACATCGATTAATTAAATGTTTATTTTCTCAAAGAAAAAAAATATAAACACAAAAAGTATCGGATTAACGCACTTTATTAGCTACAATTCATATTTTAAAGAGTATTGCACTCATCGTTCTTTAAAACTTTAGTTCTGCTAGCTACTTCTTTTATAGCACTATATTAGTGCTGCAGCAACCATTCTTCAAACATTACTATAGACATTAGTTCTTTCTTAAGTCTTATTTTAGCTTTACTGCATCAACAAACATCGATTAATTAAATGTTTATTTTCTCAAAGAAAACAAAATATAAACACAAAAAGTGTGGATTAACGCACTTTATTAGCTACAATTCACATTTTAAAGAGTATTGCACTCATCGTTCTTTAAAACTTTAGTTCTGCTAGCTACTTCTTTTATAGCACTATATTAGTGCTGCAGCAACCATTCTTCAAACATTACTATAGACATTAGTTCTTTCTTTTGTCTTATCTCAGTTTTACTGCATCAACAAACATCGATTAATTAAATGTTTCTTTTCTCAAAGAAAAAAATATATAAACACAAAAAGTGTGGATTAACGCACTTTATTAGCTACAATTCATATTATAAAGAGTATTGCCCTAATCGTTCTTTAAAACTTTAGTTCTGCTAGCTACTTCTTTTATAGCACTATATTAGTGCTGCAGCAACCATTCTTCAAACATTACTATAGACATTAGTTCTTTCTTTAGTCTTATTTTAGCTTTACTGCATCAACAAACATCGATTAATTAAATGTTTATTTTCTCAAAGAAAAAAAATATAAACACAAAAAGTGTGGATTAACGCACTTTATTAGCTACAATTCATATTATAAAGAGCATTGCCCTAATCGTTCTTTAAAACTTTAGTTCTGCTAGCTACTTCTTTTATAGCACTATATTAGTGCTGCAGCAACCATTCTTGGAAACATTACTATAGACATTAGTTCTTTCTTTAGTCTTATTTTAGCTTTACTGCATCAACAAACATCGATTAATTAAATGTTTATTTTCTCAAAGAAAATAAAATATAAACACAAAAAGTGTGGATTAACGCACTTTATTAGCTACAATTCATATTATAAAGAGTATTTCCTTAATAGTTCTTTAAACTTTTTTCTGCTAGCTACTTCTTTTATAGCACTATATCAGTGCTGCAGCAACCATTCTTTGAAACATTAATATAGACATTATTTCTTTCTTTAGTCTTATTTTAGCTTTACCGCATCAACAAACATCGATTAATTAAATGTTTATTTTCACAAAGAAAACAAAATATAAACACAAAAAGTATGGATTAACGCACTTTATTAGCTACCATACATATTTTAAAGAGTATTTCACTTATAGTTTTGCAAAACTTTAGTTCTGCCAGCATATTCTTTTATAGCACTTTATTAGTGCTGCAGCAACCATTCTTGGAAACATTACATAGACATTAGTTCTTTCTTTGATCTTATTTTGGCTTTACTGCATCAACAAACATCGATTAATTAAATGTTTATTTTCACAAAGAAAACAAAATATAAACACAAAAAGTATGGATTAACGCACTTTATTAGCTACCATACATATTTTAAAGAGTATTGCAATCATCGTTCTTTAAAACTTATTTCTGCTAGCTACTTTTTATATAGCACTATATTAGTGCTGCAGCAACCATTCTTTGAAACATTAATATAGACATTATTTCTTTCTTTAGTCTTAATTTAGCTTTACTGCATCAACAAATACGTTTAATTAAATGTTTATTTTCTATAAGAAAACAAAATGTAAACACAAAAAGTGTGGATTAACGCACTTTGTTACCTACAATTCATGTAATTAAGAGTATTGCGCTCATCGTTTGTTAATAGTTTAGTTCTGCCAGCTACTTCTTTTATGGCACTATATTAGTTCTGCAGCAACCATTCTTGGAAACATTACTAAAGACATTAGTTCTTTCTTTAGTCTTATTTCAGCTTTACTGCATCAACAAACATCGATTAATTAAATGTTTATTTTCTCAAAGAAAACAAAATATAAACACGAAAAGTGTGGATTAATGCACTTTATTAGCTACAATTCATATTATAAAGAGTATTGCCCTAATCGTTCTTTAAAATTTTAGTTCTGCTAGCTATTTCTTTTATAGCACTATATTAGTTCTGCAGCAACCATTCTTTCAAACATTACTATAGACATTAGTTCTTTCTTTAGTCTTATTTTAGCTTTACCGCATCAACAAACATCGATTAATTAAATGTTTATTTTCTCAAAGAAAATAAAATATAAACACAAAAAGTGTGCAATTCATATTATAAAGAGCATTGCCCTAATCGTTCTTTAAAACTTTAGTTCTGCTAGCTATTTCTTTTATAGCACTATATTGGTGCTGCAGCAACCATTTTTGGAAACATACATAGACATTAGTTCTTTCTTTAGTCTTATTTTAGCTTTACTGCATCAACAAACATCGATTAATTAAATGTTTATTTTCTCAAAGAAAACAAAATATAAACACAAAAAGTGTGGATTAACGCACTTTATTAGCTACAATTCATATTATAAAGAGTATTGCCCTAATCGTTCTTTAAAACTTTAGTTCTGCTAGCTACTTCTTTTATAGCACTATATTAGTGCTGCAGCAACCATTCTTGGAAACATTACTATAGACATTAGTTCTTTCTTTAGTCTTATTTTAGCTTTACTGCATCAACAAACATCGATTAATTAAATGTTTATTTTCTCAAAGAAAAAAAATATAAACACAAAAAGTGTGGATTAACGCACTTTATTAGCTACAATTCATATTTTAAAGAGTATTGCACTCATCGTTCTTTAAAACTTTAGTTCTGCTAGCTACTTCTTTTATAGCACTATATTAGTGCTGCAGCAACCATTCTTGAAACATTACTATAGACATTAGTTCTTTCTTTAGTCTTATTTTAGCTTTACTGCATCAACAAACATCGATTAATTAAATGTTTATTTTCTCAAAGAAAACAAAATATAAACACAAAAAGTGTGGATTAACGCACTTTATTAGCTACAATTCATATTATAAAGAGTATTGCCCTAATCGTTCTTTAAAACTTTAGTTCTGCTAGCTATTTCTTTTATAGCACTATATTAGTGCTGCAGCAACCATTCTTGGAAACATTACTATAGACATTAGTTCTTTCTTTAGTCTTATTTTAGCTTTACTGCATCAACAAACATCGATTAATTAAATGTTTATTTTCTCAAAGAAAACAAAATATAAACACAAAAAGTATGGATTAACGCACTTTATTAGCTACCATACATATTTTAAAGAGTATTGCAATCATCGTTCTTTAAAACTTTAGTTCTGCTAGCTACTTCTTTTATAGCACTATATTAGTGCTGCAGCAACCATTCTTGAAACATTACTATAGACATTAGTTCTTTCTTAAGTCTTATTTTAGCTTTACTGCATCAACAAACATCGATTAATTAAATGTTTATTTTCTCAAAGAAAACAAAATATAAACACAAAAAGTGTGGATTAACGCACTTTATTAGCTACAATTCATATTTTAAAGAGTATTGCACTCATCGTTCTTTAAAACTTTAGTTCTGCTAGCTACTTCTTTTATAGCACTATATTAGTGCTGCAGCAACCATTCTTCAAACATTACTATAGACATTAGTTCTTTCTTTTGTCTTATCTCAGTTTTACTGCATCAACAAACATCGATTAATTAAATGTTTCTTTTCTCAAAGAAAAAAAATATAAACACAAAAAGTGTGGATTAACGCACTTTATTAGCTACAATTCATATGATAAAGAGTATTGCACTCATCGTTCTTTAAAACTTTAGTTCTGCTAGCTACTTCTTTTATAGCACTATATTAGTGCTGCAGCAACCATTCTTCAAACATTACTATAGACATTAGTTCTTTCTTAAGTCTTATTTTAGCTTTACTGCATCAACAAACATCGATTAATTAAATGTTTATTTTCTCAAAGAAAACAAAATATAAACACAAAAAGTGTGGATTAACGCAATTTATTAGCTACATTTTATACTATAAAGAGTATTGCACTAATCGTTCTTTAAAACTTTAGTTCTGCTAGCTACTTCTTTTATAGCACTATATTAGTGCTGCAGCAACCATTCTTCAAAATTACTATAGACATTAGTTCTTTCTTTAGTCTTATTTCAGCTTTACTGCATCAACAAACATCGATTAATTAAATGTTTATTTTCTCAAAGAAAATAAAATATAAACACAAAAAGTGTGGATTAACGCACTTTATTAGCTACAATTTATATTATAAAGAGCATTGCCCTAATCGTTCTTTAAAACTTTAGTTCTGCTAGCTACTTCTTTTATAGCACTATATTAGTGCTGCAGCAACCATTCTTGGAAACATTACTATAGACATTAGTTCTTTCTTTAGTCTTATTTCAGCTTTACTGCATCAACAAACATCGATTAATTAAATGTTTATTTTCTCAAATAAAAAAAAAAATATAAACACAAAAAGTGTGGATTAACGCACTTTATTAGCTACAATTCATATTATAAAGAGTATTTCCTTAATCGTTCTTTAAACTTATTTCTGCTAGCTACTTCTTTTATAGCACTATATCAGTGCTGCAGCAACCATTCTTTGAAACATTAATATAGACATTATTTCTTTCTTTAGTCTTATTTTAGCTTTACCGCATCAACAAACATCGATTAATTAAATGTTTATTTTCACAAAGAAAACAAAATATAAACACAAAAAGTGTGGATTAACGCACTTTATTAGCTACCGTTCATATTTTAAAGAGTATTTCACTTATAGTTTTTTAAAACTTTAGTTCTGCCAGCATATTCTTTTATAGCACTTTATTAGTGCTGCAGCAACCATTCTTGGAAACATTACTATAGACATTAGTTCTTTCTTTAGTCTTATTTTAGCTTTACTGCATCAACAAACATCGATTAATTAAATGTTTATTTTCTCAAAGAAAAAAAAATATAAACACAAAAAGTGTGGATTAACGCACTTTATTAGCTACAATTCATATTATAAAGAGTATTGCCCTAATCGTTCTTTAAAACTTTAGTTCTGCTAGCTACTTCTTTTATAGCACTATATTAGTGCTGCAGCAACCATTCTTGGAAACATTACTATAGACATTAGTTCTTTCTTTAGTCTTATTTTAGCTTTACCGCATCAACAAACATCGATTAATTAAATGTTTATTTTCTCAAAGAAAACAAAATATAAACACAAAAAGTGTGGATTAACGCACTTTATTAGCTACAATTCATATTATAAAGAGTATTGCCCTAATCGTTCTTTAAAACTTTAGTTCTCCTAGCTACTTCTTTTATTTCTTCTTCTACGTCTTCTACTTTCTACTTCTACTTCTACTTCTTCTTCTACTTCTTTTACTTCTATATTAGTGTTGCAGCAACCATTCTTGGAAACATTACTATAGACATTAGTTCTTTCTTTTGTCTTATTTCAGTTTTACTGCATCAACAAACATCGATTAATTAAATGTTTATTTTCTCAAAAAAAAAAAAAAAATAAACACAAAAAGTGTGGATTAACGCACTCTATTAGCTACAATTCATATTTTAAAGAGTATTGCACTCATCGTTCTTTAAAACTTTAGTTCTGCCAGCATATTCTTTTATAGCACTTTATTAGTGCTGCAGCAACCATTCTTGGAAACATTACATAGACATTAGTTCTTTCTTTGATCTTATTTTGGCTTTACTGCATCAACAAACATCGATTAATTAAATGTTTAGCTTCTGAAAGAAAACAAAATATAAACACAAAAAGTATGGATTAACGCACTTTATTAGCTACCATACATATTTTAAAGAGTATTGCAATCATCGTTCTTTAAAACTTATTTCTGCTAGCTACTTTTTATATAGCACTATATTAGTGCTGCAGCAACCATTCTTCAAACATTACTATAGACATTAGTTCTTTCTTAAGTCTTATTTTAGCTTTACTGCATCAACAAACATCGATTAATTAAATGTTTATTTTCTCAAAGAAAACAAAATATAAACACAAAAAGTGTGGATTAACGCACTTTATTAGCTACAATTCATATTTTAAAGAGTATTGCACTCATCGTTCTTTAAAACTTTAGTTCTGCTAGCTACTTCTTTTATAGCACTATATTAGTGCTGCAGCAACCATTCTTCAAACATTACTATAGACATTAGTTCTTTCTTTTGTCTTATCTCAGTTTTACTGCATCAACAAACATCGATTAATTAAATGTTTCTTTTCTCAAAGAAAAAAATATATAAACACAAAAAGTGTGGATTAACGCACTTTATTAGCTACAATTCATATGATAAAGAGTATTGCACTCATCGTTCTTTAAAACTTTAGTTCTGCTAGCTACTTCTTTTATAGCACTATATTAGTGCTGCAGCAACCATTCTTCAAACATTACTATAGACATTAGTTCTTTCTTAAGTCTTATTTTAGCTTTACTGCATCAACAAACATCGATTAATTAAATGTTTATTTTCTCAAAGAAAACAAAATATAAACACAAAAAGTGTGGATTAATGCACTATATTAGCTACATTTCATATTATAAAGAGCATTGCCCTAATCGTTCTTTAAAACTTTAGTTCTGCTAGCTATTTCTTTTATAGCATTATATTGGTGCTGCAGCAACTATTTTTGGAAACATTACATTAGTTCTTTCTTTAGTCTTATTTTGGCTTTACTGCATCAACAAACATCGATTAATTAAATGTTTATTTTCTCAAAGAAAATAAAATATAAACACAAAAAGTGTTGATTAACGCACTTTATTAGCTACAATTCCTATTATAAAGAGCATTGCCCTAATCGTTCTTTAAAACTTTAGTTCTGCTAGCTACTTCTTTTATAGCACTATATTAGTGCTGCAGCAACCATTCTTGGAAACATTACTATAGACATTAGTTCTTTCTTTAGTCTTATTTCAGCTTTACTGCATCAACAAACATCGATTAATTAAATGTTTATTTTCTCAAATAAAAAAAAAATATATAAACACAAAAAGTGTGGATTAACGCACTTTATTAGCTACAATTCATATTATAAAGAGTATTTCCTTAATCGTTCTTTAAACTTATTTCTGCTAGCTACATCTTTTATAGCACTATATCAGTGCTGCAGCAACCATTCTTCAAACATTACTATAGACATTAGTTCTTTCTTAAGTCTTATTTTAGCTTTACTGCATCAACAAACATCGATTAATTAAATGTTTATTTTCTCAAAGAAAACAAAATATAAACACAAAAAGTGTGGATTAATGCACTATATTAGCTACATTTCATATTATAAAGAGCATTGCCCTAATCGTTCTTTAAAACTTTAGTTCTGCTAGCTATTTCTTTTATAGCATTATATTGGTGCTGCAGCAACTATTTTTGGAAACATTACATTAGTTCTTTCTTTAGTCTTATTTTGGCTTTACTGCATCAACAAACATCGATTAATTAAATGTTTATTTTCTCAAAAAAAAAAAAAATATAAACACAAAAAGTGTGGATTAACGCACTTTATTAGCTACAATTCATATTTTAAAGAGTATTGCACTCATCGTTCTTTAAAACTTTAGTTCTGCCAGCATATTCTTTTATAGCACTTTATTAGTGCTGCAGCAACCATTCTTGGAAACATTACATAGACATTAGTTCTTTCTTTGATCTTATTTTGGCTTTACTGCATCAACAAACATCGATTAATTAAATGTTTAGCTTCTGAAAGAAAACAAAATATAAACACAAAAAGTATGGATTAACGCACTTTATTAGCTACCATACATATTTTAAAGAGTATTGCACTCATCGTTCTTTAAAACTTATTTCTGCTAGCTACTTTTTATATAGCACTATATTAGTGCTGCAGCAACCATTCTTCAAACATTACTATAGACATTAGTTCTTTCTTAAGTCTTATTTTAGCTTTACTGCATCAACAAACATCGATTAATTAAATGTTTATTTTCTCAAAGAAAACAAAATATAAACACAAAAAGTGTGGATTAATGCACTATATTAGCTACATTTCATATTATAAAGAGCATTGCCCTAATCGTTCTTTAAAACTTTAGTTCTGCTAGCTATTTCTTTTATAGCATTATATTGGTGCTGCAGCAACTATTTTTGGAAACATTACATTAGTTCTTTCTTTAGTCTTATTTTGGCTTTACTGCATCAACAAACATCGATTAATTAAATGTTTATTTTCTCAAAGAAAATAAAATATAAACACAAAAAGTGTTGATTAACGCACTTTATTAGCTACAATTCCTATTATAAAGAGCATTGCCCTAATCGTTCTTTAAAACTTTAGTTCTGCTAGCTACTTCTTTTATAGCACTATATTAGTGCTGCAGCAACCATTCTTGGAAACATTACTATAGACATTAGTTCTTTCTTTAGTCTTATTTCAGCTTTACTGCATCAACAAACATCGATTAATTAAATGTTTATTTTCTCAAATAAAAAAAAAATATATAAACACAAAAAGTGTGGATTAACGCACTTTATTAGCTACAATTCATATTATAAAGAGTATTTCCTTAATCGTTCTTTAAACTTATTTCTGCTAGCTACTTCTTTTATAGCACTATATCAGTGCTGCAGCAACCATTCTTTGAAACATTAATATAGACATTATTTCTTTCTTTAGTCTTATTTTAGCTTTACCGCATCAACAAACATCGATTAATTAAATGTTTATTTTCACAAAGAAAACAAAATATAAACACAAAAAGTGTGGATTAACGCACTTTATTAGCTACCGTTCATATTTTAAAGAGTATTTCACTTATAGTTTTGCAAAACTTTAGTTCTGCCAGCATATTCTTTTATAGCACTTTATTAGTGCTGCAGCAACCATTCTTGGAAACATTACATAGACATTAGTTCTTTCTTTGATCTTATTTTGGCTTTACTGCATCAACAAACATCGATTAATTAAATGTTTAGCTTCTGAAAGAAAACAAAATATAAACACAAAAAGTATGGATTAACGCACTTTATTAGCTACCATACATATTTTAAAGAGTATTGCAATCATCGTTCTTTAAAACTTATTTCTGCTAGCTACTTTTTATATAGCACTATATTAGTGCTGCAGCAACCATTCTTTGAAACATTAATATCGACATTATTTCTTTCTTTAGTCTTAATTTAGCTTTACTGCATCAACAAATACGTTTAATTAAATGTTTATTTTCTATAAGAAAACAAAATGTAAACACAAAAAGTGTGGATTAACGCACTTTGTTACCTACAATTCATGTAATTAAGAGTATTGCGCTCATCGTTTGTTAATAGTTTAGTTCTGCCAGCTACTTCTTTTATGGCACTATATTAGTTCTGCAGCAACCATTCTTGGAAACATTACTAAAGACATTAGTTCTTTCTTTAGTCTTATTTCAGCTTTACTGCATCAACAAACATCGATTAATTAAATGTTTATTTTCTCAAAGAAAACAAAATATAAACACGAAAAGTGTGGATTAATGCACTTTATTAGCTACAATTCATATTATAAAGAGTATTGCCCTAATCGTTCTTTAAAATTTTAGTTCTGCTAGCTATTTCTTTTATAGCACTATATTAGTTCTGCAGCAACCATTCTTTGAAACATTACTAAAGACATTAGTTCTTTCTTTAGTCTTATTTTAGCTTTACTGCATCAACAAACATCGATTAATTAAATGTTTATTTTCTCAAAGAAAACAAAATATAAACACAAAAAGTGATTAACGCACTTTATTAGCTATTCATATTATAAAGAGCATTGCCCTAATCGTTCTTTAAAACTTTAGTTCTGCTAGCTATTTCTTTTATAGCACTATATTGGTGCTGCAGCAACCATTTTTGGAAATACTACTAAAGACATTTGTTCTTTCTTTAGTCTTATTTTAGCTTTACCGCATCAACAAACATCGATTAATTAAATGTTTATTTTCTATAAGAAAACAAAAAAAATAAACACAAAAAATATGGATTAACGCACTTTATTAGCTACAATTCATATTATAAAGAGTATTGCCCTAATCGTTCTTTAAAACTTTAGTTCTGCTAGCTACTTCTTTTATAGCACTATATTAGTGCTGCAGCAACCATTCTTGGAAACATTACTATAGACATTAGTTCTTTCTTTTGTCTTATTTCAGTTTTACTGCATCAACAAACATCGATTAATTAAATGTTTATTTTCTCAAAGAAAAAAAAATATAAACACAAAAAGTATGGATTAACGCACTTTATTAGCTACAATTCATATTTTAAAGAGTATTGCACTCATCGTTCTTTAAAACTTTAGTTCTGCTAGCTACTTCTTTTATAGCACTATATTGGTGCTGCAGCAACCATTCTTCAAACATTACTATAGACATTAGTTCTTTCTTTAGTCTTATTTCAGGTTTACTGCATCAACAAACATCGATTAATTAAATGTTTATTTTCTCAAAGAAAAAAAATATAAACACAAAAAGTGTGGATTAACGCACTTTATTAGCTACAATTCATATTTTAAAGAGTATTGCACTCATCGTTCTTTAAAACTTTAGTTCTGCTAGCTACTTCTTTTATAGCACTATATTAGTGCTGCAGCAACCATTCTTCAAACATTACTATAGACATTAGTTCTTTCTTTTGTCTTATTTCAGCTTTACTGCATCAACAAACATCGATTAATTAAATGTTTCTTTTCTCAAAGAAAAAAAATATAAACACAAAAAGTGTGGATTAACGCACTTTATTAGTTAGAATTTATATTTTAAAGAGTATTGCACTCATCGTTCTTTAAAACTTTAGTTCTGCTAGCTACTTCTTTTATAGCACTATATTAGTGCTGCAGCAACCATTCTTCAAACATTACTATAGACATTAGTTCTTTCTTAAGTCTTATTTTAGCTTTACTGCATCAACAAACATCGATTAATTAAATGTTTATTTTCTCAAAGAAAACAAAATATAAACACAAAAAGTTCGGATTAACGCACTTTATTAGCTAAAATTCATATTTTAAAGAGTATTGCACTCATCGTTCTTTAAAACTTTAGTTCTGCTAGCTACTTCTTTTATAGCACTATATTAGTGCTGCAGCAACCATTCTTCAAACATTACTATAGACATTAGTTCTTTCTTTTGTCTTATCTCAGTTTTACTGCATCAACAAACATCGATTAATTAAATGTTTCTTTTCTCAAAGAAAAAAATATATAAACACAAAAAGTGTGGATTAACGCACTTTATTAGTTAGAATTTATATTTTAAAGAGTATTGCACTCATCGTTCTTTAAAACTTTAGTTCTGCTAGCTACTTCTTTTATAGCACTATATTAGTGCTGCAGCAACCATTCTTCAAACATTACTATAGACATTAGTTCTTTCTTAAGTCTTATTTTAGCTTTACTGCATCAACAAACATCGATTAATTAAATGTTTATTTTCTCAAAGAAAACAAAATATAAACACAAAAAGTGTGGATTAATGCACTTTATTAGCTACATTTCATATTATAAAGAGCATTGCCCTAATCGTTCTTTAAAACTTTAGTTCTGCTAGCTATTTCTTTTATAGCATTATATTGGTGCTGCAGCAACTATTTTTGGAAACATTACATTAGTTCTTTCTTTAGTCTTATTTTGGCTTTACTGCATCAACAAACATCGATTAATTAAATGTTTATTTTCTCAAAGAAAATAAAATATAAACACAAAAAGTGTTGATTAACGCACTTTATTAGCTACAATTCATATTATAAAGAGCATTGCCCTAATCGTTCTTTAAAACTTTAGTTCTGCTAGCTACTTCTTTTATAGCACTATATTAGTGCTGCAGCAACCATTCTTGGAAACATTACTATAGACATTAGTTCTTTCTTTAGTCTTATTTCAGCTCTACTGCATCAACAAACATCGATTAATTAAATGTTTATTTTCTCAAATAAAAAAAAAAAATATAAACACAAAAAGTGTGGATTAACGCACTTTATTAGCTACAATTCATATTATAAAGAGTATTTCCTTAATCGTTCTTTAAACTTATTTCTGCTAGCTACTTCTTTTATAGCACTATATCAGTGCTGCAGCAACCATTCTTTGAAACATTAATATAGACATTAGTTCTTTCTTTAGTCTTATTTTAGCTTTACCGCATCAACAAACATCGATTAATTAAATGTTTATTTTCTCAAAGAAAATAAAATATAAACACAAAAAGTGTTGATTAACGCACTTTATTAGCTACAATTCATATTATAAAGAGCATTGCCCTAATCGTTCTTTAAAACTTTAGTTCTGCTAGCTATTTCTTTTATAGCACTATATTGGTGCTGCAGCAACCATTTTTGGAAATACTACTAAAGACATTTGTTCTTTCTTTAGTCTTATTTTAGCTTTACCGCATCAACAAACATCGATTAATTAAATGTTTATTTTCTATAAGAAAACAAAAAAAATAAACACAAAAAATATGGATTAACGCTCTTTATTAGCTACAATTCATATTATAAAGAGTATTGCCCTAATCGTTCTTTAAAACTTTTGTTCTGCTAGCTACTTCTCTTATAACACTATATTAGTGCTGCAGCAACCATTCTTGGAAACATTACTATAGACATTAGTTCTTTCTTTTGTCTTATTTCAGTTTTACTGCATCAACAAACATCGATTAATTAAATATTTATTTTCTCAAAGAAAAAAAAATATAAACACAAAAAGTATGAATTAACGCACTTTATTAGCTACAATTCATATTTTAAAGAGTATTGCACTCATCGTTCTTTAAAACTTTAGTTCTGCTAGCTACTTCTTTTATAGCACTATATTGGTGCTGCAGCAATCATTCTTAAAACATTACTATAGACATTAAATCTTTCTTTAGTCTTATTTCAGGTTTACTGCATCAACAAACATCGATTAATTAAATGTTTATTTTCTCAAAGAAAAAAAATATAAACACAAAAAGTGTGGATTAACGCACTTTATTAGCTACAATTCATATTTTAAAGAGTATTGCACTCATCCTTCTTTAAAACTTTAGTTCTGCTAGCTACTTCTTTTATAGCACTATATTAGTGCTGCAGCAACCATTCTTCAAACATTACTATAGACATTAGTTCTTTCTTTTGTCTTATCTCAGTTTTACTGCATCAACAAACATCGATTAATTAAATGTTTCTTTTCTCAAAGAAAAAAAAATATAAACACAAAAAGTGTGGATTAACGCACTTTATTAGTTAGAATTTATATTTTAAAGAGTATTGCACTCATCGTTCTTTAAAACTTTAGTTCTGCTAGCTACTTCTTTTATAGCACTATATTAGTGCTGCAGCAACCATTCTTCAAACATTACTATAGACATTAGTTCTTTCTTAAGTCTTATTTTAGCTTTACTGCATCAACAAACATCGATTAATTAAATGTTTATTTTCTCAAAGAAAACAAAATATAAACACAAAAAGTGTGGATTAACGCACTTTATTAGCTACAATTCATATTTTAAAGAGTATTGCACTCATCGTTCTTTAAAACTTTAGTTCTGCTAGCTACTTCTTTTATAGCACTATATTAGTGCTGCAGCAACCATTCTTCAAACATTACTATAGACATTAGTTCTTTCTTTTGTCTTATCTCAGTTTTACTGCATCAACAAACATCGATTAATTAAATGTTTCTTTTCTCAAAGAAAAAAATATATAAACACAAAAAGTGTGGATTAACGCACTTTATTAGTTAGAATTTATATTTTAAAGAGTATTGCACTCATCGTTCTTTAAAACTTTAGTTCTGCTAGCTACTTCTTTTATAGCACTATATTAGTGCTGCAGCAACCATTCTTCAAACATTACTATAGACATTAGTTCTTTCTTAAGTCTTATTTTAGCTTTACTGCATCAACAAACATCGATTAATTAAATGTTTATTTTCTCAAAGAAAACAAAATATAAACACAAAAAGTGTGGATTAATGCACTTTATTAGCTACATTTCATATTATAAAGAGCATTGCCCTAATCGTTCTTTAAAACTTTAGTTCTGCTAGCTATTTCTTTTATAGCATTATATTGGTGCTGCAGCAACTATTTTTGGAAACATTACATTAGTTCTTTCTTTAGTCTTATTTTGGCTTTACTGCATCAACAAACATTGATTAATTAAATGTTTATTAAACATTACTATAGACATTAGTTCTTTCTTTTGTCTTATTTCAGTTTTACCGCATCAACAAACATCGATTAATTAAATGTTTATTTTCTCAAAGAAAAAAAGATATAAACACAAAAAGTGTGGATTAACGCACTTTATTAGCTACAATTCATATTATAAAGAGTATTGCCCTAATCGTTCTTTAAAACTTTAGTTCTCCTAGCTACTTCTTTTATTTCTTCTTCTACGTCTTCTACTTTCTACTTCTACTTCTACTTCTTCTTCTACTTCTTTTACTTCTATATTAGTGTTGCAGCAACCATTCTTGGAAACATTACTATAGACATTAGTTCTTTCTTTTGTCTTATTTCAGTTTTACTGCATCAACAAACATCGATTAATTAAATGTTTATTTTCTCAAAAAAAAAAAAAAAATAAACACAAAAAGTGTGGATTAACGCACTTTATTAGCTACAATTCATATTTTAAAGAGTATTGCACTCATCGTTCTTTAAAACTTTAGTTCTGCTAGCTACTTCTTTTATAGCACTATATTAGTGCTGCAGCAACCATTCTTCAAACATTACTATAGACATTAGTTCTTTCTTTTGTCTTATCTCAGTTTTACTGCATCAACAAACATCGATTAATTAAATGTTTCTTTTCTCAAAGAAAAAAATATATAAACACAAAAAGTGTGGATTAACGCACTTTATTAGCTACAATTCATATGATAAAGAGTATTGCACTCATCGTTCTTTAAAACTTTAGTTCTGCTAGCTACTTCTTTTATAGCACTATATTAGTGCTGCAGCAACCATTCTTCAAACATTACTATAGACATTAGTTCTTTCTTAAGTCTTATTTTAGCTTTACTGCATCAACAAACATCGATTAATTAAATGTTTATTTTCTCAAAGAAAACAAAATATAAACACAAAAAGTGTGGATTAATGCACTATATTAGCTACATTTCATATTATAAAGAGCATTGCCCTAATCGTTCTTTAAAACTTTAGTTCTGCTAGCTATTTCTTTTATAGCATTATATTGGTGCTGCAGCAACTATTTTTGGAAACATTACATTAGTTCTTTCTTTAGTCTTATTTTGGCTTTACTGCATCAACAAACATCGATTAATTAAATGTTTATTTTCTCAAAGAAAATAAAATATAAACACAAAAAGTGTTGATTAACGCACTTTATTAGCTACAATTCCTATTATAAAGAGCATTGCCCTAATCGTTCTTTAAAACTTTAGTTCTGCTAGCTACTTCTTTTATAGCACTATATTAGTGCTGCAGCAACCATTCTTGGAAACATTACTATAGACATTAGTTCTTTCTTTAGTCTTATTTCAGCTTTACTGCATCAACAAACATCGATTAATTAAATGTTTATTTTCTCAAATAAAAAAAAAATATATAAACACAAAAAGTGTGGATTAACGCACTTTATTAGCTACAATTCATATTATAAAGAGTATTTCCTTAATCGTTCTTTAAACTTATTTCTGCTAGCTACTTCTTTTATAGCACTATATCAGTGCTGCAGCAACCATTCTTTGAAACATTAATATAGACATTATTTCTTTCTTTAGTCTTATTTTAGCTTTACCGCATCAACAAACATCGATTAATTAAATGTTTATTTTCACAAAGAAAACAAAATATAAACACAAAAAGTGTGGATTAACGCACTTTATTAGCTACCGTTCATATTTTAAAGAGTATTTCACTTATAGTTTTGCAAAACTTTAGTTCTGCCAGCATATTCTTTTATAGCACTTTATTAGTGCTGCAGCAACCATTCTTGGAAACATTACATAGACATTAGTTCTTTCTTTGATCTTATTTTGGCTTTACTGCATCAACAAACATCGATTAATTAAATGTTTAGCTTCTGAAAGAAAACAAAATATAAACACAAAAAGTATGGATTAACGCACTTTATTAGCTACCATTCATATTTTAAAGAGTATTGCACTCATCGTTCTTTAAAACTTTAGTTCTGCTAGCTACTTCTTTTATAGCACTATATTAGTGCTGCAGCAACCATTCTTCAAACATTACTATAGACATTAGTTCTTTCTTTTGTCTTATCTCAGTTTTACTGCATCAACAAACATCGATTAATTAAATGTTTCTTTTCTCAAAGAAAAAAAATATAAACACAAAAAGTGTGGATTAACGCACTTTATTAGTTAGAATTTATATTATAAAGAGTATTGCACTCATCGTTCTTTAAAACTTTAGTTCTGCTAGCTACTTCTTTTATAGCACTATATTAGTGCTGCAGCAACCATTCTTCAAACATTACTATAGACATTAGTTCTTTCTTAAGTCTTATTTTAGCTTTACTGCATCAACAAACATCGATTAATTAAATGTTTATTTTCTCAAAGAAAACAAAATATAAACACAAAAAGTGTCGGATTAACGCACTTTATTAGCTACAATTCATATTTTAAAGAGTATTGCACTCATCGTTCTTTAAAACTTTAGTTCTGCTAGCTATTTCTTTTATAGCATTATATTGGTGCTGCAGCAACTATTTTTGGAAACATATACATTAGTTCTTTCTTTAGTCTTATTTTGGCTTTACTGCATCAACAAACATTGATTAATTAAATGTTTATTAAACATTACTATAGACATTAGTTCTTTCTTTTGTCTTATTTCAGTTTTACCGCATCAACAAACATCGATTAATTAAATGTTTATTTTCTCAAAGAAAAAAAAATATAAACACAAAAAGTGTGGATTAACGCACTTTATTAGCTACAATTCATAGTATAAAGAGTATTGCCCTAATCGTTCTTTAAAACTTTAGTTTCTGCTAGCTACTTTCTACTTCTTTTACTTCTTCTTCTACTTCACTTCTATATTAGTGCTGCAGCAACCATTCTTGGAAACATTACTATAGACATTAGTTCTTTCTTTAGTCTTATTTCAGCTTTACTGCATCAACAAACATCGATTAATTAAATGTTTATTTTCTCAAAGAAAAAAAAATATAAACACAAAAAGTGTGGATTAACGCACTTTATTAGCTACAATTCATATTTTAAAGAGTATTGCACTCATCGTTCTTTAAAACTTTAGTTCTGCTAGCTACTTCTTTTATAGCACTATATTAGTGCTGCAGCAACCATTCTTCAAACATTACTATAGACATTAGTTCTTTCTTTTGTCTTAACTCAGTTTTAATGCATCAACAAACATCGATTAATTAAATGTTTATTTTCTCAAAGAAAAAAATATATAAACACAAAAAGTGTGGATTAACGCACTTTATTAGCTACAATTCATATGATAAAGAGTATTGCACTCATCGTTCTTTAAAACTTTAGTTCTGCTAGCTACTTCTTTTATAGCACTATATTAGTGCTGCAGCAACCATTCTTCAAACATTACTATAGACATTAGTTCTTTCTTAAGTCTTATTTTAGCTTTACTGCATCAACAAACATCGATTAATTAAATGTTTATTTTCTCAAAGAAAACAAAATATAAACACAAAAAGTGTGGATTAATGCACTATATTAGCTACATTTCATATTATAAAGAGCATTGCCCTAATCGTTCTTTAAAACTTTAGTTCTGCTAGCTATTTCTTTTATAGCATTATATTGGTGCTGCAGCAACTATTTTTGGAAACATTACATTAGTTCTTTCTTTAGTCTTATTTTGGCTTTACTGCATCAACAAACATCGATTAATTAAATGTTTATTTTCTCAAAGAAAATAAAATATAAACACAAAAAGTGTTGATTAACGCACTTTATTAGCTACAATTCCTATTATAAAGAGCATTGCCCTAATCGTTCTTTAAAACTTTAGTTCTGCTAGCTACTTCTTTTATAGCACTATATTAGTGCTGCAGCAACCATTCTTGGAAACATTACTATAGACATTAGTTCTTTCTTTAGTCTTATTTCAGCTTTACTGCATCAACAAACATCGATTAATTAAATGTTTATTTTCTCAAATAAAAAAAAAATATATAAACACAAAAAGTGTGGATTAACGCACTTTATTAGCTACAATTCATATTATAAAGAGTATTTCCTTAATCGTTCTTTAAACTTATTTCTGCTAGCTACTTCTTTTATAGCACTATATCAGTGCTGCAGCAACCATTCTTTGAAACATTAATATAGACATTATTTCTTTCTTTAGTCTTATTTTAGCTTTACCGCATCAACAAACATCGATTAATTAAATGTTTATTTTCACAAAGAAAACAAAATATAAACACAAAAAGTGTGGATTAACGCACTTTATTAGCTACCGTTCATATTTTAAAGAGTATTTCACTTATAGTTTTGCAAAACTTTAGTTCTGCCAGCATATTCTTTTATAGCACTTTATTAGTGCTGCAGCAACCATTCTTGGAAACATTACATAGACATTAGTTCTTTCTTTGATCTTATTTTGGCTTTACTGCATCAACAAACATCGATTAATTAAATGTTTAGCTTCTGAAAGAAAACAAAATATAAACACAAAAAGTATGGATTAACGCACTTTATTAGCTACCATACATATTTTAAAGAGTATTGCAATCATCGTTCTTTAAAACTTATTTCTGCTAGCTACTTTTTATATAGCACTATATTAGTGCTGCAGCAACCATTCTTTGAAACATTAATATCGACATTATTTCTTTCTTTAGTCTTAATTTAGCTTTACTGCATCAACAAATACGTTTAATTAAATGTTTATTTTCTATAAGAAAACAAAATGTAAACACAAAAAGTGTGGATTAACGCACTTTGTTACCTACAATTCATGTAATTAAGAGTATTGCGCTCATCGTTTGTTAATAGTTTAGTTCTGCCAGCTACTTCTTTTATGGCACTATATTAGTTCTGCAGCAACCATTCTTGGAAACATTACTAAAGACATTAGTTCTTTCTTTAGTCTTATTTCAGCTTTACTGCATCAACAAACATCGATTAATTAAATGTTTATTTTCTCAAAGAAAACAAAATATAAACACGAAAAGTGTGGATTAATGCACTTTATTAGCTACAATTCATATTATAAAGAGTATTGCCCTAATCGTTCTTTAAAATTTTAGTTCTGCTAGCTATTTCTTTTATAGCACTATATTAGTTCTGCAGCAACCATTCTTTGAAACATTAATATAGACATTATTTCTTTCTTTAGTCTTATTTTAGCTTTACCGCATCAACAAACATCGATTAATTAAATGTTTATTTTCTCAAAGAAAATAAAATATAAACACAAAAAGTGTGCAATTCATATTATAAAGAGCATTGCCCTAATCGTTCTTTAAAACTTTAGTTCTGCTAGCTATTTCTTTTATAGCACTATATTGGTGCTGCAGCAACCATTTTTGGAAATACTACTAAAGACATTTGTTCTTTCTTTAGTCTTATTTTAGCTTTACCGCATCAACAAACATCGATTAATTAAATGTTTATTTTCTATAAGAAAACAAAAAAAATAAACACAAAAAATATGGATTAACGCTCTTTATTAGCTACAATTCATATTATAAAGAGTATTGCCCTAATCGTTCTTTAAAACTTTAGTTCTGCTAGCTACTTCTTTTATAACACTATATTAGTGCTGCAGCAACCATTCTTGGAAACATTACTATAGACATTAGTTCTTTCTTTTGTCTTATTTCAGTTTTACTGCATCAACAAACATCGATTAATTAAATATTTATTTTCTCAAAGAAAAAAAAATATAAACACAAAAAGTATGAATTAACGCACTTTATTAGCTACAATTCATATTTTAAAGAGTATTGCACTCATCGTTCTTTAAAACTTTAGTTCTGCTAGCTACTTCTTTTATAGCACTATATTGGTGCTGCAGCAACCATTCTTCAAACATTACTATAGACATTAAATCTTTCTTTAGTCTTATTTCAGGTTTACTGCATCAACAAACATCGATTAATTAAATGTTTATTTTCTCAAAGAAAAAAAATATAAACACAAAAAGTGTGGATTAACGCACTTTATTAGCTACAATTCATATTTTAAAGAGTATTGCACTCATCGTTCTTTAAAACTTTAGTTCTGCTAGCTACTTCTTTTATAGCACTATATTAGTGCTGCAGCAACCATTCTTCAAACATTACTATAGACATTAGTTCTTTCTTAAGTCTTATTTTAGCTTTACTGCATCAACAAACATCGATTAATTAAATGTTTATTTTCTCAAAGAAAACAAAATATAAACACAAAAAGTTCGGATTAACGCACTTTATTAGCTAAAATTCATATTTTAAAGAGTATTGCACTCATCGTTCTTTAAAACTTTAGTTCTGCTAGCTACTTCTTTTATAGCACTATATTAGTGCTGCAGCAACCATTCTTCAAACATTACTATAGACATTAGTTCTTTCTTTTGTCTTATCTCAGTTTTACTGCATCAACAAACATCGATTAATTAAATGTTTCTTTTCTCAAAGAAAAAAATATATAAACACAAAAAGTGTGGATTAACGCACTTTATTAGTTAGAATTTATATTTTAAAGAGTATTGCACTCATCGTTCTTTAAAACTTTAGTTCTGCTAGCTACTTCTTTTATAGCACTATATTAGTGCTGCAGCAACCATTCTTCAAACATTACTATAGACATTAGTTCTTTCTTAAGTCTTATTTTAGCTTTACTGCATCAACAAACATCGATTAATTAAATGTTTATTTTCTCAAAGAAAACAAAATATAAACACAAAAAGTGTGGATTAATGCACTTTATTAGCTACATTTCATATTATAAAGAGCATTGCCCTAATCGTTCTTTAAAACTTTAGTTCTGCTAGCTATTTCTTTTATAGCATTATATTGGTGCTGCAGCAACTATTTTTGGAAACATTACATTAGTTCTTTCTTTAGTCTTATTTTGGCTTTACTGCATCAACAAACATCGATTAATTAAATGTTTATTTTCTCAAAGAAAATAAAATATAAACACAAAAAGTGTTGATTAACGCACTTTATTAGCTACAATTCATATTATAAAGAGCATTGCCCTAATCGTTCTTTAAAACTTTAGTTCTGCTAGCTACTTCTTTTATAGCACTATATTAGTGCTGCAGCAACCATTCTTGGAAACATTACTATAGACATTAGTTCTTTCTTTAGTCTTATTTCAGCTCTACTGCATCAACAAACATCGATTAATTAAATGTTTATTTTCTCAAAAAAAAAAAAAAATATAAACACAAAAAGTGTGGATTAACGCACTTTATTAGCTACAATTCATATTATAAAGAGTATTTCCTTAATCGTTCTTTAAACTTATTTCTGCTAGCTACTTCTTTTATAGCACTATATCAGTGCTGCAGCAACCATTCTTTGAAACATTAATATAGACATTAGTTCTTTCTTTAGTCTTATTTTAGCTTTACTGCATCAACAAACATCGATTAATTAAATGTTTATTTTCTCAAAGAAAATAAAATATAAACACAAAAAGTGTGGATTAATGCACTTTATTAGCTACAATTCATATTATAAAGAGCATTGCCCTAATCGTTCTTTAAAACTTTAGTTCTGCTAGCTATTTCTTTTATAGCACTATATTGGTGCTGCAGCAACCATTTTTGGAAATACTACTAAAGACATTTGTTCTTTCTTTAGTCTTATTTTAGCTTTACCGCATCAACAAACATCGATTAATTAAATGTTTATTTTCTATAAGAAAACAAAAAAAATAAACACAAAAAATATGGATTAACGCTCTTTATTAGCTACAATTCATATTATAAAGAGTATTGCCCTAATCGTTCTTTAAAACTTTTGTTCTGCTAGCTACTTCTCTTATAACACTATATTAGTGCTGCAGCAACCATTCTTGGAAACATTACTATAGACATTAGTTCTTTCTTTTGTCTTATTTCAGTTTTACTGCATCAACAAACATCGATTAATTAAATATTTATTTTCTCAAAGAAAAAAAATATAAACACAAAAAGTATGAATTAACGCACTTTATTAGCTACAATTCATATTTTAAAGAGTATTGCACTCATCGTTCTTTAAAACTTTAGTTCTGCTAGCTACTTCTTTTATAGCACTATATTGGTGCTGCAGCAACCATTCTTCAAACATTACTATAGACATTAAATCTTTCTTTAGTCTTATTTCAGGTTTACTGCATCAACAAACATCGATTAATTAAATGTTTATTTTCTCAAAGAAAAAAAATATAAACACACAAAGTGTGGATTAACGCACTTTATTAGCTACAATTCATATTTTAAAGAGTATTGCACTCATCCTTCTTTAAAACTTTAGTTCTGCTAGCTACTTCTTTTATAGCACTATATTAGTGCTGCAGCAACCATTCTTCAAACATTACTATAGACATTAGTTCTTTCTTTTGTCTTATCTCAGTTTTACTGCATCAACAAACATCGATTAATTAAATGTTTCTTTTCTCAAAGAAAAAAAAATATAAACACAAAAAGTGTGGATTAACGCACTTTATTAGTTAGAATTTATATTTTAAAGAGTATTGCACTCATCGTTCTTTAAAACTTTAGTTCTGCTAGCTACTTCTTTTATAGCACTATATTAGTGCTGCAGCAACCATTCTTCAAACATTACTATAGACATTAGTTCTTTCTTAAGTCTTATTTTAGCTTTACTGCATCAACAAACATCGATTAATTAAATGTTTATTTTCTCAAAGAAAACAAAATATAAACACAAAAAGTGTGGATTAACGCACTTTATTAGCTACAATTCATATTTTAAAGAGTATTGCACTCATCGTTCTTTAAAACTTTAGTTCTGCTAGCTACTTCTTTTATAGCACTATATTAGTGCTGCAGCAACCATTCTTCAAACATTACTATAGACATTAGTTCTTTCTTTTGTCTTATCTCAGTTTTACTGCATCAACAAACATCGATTAATTAAATGTTTCTTTTCTCAAAGAAAAAAATATATAAACACAAAAAGTGTGGATTAACGCACTTTATTAGTTAGAATTTATATTTTAAAGAGTATTGCACTCATCGTTCTTTAAAACTTTAGTTCTGCTAGCTACTTCTTTTATAGCACTATATTAGTGCTGCAGCAACCATTCTTCAAACATTACTATAGACATTAGTTCTTTCTTAAGTCTTATTTTAGCTTTACTGCATCAACAAACATCGATTAATTAAATGTTTATTTTCTCAAAGAAAACAAAATATAAACACAAAAAGTGTGGATTAATGCACTTTATTAGCTACATTTCATATTATAAAGAGCATTGCCCTAATCGTTCTTTAAAACTTTAGTTCTGCTAGCTATTTCTTTTATAGCATTATATTGGTGCTGCAGCAACTATTTTTGGAAACATTACATTAGTTCTTTCTTTAGTCTTATTTTGGCTTTACTGCATCAACAAACATTGATTAATTAAATGTTTATTTTCTCAAAGAAAATAAAATATAAACACAAAAAGTGTTGATTAACGCACTTTATTAGCTACAATTCATATTATAAAGAGCATTGCCCTAATCGTTCTTTAAAACTTTAGTTCTGCTAGCTACTTCTTTTATAGCACTATATTAGTGCTGCAGCAACCATTCTTTGAAACATTAATATAGACATTAGTTCTTTCTTTAGTCTTATTTCAGCTCTACTGCATCAACAAACATCGATTAATTAAATGTTTATTTTCTCAAATAAAAAAAAAAATATAAACACAAAAAGTGTGGATTAACGCACTTTATTAGCTACAATTCATATTATAAAGAGTATTTCCTTAATCGTTCTTTAAACTTATTTCTGCTAGCTACTTCTTTTATAGCACTATATCAGTGCTGCAGCAACCATTCTTTGAAACATTAATATAGACATTAGTTCTTTCTTTAGTCTTATTTTAGCTTTACCGCATCAACAAACATCGATTAATTAAATGTTTATTTTCTCAAAGAAAATAAAATATAAACACAAAAAGTGTTGATTAACGCACTTTATTAGCTACAATTCATATTATAAAGAGCATTGCCCTAATCGTTCTTTAAAACTTTAGTTCTGCTAGCTACTTCTTTTATAGCACTATATTAGTGCTGCAGCAACCATTCTTTGAAACATTAATATAGACATTAGTTCTTTCTTTAGTCTTATTTTAGCTTTACCGCATCAACAAACATCGATTAATTAAATGTTTATTTTCTATAAGAAAACAAAAAAAATAAACACAAAAAGTATGAATTAACGCACTTTATTAGCTACAATTCATATTTTAAAGAGTATTGCACTCATCGTTCTTTAAAACTTTAGTTCTGCTAGCTACTTCTTTTATAGCACTATATTGGTGCTGCAGCAACCATTCTTCAAACATTACTATAGACATTAAATCTTTCTTTAGTCTTATTTCAGGTTTACTGCATCAACAAACATCGATTAATTAAATGTTTATTTTCTCAAAGAAAAAAAATATAAACATAAAAAGTGTGGATTAACGCACTTTATTAGCTACAATTCATATTTTAAAGAGTATTGCACTCATCGTTCTTTAAAACTTTAGTTCTGCTAGCTACTTCTTTTATAGCACTATATTAGTGCTGCAGCAACCATTCTTCAAACATTACTATAGACATTAGTTCTTTCTTTTGTCTTATCTCAGTTTTACTGCATCAACAAACATCGATTAATTAAATGTTTCTTTTCTCAAAGAAAAAAATATATAAACACAAAAAGTGTGGATTAATGCACTTTATTAGCTACATTTCATCTTATAAAGAGAATTGCCCTAATCGTTCTTTAAAACTTTAGTTCTGCTAGCTATTTCTTTTATAGCATTATATTGGTGCTGCAGCAACTATTTTTGGAAACATTACATTAGTTCTTTCTTTAGTCTTATTTTGGCTTTACTGCATCAACAAACATCGATTAATTAAATGTTTATTTTCTCAAAGAAAATAAAATATAAACACAAAAAGTGTTGATTAACGCACTTTATTAGCTACAATTCATATTATAAAGAGCATTGCCCTAATCGTTCTTTAAAACTTTAGTTCTGCTAGCTACTTCTTTTATAGCACTATATTAGTGCTGCAGCAACCATTCTTGGAAACATTACTATAGACATTAGTTCTTTCTTTAGTCTTATTTCAGCTTTACTGCATCAACAAACATCGATTAATTAAATGTTTATTTTCTCAAATAAAAAAAAAATATAAACACAAAAAGTGTGGATTAACGCACTTTATTAGCTACAATTCATATTATAAAGAGTATTTCCTTAATCGTTCTTTAAACTTATTTCTGCTAGCTACTTCTTTTATAGCACTATATCAGTGCTGCAGCAACCATTCTTTGAAACATTAATATAGACATTAGTTCTTTCTTTAGTCTTATTTTAGCTTTACCGCATCAACAAACATCGATTAATTAAATGTTTATTTTCTATAAGAAAACAAAAAAAATAAACACAAAAAGTATGAATTAACGCACTTTATTAGCTACAATTCATATTTTAAAGAGTATTGCACTCATCGTTCTTTAAAACTTTAGTTCTGCTAGCTACTTCTTTTATAGCACTATATTGGTGCTGCAGCAACCATTCTTCAAACATTACTATAGACATTAAATCTTTCTTTAGTCTTATTTCAGGTTTACTGCATCAACAAACATCGATTAATTAAATGTTTATTTTCTCAAAGAAAAAAAATATAAACATAAAAAGTGTGGATTAACGCACTTTATTAGCTACAATTCATATTTTAAAGAGTATTGCACTCATCGTTCTTTAAAACTTTAGTTCTGCTAGCTACTTCTTTTATAGCACTATATTAGTGCTGCAGCAACCATTCTTCAAATATTACTATAGACATTAGTTCTTTCTTTTGTCTTATCTCAGTTTTACTGCATCAACAAACATCGATTAATTAAATGTTTCTTTTCTCAAAGAAAAAAATATATAAACACAAAAAGTGTGGATTAACGCACTTTATTAGTTAGAATTTATATTTTAAAGAGTATTGCACTCATCGTTCTTTAAAACTTTAGTTCTGCTAGCTACTTCTTTTATAGCACTATATTAGTGCTGCAGCAACCATTCTTCAAACATTACTATAGACATTAGTTCTTTCTTAAGTCTTATTTTAGCTTTACTGCATCAACAAACATCGATTAATTAAATGTTTATTTTCTCAAAGAAAACAAAATATAAACACAAAAAGTGTGGATTAATGCACTTTATTAGCTACAATTCACATTATAAAGAGCATTGCCCTAATAGTTCTTTAAAACTTTAGTTCTGCTAGCTATTTCTTTTATAGCATTATATTGGTGCTGCAGCAACTATTTTTGGAAACATTACATTAGTTCTTTCTTTAGTCTTATTTTGGCTTTACTGCATCAACAAACATCGATTAATTAAATGTTTATTTTCTCAAAGAAAATAAAATATAAACACAAAAAGTGTTGATTAACGCACTTTATTAGCTACAATTCATATTATAAAGAGCATTGCCCTAATAGTTCTTTAAAACTTTAGTTCTGCTAGCTACTTCTTTTATAGCACTATATTAGTGCTGCAGCAACCATTCTTCAAACATTACTATAGACATTAGTTCTTTCTTTTGTCTTATCTCAGTTTTACTGCATCAACAAACATCGATTAATTAAATGTTTCTTTTCTCAAAGAAAAAAATATATAAACACAAAAAGTGTGGATTAACGCACTTTATTAGTTAGAATTTATATTTTAAAGAGTATTGCACTCATCGTTCTTTAAAACTTTAGTTCTGCTAGCTACTTCCTTGATAGCACTATATTAGTGCTGCAGCAACCATTCTTCAAACATTACTATAGACATTAGTTCTTTCTTAAGTCTTATTTTAGCTTTACTGCATCAACAAACATCGATTAATTAAATGTTTATTTTCTCAAAGAAAACAAAATATAAACACAAAAAGTGTGGATTAATGCACTTTATTAGCTACATTTCATATTATAAAGAGCATTGCCCTAATCGTTCTTTAAAACTTTAGTTCTGCTAGCTACTTCTTTTATAGCACTATATTAGTGCTGCAGCAACCATTCTTCAAACATTACTATAGACATTAGTTCAATCTTTTGTCTTATTTCAGTTTTACTGCATCAACAAACATCGATTAATTAAATGTTTATTTTCTAAAAGAAAATAAAATATAAACACAAAAAGTGTTGATTAATGCACTTTATTAGCTACAATTCATATTATAAAGAGCATTGCCCTAATCGTTCTTTAAAACTTTAGTTCTGCTAGCTATTTCTTTTATAGCACTATATTGGTGCTGCAGCAACCATTTTTGGAAATACTACTAAAGACATTTGTTCTTTCTTTAGTCTTATTTTAGCTTTACCGCATCAACAAACATCGATTAAGTAAATGTTTATTTTCTATAAGAAAACAAAAAAAATAAACACAAAAAATATGGATTAACGCTCTTTATTAGCTACAATTCATATTATAAAGAGTATTGCCCTAATCGTTCTTTAAAACTTTAGTTCTGCTAGCTACTTCTTTTATAGCACTATATTAGTGCTGCAGCAACCATTCTTCAAACATTACTATAGACATTAGTTCTTTCTTTTGTCTTATCTCAGTTTTACTGCATCAACAAACATCGATTAATTAAATGTTTCTTTTCTCAAAGAAAAAAATATATAAACACAAAAAGTGTGGATTAACGCACTTTATTAGTTAGAATTTATATTTTAAAGAGTATTGCACTCATCGTTCTTTAAAACTTTAGTTCTGCTAGCTACTTCTTTTATAGCACTATATTAGTGCTGCAGCAACCATTCTTGGAAACATTACTATAGACATTAGTTCTTTCTTTAGTCTTATTTCAGCTCTACTGCATCAACAAACATCGATTAATTAAATGTTTATTTTCTCAAATAAAAAAAAAATATATAAACACAAAAAGTGTGGATTAACGCACTTTATTAGCTACAATTCATATTATAAAGAGTATTTCCTTAATCGTTCTTTAAACTTATTTCTGCTAGCTACTTCTTTTATAGCACTATATCAGTGCTGCAGCAACCATTCTTTGAAACATTAATATAGACATTAGTTCTTTCTTTAGTCTTATTTTAGCTTTACCGCATCAACAAACATCGATTAATTAAATGTTTATTTTCTCAAAGAAAATAAAATATAAACACAAAAAGTGTTGATTAACGCACTTTATTAGCTACAATTCATATTATAAAGAGCATTGCCCTAATCGTTCTTTAAAACTTTAGTTCTGCTAGCTATTTCTTTTATAGCACTATATTGGTGCTGCAGCAACCATTTTTGGAAATACTACTAAAGACATTTGTTCTTTCTTTAGTCTTATTTTAGCTTTACCGCATCAACAAACATCGATTAATTAAATGTTTATTTTCTATAAGAAAACAAAAAAAATAAACACAAAAAATATGGATTAACGCTCTTTATTAGCTACAATTCATATTATAAAGAGTATTGCCCTAATCGTTCTTTAAAACTTTTGTTCTGCTAGCTACTTCTCTTATAACACTATATTAGTGCTGCAGCAACCATTCTTGGAAACATTACTATAGACATTAGTTCTTTCTTTTGTCTTATTTCAGTTTTACTGCATCAACAAACATCGATTAATTAAATATTTATTTTCTCAAAGAAAAAAAAATATAAGCACAAAAAGTATGAATTAACGCACTTTATTAGCTACAATTCATATTTTAAAGAGTATTGCACTCATCGTTCTTTAAAACTTTAGTTCTGCTAGCTACTTCTTTTATAGCACTATATTGGTGCTGCAGCAACCATTCTTCAAACATTACTATAGACATTAAATCTTTCTTTAGTCTTATTTCAGGTTTACTGCATCAACAAACATCGATTAATTAAATGTTTATTTTCTCAAAGAAAAAAAATATAAACACAAAAAGTGTGGATTAACGCACTTTATTAGCTACAATTCATATTTTAAAGAGTATTGCACTCATCCTTCTTTAAAACTTTAGTTCTGCTAGCTACTTCTTTTATAGCACTATATTAGTGCTGCAGCAACCATTCTTCAAACATTACTATAGACATTAGTTCTTTCTTTTGTCTTATCTCAGTTTTACTGCATCAACAAACATCGATTAATTAAATGTTTCTTTTCTCAAAGAAAAAAATATATAAACACAAAAAGTGTGGATTAACGCACTTTATTAGTTAGAATTTATATTTTAAAGAGTATTGCACTCATCGTTCTTTAAAACTTTAGTTCTGCTAGCTACTTCTTTTATAGCACTATATTAGTGCTGCAGCAACCATTCTTGGAAACATTACTATAGACATTAGTTCTTTCTTTAGTCTTATTTCAGCTCTACTGCATCAACAAACATCGATTAATTAAATGTTTATTTTCTCAAATAAAAAAAAAATATATAAACACAAAAAGTGTGGATTAACGCACTTTATTAGCTACAATTCATATTATAAAGAGTATTTCCTTAATCGTTCTTTAAACTTATTTCTGCTAGCTACTTCTTTTATAGCACTATATCAGTGCTGCAGCAACCATTCTTTGAAACATTAATATAGACATTAGTTCTTTCTTTAGTCTCATTTTAGTTTTACCGCATCAACAAACATCGATTAATTAAATGTTTATTTTCTCAAAGAAAATAAAATATAAACACAAAAAGTGTTGATTAACGCACTTTATTAGCTACAATTCATATTATAAAGAGCATTGCCCTAATCGTTCTTTAAAACTTTAGTTCTGCTAGCTATTTCTTTTATAGCACTATATTGGTGCTGCAGCAACCATTTTTGGAAATACTACTAAAGACATTTGTTCTTTCTTTAGTCTTATTTTAGCTTTACCGCATCAACAAACATCGATTAATTAAATGTTTATTTTCTATAAGAAAACAAAAAAAATAAACACAAAAAATATGGATTAACGCTCTTTATTAGCTACAATTCATATTATAAAGAGTATTGCCCTAATCGTTCTTTAAAACTTTTGTTCTGCTAGCTACTTCTCTTATAACACTATATTAGTGCTGCAGCAACCATTCTTGGAAACATTACTATAGACATTAGTTCTTTCTTTTGTCTTATTTCAGTTTTACTGCATCAACAAACATCGATTAATTAAATATTTATTTTCTCAAAGAAAAAAAAATATAAGCACAAAAAGTATGAATTAACGCACTTTATTAGCTACAATTCATATTTTAAAGAGTATTGCACTCATCGTTCTTTAAAACTTTAGTTCTGCTAGCTACTTCTTTTATAGCACTATATTGGTGCTGCAGCAACCATTCTTCAAACATTACTATAGACATTAAATCTTTCTTTAGTCTTATTTCAGGTTTACTGCATCAACAAACATCGATTAATTAAATGTTTATTTTCTCAAAGAAAAAAAATATAAACACACAAAGTGTGGATTAACGCACTTTATTAGCTACAATTCATATTTTAAAGAGTATTGCACTCATCCTTCTTTAAAACTTTAGTTCTGCTAGCTACTTCTTTTATAGCACTATATTAGTGCTGCAGCAACCATTCTTCAAACATTACTATAGACATTCGTTCTTTCTTCTGTCTTATTTTAGCTTTACTGCATCAACAAACATCGATTAATTAAATGTTTATTTTCTCAAAGAAAACAAAATATAAACACAAAAAGTGTGGATTAACGCACTTTATGAGCTACAATTCATATTTTAAAGAGTATTGCACTCATCGTTCTTTAAAACTTTAGTTCTGCTAGCTACTTCTTTTATAGCACTATATTAGTGCTGCAGCAACCATTCTTCAAACATTACTATAGACATTAGTTCTTTCTTAAGTCTTATTTTAGCTTTACTGCATCAACAAACATCGATTAATTAAATGTTTATTTTCTCAAAGAAAACAAAATATAAACACAAAAAGTGTGGATTAATGCACTTTATTAGCTACATTTCATATTATAAAGAGCATTGCCCTAATCGTTCTTTAAAACTTTAGTTCTGCTAGCTATTTCTTTTATAGCATTATATTGGTGCTGCAGCAACTATTTTTGGAAACATTACATTAGTTCTTTCTTTAGTCTTATTTTGGCTTTACTGCATCAACAAACATCGATTAATTAAATGTTTATTTTCTCAAAGAAAACAAAATATAAACACAAAAAGTGTGGATTAATGCACTTTATTAGCTACATTTCATATTATAAAGAGCATTGCCCTAATCGTTCTTTAAAACTTTAGTTCTGCTAGCTATTTCTTTTATAGCACTATATTGGTGCTGCAGCAACCATTTTTGGAAATACTACTAAAGACATTTGTTCTTTCTTTAGTCTTATTTTAGCTTTACCGCATCAACAAACATCGATTAATTAAATGTTTATTTTCTATAAGAAAACAAAAAAAATAAACACAAAAAATATGGATTAACGCTCTTTATTAGCTACAATTCATATTATAAAGAGTATTGCCCTAATCGTTCTTTAAAACTTTAGTTCTGCTAGCTACTTCTTTTATAACACTATATTAGTGCTGCAGCAACCATTCTTCAAACATTACTATAGACATTAGTTCTTTCTTTTGTCTTATCTCAATTTACTGCATCAACAAACATCGATTAATTAAATGTTTCTTTTCTCAAAGAAAAAAATATATAAACACAAAAAGTGTGGATTAACGCACTTTATTAGTTAGAATTTATATTTTAAAGAGTATTGCACTCATCGTTCTTTAAAACTTTAGTTCTGCTAGCTACTTCTTTTATAGCACTATATTAGTGCTGCAGCAACCATTCTTGGAAACATTACTATAGACATTAGTTCTTTCTTTAGTCTTATTTCAGCTCTACTGCATCAACAAACATCGATTAATTAAATGTTTATTTTCTCAAATAAAAAAAAAATATATAAACACAAAAAGTGTGGATTAACGCACTTTATTAGCTACAATTCATATTATAAAGAGTATTTCCTTAATCGTTCTTTAAACTTATTTCTGCTAGCTACTTCTTTTATAGCACTATATCAGTGCTGCAGCAACCATTCTTTGAAACATTAATATAGACATTAGTTCTTTCTTTAGTCTTATTTTAGTTTTACCGCATCAACAAACATCGATTAATTAAATGTTTATTTTCTCAAAGAAAATAAAATATAAACACAAAAAGTGTTGATTAATGCACTTTATTAGCTACAATTCATATTATAAAGAGCATTGCCCTAATCGTTCTTTAAAACTTTAGTTCTGCTAGCTATTTCTTTTATAGCACTAAATTGGTGCTGCAGCAACCATTTTTGGAAATACTACTAAAGACATTTGTTCTTTCTTTAGTCTTATTTTAGCTTTACCGCATCAACAAACATCGATTAATTAAATGTTTATTTTCTATAAGAAAACAAAAAAAATAAACACAAAAAATATGGATTAACGCTCTTTATTAGCTACAATTCATATTATAAAGAGCATTGCCTTAATCGTTCTTTAAAACTTTAGTTCTGCTAGCTACTTCTTTTATAGCACTATATTGGTGCTGCAGCAACCATTCTTCAAACATTACTATAGACATTAAATCTTTCTTTAGTCTTATTTCAGGTTTACTGCATCAACAAACATCGATTAATTAAATATTTATTTTCTCAAAGAAAAAAAAATATAAGCACAAAAAGTATGAATTAACGCACTTTATTAGCTACAATTCATATTTTAAAGAGTATTGCACTCATCGTTCTTTAAAACTTTAGTTCTGCTAGCTACTTCTTTTATAGCACTATATTGGTGCTGCAGCAACCATTCTTCAAACATTACTATAGACATTAAATCTTTCTTTAGTCTTATTTCAGGTTTACTGCATCAACAAACATCGATTAATTAAATGTTTATTTTCTCAAAGAAAAAAAATATAAACACACAAAGTGTGGATTAACGCACTTTATTAGCTACAATTCATATTTTAAAGAGTATTGCACTCATCCTTCTTTAAAACTTTAGTTCTGCTAGCTACTTCTTTTATAGCACTATATTAGTGCTGCAGCAACCATTCTTCAAACATTACTATAGACATTAGTTCTTTCTTTTGTCTTATTTTAGCTTTACTGCATCAACAAACATCGATTAATTAAATGTTTATTTTCTCAAAGAAAACAAAATATAAACGCAAAAAGTGTGGATTAACGCACTTTATGAGCTACAATTCATATTTTAAAGAGTATTGCACTCATCGTTCTTTAAAACTTTAGTTCTGCTAGCTACTTCTTTTATAGCACTATATTAGTGCTGCAGCAACCATTCTTCAAACATTACTATAGACATTAGTTCTTTCTTAAGTCTTATTTTAGCTTTACTGCATCAACAAACATCGATTAATTAAATGTTTATTTTCTCAAAGAAAACAAAATATAAACACAAAAAGTGTGGATTAATGCACTTTATTAGCTACATTTCATATTATAAAGAGCATTGCCCTAATCGTTCTTTAAAACTTTAGTTCTGCTAGCTATTTCTTTTATAGCATTATATTGGTGCTGCAGCAACTATTTTTGGAAACATTACATTAGTTCTTTCTTTAGTCTTATTTTAGCTTTACCGCATCAACAAACATCGATTAATTAAATGTTTATTTTCTATAAGAAAAGAAAAAAAATAAACACAAAAAATATGGATTAACGCTCTTTATTAGCTACAATTCATATTATAAAGAGTATTGCCCTAATCGTTCTTTAAAACTTTAGTTCTGCTAGCTACTTCTTTTATAACACTATATTAGTGCTGCAGCAACCATTCTTCAAACATTACTATAGACATTAGTTCTTTCTTTTGTCTTATCTCAGTTTTACTGCATCAACAAACATCGATTAATTAAATGTTTCTTTTCTCAAAGAAAAAAATATATAAACACAAAAAGTGTGGATTAACGCACTTTATTAGTTAGAATTTATATTTTAAAGAGTATTGCACTCATCGTTCTTTAAAACTTTAGTTCTGCTAGCTACTTCTTTTATAGCACTATATTAGTGCTGCAGCAACCATTCTTGGAAACATTACTATAGACATTAGTTCTTTCTTTAGTCTTATTTCAGCTCTACTGCATCAACAAACATCGATTAATTAAATGTTTATTTTCTCAAATAAAAAAAAAATATATAAACACAAAAAGTGTGGATTAACGCACTTTATTAGCTACAATTCATATTATAAAGAGTATTTCCTTAATCGTTCTTTAAACTTATTTCTGCTAGCTACTTCTTTTATAGCACTATATCAGTGCTGCAGCAACCATTCTTTGAAACATTAATATAGACATTAGTTCTTTCTTTAGTCTTATTTTAGCTTTACCGCATCAACAAACATCGATTAATTAAATGTTTATTTTCTCAAAGAAAATAAAATATAAACACAAAAAGTGTTGATTAAAGCACTTTATTAGCTACAATTCATATTATAAAGAGCATTGCCCTAATCGTTCTTTAAAACTTTAGTTCTGCTAGCTATTTCTTTTATAGCACTATATTGGTGCTGCAGCAACCATTTTTGGAAATACTACTAAAGCATTTGTTCTTTCTTTAGTCTTATTTTAGCTTTACCGCATCAACAAACATCGATTAATTAAATGTTTATTTTCTATAAGAAAACAAAAAAAATAAACACAAAAAATATGGATTAACGCTCTTTATTAGCTACAATTCATATTATAAAGAGTATTGCCCTAATCGTTCTTTAAAACTTTTGTTCTGCTAGCTACTTCTCTTATAACACTATATTATTGCTGCAGCAACCATTCTTGGAAACATTACTATAGACATTAGTTCTTTCTTTTGTCTTATTTCAGTTTTACTGCATCAACAAACATCGATTAATTAAATATTTATTTTCTCAAAGAAAAAAAAATATAAGCACAAAAAGTATGAATTAACGCACTTTATTAGCTACAATTCATATTTTAAAGAGTATTGCACTCATCGTTCTTTAAAACTTTAGTTCTGCTAGCTACTTCTTTTATAGCACTATATTGGTGCTGCAGCAACCATTCTTCAAACATTACTATAGACATTAAATCTTTCTTTAGTCTTATTTCAGGTTTACTGCATCAACAAACATCGATTAATTAAATGTTTATTTTCTCAAAGAAAAAAAATATAAACACACAAAGTGTGGATTAACGCACTTTATGAGCTACAATTCATATTTTAAAGAGTATTGCACTCATCGTTCTTTAAAACTTTAGTTCTGCTAGCTACTTCTTTTATAGCACTATATTAGTGCTGCAGCAACCATTCTTGGAAACATTACTATAGACATTAGTTCTTTCTTAAGTCTTATTTTAGCTTTACTGCATCAACAAACATCGATTAATTAAATGTTTATTTTCTCAAAGAAAACAAAATATAAACACAAAAAGTGTGGATTAATGCACTTTATTAGCTACATTTCATATTATAAAGAGCATTGCCCTAATCGTTCTTTAAAACTTTAGTTTTGCTAGCTATTTCTTTTATAGCATTATATTGGTGCTGCAGCAACTATTTTTGGAAACATTACATTAGTTCTTTCTTTAGTCTTATTTTGGCTTTACTGCA
This sequence comes from Aurelia coerulea, assembly GCA_039566865.1. Lineage (NCBI taxonomy): Eukaryota > Metazoa > Cnidaria > Scyphozoa > Semaeostomeae > Ulmaridae > Aurelia > Aurelia coerulea. Next base: position 14,949,846 of record CM076950.1, read on the forward strand.
TCAACAAACATCGATTAATTAAATGTTTATTTTCTCAAAGAAAATAAAATATAAACACAAAAAGTGTTGATTAACGCACTTTATTAGCTACAATTCATATTATAAAGAGCATTGCCCTAATCGTTCTTTAAAACTTTAGTTCTGCTAGCTACTTCTTTTATAGCACTATATTAGTGCTGCAGCAACCATTCTTTGAAACATTAATATAGACATCAGTTCTTTCTTTAGTCTTATTTTAGCTTTACCGCATCAACAAACATCGATTAATTAAATGTTTATTTTCTATAAGAAAACAAAAAAAATAAACACAAAAAGTATGAATTAACGCACTTTATTAGCTACAATTCATATTTTAAAGAGTATTGCACTCATCGTTCTTTAAAACTTTAGTTCTGCTAGCTACTTCTTTTATAGCACTATATTGGTGCTGCAGCAACCATTCTTCAAACTTTAACATTAAATCTTTCTTTAGTCTTATTTCAGGTTTACTGCATCAACAAACATCGATTAATTAAATGTTTATTTTCTCAAAGAAAAAAAATATAAACATAAAAAGTGTGGATTAACGCACTTTATTAGCTACAATTCATATTTTAAAGAGTATTGCACTCATCGTTCTTTAAAACTTTAGTTCTGCTAGCTACTTCTTTTATAGCACTATATTAGTGCTGCAGCAACCATTCTTCAAACATTACTATAGACATTAGTTCTTTCTTTTGTCTTATCTCAGTTTTACTGCATCAACAAACATCGATTAATTAAATGTTTCTTTTCTCAAAGAAAAAAATATATAAACACAAAAAGTGTGGATTAATGCACTTTATTAGCTACATTTCATCTTATAAAGAGAATTGCCCTAATCGTTATTTAAAACTTTAGTTCTGCTAGCTATTTCTTTTATAGCATTATATTGGTGCTGCAGCAACTATTTTTGGAAACATTACATTAGTTCTTTCTTTAGTCTTATTTTGGCTTTACTGCATCAACAAACATCGATTAATTAAATGTTTATTTTCTCAAAGAAAATAAAATATAAACACAAAAAGTGTTGATTAACGCACTTTATTAGCTACAATTCATATTATAAAGAGCATTGCCCTAATCGTTCTTTAAAACTTTAGTTCTGCTAGCTACTTCTTTTATAGCACTATATTAGTGCTGCAGCAACCATTCTTGGAAACATTACTATAGACATTAGTTCTTTCTTTAGTCTTATTTCAGCTTTACTGCATCAACAAACATCGATTAATTAAATGTTTATTTTCTCAAAGAAAACAAAATATAAACACAAAAAGTGTGGATTAATGCACTTTATTAGCTACATTTCATATTATAAAGAGCATTGCCCTAATCGTTCTTTAAAACTTTAGTTCTGCTAGCTATTTCTTTTATAGCATTATATTGGTGCTGCAGCAACTATTTTTGGAAACATTACATTAGTTCTTTCTTTAGTCTTATTTTGGCTTTACTGCATCAACAAACATCGATTAATTAAATGTTTATTTTCTCAAAGAAAATAAAATATAAACACAAAAAGTGTTGATTAACGCACTTTATTAGCTACAATTCATATTATAAAGAGCATTGCCCTAATCGTTCTTTAAAACTTTAGTTCTGCTAGCTACTTCTTTTATAGCACTATATTAGTGCTGCAGCAACCATTCTTGGAAACATTACTATAGACATTAGTTCTTTCTTTAGTCTTATTTCAGCTTTACTGCATCAACAAACATCGATTAATTAAATGTTTATTTTCTCAAATAAAAAAAAAAATATAAACACAAAAAGTGTGGATTAACGCACTTTATTAGCTACAATTCATATTATAAAGAGTATTTCCTTAATCGTTCTTAAGCTTATTTCTGCTAGCTACTTCTTTTATAGCACTATATCAGTGCTGCAGCAACCATTCTTTGAAACATTAATATAGACATTAGTTCTTTCTTTAGTCTTATTTTAGCTTTACCGCATCAACAAACATCGATTAATTAAATGTTTATTTTCTATAAGAAAACAAAAAAAATAAACACAAAAAGTATGAATTAACGCACTTTATTAGCTACAATTCATATTTTAAAGAGTATTGCACTCATCGTTCTTTAAAACTTTAGTTCTGCTAGCTACTTCTTTTATAGCACTATATTGGTGCTGCAGCAACCATTCTTCAAACATTACTATAGACATTAAATCTTTCTTTAGTCTTATTTCAGGTTTACTGCATCAACAAACATCGATTAATTAAATGTTTATTTTCTCAAAGAAAAAAAATATAAACATAAAAAGTGTGGATTAACGCACTTTATTAGCTACAATTCATATTTTAAAGAGTATTGCACTCATCGTTCTTTAAAACTTTAGTTCTGCTAGCTACTTCTTTTATAGCACTAAATTAGTGCTGCAGCAACCATTCTTCAAACATTACTATAGACATTAGTTCTTTCTTTTGTCTTATCTCAGTTTTACTGCATCAACAAACATCGATTAATTAAATGTTTCTTTTCTCAAAGAAAAAAAAATATAAACACAAAAAGTGTGGATTAATGCACTTTATTAGCTACATTTCATCTTATAAAGAGCATTGCAATCATCGTTCTTTAAAACTTATTTCTGCTAGCTTCTTTTTATATAGCACTATATTAGTGCTGCAGCAACCATTCTTTGAAACATTAATATAGACATTATTTCTTTCTTTAGTCTTAATTTAGCTTTACTGCATCAACAAATACGTTTAATTAAATGTTTATTGTCTATAAGAAAACAAAATGTAAACACAAAAAGTGTGGATTAACGCACTTTGTTACCTACAATTCATGTAATTAAGAGTATTGCGCTCATCGTTTGTTAATAGTTTAGTTCTGCCAGGTACTTCTTTTATGGCACTATATTAGTTCTGCAGCAACCATTCTTGGAAACATTACTAAAGACATTAGTTCTTTCTTTAGTCTTACTTCAGCTTTACTGCATCAACAAACATCGATTAATTAAATGTTTATTTTCTCAAAGAAAACAAAATATAAACACGAAAAGTGTGGATTAATGCACTTTATTAGCTACAATTCATATTATAAAGAGTATTGCCCTAATCGTTCTTTAAAATTTTAGTTCTGCTAGCTATTTCTTTTATAGCACTATATTAGTTCTGCAGCAACCATTCTTTGAAACATTAATATAGACATTATTTCTTTCTTTAGTCTTATTTTAGCTTTACCGCATCAACAAACATCGATTAATTAAATGTTTATTTTCTCAAAGAAAATAAAATATAAACACAAAAAGTGTGCAATTCATATTATAAAGAGCATTGCCCTAATCGTTCTTTAAAACTTTAGTTCTGCTAGCTATTTCTTTTATAGCACTATATTGGTGCTGCAGCAACCATTTTTGGAAATACTACTAAAGACATTAGTTCTTTCTTTAGTCTTATTTTAGCTTTACCGCATCATCAAACATCGATTAATTAAATGTTTATTTTCTATAAGAAAACAAAAAAAATAAACACAAAAAATATGGATTAACGCTCTTTATTAGCTACAATTCATATTATAAAGAGTATTTCCTTAATCATTTTTTAAACTTATTTCTGCTAGCTACTTCTTTTATAGCACTATATCAGTGCTGCAGCAACCATTCTTTGAAACATTAATATAGACATTATTTCTTTCTTTAGTCTTATTTTAGCTTTACCGCATCAACAAACATCGATTAATTAAATGTTTATTTTCACAAAGAAAACAAAATATAAACACAAAAAGTGTGGATTAACGCACTTTATTAGCTACCGTTCATATTTTAAAGAGTATTTCACTTATAGTTTTTTAAAACTTTAGTTCTGCCAGCATATTCTTTTATAGCACTTTATTAGTGCTGCAGCAACCATTCTTGGAAACATTACATAGACATTAGTTCTTTCTTTGATCTTATTTTGGCTTTACTGCATCAACAAACATCGATTAATTAAATGTTTAGCTTCTGAAAGAAAACAAAATATAAACACAAAAAGTATGGATTAACGCACTTTATTAGCTACCATACATATTTTAAAGAGTATTGCAATCATCGTTCTTTAAAACTTATTTCTGCTAGCTACTTTTTATATAGCACTATATTAGTGCTGCAGCAACCATTCTTCAAACATTACTATAGACATTAGTTCTTTCTTAAGTCTTATTTTAGCTTTACTGCATCAACAAACATCGATTAATTAAATGTTTATTTTCTCAAAGAAAATAAAATATAAACACAAAAAGTGTGCAATTCATATTATTAAGAGCATTGCCCTAATCGTTCTTTAAAACTTTAGTTCTGCTAGCTATTTCTTTTATAGCACTATATTGGTGCTGCAGCAACCATTTTTGGAAATACTACTAAAGACATTAGTTCTTTCTTTAGTCTTATTTTAGCTTTACCGCATCAACAAACATCGATTAATTAAATGTTTATTTTCTATAAGAAAACAAAAAAAATAAACACAAAAAATATGGATTAACGCTCTTTATTAGCTACAATTCATATTATAAAGAGTATTGCCCTAATCGTTCTTTAAAACTTTAGTTCTGCTAGCTACTTCTTTTATAACACTATATTAGTGCTGCAGCAACCATTCTTGGAAACATTACTATAGACATTAGATCTTTCTTTTGTCTTATTTCAGTTTTACTGCATCAACAAACATCGATTAATTAAATATTTATTTTCTCAAAGAAAAAAAAATATAAACACAAAAAGTATGAATTAACGCACTTTATTAGCTACAATTCATATTTTAAAGAGTATTGCACTCATCGTTCTTTAAAACTTTAGTTCTGCTAGCTACTTCTTTTATAGCACTATATTAGTGCTGCAGCAACCATTCTTCAAACATTACTATAGACATTAGTTCTTTCTTAAGTCTTATTTTAGCTGTACTGCATCAACAAACATCGATTAATTAAATGTTTATTTTCCCAAAGAAAACAAAATATAAACACAAAAAGTGTGGATTAATGCACTTTATTAGCTACATTTCATATTATAAAGAGCATTGCCCTAATCGTTCTTTAAAACTTTAGTTCTGCTAGCAATTTCCTTTATAGCACTATATTGGTGCTGCAGCAACCATTTTTGGAAACATTGCTATAGACATTAGTTCTTTCTTTAGTCTATTTTTAGCTTTACCGCATCAACAAACATCGATTAATTAAATGTTTCTTTTCTCAAAGAAAAAAAAATATAAACACAAAAAGTGTGGATTAACGCACTTTATTAGTTAGAATTTATATTTTAAAGAGTATTGCACTCATCGTTCTTTAAAACTTTAGTTCTGCTAGCTATTTCTTTTATAGCATTATATTGGTGCTGCAGCAACTATTTTTGGAAACATTACATTAGTTCTTTCTTTAGTCTTATTTTGGCTTTACTGCATCAACAAACATCGATTAATTAAATGTTTATTTTCTCAAAGAAAATAAAATATAAACACAAAAAGTGTTGATTAACGCACTTTATTAGCTACAATTCCTATTATAAAGAGCATTGCCCTAATCGTTCTTTAAAACTTTAGTTCTGCTAGCTACTTCTTTATAGCACTATATTAGTGCTGCAGCAACCATTCTTGGGAACATTACTATAGACATTAGTTCTTTCTTTAGTCTTATTTCAGCTTTACTGCATCAACAAACATCGATTAATTAAATGTTTATTTTCTCAAATAAAAAAAAAATATAAACACAAAAAGTGTGGATTAACGCACTTTATTAGCTACAATTCATATTATAAAGAGTATTTCCTTAATCGTTCTTTAAACTTATTTCTGCTAGCTACTTCTTTTATAGCACTATATCAGTGCTGCAGCAACCATTCTTTGAAACATTAATATAGACATTATTTCTTTCTTTAGTCTTATTTTAGCTTTACCGCATCAACAAACATCGATTAATTAAATGTTTATTTTCACAAAGAAAACAAAATATAAACACAAAAAGTGTGGATTAACGCACTTTATTAGCTACCGTTCATATTTTAAAGAGTATTTCACTTATAGTTTTTTAAAACTTTAGTTCTGCCAGCATATTCTTTTATAGCACTTTATTAGTGCTGCAGCAACCATTCTTGGAACATTACATAGACATTAGTTCTTTCTTTGATCTTATTTTGGCTTTACTGCATCAACAAACATCGATTAATTAAATGTTTAGCTTCTGAAAGAAAACAAAATATAAACACAAAAAGTATGGATTAACGCACTTTATTAGCTACCATACATATTTTAAAGAGTATTGCAATCATCGTTCTTTAAAACTTATTTCTGCTAGATACTTTTTATATAGCACTATATTAGTGCTGCAGCAACCATTCTTTGAAACATTAATATAGACATTATTTCTTTCTTTAGTCTTAATTTAGCTTTACTGCATCAACAAATACGTTTAATTAAATGTTTATTTTCTATAAGAAAACAAAATGTAAACACAAAAAGTGTGGATTAACGCACTTTGTTACCTACAATTCATGTAATTAAGAGTATTGCGCTCATCGTTTGTTAATAGTTTAGTTCTGCCAGCTACTTCTTTTATGGCAATATATTAGTTCTGCAGCAACCATTCTTGGAAACATTACTAAAGACATTAGTTCTTTCTTTGATCTTATTTTGGCTTTACTGCATCAACAAACATCGATTAATTAAATGTGTAGCTTCTGAAAGAAAACAAAATATAAACACAAAAAGTATAACTTTATTAGCAATTCATATTATAAAGAGCATTGCCCTAATCGTTCTTTAAAACTTTAGTTCTGCTAGCTATTTCTTTTATAGCACTATATTGGTGCTGCAGCAAACATTTTTGGAAATACTACTAAAGACATTAGTTCTTTCTTTAGTCTTATTTTAGCTTTACCACATCAACAAACATCGATTAATTAAATGTTTATTTTCTATAAGAAAACAAAAAATATAAACACAAAAAATATGGATTAACGCTCTTTATTAGCTACAATTCATATTATAAAGAGTATTGCCCTAATCGTTCTTTAAAACTTTAGTTCTGCTAGCTACTTCTTTTATAACACTATATTAGTGCTGCAGCAACCATTCTTGGAAACATTACTATAGACATTAGTTCTTTCTTTTGTCTTATTTCAGTTTTACTGCATCAAAAACATCGATTAATTAAATATTTATTTTCTCAAAGAAAAGAAAATATAAACACAAAAAGTATGAATTAACGCACTTTATTAGCTACAATTCATATTTTAAAGAGTATTGCACTCATCGTTCTTTAAAACTTTAGTTCTGCTAGCTACTTCTTTTATAGCACTTTAATGGTGCTGCAGCAACCATTCTTCAAACATTACTATAGACATTAGTTCTTTCTTTAGTCTTATTTCAGGTTTACTGCATCAACAAACATCGATTAATTAAATTTTTTTTTCTCGAAGAAAAAAAAATATAAACACAAAAGTGTGGATTAACGCATTTTATTAGCTACAATTCATATTGTAAAGAGTATTGAACTCATCGTTCTTTAAAACTTTAGTTCTGCTAGCTACTTCTTTTTTAGCACTATATTAGTGCTGCAGCAACCATTCTTCAAACATTACTATAGACATTAGTTCTTTCCTTAGTCTTATTTTAGCTTTACTGCATCAAAAAACATTGATTAATCAAATGTTTATTTTCTCAAAGAGAACAAAATATAAACACAAAAAGTGAGGATTAGCTACAATTGATATTATAAAGAGCATTGCCCTAATCATTCTTTAAAACTTGAGTTCTGCTAGCTATTTCTTTTATAGCACTATATTGGTGCTGCAGCAACCATTTTTGGAAACATTACATTAGTTCTTTCTTTAGTCTCATTTTAGCTTTACTGCATCAATATACATCGATTAATTAAATGTTTATTTTCTCACAGAAAACAAATTATAAACACAAAAAGTGTGGATTAACGCACTTTATTAGCTACAATTCATATTATAAAGAGTATTGCACTCATCGTTCTTTAAAACTTTAGTTCTGCTAGCTACTTCCTTTATAGCACTATATTAGTGCTGCAGCAACCATTCTTAGAAACATTACTATAGACATTAGTTCTTTCTTTAGTCTTATTTTAGCTTTACTGCATCAACAAACATCGATTAATTAAATGTTTATTTTCTCAAAGAGAACAAAATGTAAACACAAAAAGTGGGGATTAACGCACTTTATTAGCTACCATTCATATTTTAAAGAGTATTGCACTCATCGTTCTTTAAAACTTTAGTTCTGCTAGCTACTTCCTTTATAGCACTATACTAGTGCTGCAGCAGCCATTCTTTGAAACATTAATATAGACATTATTTCTTTCTTTAGTCTTATTTTAGCTCTGCTGCATCAACAATCATCGTTTAATTAAATGTTTATTTTCTATAAGAAAACAAAATGTAAACTAAAAAAGTGTGGATTAACGCACTTTGTTACCTACAATTCATGTTATTAAGAGTATTGCGCTCATCGTTTGTTAATAGTTTAGTTCTGCCAGCTACTTCTTTTATAGCACTATATTAGTTCTGCAGCAACCATTCTTGGAAAGATTACTAAAGACATTAGTTCTTTCTTTAGCCTTATTTTAGCTTTACTGCATCAACAAACATCGATTAATTAAATGCTTATTATCTCAAAGAAAACAAAATATAAACACAAAAAGTGTGGATTAACGCACTTTATTAGCTACAATTCATTTTTTAAAGAGCATTGCCCTAATCTTTCTTTAACACTTTAGTTCTGCTAGCTAATTCTTTTATAGCACTATATTGGTGCTGCAGCAACCATTTTTGGAAACATTACTAAAGACATTAGTTCTTTCTTTAGTCTTATTTCAGTTTTACCGCATCAACAAACATCGATTAATTAAATGTTTATTTTCTCAAAGAAAAAAAGATATAAACACAAAAAGTGTGGATTAACGCACTTTATTAGCTATAATTCATATTATAAAGAGTATTGCACTCATCGTTCTTTAAAACTTTAGTTCTGCTAGCTACTTCCTTTATAGCACTATATTAGTGCTGCAGCAACCATTCTTGGAAACATTACTAAAGACATTAGTTCTTTCTTTAGCCTTATTTTAGCTTTACCGCATCAACAAACATCGATTAATTAAATGTTTATTTTCTCAAAGAAAACAAAATATAAACACAAAGAGTATGGATTATATCTCTTTATTAGCTACAATTCATATTATAAAGAGTATTGCCCTAATCGTTCTTTAAAACTTTAGTTCTGCTAGCTACTTCTTTTATAGCACTATATTAGTGCTGCAGCAACCATTCTTGGAAACATTACTATAGACATTAGTTCTTTCTTTTGTCTTATTTCAGTTTTACCGCATCAACAAACATCGATTAATTAAATGTTTATTTTCTCAAAGAAAAAAAGATATAAACACAAAAAGTGTGGATTAACGCACTTTATTAGCTACAATTCATATTATAAAGAGTATTGCCCTAATCGTTCTTTAAAATTTTAGTTCTGCTAGCTACTTCTTTTATAGCACTATATTAGTGCTGCAGCAACCATTCTTGGAAACATTACTATAGACATTAGTTCTTTCTTTAGTCTTATTTTAGCTTTACTGCATCAACAAACATCGATTAATTAAATGTTTATTTTCTCAAAGAAAAAAGATATAAACACAAAAAGTGTGGATTAACGCACTTTTTTAGCTACAATTCATATTATAAAGAGTATTGCCCTAATCGTTCTTTAAAACTTTAGTTCTGCTAGATACTTCTTTTATAGCACTATATTAGTGCTGCAGCAACCAATCTTGGAAACATTACTAAAGACATTAGTTCTCTCTTTAGTCTTATTTTAGCTTTACTGCATCAACAAACATCGATTAATTAAATGTTTATTTTCTCAAAGAAAAAAAGATATAAACACAAAAAGTGTGGATTAACGCACTTTGTTACCTACAACTCATGTTATTAAGAGTTTTGCGCTCATCGTTTGTTAATAGTTTAGTTCTGCCAGCTACTTCTTTTATAGCACTAAATTAGTTCTGCAGCAACCATTCTTGGAAACATTACTAAAGACATTAGTTCTTTCTCTAGTCTTATTTTAGCTTTACCGCATCAACAAACATCGATTAATTAAATGTTTATTTTCTCAAAGAAAACAAAATATAAACACAAAAAGTGTGGATTAACGCACTTTATTAGCTACCAATCATATTTTGAAGTGTATTGCACTCATCGTTCTTTAAAACTTTAGTTCTGCTAGCTACTTCTTTTATAGCACTATATTAGTGCTGCAGCAACCATTCTTGGAAACATTACTATAGACATTAGTTCTTTCTTTAGTCTTATTTTAGCTTTACTGCATCAACAAACATCGATTAATTAAATGTTTATTTTCTCAAAGAGAACAAAATATAAACACAAAAAGTGTGGATTAATGCACTTTATTAGCTACCATTCATATTTTAAAGAGTATTGCACTCATCGTTCTTTAAAACTTTAGTTCTGCTAGCTACTTCTTTTATAGCACTATATTAGTGCTGCAGCAACCATTCTTCAAACATTGCTATAGACATTAGTTCTTTCTTTAGTCTTATTTTAGCTTTACTGCATCAACAATCATCGATTAATTAAATGTTTATTTTCTCAAAGAAAACAAATATAAACACAAAAAGTGTGGATTAATGCACTTTATTAGCTACAATTCATATTATAAAGAGCATTGCCCTAATCGTTCTTTAAAACTTTAGTTCTGCTAGCTATTTCTTTTATAGCACTATGTTGGTGCTGCAGCAACCATTTTTGGAAACATTAAATTAGTTCTTTCTTTAGTCTTATTTTAGCTTTACTGCATCAACAAACATCGATTAATTAAATGTTTATTTTCTCAAAGAAAAAAAAATATAAACACAAAAAGTGTAGATTAACGCACTTTATTAGCTACAATACATATTTTAAAGAGTATTGCACTCATCGTTCTTTAAAACTTTAGTTCTGCTAGCTACTTCTTTTATAGCACTATATTAGTGCTGCAGCAACCATTCTTCAAACATTACTATAGACATTAGTTCTTTCTTTAGTCTTATTTTAGCTTTACCGCATCAACAAACATCGATTAATTAAATGATTATTTTCTCAAAGAAAAAAAAATATAAACACAAAAAGTGTGGATTAACGCACTTTATTAGCTACAATACATATTTTAAAGAGTATTGCACTCATCGTTCTTTAAAACTTTAGTTCTGCTAGCTACTTCTTTTATAGCACTATATTAGTGCTGCAGCAACCATTCTTCAAACATTACTATAGACATTAGTTCCTTCTTTAGTCTTATTTTAGCTTTACCGCATCAACAAACATCGATTAATCAAATGTTTAGTTTCTGAAGAAAACAATATATAAACACAAAAAGTGTGGATTAACGCACTTTATTAGCTACAATTCATATTATAAAGAGTATTGCCCTAATCGTTCTTTAAAACTTTAGTTCTCCTAGCTACTTCTTTTATTTCTTCTTCTACGTCTTCTACTTTCTACTTCTACTTCTACTTCTTCTTCTACTTCTTTTACTTCTATATTAGTGTTGCAGCAACCATTCTTGGAAACATTACTATAGACATTAGTTCTTTCTTTTGTCTTATTTCAGTTTTACTGCATCAACAAACATCGATTAATTAAATGTTTATTTTCTCAAATAAAAAAAAAAAAATAAACACAAAAAGTGTGGATTAACGCACTTTATTAGCTACAATTCATATTTTAAAGAGTATTGCACTCATCGTTCTTTAAAACTTTAGTTCTGCTAGCTACTTCTTTTATAGCACTATACTAGTGCTGCAGCAACCATTCTTCAAACATTACTATAGACATTAGTTCTTTCTTTTGTCTGATCTCAGTTTTACTGCATCGACTAACATCGATTAATTAAATGTTTCTTTTCTCAAAGACAAAAAAATATAAACACAAAAAGTGTGGATTAACGCACTTTATTAGCTAGAATTCATATTTTAAAGAGTATTGCACTCATCGTTCTTTAAAACTTTAGTTCTGCTAGCTACTTCTTTTATAGCACTATATTAGTGCTGCAGCAACCATTCTTCAAACATTACTATAGACATTAGTTCTTTCTTTTGTCTTATCTCAGTTTTACTGCATCAACAAACATCGATTAATTAAATATTTCTTTTCTAAAAGAAAAAATATATAAACACAAAAATATGGATTAACGCTCTTTATTAGCTACAATTCATATTATAAAGAGTATTGCCCTAATCGTTCTTTAAAACTTTTGTTCTGCTAGCTACTTCTTTTATAGCACTATATTAGTGCTGCAGCAACCATTCTTCAAACATTACTATAGACATTAGTTCTTTCTTAAGTCTTATTTTAGCTTTACTGCATCAACAAACATCGATTAATTAAATGTTTATTTTCTCAAAGAAAACAAAATATAAAAACAAAAAGTGTGGATTAATGCACTTTATTAGCTACATTTCATATTATAAAGAGCATTGCCCTAATCGTTCTTTAAAACTTTAGTTCTGCTAGCTATTTCTTTTATAGCATTATATTGGTGCTGCAGCAACTATTTTTGGAAACATTACATTAGTTCTTTCTTTAGTCTTATTTTGGCTTTACTGCATCAACAAACATCGATTAATTAAATGTTTATTTTCTCAAATAAAAAAAAAATATATAAACACAAAAAGTGTGGATTAACGCACTTTATTAGCTACAATTCATATTATAAAGAGTATTTCCTTAATCGTTCTTTAAACTTATTTCTGCTAGCTACTTCTTTTATAGCACTATATCAGTGCTGCAGCAACCATTCTTTGAAACATTAATATAGACATTATTTCTTTCTTTAGTCTTATTTTAGCTTTACCGCATCAACAAACATCGATTAATTAAATGTTTATTTTCTATAAGAAAAAAAAATAATAAACACAAAAAATATGGATTAACGCTCTTTATTAGCTACAATTCATATTATAAAGAGTATTGCCCTAATCGTTCTTTAAAACTTTAGTTCTGCTAGCTACTTCTTTTATAACACTATATTAGTGCTGCAGCAACCATTCTTGGAAACATTACTATAGACATTAGTTCTTTCTTTTGTCTTATTTCAGTTTTACTGCATCAACAAACATCGATTAATTAAATATTTATTTTCTCAAAGAAAAAAAAATATAAACACAAAAAGTATGAATTAACGCACTTTATTAGCTACAATTCATATTTTAAAGAGTATTGCACTCATCGTTCTTGAAAACTTTAGTTCTGCTAGCTACTTCTTTTATAGCACTATATTGGTGCTGCAGCAACCATTCTTCAAACATTACTATAGACATTAAATCTTTCTTTAGTCTTATTTCAGGTTTACTGCATCAACAAACATCGATTAATTAAATGTTTATTTTCTCAAAGAAAAAAAATATAAACACAAAAAGTGTGGATTAACGCACTTTATTAGCTACCATTCATATTATAAAGAGTATTGCACTCATCCTTCTTTCAAACTTTAGTTCTGCTTGCTACTTCTTTTATAGCACTATATTAGTGCTGCAGCAACCATTCTTCAAACATTACTATAGACATTAGTTCTTTCTTTTGTCTTATCTCAGTTTTACTGCATCAACAAACATCGATTAATTAAATGTTTCTTTTCTCAAAGAAAAAAAAATATAAACACAAAAAGTGTGGATTAACGCACTTTATTAGTTAGAATTTATATTTTAAAGAGTATTGCACTCATCGTTCTTTAAAACTTTAGTTCTGCTAGCTACTTCTTTTATAGCACTATATTAGTGCTGCAGCAACCATTCTTCAAACATTACTATAGACATTAGTTCTTTCTTAAGTCTTATTTTAGCTTTACTGCATCAACAAACATCGATTAATTAAATGTTTATTTTCTCAAAGAAAACAAAATATAAACACAAAAAGTGTGGATTAACGCACTTTATTAAAGACAATTCATATTTTAAAGAGTATTGCACTCATCGTTCTTTAAAACTTTAGTTCTGCTAGCTACTTCTTTTATAGCACTATATTAGTGCTGCAGCAACCATTCTTCAAACATTACTATAGACATTAGTTCTTTCTTTTGTCTTATCTCAGTTTTACTGCATCAACAAACATCGATTAATTAAATGTTTCTTTTCTCAAAGAAAAAAATATATAAAAACAAAAAGTGTGGATTAACGCACTTTATTAGTTAGAATTTATATTTTAAAGAGTATTGCACTCATCGTTCTTTACAACTTTAGTTCTGCTAGCTACTTCTTTTATAGCACTATATTAGTGCTGCAGCAACCATTCTTCAAACATTACTATAGACATTAGTTCTTTCTTAAGTCTTATTTTAGCTTTACTGCATCAACAAACATCGATTAATTAAATGTTTATTTTCTCAAAGAAAACAAAATATAAACACAAAAAGTGTGGATTAATGCACTTTATTAGCTACATTTCATATTATAAAGAGCATTGCCCTAATCGTTCTTTAAAACTTTAGTTCTGCTAGCTATTTCTTTTATAGCATTATATTGGTGCTGCAGCAACTATTTTTGGAAACATTACATTAGTTCTTTCTTTAGTCTTATTTTGGCTTTACTGCATCAACAAACATCGATTAATTAAATGTTTATTTTCTCAAAGAAAATAAAATATAAACACAAAAAGTGTTGATTAACGCACTTTATTAGCTACAATTCATATTATAAAGAGCATTGCCCTAATCGTTCTTTAAAACTTTAGTTCTGCTAGCTACTTCTTTTATAGCACTATATTAGTGCTGCAGCAACCATTCTTGGAAACATTACTATAGACATTAGTTCTTTCTTTAGTCTTATTTCAGCTTTACTGCATCAACAAACATCGATTAATTAAATGTTTATTTTCTCAAATAAAAAAAAAATATATAAACACAAAAAGTGTGGATTAACGCACTTTATTAGCTACAATTCATATTATAAAGAGTATTTCCTTAATCGTTCTTTAAACTTATTTCTGCTAGCTACTTCTTTTATAGCACTATATCAGTGCTGCAGCAACCATTCTTTGAAACATTAATATAGACATTAGTTCTTTCTTTAGTCTTATTTTAGCTTTACCGCATCAACAAACATCGATTAATTAAATGTTTATTTTCTATAAGAAAACAAAAAAAATAAACACAAAAAATAAGGATTAACGCTCTTTATTAGCTACAATTCATATTATAAAGAGTATTGCCCTAATCGTTCTTTAAAACTTTAGTTCTGCTAGCTACTTCTTTTATAACACTATATTAGTGCTGCAGCAACCATTCTTGGAAACATTACTATAGACATTAGTTCTTTCTTTTGTCTTATTTCAGTTTTACTGCATCAACAAACATCGATTAATTAAATATTTATTTTCTCAAAGAAAAAAAAATATAAACACAAAAAGTATGAATTAACGCACTTTATTAGCTACAATTCATATTTTAAAGAGTATTGCACTCATCGTTCTTTAAAACTTTAGTTCTGCTAGCTACTTCTTTTATAGCACTATATTGGTGCTGCAGCAACCATTCTTCAAACATTACTATAGACATTAAATCTTTCTTTAGTCTTATTTCAGGTTTACTGCATCAACAAACATCGATTAATTAAATGTTTATTTTCTCAAAGAAAAAAATATAAACATAAAAAGTGTGGATTAACGCACTTTAGTAGCTACAATTCATATTTTAAAGAGTATTGCACTCATCGTTCTTTAAAACTTTAGTTCTGCTAGCTACTTCTTTTATAGCACTAAATTAGTGCTGCAGCAACCATTCTTCAAACATTACTATAGACATTAGTTCTTTCTTTTGTCTTATCTCAGTTTTACTGCATCAACAAACATCGATTAATTAAATGTTTCTTTTCTCAAAGAAAAAAATATATAAACACAAAAAGTGTGGATTAACGCACTTTATTAGCTACATTTCATATTATAAAGAGCATTGCCCTAATCGTTCTTTAAAACTTTAGTTCTGCTAGCTATTTCTTTTATAGCATTATATTGGTGCTGCAGCAACTATTTTTGGAAACATTACATTAGTTCTTTCTGTAGTCTTATTTTGGCTTTACTGCATCAACAAACATCGATTAATTAAATGTTTATTTTCTCAAAGAAAATAAAATATAAACACAAAAAGTGTTGATTAACGCACTTTATTAGCTACAATTCATATTATAAAGAGCATTGCCCTAATCGTTCTTTAAAACTTTAGTTCTGCTAGCTACTTCTTTTATAGCACTATATTAGTGCTGCAGCAACCATTCTTGGAAACATTACTATAGACATTAGTTCTTTCTTTAGTCTTATTTCAGCTTTACTGCATCAAAAAACATCGATTAATTAAATGTTTATTTTCTCAAATAAAAAAAAAATATATAAACACAAAAAGTGTGGATTAACGCACTTTATTAGCTACAATTCATATTATAAAGAGTATTTCCTTAATAGTTCTTTAAACTTTTTTCTGCTAGCTACTTCTTTTATAGCACTATATCAGTGCTGCAGCAACCATTCTTTGAAACATTAATATAGACATTATTTCTTTCTTTAGTCTTATTTTAGCTTTACCGCATCAACAAACATCGATTAATTAAATGTTTATTTTCTCAAAGAAAATAAAATATAAACACAAAAAGTGTGGATTAACGCACTTTGTTACCTACAATTCATGTAATTAAGAGTATTGCGCTCATCGTTTGTTAATAGTTTAGTTCTGCCAGGTACTTCTTTTATGGCACTATATTAGTTCTGCAGCAACCATTCTTGGAAACATTACTAAAGACATTAGTTCTTTCTTTAGTCTTACTTCAGCTTTACTGCATCAACAAACATCGATTAATTAAATGTTTATTTTCTCAAAGAAAACAAAATATAAACACGAAAAGTAAGGATTAATGCACTTTATTAGCTACAATTCATATTATAAAGAGTATTGCCCTAATCGTTCTTTAAAATTTTAGTTCTGCTAGCTATTTCTTTTATAGCACTATATTAGTTCTGCAGCAACCATTCTTTGAAACATTAATATAGACATTATTTCTTTCTTTATTTTTGATTTAGCTTCACCGCATCAACAAACATCGATTAATTAAATGTTTATTTTCTCAAAGAAAATAAAATATAAACACAAAAAGTGTGCAATTCATATTATAAAGAGCATTGCCCTAATCGTTCTTTAAAACTTTAGTTCTGCTAGCTATTTCTTTTATAGCACTATATTGGTGCTGCAGCAACCATTTTTGGAAATACTACTAAAGACATTAGTTCTTTCTTTAGTCTTATTTTAGCTTTACCGCATCAACAAACATCGATTAATTAAATGTTTATTTTCTATAAGAAAACAAAAAAAATAAACACAAAAAATATGGATTAACGCTCTTTATTAGCTACAATTCATATTATAAAGAGTATTTCCTTAATCGTTCTTTAAACTTATTTCTGCTAGCTACTTCTTTTATAGCACTATATCAGTGCTGCAGCAACCATTCTTTGAAACATTAATATAGACATTATTTCTTTCTTTAGTCTTATTATAGCTTTACCGCATCAACAAACATCGATTAATTAAATGTTTATTTTCACAAAGAAGACAAAATATAAACACAAAAAGTGTGGATTAACGCACTTTGTTACCTACAATTCATGTAATTAAGAGTATTGCGCTCATCGTTTGTTAATAGTTTAGTTCTGCCAGCTACTTCTTTTATGGCACTATATTAGTTCTGCAGCAACCATTCTTGGAAACATTACTAAAGACATTAGTTCTTTCTTTAGTCTTACTTCAGCTTTACTGCATCAACAAACATCGATTAATTAAATGTTTATTTTCTCAAAGAAAACAAAATATAAACACGAAAAGTAAGGATTAATGCACTTTATTAGCTACAATTCATATTATAAAGAGTATTGCCCTAATCGTTCTTTAAAATTTTAGTTCTGCTAGCTATTTCTTTTATAGCACTATATTAGTTCTGCAGCAACCATTCTTTGAAACATTAATATAGACATTATTTCTTTCTTTATTTTTGATTTAGCTTTACCGCATCAACAAACATCGATTAATTAAATGTTTATTTTCTCAAAGAAAATAAAATATAAACACAAAAAGTGTGCAATTCATATTATAAAGAGCATTGCCCTAATCGTTCTTTAAAACTTTAGTTCTGCTAGCTATTTCTTTTATAGCACTATATTGGTGCTGCAGCAACCATTTTTGGAAATACTACTAAAGACATTAGTTCTTTCTTTAGTCTTATTTTAGCTTTACCGCATCAACAAACATCGATTAATTAAATGTTTATTTTCTATAAGAAAACAAAAAAAATAAACACAAAAAATATGGATTAACGCTCTTTATTAGCTACAATTCATATTATAAAGAGTATTTCCTTAATCGTTTTTTAAACTTATTTCTGCTAGCTACTTCTTTTATAGCACTATATCAGTGCTGCAGCAACCATTCTTTGAAACATTAATATAGACATTATTTCTTTCTTTAGTCTTATTTTAGCTTTACCGCATCAACAAACATCGATTAATTAAATGTTTATTTTCACAAAGAAAACAAAATATAAACACAAAAAGTGTGGATTAACGCACTTTATTAGCTACCGTTCATATTTTAAAGAGTATTTCACTTATAGTTTTTTAAAACTTTAGTTCTGCCAGCATATTCTTTTATAGCACTTTATTAGTGCTGCAGCAACCATTCTTGGAAACATTACATAGACATTAGTTCTTTCTTTGATCTTATTTTGGCTTTACTGCATCAACAAACATCGATTAATTAAATGTTTAGCTTCTGAAAGAAAACAAAATATAAACACAAAAAGTATGGATTAACGCACTTTATTAGCTACCATACATATTTTAAAGAGTATTGCAATCATCGTTCTTTAAAACTTATTTCTGCTAGCTACTTTTTATATAGCACTATATTAGTGCTGCAGCAACCATTCTTCAAACATTACTATAGACATTAGTTCTTTCTTAAGTCTTATTTTAGCTTTACTGCATCAACAAACATCGATTAATTAAATGTTTATTTTCTATAAGAAAACAAAAAAAATAAACACAAAAAATATGGATTAACGCTCTTTATTAGCTACAATTCATATTATAAAGAGTATTGCCCTAATCGTTCTTTAAAACTTTAGTTCTGCTAGCTACTTCTTTTATAACACTATATTAGTGCTGCAGCAACCATTCTTGGAAACATTACTATAGACATTAGTTCTTTCTTTTGTCTTATTTCAGTTTTACTGCATCAACAAACATCGATTAATTAAATATTTATTTTCTCAAAGAAAACAAAAAAAACACAAAAAGTATGAATTAACGCACTTTATTAGCTACGATTCATATTTTAAAGAGTATTGCACTCATCGTTCTTTAAAACTTTAGTTCTGCTAGCTATTTCTTTTATAGCACTATATTAGTGCTGCAGCAACCATTCTTTGAAACATTAATATACCGGGTGTCTCAGAAAAAAGTACCCCCTTTTGACCGAAAATAGGAACCAAGCAAAAAGATATCATTGCTCCCCGACTTCATAGCTAAATTTATCAATGTTCAACTTAGATGCACGTACCTTGCATTTAGAAATCGTCCATCAAACACCGGAGATACAGGTTCGCAAAGTCCAAATTTACGGTGCACCCAAAACCAGAGGTTTTGAAAAAGGGCCTAGTCATGATTTGTATCATGGACATTTTCCAAAGTACCTGTAGACTTTAAGTTTCCGTGTTTTGCTTTTGAAAAGAATAAAAGATGCATGGACATGGCGCTGATTAAAAAAATATAGTAAAAATGTGGTAAGAGTGATAAAGTCGTGCCACATCTCCAAAATAAGCGTGCATGTGCTCCTTTCCTCTTCTTTAATACAAAACACTTGGGATCGAATGCAATGCAAGGAATGTTTCCTCAAAAGAAAAGTCACTTCAAGAACAATTGAAGTAATTCAAGGTATAAATCTTTTCAAAAATAAAAAATAAAGGTCAAAGTCGAAAATTCGTTTGCAAAATGCCTGTTTGTTGTCAAATTATGGCTAGGCCATTTCTCAAAACCTCTGGTTTCAGGTGCACTCCAAATTTTAACCTTGAGAACTCATATCTCCGGTGTTTGGTGGTCGATTTCCAAATGCAAGGTATGTGCATTTAAGTTGAAGACCAACAAATGTAGCCATGAATTCAAAAAGTCCCGAAATATTATCGTTTTGTTGCCTTGTTGAGTCAAAAGGGGGTACTTTTTTTTGAGACACCCGGTAGACATTATTTCTTTCTTTAGTCTTAATTTAGCTTTACTGCATCAACAAATACGTTTAATTAAATGTTTATTTTCTATAAGAAAACAAAATGTAAACACAAAAAGTGTGGATTAACGCACTTTGTTACCTACAATTCATGTAATTAAGAGTATTGCGCTCATCGTTTGTTAATAGTTTAGTTCTGCCAGCTACTTCTTTTATGGCACTATATTAGTTCTGCAGCAACCATTCTTGGAAACATTACTAAAGACATTAGTTCTTTCTTTGATCTTATTTTGGCTTTACTGCATCAACAAACATCGATTAATTAAATGTGTAGCTTCTGAAAGAAAACAAAATATAAACACAAAAAGTATGGATTAACGCACTTTATTAGCTACCATACATATTTTAAAGAGTATTGCAATCATCGTTCTTTAAAACTTATTTCTGCTAGCTACTTTTATAGCACTATATTAGTGCTGCAGCAACCATTCTTTGAAACATTAATATAGACATTATTTCTTTCTTTAGTCTTAATTTAGCTTTACTGCATCAACAAATACGTTTAATTAAATGTTTATTTTCTATAAGAAAACAAAATGTAAACACAAAAAGTGTGGATTAACGCACTTTGTTACCTACAATTCATGTAATTAAGAGTATTGCCCTAATCGTTTTTTAAAATTTTAGTTCTGCTAGCTATTTCTTTTATAGCACTATATTAGTTCTGCAGCAACCATTCTTTGAAACATTAATATAGACATTATTTCTTTCTTTAGTCTTATTTTAGCTTTACCGCATCAACAAACATCGATTAATTAAATGTTTATTTTCTCAAAGAAAACAAAAAAAATAAACACAAAAAATAAGGATTAACGCTCTTTATTAGCTACAATTCATATTATAAAGAGTATTGCCCTAATCGTTCTTTAAAACTTTAGTTCTGCTAGCTACTTCTTTTATAACACTATATTAGTGCTGCAGCAACCATTCTTGGAAACATTACTATAGACATTAGTTCTTTCTTTTGTCTTATTTCAGTTTTACTGCATCAACAAACATCGATTAATTAAATATTTATTTTCTCAAAGAAAAAAAAATATAAACACAAAAAGTATGAATTAACGCACTTTATTAGCTACAATTCATATTTTAAAGAGTATTGCACTCATCGTTCTTTAAAACTTTAGTTCTGCTAGCTACTTCTTTTATAGCACTATATTGGTGCTGCAGCAACCATTCTTCAAACATTACTATAGACATTAAATCTTTCTTTAGTCTTATTTCAGGTTTACTGCATCAACAAACATCGATTAATTAAATGTTTATTTTCTCAAAGAAAAAAATATAAACATAAAAAGTGTGGATTAACGCACTTTATTAGCTACAATTCATATTTTAAAGAGTATTGCACTCATCGTTCTTTAAAACTTTAGTTCTGCTAGCTACTTCTTTTATAGCACTAAATTAGTGCTGCAGCAACCATTCTTCAAACATTACTATAGACATTAGTTCTTTCTTTTGTCTTATCTCAGTTTTACTGCATCAACAAACATCGATTAATTAAATGTTTCTTTTCTCAAAGAAAAAAATATATAAACACAAAAAGTGTGGATTAATGCACTTTATTAGCTACATTTCATATTATAAAGAGCATTGCCCTAATCGTTCTTTAAAACTTTAGTTCTGCTAGCTATTTCTTTTATAGCATTATATTGGTGCTGCAGCAACTATTTTTGGAAACATTACATTAGTTCTTTCTTTAGTCTTATTTTGGCTTTACTGCATCAACAAACATCGATTAATTAAATGTTTATTTTCTCAAAGAAAATAAAATATAAACACAAAAAGTGTTGATTAACGCACTTTATTAGCTACAATTCATATTATAAAGAGCATTGCCCTAATCGTTCTTTAAAACTTTAGTTCTGCTAGCTACTTCTTTTATAGCACTATATTAGTGCTGCAGCAACCATTCTTGGAAACATTACTATAGACATTAGTTCTTTCTTTAGTCTTATTTCAGCTTTACTGCATCAAAAAACATCGATTAATTAAATGTTTATTTTCTCAAATAAAAAAAAAAAATATAAACACAAAAAGTGTGGATTAACGCACTTTATTAGCTACAATTCATATTATAAAGAGTATTTCCTTAATAGTTCTTTAAACTTTTTTCTGCTAGCTACTTCTTTTATAGCACTATATCAGTGCTGCAGCAACCATTCTTTGAAACATTAATATAGACATTATTTCTTTCTTTAGTCTTATTTTAGCTTTACCGCATCAACAAACATCGATTAATTAAATGTTTATTTTCTCAAAGAAAATAAAATATAAACACAAAAAGTGTGGATTAACGCACTTTGTTACCTACAATTCATGTAATTAAGAGTATTGCGCTCATCGTTTGTTAATAGTTTAGTTCTGCCAGGTACTTCTTTTATGGCACTATATTAGTTCTGCAGCAACCATTCTTGGAAACATTACTAAAGACATTAGTTCTTTCTTTAGTCTTACTTCAGCTTTACTGCATCAACAAACATCGATTAATTAAATGTTTATTTTCTCAAAGAAAACAAAATATAAACACGAAAAGTGTGGATTAATGCACTTTATTAGCTACAATTCATATTATAAAGAGTATTGCCCTAATCGTTCTTTAAAATTTTAGTTCTGCTAGCTATTTCTTTTATAGCACTATATTAGTTCTGCAGCAACCATTCTTTGAAACATTAATATAGACATTATTTCTTTCTTTATTTTTGATTTAGCTTTACCGCATCAACAAACATCGATTAATTAAATGTTTATTTTCTCAAAGAAAATAAAATATAAACACAAAAAGTGTGCAATTCATATTATAAAGAGCATTGCCCTAATCGTTCTTTAAAACTTTAGTTCTGCTAGCTATTTCTTTTATAGCACTATATTGGTGCTGCAGCAACCATTTTTGGAAATACTACTAAAGACATTAGTTCTTTCTTTAGTCTTATTTTAGCTTTACCGCATCAACAAACATCGATTAATTAAATGTTTATTTTCTATAAGAAAACAAAAAAAATAAACACAAAAAATATGGATTAACGCTCTTTATTAGCTACAATTCATATTATAAAGAGTATTTCCTTAATCGTTTTTTAAACTTATTTCTACTAGCTACTTCTTTTATAGCACTATATCAGTGCTGCAGCAACCATTCTTTGAAACATTAATATAGACATTATTTCTTTCTTTAGTCTTATTTTAGCTTTACCGCATCAACAAACATCGATTAATTAAATGTTTATTTTCACAAAGAAAACAAAATATAAACACAAAAAGTGTGGATTAACGCACTTTATTAGCTACCGTTCATATTTTAAAGAGTATTTCACTTATAGTTTTTTAAAACTTTAGTTCTGCCAGCATATTCTTTTATAGCACTTTATTAGTGCTGCAGCAACCATTCTTGGAAACATTACATAGACATTAGTTCTTTCTTTGATCTTATTTTGGCTTTACTGCATCAACAAACATCGATTAATTAAATGTTTAGCTTCTGAAAGAAAACAAAATATAAACACAAAAAGTATGGATTAACGCACTTTATTAGCTACCATACATATTTTAAAGAGTATTGCAATCATCGTTCTTTAAAACTTATTTCTGCTAGCTACTTTTTATATAGCACTATATTAGTGCTGCAGCAACCATTCTTCAAACATTACTATAGACATTAGTTCTTTCTTAAGTCTTATTTTAGCTTTACTGCATCAACAAACATCGATTAATTAAATGTTTATTTTCTATAAGAAAACAAAAAAAATAAACACAAAAAATATGGATTAACGCACTTTATTAGCTACCATACATATTTTAAAGAGTATTGCAATCATCGTTCTTTAAAACTTATTTCTGCTAGCTACTTTTTATATAGCACTATATTAGTGCTGCAGCAACCATTCTTTGAAACATTAATATAGACATTATTTCTTTCTTTAGTCTTAATTTAGCTTTACTGCATCAACAAATACGTTTAATTAAATGTTTATTTTCTATAAGAAAACAAAATGTAAACACAAAAAGTGTGGATTAACGCACTTTGTTACCTACAATTCATGTAATTAAGAGTATTGCCCTAATCGTTTTTTAAAATTTTAGTTCTGCTAGCTATTTCTTTTATAGCACTATATTAGTTCTGCAGCAACCATTCTTTGAAACATTAATATAGACATTATTTCTTTCTTTAGTCTTATTTTAGCTCTGCTGCATCAACAATCATCGATTAATTAAATGTTTATTTTCTCAAAGAAAACAAAAAAAATAAACACAAAAAATAAGGATTAACGCTCTTTATTAGCTACAATTCATATTATAAAGAGTATTGCCCTAATCGTTCTTTAAAACTTTAGTTCTGCTAGCTACTTCTTTTATAACACTATATTAGTGCTGCAGCAACCATTCTTGGAAACATTACTATAGACATTAGTTCTTTCTTTTGTCTTATTTCAGTTTTACTGCATCAACAAACATCGATTAATTAAATATTTATTTTCTCAAAGAAAAAAAAATATAAACACAAAAAGTATGAATTAACGCACTTTATTAGCTACAATTCATATTTTAAAGAGTATTGCACTCATCGTTCTTTAAAACTTTAGTTCTGCTAGCTATTTCTTTTATAGCACTATATTGGTGCTGCAGCAACCATTCTTCAAACATTACTATAGACATTAAATCTTTCTTTAGTCTTATTTCAGGTTTACTGCATCAACAAACATCGATGAATTAAATGTTTATTTTCTCAAAGAAAAAAAATATAAACACAAAAGGTGTGGATTAACGCACTTTATTAGCTACAATTCATATTTTAAAGAGTATTGCAATCATCGTTCTTTAAAACTTATTTCTGCTAGCTACTTTTTATATAGCACTATATTAGTGCTGCAGCAACCATTCTTCAAACATTACTATAGACATTAGTTCTTTCTTAAGTCTTATTTTAGCTTTACCGCATCAACAAACATCGATTAATTAAATGTTTATTTTCTATAAGAAAACAAAAAAAATAAACACAAAAAATATGGATTAACGCTCTTTATTAGCTACAATTCATATTATAAAGAGTATTGCCCTAATCGTTCTTTAAAACTTTAGTTCTGCTAGCTACTTCTTTTATAACACTATATTAGTGCTGCAGCAACCATTCTTGGAAACATTACTATTGACATTAGTTCTTTCTTTTGTCTTATTTCAGTTTTACTGCATCAACAAACATCGATTAATTAAATATTTATTTTCTCAAAGAAAAAAATATATAAACACAAAAGGTATGAATTAACGCACTTTATTAGCTACAATTCATATTTTAAAGAGTATTGGACTCATCGTTCTTTAAAACTTTAGTTCTGCTAGCTATTTCTTTTATAGCACTATATTGGTGCTGCAGCAACCATTCTTCAAACAATACTATAGACATTAAATCTTTCTTTAGTCTTATTTCAGGTTTACTGCATCAACAAACATCGATGAATTAAATGTTTATTTTCTCAAAAAAAAAAATATAAACACAAAAGGTGTGGATTAACGCACTTTATTAGCTACAATTCATATTTTAAAGAGTATTGCACTCATCGTTCTTTAAAACTTTAGTTCTGCTAGCTACTTCTTTTATAGCACTATATTAGTGCTGCAGCAACCATTCTTCAAACATTACTATAGACATTAGTTCTTTCTTAAGTCTTATTTTAGCTTTACTGCATCAACAAACATCGATTAATTAAATGTTTATTTTCTATAAGAAAACAAAAAAAATAAACACAAAAAATATGGATTAACGCTCTTTATTAGCTACAATTCATATTATAAAGAGTATTGCCCTAATCGTTCTTTAAAACTTTAGTTCTGCTAGCTATTTCTTTTATAGCATTATATTGGTGCTGCAGCAACTATTTTTGGAAACATTACATTAGTTCTTTCTTTAGTCTTATTTTGGCTTTACTGCATCAACAAACATCGATTAATTAAATGTTTATTTTCTCAAAGAAAATAAAATATAAACACAAAAAGTGTTGATTAACGCACTTTATTAGCTACAATTCATATTATAAAGAGCATTGCCCTAATCGTTCTTTAAAACTTTAGTTCTGCTAGCTACTTCTTTTATAGCACTATATTAGTGCTGCAGCAACCATTCTTGGAAACATTACTATAGACATTAGTTCTTTCTTAGTCTTATTTCAGCTTTACTGCATCAACAAACATCGATTAATTAAATGTTTATTTTCTCAAATAAAAAAAAAAATATAAACACAAAAAGTGTGGATTAACGCACTTTATTAGCTACAATTCATATTATAAAGAGTATTTCCTTAATCGTTCTTTAAACTTATTTCTGCTAGCTACTTCTTTTATAGCACTATATCAGTGCTGCAGCAACCATTCTTTGAAACATTAATATAGACATTATTTCTTTCTTTAGTCTTATTTTAGCTTTACCGCATCAACAAACATCGATTAATTAAATGTTTATTTTCACAAAGAAAACAAAATATAAACACAAAAAGTGTGGATTAACGCACTTTATTAGCTACCGTTCATATTTCAAAGAGTATTTCACTTATAGTTTTTTAAAACTTTAGTTCTGCCAGCATATTCTTTTATAGCACTTTATTAGTGCTGCAGCAACCATTCTTGGAACATTACATAGACATTAGTTCTTTCTTTGATCTTATTTTGGCTTTACTGCATCAACAAACATCGATTAATTAAATGTTTAGCTTCTGAAAGAAAACAAAATATAAACACAAAAAGGATGGATTAACGCACTTTATTAGCTACCATACATATTTTAAAGAGTATTGCAATCATCGTTCTTTAAAACTTATTTCTGCTAGATACTTTTTATATAGCACTATATTAGTGCTGCAGCAACCATTCTTTGAAACATTAATATAGACATTATTTCTTTCTTTAGTCTTAATTTAGCTTTACTGCATCAACAAATACGTTTAATTAAATGTTTATTGTCTATAAGAAAACAAAATGTAAACACAAAAAGTGTGGATTAACGCACTTTGTTACCTACAATTCATGTAATTAAGAGTATTGCGCTCATCGTTTGTTAATAGTTTAGTTCTGCCAGCTACTTCTTTTATGGCACTATATTAGTTCTGCAGCAACCATTCTTGGAAACATTACTAAAAACATTAGTTCTTTCTTTGATCTTATTTTGGCTTTACTGCATCAACAAACATCGATTAATTAAATGTGTAGCTTCTGAAAGAAAACAAAATATAAACACAAAAAGTATGGATTAACGCACTTTATTAGCTACCATACATATTTTAAAGAGTATTGCAATCATCGTTCTTTAAAACTTATTTCTGCTAGCTACTTTTTATATAGCACTATATTAGTGCTGCAGCAACCATTCTTTGAAACATTAATATAGACATTATTTCTTTCTTTAGTCTTAATTTAGCTTTACTGCATCAACAAATACGTTTAATTAAATGTTTATTTTCTATAAGAAAACAAAATGTAAACACAAAAAGTGTGGATTAACGCACTTTGTTACCTACAATTCATGTAATTAAGAGTATTGCGCTCATCGTTTGTTAATAGTTTAGTTCTGCCAGCTACTTCTTTTATGGCACTATATTAGTTCTGCAGCAACCATTCTTGGAAACATTACTAAAGACATTAGTTCTTTCTTTGATCTTATTTTGGCTTTACTGCATCAACAAACATCGATTAATTAAATGTGTAGCTTCTGAAAGAAAACAAAATATAAACACAAAAAGTATGGATTAACGCACTTTATTAGCTACCATACATATTTTAAAGAGTATTGCAATCATCGTTCTTTAAAACTTATTTCTGCTAGCTACTTTTTATATAGCACTATATTAGTGCTCGGGCAACCATTCTTTGAAACATTAATATAGACATTATTTCTTTCTTTAGTCTTAATTTAGCTTTACTGCATCAACAAATACGTTTAATTAAATGTTTATTTTCTATAAGAAAACAAAATGTAAACACAAAAAGTGTGGATTAACGCACTTTGTTACCTACAATTCATGTAATTAAGAGTATTGCCCTAATCGTTTTTTAAAATTTTAGTTCTGCTAGCTATTTCTTTTATAGCACTATATTAGTTCTGCAGCAACCATTCTTTGAAACATTAATATAGACATTATTTCTTTCTTTAGTCTTATTTTAGCTTTACCGCATCAACAAACATCGATTAATTAAATGTTTATTTTCTCAAAGAAAATAAAATATAAACACAAAAAGTGTGCAATTCATATTATAAAGAGCATTGCCCTAATCGTTCTTTAAAACTTTAGTTTTGCTAGCTATTTCTTTTATAGCACTATATTGGTGCTGCAGCAACCATTTTTGGAAATACTACTAAAGACATTAGTTCTTTCTTTAGTCTTATTTTAGCTTTACCGCATCAACAAACATCGATTAATTAAATGTTTATTTTCTATAAGAAAACAAAAAAAATAAACACAAAAAATATGGATTAACGCTCTTTATTAGCTACAATTCATATTATAAAGAGTATTTCCTTAATCGTTTTTTAAACTTATTTCTGCTAGCTACTTCTTTTATAGCACTATATCAGTGCTGCAGCAACCATTCTTTGAAACATTAATATAGACATTATTTCTTTCTTTAGTCTTATTTTAGCTTTACCGCATCAACAAACATCGATTAATTAAATGTTTATTTTCACAAAGAAAACAAAATATAAACACAAAAAGTGTGGATTAACGCACTTTATTAGCTACCGTTCATATTTTAAAGAGTATTTCACTTATAGTTTTTTAAAACTTTAGTTCTGCCAGCATATTCTTTTATAGCACTTTATTAGTGCTGCAGCAACCATTCTTGGAAACATTACATAGACATTAGTTCTTTCTTTGATCTTATTTTGGCTTTACTGCATCAACAAACATCGATTAATTAAATGTTTAGCTTCTGAAAGAAAACAAAATATAAACACAAAAAGTATGGATTAACGCACTTTATTAGCTACCATACATATTTTAAAGAGTATTGCAATCATCGTTCTTTAAAACTTATTTCTGCTAGCTACTTTTTATATAGCACTATATTAGTGCTGCAGCAACCATTCTTCAAACATTACTATAGACATTAGTTCTTTCTTAAGTCTTATTTTAGCTTTACTGCATCAACAAACATCGATTAATTAAATGTTTATTTTCTATAAGAAAACAAAAAAAATAAACACAAAAAATATGGATTAACGCTCTTTATTAGCTACAATTCATATTATAAAGAGTATTGCCCTAATCGTTCTTTAAAACTTTAGTTCTGCTAGCTACTTCTTTTATAACACTATATTAGTGCTGCAGCAACCATTCTTGGAAACATTACTATTGACATTAGTTCTTTCTTTTGTCTAATTTCAGTTTTACTGCATCAACAAACATCGATTAATTAAATATTTATTTTCTCAAAGAAAAAAAAATATAAACACAAAAAGTATGAATTAACGCACTTTATTAGCTACAATTCATATTTTAAAGAGTATTGCACTCATCGTTCTTTAAAACTTTAGTTCTGCTAGCTATTTCTTTTATAGCACTATATTGGTGCTGCAGCAACCATTCTTCAAACATTACTATAGACATTAAATCTTTCTTTAGTCTTATTTCAGGTTTACTGCATCAACAAACATCGATGAATTAAATGTTTATTTTCTCAAAGAAAAAAAATATAAACACAAAAGGTGTGGATTAACGCACTTTATTAGCTACAATTCATATTTTAAAGAGTATTGCACTCATCGTTCTTTAAAACTTTAGTTCTGCTAGCTACTTCTTTTATAGCACTATATTAGTGCTGCAGCAACCATTCTTCAAACATTACTATAGACATTAGTTCTTTCTTAAGTCTTATTTTAGCTTTACTGCATCAACAAACATCGATTAATTAAATGTTTATTTTCTATAAGAAAACAAAAAAAATAAACACAAAAAATATGGATTAACGCTCTTTATTAGCTACAATTCATATTATAAAGAGTATTGCCCTAATCGTTCTTTAAAACTTTAGTTCTGCTAGCTATTTCTTTTATAGCATTATATTGGTGCTGCAGCAACTATTTTTGGAAACATTACATTAGTTCTTTCTTTAGTCTTATTTTGGCTTTACTGCATCAACAAACATCGATTAATTAAATGTTTATTTTCTCAAAGAAAATAAAATATAAACACAAAAAGTGTTGATTAACGCACTTTATTAGCTACAATTCATATTATAAAGAGCATTGCCCTAATCGTTCTTTAAAACTTTAGTTCTGCTAGCTACTTCTTTTATAGCACTATATTAGTGCTGCAGCAACCATTCTTGGAAACATTACTATAGACATTAGTTCTTTCTTTAGTCTTATTTCAGCTTTACTGCATCAACAAACATCGATTAATTAAATGTTTATTTTCTCAAAGAAAATAAAATATAAACACAAAAAGTGTGGATTAACGCACTTTATTAGCTACAATTCATATTATAAAGAGTATTTCCTTAATCGTTCTTTCAACAAAACGATTAATTAAATGTTTATTTCTGCTAGCTACTTCTTTTATAGCACTATATCAGTTCTGCAGCAACCATTCTTGGAAACATTACTATAGACATTAGTTCTTTCTTTAGTCTTATTTTAGCTTTACTGCATCAACAAACATCGATTAATTAAATGTTTATTTTCACAAAGAAAACAAAATATAAACACAAAAAGTGTGGATTAACGCACTTTATTAGCTACCGTTCATATTTCAAAGAGTATTTCACTTATAGTTTTTTAAAACTTTAGTTCTGCCAGCATATTCTTTTATAGCACTTTATTAGTGCTGCAGCAACCATTCTTGGAACATTACATAGACATTAGTTCTTTCTTTGATCTTATTTTGGCTTTACTGCATCAACAAACATCGATTAATTAAATGTTTAGCTTCTGAAAGAAAACAAAATATAAACACAAAAAGTATGGATTAACGCACTTTATTAGCTACCATACATATTTTAAAGAGTATTGCAATCATCGTTCTTTAAAACTTATTTCTGCTAGATACTTTTTATATAGCACTATATTAGTGCTGCAGCAACCATTCTTTGAAACATTAATATAGACATTATTTCTTTCTTTAGTCTTAATTTAGCTTTACTGCATCAACAAATACGTTTAATTAAATGTTTATTTTCTATAAGAAAACAAAATGTAAACACAAAAAGTGTGGATTAACGCACTTTGTTACCTACAATTCATGTAATTAAGAGTATTGCGCTCATCGTTTGTTAATAGTTTAGTTCTGCCAGCTACTTCTTTTATGGCACTATATTAGTTCTGCAGCAACCATTCTTGGAAACATTACTAAAGACATTAGTTCTTTCTTTGATCTTATTTTGGCTTTACTGCATCAACAAACATCGATTAATTAAATGTGTAGCTTCTGAAAGAAAACAAAATATAAACACAAAAAGTATGGATTAACGCACTTTATTAGCTACCATACATATTTTAAAGAGTATTGCAATCATCGTTCTTTAAAACTTATTTCTGCTAGCTACTTTTTATATAGCACTATATTAGTGCTGCAGCAACCATTCTTTGAAACATTAATATAGACATTATTTCTTTCTTTAGTCTTAATTTAGCTTTACTGCATCAACAAATACGTTTAATTAAATGTTTATTTTCTATAAGAAAACAAAATGTAAACACAAAAAGTGTGGATTAACGCACTTTGTTACCTACAATTCATGTAATTAAGAGTATTGCGCTCATCGTTTGTTAATAGTTTAGTTCTGCCAGCTACTTCTTTTATGGCACTATATTAGTTCTGCAGCAACCATTCTTGGAAACATTACTAAAGACATTAGTTCTTTCTTTGATCTTATTTTGGCTTTACTGCATCAACAAACATCGATTAATTAAATGTGTAGCTTCTGAAAGAAAACAAAATATAAACACAAAAAGTATGGATTAACGCACTTTATTAGCTACCATACATATTTTAAAGAGTATTGCAATCATCGTTCTTTAAAACTTATTTCTGCTAGCTACTTTTTATATAGCACTATATTAGTGCTGCAGCAACCATTCTTTGAAACATTAATATAGACATTATTTCTTTCTTTAGTCTTAATTTAGCTTTACTGCATCAACAAATACGTTTAATTAAATGTTTATTTTCTATAAGAAAACAAAATGTAAACACAAAAAGTGTGGATTAACGCACTTTGTTACCTACAATTCATGTAATTAAGAGTATTGCCCTAATCGTTTTTTAAAATTTTAGTTCTGCTAGCTATTTCTTTTATAGCACTATATTAGTTCTGCAGCAACCATTCTTTGAAACATTAATATAGACATTATTTCTTTCTTTAGTCTTATTTTAGCTTTACCGCAACAACAAACATCGATTAATTAAATGTTTATTTTCTCAAAGAAAATAAAATATAAACACAAAAAGTGTGCAATTCATATTATAAAGAGCATTGCCCTAATCGTTCTTTAAAACTTTAGTTCTGCTAGCTATTTCTTTTATAGCACTATATTGGTGCTGCAGCAAACATTTTTGGAAATACTACTAAAGACATTAGTTCTTTCTTTAGTCTTATTTTAGCTTTACCGCATCAACAAACATCGATTAATTAAATGTTTATTTTCTATAAGAAAACAAAAAAAATAAACACAAAAAATATGGATTAACGCTCTTTATTAGCTACAATTCATATTATAAAGAGTATTGCCCTAATCGTTCTTTAAAACTTTAGTTCTGCTAGCTACTTCTTTTATAACACTATATTAGTGCTGCAGCAACCATTCTTGGAAACATTACTATAGACATTAGTTCTCTCTTTTGTCTTATTTCAGTTTTACTGCATCAAAAAACATCGATTAATTAAATATTTATTTTCTCAAAGAAAAGAAAATATAAACACAAAAAGTATGAATTAACGCACTTTATTAGCTACAATTCATATTTTAAAGAGTATTGCACTCATCGTTCTTTAAAACTTTAGTTCTGCTAGCTACTTCTTTTATAGCACTTTAATGGTGCTGCAGCAACCATTCTTCAAACATTACTATAGACATTAAATCTTTCTTTAGTCTTATTTCAGGTTTACTGCATCAACAAACATCGATTAATTAAATATTTATTTTCTCAAAGAAAAGAAAATATAAACACAAAAAGTATGAATTAACGCACTTTATTAGCTACAATTCATATTTTAAAGAGTATTGCACTCATCGTTCTTTAAAACTTTAGTTCTGCTAGCTACTTCTTTTATAGCACTTTAATGGTGCTGCAGCAACCATTCTTCAAACATTACTATAGACATTAAATCTTTCTTTAGTCTTATTTTAGCTTTACTGCATCAACAAACATCGATTAATTAAATGTTTATTTTCTCAAAGAGAACAAAATGTAAACACAAAAAGTGGGGATTAACGCACTTTATTAGCTACCATTCATATTTTAAAGAGTATTGCACTCATCGTTCTTTAAAACTTTAGTTCTGCTAGCTACTTCTTTTATAGCACTATACTAGTGCTGCAGCAGCCATTCTTTGAAACATTAATATAGACATTATTTCTTTCTTTAGTCTTATTTTAGCTCTGCTGCATCAACAATCATCGTTTATTTAAATGTTTATTTTCTATAAGAAAACAAAATGTAAACTAAAAAAGTGTGGATTAACGCACTTTGTTACCTACAATTCATGTTATTAAGAGTATTGCGCTCATCGTTTGTTAATAGTTTAGTTCTGCCAGCTACTTCTTTTATGGCACTATATTAGTTCTGCAGCAACCATTCTTGGAAACATTACTAAAGACATTAGTTCTTTCTTTGATCTTATTTTGGCTTTACTGCATCAACAAACATCGATTAATTAAATGTGTAGCTTCTGAAAGAAAACAAAATATAAAAACAAAAAGTATGGATTAATGCACTTTATTAGCTACCATACATATTTTAAAGAGTATTGCAATCATCGTTCTTTAAAACTTATTTCTGCTAGCTACTTTTTATATAGCACTATATTAGTGCTGCAGCAACCATTCTTTGAAACATTAATATAGACATTATTTCTTTCTTTAGTCTTAATTTAGCTTTACTGCATCAACAAATACGTTTAATTAAATGTTTATTTTCTATAAGAAAACAAAATGTAAACACAAAAAGTGTGCAATTCATATTATAAAGAGCATTGCCCTAATCGTTCTTTAAAACTTTAGTTCTGCTAGCTACTTCTTTTATAACACTATATTAGTGCTGCAGCAACCATTCTTGGAAACATTACTATAGACATTAGTTCTTTCTTTTGTCTTATTTCAGTTTTACTGCATCAAAAAACATCGATTAATTAAATATTTATTTTCTCAAAGAAAAGAAAATATAAACACAAAAAGTATGAATTAACGCACTTTATTAGCTACAATTCATATTTTAAAGAGTATTGCACTCATCGTTCTTTAAAACTTTAGTTCTGCTAGCTACTTCTTTTATAGCACTTTAATGGTGCTGCAGCAACCATTCTTCAAACATTACTATAGACATTAAATCTTTCTTTAGTCTTATTTCAGGTTTACTGCATCAACAAACATCGATTAATTAAATTTTTTTTTTCTCGAAGAAAAAAAAATATAAACACAAAAAGTGTGGATTAACGCATTTTATTAGCTACAATTCATATTGTAAAGAGTATTGAACTCATCGTTCTTTAAATCTTTAGTTCTGCTAGCTACTTCTTTTATAGCACTATATTAGTGCTGCAGCAACCATTCTTGGAAACATTACTATAGACATTAGTTCTTTCTTTTGTCTTATTTCAGTTTTACTGCATCAAAAAACATCGATTAATTAAATATTTATTTTCTCAAAGAAAAGAAAATATAAACACAAAAAGTATGAATTAACGCACTTTATTAGCTACAATTCATATTATAAAGAGTATTGCACTCATCGTTCTTTAAAACTTTAGTTCTGCTAGCTACTTCCTTTATAGCACTATATTAGTGCTGCAGCAACCATTCTTAGAAACAATACTATAGACATTAGTTCTTTCTTTAGTCTTATTTTAGCTTTACTGCATCAACAAACATCGATTAATTAAATGTTTATTTTCTCAAAGAGAACAAAATGTAAACACAAAAAGTGGGGATTAACGCACTTTATTAGCTACCATTCATATTTTAAAGAGTATTGCACTCATCGTTCTTTAAAACTTTAGTTCTGCTAGCTACTTCTTTTATAGCACTATACTAGTGCTGCAGCAGCCATTCTTTGAAACATTAATATAGACATTATTTCTTTCTTTAGTCTTATTTTAGCTCTGCTGCATCAACAATCATCGTTTAATTAAATGTTTATTTTCTATAAGAAAACAAAATGTAAACTAAAAAAGTGTGGATTAACGCACTTTGTTACCTACAATTCATGTTATTAAGAGTATTGCGCTCATCGTTTGTTAATAGTTTAGTTCTGCCAGCTACTTCTTTTATAGCACTATATTAGTTCTGCAGCAACCATTCTTGGAAACATTACTAAAGACATTAGTTCTTTCTTTAGTCTTATTTTAGCTTTACTGCATCAACAAACATCGATTAATTAAATGTTTATTATCTCAAAGAAAACAAAATATAAACACAAAAAGTGTGGATTAACGCTCTTTATTAGCTACAATTCATATTATAAAGAGTATTGCCCTAATCGTTCTTTAAAACTTTAGTTCTGCTAGCTAATTCTTTTATAGCACTATATTGGTGCTGCAGCAACCATTTTTGGAAACATTACTAAAGACATTAGTTCTTTCTTTAGTCTTATTTCAGTTTTACCGCATCAACAAACATCGATTAATTAAATGTTTATTTTCTCAAAGAAAAAAGATATAAACACAAAAAGTGTGGATTAACGCACTTTATTAGCTATAATTCATATTATAAAGAGTATTGCCCTAATCGTTCTTTAAAATTTTAGTTCTGCTAGCTACTTCTTTTATAGCACTATATTAGTGCTGCAGCAACCATTCTTGGAAACATTACTATAGACATTAGTTCTTTCTTTAGTCTTATTTTAGCTTTACTGCATCAACAAACATCGATTAATTAAATGTTTATTTTCTCAAAGAAAACAAAATATAAACACAAAAAGTGTGGATTAACGCACTTTATTAGCTACCATTCATATTTTAAAGAGTATTGCACTCATCGTTCTTTAAAACTTTAGTTCTGCTAGATACTTCTTTTATAGCACTATATTAGTGCTGCAGCAACCATTCTTGGAAACATTACTATAGACATTAGTTCTTTCTTTAGTCTTATTTTAGCTTTACTGCATCAACAAACATCGATTAATTAAATGTTTATTTTCTCAAAGAAAACAAAATATAAACACAAAAAGTGTGGATTAACGCACTTTGTTACCTACAACTCATGTTATTAAGAGTATTGCGCTCATCGTTTGTTAATAGTTTAGTTCTGCCAGCTACTTCT
This sequence comes from Aurelia coerulea, assembly GCA_039566865.1. Lineage (NCBI taxonomy): Eukaryota > Metazoa > Cnidaria > Scyphozoa > Semaeostomeae > Ulmaridae > Aurelia > Aurelia coerulea. The sequence continues at coordinate 14,986,625 of CM076950.1, forward strand.
TTTATAGCACTATATTAGTTCTGCAGCAACCATTCTTGGAAACATTACTAAAGACATTAGTTCTTTCTTTAGTCTTATTTTAGCTTTACCGCATCAACAAACATCGATTAATTAAATGTTTATTTTCTCAAAGAAAACAAAATATAAACACAAAAAGTGTGGATTAACGCACTTTATTAGCTACCAATCATATTTTGAAGTGTATTGCACTCATCGTTCTTTAAAACTTTAGTTCTGCTAGCTACTTCTTTTATAGCACTATATTAGTGCTGCAGCAACCATTCTTGGAAACATTACTATAGACATTAGTTCTTTCTTTAGTCTTATTTTAGCTTTACTGCATCAACAAACATCGATTAATTAAATGTTTATTTTCTCAAAGAGAACAAAATATAAACACAAAAAGTGTGGATTAATGCACTTTGTTAGCTACCATTCATATTTTAAAGAGTATTGCACTCATCGTTCTTTAAAACTTTAGTTCTGCTAGCTACTTCTTTATAGCACTATATTAGTGCTGCAGCAACCATTCTTCAAACATTGCTATAGACATTAGTTCTTTCTTTAGTCTTATTTTAGCTTTACTGCATCAACAAACATCGATTAATTAAATGTTTAGTTTCTGAAAGAAAACAATATATAAGCACAAAAAGTGTGGATTAACGCACTTTATTAGCTACAATTCATATTATAAAGAGTTTTGCACTCATCGTTCTTTAAAACTTTAGTTCTGCTAGCTACTTTTTTTATATCATTATATTAGTGCTGCAGCAACCATTCTTTGAAACATTACTATAAACATTAGTTCTTTCTTTAGTCTTATTTTAGCTTTACTTCATCAACAAACATCGATTAATTAAATGTTTATTTTCTCAAAGAAAACAAAATATAAACACAAAAAGTGTGGATTAAAGCACTTTATTAGCTACAATTCATATTATAAAGAGTATTGCCCTAATCGTTCTTTAAAACTTTAGTTCTGCTAGCTATTTCTTTTATAGCACTATATTAGTGCTGCAGCAACCATTCTTGGAAACATTACTATAGACATTAGTTCTTTCTTTAGTCTTATTTTAGCTTTACTGCATCAACAAACATCGATTAATTAAATGTTTATTTTCTCAAAGAAAACAAAATATAAACACAAAAAGTGTGGATTAACGCACTTTATTAGCTACAATTCATATTATAAAGAGTATTGCCCTCATCGTTCTTTAAAACTTTAGTTCTGCTAGCTACTTCTTTTATAGCACTATATTAGTGCTGCAGCAACCATTCTTGGAAACATTACATTAGTTCTTTCTTTAGTCTTATTTTAGTTTTACTGCATCAACAAACATCGATTAATTAAATGTTTATTTTCTCAAAGAAAACAAAATATAAACACAAAAAGTGTGGATTAAGGCACTTTATTAGCTACCATTCATATTTTAAAGAGTATTGCACTCATCGTTCTTTAAAACTTTAGTTCTGCTAGCTACTTCTTTTATAGCACTATATTAGTGCTGCAGCAACCATTCTTTGAAACATTAATATAGACATTATTTCTTTCTTTAGTCTTATTTTAGCTTTGCTGCATCAACAATCATCGTTTAATTAAATGTTTATTTTCTATAAGAAAACAAAATGTAAACACAAAAAGTGTGGATTAACGCACTTTGTTACCTACAATTCATGTTATTAAGAGTATTGCGCTCATCGTTTGTTAATAGTTTAGTTCTGCCAGCTACTTCTTTTATAGCACTATATTAGTTCTGCAGCAACCATTCTTGGAAACATTACTAAAGACATTAGTTCTTTCTTTAGTCTTATTTTAGCTTTACTGCATCAACAAACATCGATTAATTAAATGTTTATTTTCTCAAAGAAAACAAAATATAAACACAAAAAGTGTGGATTAACGCACTTTATTAGCTACCATTCATATTTTAAAGAGTATTGCACTCATCGTTCTTTAAAACTTTAGTTCTGCTAGCTACTTCTTTTATAGCACTATATTAGTGCTGCAGCAACCATTCTTGAAACATTACTATAGACATTAGTTCTTTCTTTAGTCTTATTTTAGCTTTACTGCATCAACAAACATCGATTAATTAAATGTTTATTTTCTCAAAGAAAACAAAATATAAACACAAAAAGTATGAATTAACGCACTTTATTAGCTACAATTCATATTTTAAAGAGTATTGCACTCATCGTTCTTTAAAACTTTAGTTCTGCTAGCTACTTCTTTTATAGCACTATATTAGTGCTGCAGCAACCATTCTTGAAACATTGCTATAGACATTAGTTCTTTCTTTAGTCTTATTTTAGCTTTACTGCATCAACAAACATCGATTAATTAAATGTTTATTTTCTCAAAGAAAACAAAATATAAACACAAAAAGTGTGGATTAAGGCACTTTATTAGCTACCATTCATATTTTAAAGAGTATTGCACTCATCGTTCTTTAAAACTTTAGTTCTGCTAGCTACTTCTTTTATAGCACTATACTAGTGCTGCAGCAGCCATTCTTTGAAACATTAATATAGACATTATTTCTTTCTTTAGTTTTATTTTAGCTTTGCTGCATCAACAATCATCGATAAATTAAATGTTTATTTTCTATAAGAAAACAAAATGTAAACACAAAAAGTGTGGATTAACGCACTTTGTTACCTACAACTCATGTTATTAAGAGTATTGCGCTCATCGTTTGTTAATAGTTTAGTTCTGCCAGCTACTTCTTTAATAGCACTATATTAGTTCTGCAGCAACCATTCTTGGAAACATTACTAAAGACATTAGTTCTTTCTTTAGTCTTATTTTAGCTTTACCGCATCAACAAACATCGATTGATTAAATGTTTATTTTCTCAAAGAAAACAAAATATAAACACAAAAAGTGTGGATTAACGCACTTTATTAGCTACCAATCATATTTTAAAGTGTATTGCACTCATCGTTCTTTAAAACTTTAGTTCTGCTAGCTACTTCTTTTATAGCACTATATTAGTGCTGCAGCAACCATTCTTGAAACATTACTATAGACATTAGTTCTTTCTTTAGTCTTATTTTAGCTTTACTGCATCAACAAACATCGATTAATTAAATGTTTAGTTTCTCAAAGAAAACAAAATATAAACACAAAAAGTGTGGATTAACGCACTTTATTAGCTACAATTCATATTTTAAAGAGTATTGCACTCATCGTTCTTTAAAACTTTAGTTCTGCTAGCTACTTCTTTTATAGCACTATATTAGTGCTGCAGCAACCATTCTTGGAAACATTACTATAGACATTAGTTCTTTCTTTAGTCTTATTTCAGCTTTACTGCATCAACAAACATCGATTAATTAAATGTTTATTTTCTCAAAGAAAAAAAATATAAACACAAAAAGTGTGGATTAACGCACTTTATTAGCTACAATTCATATTTTAAAGAGTATTGCACTCATCGTTCTTTAAAACTTTAGTTCTGCTAGCTACTTCTTTTATAGCACTATATTAGTGCTGCAGCAACCATTCTTCAAACATTACTATAGACATTAGTTCTTTCTTTAGTCTTATTTCAGCTTTACTGCATCAACAAACATCGATTAATTAAATGTTTATTTTCTCAAAGAAAACAAAATATAAACACAAAAAGTGTGGATTAACGCACTTTATTAGCTAGAATTCATATTTTAAAGAGTATTGCACTCATCGTTCTTTAAAACTTTAGTTCTGCTAGCTACTTCTTTTATAGCACTATATTAGTGCTGCAGCAACCATTCTTGGAAACATTACTATAGACATTAGTTCTTTCTTTAGTCTTATTTTAGCTTTACTGCATCAACAAACATCGATTAATTAAATGTTTATTTTCTCAAAGAAAACAAAATATAAACACAAAAAGTGTGGATTAACGCACTTTATTAGCTACCATTCATGTTATTAAGAGTATTGCGCTCATCGTTTGTTAATAGTTTAGTTCTGCTAGCTACTTCTTTTATAGCACTATATTAGTGCTGCAGCAAGCATTCTTCAAACATTGCTATAGACATTAGTTCTTTCTTTAGTCTTATTTTAGCTTTACTGCATCAACAAACATCGATTAATTAAATGTTTATTTTCTCAAAGAAAACAAAATATAAACACAAAAAGTGTGGATTAACGCACTTTATTAGCTACCAATCATATTATAAAGAGTATTGCACTCATCGTTCTTTAAAACTTTAGTTCTGCTAGCTACTTCTTTTATAGCACTATATTAGTGCTGCAGCAACCATTCTTCAAACATTGCTATAGACATTAGTTCTTTCTTTAGTCTTATTTTAGCTTTACTGCATCAACAAACATCGATTAATTAAATGTTTATTTTCTCAAAGAAAACAAAATATAAACACAAAAAGTGTGGATTAACGCACTTTATTAGCTACAATTCATATTATAAAAAGTTTTGCACTCATCGTTCTTTAAAACTTTAGTTCTGCTAGCTACTTTTTTATAGCACTATATTAGTGCTGCAGCAACCATTCTTTGAAACATTACTATAGACATTAAATCTTTCTTTAGTCTTATTTCAGGTTTACTGCATCAACAAACATCGATTAATTAAATGTTTATTTTCTCAAAGAAAAAAAATATAAACACAAAAAGTGTGGATTAACGCACTTTATTAGCTACAATTCATATTTAAAGAGTATTGCACTCATCGTTCTTTAAAACTTTAGTTCTGCTAGCTACTTCTTTTATAGCACTATATTAGTGCTGCAGCAACCATTCTTCAAACATTACTATAGACATTAGTTCTTTCTTTTGTCTTATCTCAGTTTTACTGCATCAACAAACATCGATTAATTAAATGTTTCTTTTTTCAAAGAAAAAAAAATATAAACACAAAAAGTGTGGATTAACGCACTTTATTAGTTAGAATTTATATTTTAAAGAGTATTGCACTCATCGTTCTTTAAAACTTTAGTTCTGCTAGCTACTTCTTTTATAGCACTATATTAGTGCTGCAGCAACCATTCTTCAAACATTACTATAGACATTAGTTCTTTCTTAAGTCTTATTTTAGCTTTACTGCATCAACAAAAATCGATTAATTAAATATTTATTTTCTCAAAGAAAAAAAAATATAAACACAAAAAGTATGAATTAACGCACTTTATTAGTTAGAATTTATATTTTAAAGAGTATTGCACTCATCGTTCTTTAAAACTTTAGTTCTGCTAGCTACTTCTTTTATAGCACTATATTAGTGCTGCAGCAACCATTCTTCAAACATTACTATAGACATTAGTTCTTTCTTAAGTCTTATTTTAGCTTTACCGCATCAACAAACATCGATTAATTAAATGTTTCTTTTCTCAAAGAAAAAAAAATATAAACACAAAAAGTGTGGATTAACGCACTTTATTAGTTAGAATTTATATTTTAAAGAGTATTGCACTCATCGTTCTTTAAAACTTTAGTTCTGCTAGCTATTTCTTTTATAGCATTATATTGGTGCTGCAGCAACTATTTTTGGAAACATTACATTAGTTCTTTCTTTAGTCTTATTTTGGCTTTACTGCATCAACAAACATCGATTAATTAAATGTTTATTTTCTCAAAGAAAACAAAATATAAACACAAAAAGTGTTGATTAACGCACTTTATTAGCTACAATTCATATTATAAAGAGCATTGCCCTAATCGTTCTTTAAAACTTTAGTTCTGCTAGCTACTTCTTTTATAGCACTATATTAGTGCTGCAGCAACCATTCTTGGAAACATTACTATAGACATTAGTTCTTTCTTTAGTCTTATTTTAGCTTTACTGCATCAACAAACATCGATTAATTAAATGTTTATTTTCTCAAAGAAAACAAAATATAAACACAAAAAGTGTGGATTAACGCACTTTATTAGCTACAATTCATATTATAAAGAGTTTTGCACTCATCGTTCTTTAAACTTTAGTTCTGCTAGCTACTTCTTTTATAGCACTATATTAGTGCTGCAGCAACCATTCTTGAAACATTACTATAGACATTAGTTCTTTCTTTAGTCTTATTTTAGCTTTACTGCATCAACAAACATCGATTAATTAAATGTTTATTTTCTCAAAGAAAACAAAATATAAACACAAAAAGTGTGGATTAACGCACTTTATTAGCTACAGTTCATATTTTAAAGAGTATTGCACTCATCGTTCTTTAAAACTTTAGTTCTGCTAGCTATTCTTTTATAGCACTATATTAGTGCTGCAGCAACCATTCTTGGAACATTACTATAGACATTAGTTCTTTCTTTGTCTTATTTTAGCTTTACTGCATCAACAAACATCGATTAATTAAATGTTTATTTTCTGAAAGAAAACAAAATATAAACACAAAAAGTATGGATTAACGCACTTTAGTAGCTAAAATCTATATTATAAAGAGTATTGCACTCATCGTTCTTTAAAGCTTTAGTTCTGCTAGCTACTTTTTTATAGCACTATATTAGTGCTGCAGCAACCATTCTTTGAAACATTAATATAGACATTAGTTCTTTCTTTAGTCTTATTTTAGCTTTACTGCATCAACAACATCGATTAATTAAATGTTTATTTTCTCATAAGAAAACAAAATTATAAACACAAAAAGTGTGGATTAACGCACTTTATTAGCTACAATTCATATTATTAAGAGTATTGCGCTCATCGTTTGTTAATAGTTTAGTTCTGCCAGCTACTTCTTTTATAGCACTATATTAGTTCTGCAGCAACCATTCTTGGAAACATTACTAAAGACATTAGTTCTTTCTTTAGTCTTATTTTAGCTTTACTGCATCAACAAACATCGATTAATTAAATGTTTATTTTCTCAAAGAAAACAAAATATAAACACAAAAAGTGTGGATTAACGCACTTTATTAGCTACAATTCATATTTTAAAGAGTATTGCACTCATCGTTCTTTAAAACTTTAGTTCTGCTAGCTACTTCTTTTATAGCACTATATTAGTGCTGCAGCAACCATTCTTTGAAACATTAATATAGGCATTATTTCTTTCTTTAGTCTTATTTTAGCTTTACTGCATCAACAAACATCGATTAATTAAATGTTTATTTTCTCAAAGAAAACAAAATATAAACACAAAAAGTGTGGATTAACGCACTTTGTTACCTATTCATATTATAAAGAGTATTGCACTCATCGTTCTTTAAAACTTTAGTTCTGCTAGCTACTTCTTTTATAGCACTATACTAGTGCTGCAGCAGCCATTTTTGGAAACATTACTAAAGACATTAGTTCTTTCTTTAGCTTTACCGCATCAACAAACATCGATTAATTAAATGTTTATTTTCTCAAAGAAAAAAAGATATAAACACAAAAAGTGTGGATTAACGCACTTTATTAGCTACAATTCATATTATAAAGAGTATTGCCCTAATCGTTCTTTAAAACTTTAGTTCTGCTAGCTACTTCTTTTATAGCACTATATTAGTGCTGCAGCAACCATTCTTGGAAACATTACTATAGACATTAGTTCTTTCTTTAGTCTTATTTCAGTTTTACTGCATCAACAAACATCGATTAATTAAATGTTTAGTTTCTGAAAGAAAACAAAATATAAACACAAAAAGTATGAATTAACGCACTTTATTAGCTACAATTCATATTTTAAAGAGTATTGCACTCATCGTTCTTTAAAACTTTAGTTCTGCTAGCTACTTCTTTTATAGCACTATATTGGTGCTGCAGCAACCATTCTTCAAACATTACTATAGACATTAAATCTTTCTTTAGTCTTATTTCAGGTTTACTGCATCAACAAACATCGATTAATTAAATGTTTATTTTCTCAAAGAAAAAAAAATATAAACACAAAAAGTGTGGATTAACGCACTTTATTAGCTACAATTCATATTGTAAAGAGTATTGCACTCATCGTTCTTTAAAACTTTAGTTCTGCTAGCTACTTCTTTTATAGCACTATATTAGTGCTGCAGCAACCATTCTTCAAACATTACTATAGACATTAGTTCTTTCTTTAGTCTTATTTTAGCTTTACTGCATCAACAAACATCGATTAATTAAATGTTTATTTTCTCAAAGAAAACAAAATATAAACACAAAAAGTGTGGATTAAGCACTTTATTACTAATTCATATTATAAAGAGTATTGCCCTAATCATTCTTTAAAACTTTAGTTCTGCTAGCTACTTCCTTTATAGCACTATATTAGTGCTGCAGCAACCATTCTTGGAAACATTACATTAGTTCTTTCTTTAGTCTCATTTTAGTTTTACTGCATCAACATACATCGATTAATTAAATGTTTATTTTCTCACAGAAAACAAATTATAAACACAAAAAGTGTGGATTAACGCACTTTATTAGCTACAATTCATATTATAAAGAGTATTGCACTCATCGTTCTTTAAAACTTTAGTTCTGCTAGCTACTTCCTTTATAGCACTATATTAGTGCTGCAGCAACCATTCTTAGAAACATTACTATAGACATTAGTTCTTTCTTTAGTCTTATTTTAGCTTTACTGCATCAACAAACATCGATTAATTAAATGTTTATTTTCTCAAAGAGAACAAAATATAAACACAAAAAGTGTGGATTAACGCACTTTATTAGCTACCATTCATATTTTAAAGAGTATTGCACTCATCGTTCTTTAAAACTTTAGTTCTGCTAGCTACTTCTTTTATAGCACTATACTAGTGCTGCAGCAGCCATTCTTTGAAACATTAATATAGACATTATTTCTTTCTTTAGTCTTATTTTAGCTTTGCTGCATCAACAATCATCGTTTAATTAAATGTTTATTTTCTATAAGAAAACAAAATGTAAACTAAAAAAGTGTGGATTAACGCACTTTGTTACCTACAATTCATGTTATTAAGAGTATTGCGCTCATCGTTTGTTAATAGTTTAGTTCTGCCAGCTACTTCTTTAATAGCACTATATTAGTTCTGCAGCAACCATTCTTGGAAACATTACTAAAGACATTAGTTCTTTCTTTAGTCTTATTTTAGCTTTACTGCATCAACAAACATCGATTAATTAAATGTTTATTATCTCAAAGAAAACAAAATATAAACACAAAAAGTGTGGATTAACGCACTTTATTAGCTACAATTCATTTTTTAAAGAGCATTGCCCTAATCTTTCTTTAACACTTTAGTTCTGCTAGCTAATTCTTTTATAGCACTATATTGGTGCTGCAGCAACCATTTTTGGAAACATTACTAAAGACATTAGTTCTTTCTTTAGTCTTATTTTAGCTTTACCGCATCAACAAACATCGATTAATTAAATGTTTATTTTCTCAAAGAAAACAAAATATAAACACAAAGAGTATGGATTATATCTCTTTATTAGCTACAATTCATATTATAAAGAGTATTGCCCTAATCGTTCTTTAAAACTTTAGTTCTGCTAGCTACTTCTTTTATAGCACTATATTAGTGCTGCAGCAACCATTCTTGGAAACATTACTATAGACATTAGTTCTTTCTTTAGTCTTATTTTAGCTTTACTGCATCAACAAACATCGATTAATTAAATGTTTATTTTCTCAAAGAAAACAAAATATAAACACAAAAAGTGTGGATTAACGCACTTTATTAGCTACAATTCATATTATAAAGAGTATTGCACTCATCGTTCTTTAAAACTTTAGTTCTGCTAGCTACTTCCTTTATAGCACTATATTAGTGCTGCAGCAACCATTCTTGGAAACACTATAGACATTAGTTCTTTCTTTAGTCTTATTTTAGCTTTACTGCATCAACAAACATCGATTAATTAAATGTTTATTTTGTCAAAGAGAACAAAATGTAAACACAAAAAGTGTGGATTAACGCACTTTATTAGCTACCATTCATATTTTAAAGAGTATTGCACTCATCGTTCTTTAAAACTTTAGTTCTGCTAGCTACTTCTTTTATAGCACTATACTAGTGCTGCAGCAGCCATTCTTTGAAACATTAATATAGACATTATTTCTTTCTTTAGTCTTATTTTAGCTCTGCTGCATCAACAATCATCGTTTAATTAAATGTTTATTTTCTATAAGAAAACAAAATGTAAACACAAAAAGTGTGGATTAACGCACTTTGTTACCTACAATTCATGTAATTAAGAGTATTGCCCTAATCGTTTTTTAAAATTTTAGTTCTGCTAGCTATTTCTTTTATAGCACTATATTAGTTCTGCAGCAACCATTCTTTGAAACATTAATATAGACATTATTTCTTTCTTTAGTCTTATTTTAGCTTTACCGCAACAACAAACATCGATTAATTAAATGTTTATTTTCTCAAAGAAAATAAAATATAAACACAAAAAGTGTGGATTAACGCACTTTATTAGCTACCATTCATATTTTAAAGAGTATTGCACTAATCGTTCTTTAAAACTTTAGTTCTGCTAGCTACTTCTTTTATAGCACTATATTAGTGCTGCAGCAACCATTCTTCAAACATTACTATAGACATTAGTTCTTTCTTTAGTCTTATTTTAGCTTTACTGCATCAACAAACATCGATTAATTAAATGTTTATTTTCTCAAAGAAAACAAAATATAAACACAAAAAGTGTGGATTAACGCACTTTATTAGCTACCATTCATATTTTAAAGAGTATTGCACTCATCGTTCTTTAAAACTTTAGTTCTGCTAGCTACTTCTTTTATAGCACTATATTAGTGCTGCAGCAACCATTCTTCAAACATTGCTATAGACATTATTTCTTTCTTTAGTCTTATTTTAGCTTTGCTGCATCAACAATCATCGTTTAATTAAATGTTTATTTTCTATAAGAAAACAAAATGTAAACACAAAAAGTGTGGATTAACGCACTTTGTTACCTACAACTCATGTTATTAAGAGTATTGCGCTCATCGTTTGTTAATAGTTTAGTTCTGCCAGCTACTTCTTTAATAGCACTATATTAGTTCTGCAGCAACCATTCTTGGAAACATTACTAAAGACATTAGTTCTTTCTTTAGTCTTATTTTAGCTTTACCGCATCAACAAACATCGATTAATTAAATGTTTATTTTCTCAAAGAAAACAAAATATAAACACAAAAAGTGTGGATTAACGCACTTTATTAGCTACCAATCATATTTTAAAGTGTATTGCACTCATCGTTCTTTAAAACTTTAGTTCTGCTAGCTACTTCTTTTATAGCACTATATTAGTGCTGCAGCAACCATTCTTGAAACATTGCTATAGACATTAGTTCTTTCTTTAGTCTTATTTTAGCTTTACTGCATCAACAAACATCGATTAATTAAATGTTTAGTTTCTGAAAGAAAACAAAATATAAACACAAAAAGTGTGGATTAACGCACTTTATTAGCTACAATTCATATTATAAAAAGTTTTGCACTCAAGGTTCTTTAAAACTTTAGTTCTGCTAGCTACTTTTTTATAGCACTATATTAGTGCTGCAGCAACCATTCTTTGAAACATTACTATAAACATTAGTTCTTTCTTAAGTCTTATTTTAGCTTTACTTCATCAACAAAAATCGATTAATTAAATGTTTATTTTCTCAAAGAAAACAAAATATAAACACAAAAAGTGTGGATTAAAGCACCTTATTAGCTACAATTCATATTATAAAGAGCATTGCACTCATCGTTCTTTAAAACTTTAGTTCTGCTAGCTACTTCTTTTATAGCACTATACTAGTGCTGCAGCAGCCATTCTTTGAAACATTAATATCGACATTATTTCTTTCTTTAGTCTTATTTTAGCTTTGCTGCATCAACAATCAAAGTTTAATTAAATGTTTTTTTCTATAAGAAAACAAAATGTAAACACAAAAAGTGTGGATTAACGCACTTTGTTACCTACAATTCATGTTATTAAGAGTATTGCGCTCATCGTTTGTTAATAGTTTAATTCTGCCAGCTACTTCTTTTATAGCACTATATTAGTTCTGCAGCAACCATTCTTGGAAACATTACTTAAGACATTAGTTCTTTCTTTAGTCTTATTTTAGCTTTACCGCATCAACAAACATCGATTAATTAAATGTTTATTTTCTCAAAGAAAACAAAATATAAACACAAAAAGTATGGATTAACTCTCTTTATTAGCTACAATTCATATTTTAAAGAGCATTGCCCTAATCTTTCTTTAACACTTTAGTTCTGCTAGCTAATTCTTTTATAGCACTATATTGGTGCTGCAGCAACCATTTTTGGAAACATTACTAAAGACATTAGTTCTTTCTTTAGTCTTATTTTAGCTTTACCGCATCAACAAACATCGATTATTTAAATGTTTATTTTCTCAAAGAAAACAAAATATAAACACAAAAAGTATGGATTAACTCTCTTTATTAGCTACAATTCATATTATAAAGAGTATTGCCCTAATCGTTCTTTAAAACTTTAGTTCTGCTAGCTACTTCTTTTATAGCACTATATTAGTGCTGCAGCAACCATTCTTGGAAACATTACTATACACATTAGTTCTTTCTTTTGTCTTATTTCAGTTTTACCGCATCAACAAACATCGATTAATTAAATGTTTATTTTCTCAAAGAAAAAAAGATATAAACACAAAAAATGTGGATTAACGCACTTTATTAGCTGCAATTCATATTATAAAGAGTATTGCCCTAATCGTTCTTTAAAACTTTAGTTCTGCTAGCTACTTCTTTTATAGCACTATATTAGTGCTGCAGCAACCATTCTTGGAAACATTACTATAGACATTAGTTCTTTCTTTAGTCTTATTTTAGCTTTACTTATCAACAAACATCGATTAATTAAATGTTTATTTTCTCAAAGAAAACAAAATATAAACACAAAAAGTGTGGATTAACGCACTTTATTAGCTACAATTCATATTTTAAAGAGTATTGCACTCATCGTTCTTTAAAACTTTAGTTCTGCTAGCTACTTCTTTTATAGCACTATACTAGTGCTGCAGCAGCCATTCTTTGAAACATTAATATAGACATTATTTCTTTCTTTAGTCTTATTTTAGCTTTGCTGCATCAACAATCATCGTTTAATTAAATGTTTATTTTCTATAAGAAAACAAAATGTAAACACAAAAAGTGTGGATTAACGCACTTTGTTACCTACAATTCATGTTATTAAGAGTATTGCGCTCATCGTTTGTTAATAGTTTAATTCTGCCAGCTACTTCTTTTATAGCACTATATTAGTTCTGCAGCAACCATTCTTGGAAACATTACTAAAGACATTAGTTCTTTCTTTAGTCTTATTTTAGCTTTACCGCATCAACAAACATCGATTAATTAAATGTTTATTTTCTCAAAGAAAACAAAATATAAACACAAAAAGTATGGATTAACTCTCTTTATTAGCTACAATTCATATTTTAAAGAGCATTGCCCTAATCTTTCTTTAACACTTTAGTTCTGCTAGCTAATTCTTTTATAGCACTATATTGGTGCTGCAGCAACCATTTTTGGAAACATTACTAAAGACATTAGTTCTTTCTTTAGTCTTATTTTAGCTTTACCGCATCAACAAACATCGATTATTTAAATGTTTATTTTCTCAAAGAAAACAAAATATAAACACAAAAAGTATGGATTAACTCTCTTTATTAGCTACAATTCATATTATAAAGAGTATTGCCCTAATCGTTCTTTAAAACTTTAGTTCTGCTAGCTACTTCTTTTATAGCACTATATTAGTGCTGCAGCAACCATTCTTGGAAACATTACTATACACATTAGTTCTTTCTTTTGTCTTATTTCAGTTTTACCGCATCAACAATCAAAGTTTAATTAAATGTTTTTTTCTATAAGAAAACAAAATGTAAACACAAAAAGTGTGGATTAACGCACTTTGTTACCTACAATTCATGTTATTAAGAGTATTGCGCTCATCGTTTGTTAATAGTTTAATTCTGCCAGCTACTTCTTTTATAGCACTATATTAGTTCTGCAGCAACCATTCTTGGAAACATTACTAAAGACATTAGTTCTTTCTTTAGTCTTATTTTAGCTTTACCGCATCAACAAACATCGATTAATTAAATGTTTATTTTCTCAAAGAAAACAAAATATAAACACAAAAAGTATGGATTAACTCTCTTTATTAGCTACAATTCATATTTTAAAGAGCATTGCCCTAATCTTTCTTTAACACTTTAGTTCTGCTAGCTAATTCTTTTATAGCACTATATTGGTGCTGCAGCAACCATTTTTGGAAACATTACTAAAGACATTAGTTCTTTCTTTAGTCTTATTTTAGCTTTACCGCATCAACAAACATCGATTATTTAAATGTTTGTTCAAAGAAAACAAAATATAAACACAAAAAGTATGGATTAACTCTCTTTATTAGCTACAATTCATATTATAAAGAGTATTGCCCTAATCGTTCTTTAAAACTTTAGTTCTGCTAGCTACTTCTTTTATAGCACTATATTAGTGCTGCAGCAACCATTCTTGGAAACATTACTATACACATTAGTTCTTTCTTTTGTCTTATTTCAGTTTTACCGCATCAACAAACATCGATTAATTAAATGTTTATTTTCTCAAAGAAAAAAAGATATAAACACAAAAAATGTGGATTAACGCACTTTATTAGCTGCAATTCATATTATAAAGAGTATTGCCCTAATCGTTCTTTAAAACTTTAGTTCTGCTAGCTACTTCTTTTATAGCACTATATTAGTGCTGCAGCAACCATTCTTGGAAACATTACTATAGACATTAGTTCTTTCTTTAGTCTTATTTTAGCTTTACTGTATCAACAAACATCGATTAATTAAATGTTTATTTTCTCAAAGAGAACAAAATATAAACACAAAAAGTGTGGATTAACGCACTTTATTAGCTACCATTCATATTTTAAAGAGTATTGCACTCATCGTTCTTTAAAACTTTAGTTCTGCTAGCTACTTCTTTTATAGCACTATATTGGTGCTGCAGCAACCATTTTTGGAAACATTACTAAAGACATTAGTTCTTTCTTTAGTCTTATTTTAGCTTTACCGCATCAACAAACATCGATTATTTAAATGTTTATTTTCTCAAAGAAAACAAAATATAAACACAAAAAGTATGGATTAACTCTCTTTATTAGCTACAATTCATATTATAAAGAGTATTGCCCTAATCGTTCTTTAAAACTTTAGTTCTGCTAGCTACTTCTTTTATAGCACTATATTAGTGCTGCAGCAACCATTCTTGGAAACATTACTATACACATTAGTTCTTTCTTTTGTCTTATTTCAGTTTTACCGCATCAACAATCAAAGTTTAATTAAATGTTTTTTTCTATAAGAAAACAAAATGTAAACACAAAAAGTGTGGATTAACGCACTTTATTAGCTGCAATTCATATTATAAAGAGTATTGCCCTAATCGTTCTTTAAAACTTTAGTTCTGCTAGCTACTTCTTTTATAGCACTATATTAGTGCTGCAGCAACCATTCTTGGAAACATTACTATAGACATTAGTTCTTTCTTTAGTCTTATTTTAGCTTTACTGTATCAACAAACATTGATTAATTAAATGTTTATTTTCTCAAAGAGAACAAAATATAAACACAAAAGTGTGGATTTACCCACTTTAGTAGCTACCATTCATATTTTAAAGAGTATTGCACTCATCGTTCTTTAAAACTTTAGTTCTGCTAGCTACTTCTTTTATAGCAATATACTAGTGCTGCAGCAGCCATTCTTTGAAACATTAATATAGACATTATTTCTTTCTTTAGTCTTATTTTAGCTTTGCTGCATCAACAATCATCGTTTAATTAAATGTTTATTTTCTATAAGAAAACAAAATGTAAACACAAAAAGTGTGGATTAACGCTCTTTGTTACCTACAATTCATGTTATTAAGAGTATTGCGCTCATCGTTTGTTAATAGTTTAATTCTGCCAGCTACTTCTTTTATAGCACTATATTAGTTCTGCAGCAACCATTCTTGGAAACATTACTATAGACATTAGTTCTTTCTTTAGTCTTATTTTAGCTTTACTGTATCAACAAACATCGATTAATTAAATGTTTATTTTCTCAAAGAGAACAAAATATAAACACAAAAAGTGTGGATTAACGCACTTTATTAGCTACCATTCATATTTTAAAGAGTATTGCACTCATCGTTCTTTAACACTTTAGTTCTGCTAGCTAATTCTTTTATAGCACTATATTGGTGCTGCAGCAACCATTTTTGGAAACATTACTAAAGACATTAGTTCTTTCTTTAGTCTTATTTTAGCTTTACCGCAACAACAAACATCGATTATTTAAATGTTTATTTTCTCAAAGAAAACAAAATATAAACACAAAAAGTATGGATTAACTCTCTTTATTAGCTACAATTCATATTATAAAGAGTATTGCCCTAATCGTTCTTTAAAACTTTAGTTCTGCTAGCTACTTCTTTTATAGCACTATATTAGTGCTGCAGCAACCATTCTTGGAAACATTACTATACACATTTGTTCTTTCTTTTGTCTTATTTCAGTTTTACCGCATCAACAATCAAAGTTTAATTAAATGTTTTTTTCTATAAGAAAACAAAATGTAAACACAAAAAGTGTGGATTAACGCACTTTATTAGCTGCAATTCATATTATAAAGAGTATTGCCCTAATCGTTCTTTAAAACTTTAGTTCTGCTAGCTACTTCTTTTAGAGCACTATATTAGTGCTGCAGCAACCATTCTTGGAAACATTACTATAGACATTAGTTCTTTCTTTAGTCTTATTTTAGCTTTACTGTATCAACAAACATTGATTAATTAAATGTTTATTTTCTCAAAGAGAACAAAATATAAACACAAAAAGTGTGGATTAACGCACTTTATTAGCTACCATTCATATTTTAAAGAGTATTGCACTCATCGTTCTTTAAAACTTTAGTTCTGCTAGCTACTTCTTTTATAGCACTATACTAGTGCTGCAGCAGCCATTCTTTGAAACATTAATATAGACATTATTTCTTTCTTTAGTCTTATTTTAGCTTTGCTGCATCAACAATCATCGTTTAATTAAATGTTTATTTTCTATAAGAAAACAAAATGTAAACACAAAAAGTGTGGATTAACGCACTTTGTTACCTACAATTCATGTTATTAAGAGTATTGCGCTCATCGTTTGTTAATAGTTTAATTCTGCCAGCTACTTCTTTTATAGCACTATATTAGTTCTGCAGCAACCATTCTTGGAAACATTACTTCAGACATTAGTTCTTTCTTTAGTCTTATTTTAGCTTTACCGCATCAACAAACATCGATTAATTAAATGTTTAGTTTCTGAAAGAAAACAAAATATAAACACAAAAAGTGTGGATTAACGCACTTTATTAGCTACAATTCATATTATAAAGAGTTTTGCACTCATCGTTCTTTAAAACTTTAGTTCTGCTAGCTACTTTTTTATAGCACTATATTAGTGCTGCAGCAACCATTCTTTGAAACATTACTATAAACATTAGTTCTTTCTTAAGTCTTATTTTAGCTTTACTTCATCAACAAAAATCGATTAATTAAATGTTTATTTTCTCAAAGAAAACAAAATATAAACACAAAAAGTGTGGATTAAAGCACCTTATTAGCTACAATTCATATTATAAAGAGCATTGCACTCATCGTTCTTTAAAACTTTAGTTCTGCTAGCTACTTCTTTTATAGCACTATACTAGTGCTGCAGCAGCCATTCTTTGAAACATTAATATCGACTTTATTTCTTTCTTTAGTCTTATTTTAGCTTTGCTGCATCAACAATCAAAGTTTAATTAAATGTTTTTTTCTATAAGAAAACAAAATGTAAACACAAAAAGTGTGGATTAACGCACTTTGTTACCTACAATTCATGTTATTAAGAGTATTGCGCTCATCGTTTGTTAATAGTTTAATTCTGCCAGCTACTTCTTTTATAGCACTATATTAGTTCTGCAGCAACCATTCTTGGAAACATTACTAAAGACATTAGTTCTTTCTTTAGTCTTATTTTAGCTTTACCGCATCAACAAACATCGATTAATTAAATGTTTATTTTCTCAAAGAAAACAAAATATAAACACAAAAAGTGTGGATTAACGCACTTTATTAGCTACAATTCATATCATAAAGAGTATTGCACTCATCGTTCTTTAAAACTTTAGTTCTGCTAGCTACTTCTTTTATAGCACTATATTAGTGCTGCAGCAGCCATTTTTTGAATTATTAATATAGACACTATTTCTTTCTTTAGTCTTATTTTAGCTTTACCGCATCAACAAACATCGATTAATTAAATGTTTATTTTCTCAAAGAAAAAAAGATATAAACACAAAAAATGTGGATTAACGCACTTTATTAGCTGCAATTCATATTATAAAGAGTATTGCCCTAATCGTTCTTTAAAACTTTAGTTCTGCTAGCTACTTCTTTTATAGCACTATATTAGTGCTGCAGCAACCATTCTTGGAAACATTACTATAGACATTAGTTCTTTCTTTAGTCTTATTTTAGCTTTACTGTATCAACAAACATCGATTAATTAAATGTTTATTTTCTCAAAGAGAACAAAATATAAACACAAAAAGTGTGGATTAACGCATTTTATTAGCTACCATTCATATTTTAAAGAGTATTGCACTCATCGTTCTTTAAAACTTTAGTTCTGCTAGCTACTTCTTTTATAGCACTATACTAGTGCTGCAGCAGCCATTCTTTGAAACATTAATATAGACATTATTTCTTTCTTTAGTCTTATTTTAGCTTTGCTGCATCAACAATCATCGTTTAATTAAATGTTTATTTTCTATAAGAAAACAAAATGTAAACACAAAAAGTGTGGATTAACGCACTTTGTTACCTACAATTCATGTTATTAAGAGTATTGCGCTCATCGTTTGTTAATAGTTTAATTCTGCCAGCTACTTCTTTTATAGCACTATATTAGTTCTGCAGCAACCATTCTTGGAAACATTACTTCAGACATTAGTTCTTTCTTTAGTCTTATTTTAGCTTTACTGCATCAACAAACATCGATTAATTAAATGTTTAGTTTCTGAAAGAAAACAAAATATAAACACAAAAAGTGTGGATTAACGCACTTTATTAGCTACAATTCATATTATAAAGAGTTTTGCACTCATCGTTCTTTAAAACTTTAGTTCTGCTAGCTACTTTTTTATAGCACTATATTAGTGCTGCAGCAACCATTCTTTGAAACATTACTATAAACATTAGTTCTTTCTTTAGTCTTATTTTAGCTTTACTTCATCAACAAACATCGTTAATTAAATGTTTATTTTCTCAAAGAAAAAAAAATATAAAAACAAAAAGTATGGATTAACTCTCTTTATTAGCTACAATTCATATTATAAAGAGTATTGCCATAATCGTTCTTTAAAACTTTAGTTCTGCTAGCTACTTCTTTTATAGCACTATATTAGTGCTGCAGCAACCATTCTTGGAAACATTACTATAAACATTAGTTCTTTCTTTAGTCTTATTTTAGCTTTACTTCATCAACAAACATCGTTAATTAAATGATTATTTTCTCAAAGAAAAAAAAATATAAAAACAAAAAGTATGGATTAATTCTCTTTATTAGCTACAATTCATAATATAAAGAGTATTGCCCTAATCGTTCTTTAAAACTTTAGTTCTGCTAGCTACTTCTTTTATAGCACTATATTAGTGCTGCAGCAACCATTCTTGGAAACATTGCTATAGACATTAGTATTTCTTTAGTCTTATTTTAGCTTTACTGCATCAACAAATATCGATTAATTAAATGTTTATTTTGTCAAAGAGAACAAAATATAAACACAAAAGTGTGGATTAATGCACTTTATTAGCTACCATTCATATTTTAAAGAGTATTGCACTCATCGTTCTTTAAAACTTTAGTTCTGCTAGCTACTTCTTTTATAGCACTATATTAGTGCTGCAAAAAGCATTTTTGGAAACATTACTATAGACATAAGTTTTTTCTTTGGTCACACTTTAGCTTTTCTGCAAAAACAAATATCGACTAATTAAATGTTTATTTTCTCAAAGAGAACAAAATATAAACACAAAAAGTGTAGATTAACGTACTTTATTAGCTACCATTCATATTTTAAAGAGTATTGCACTCATCGTTCTTTAAAACTTTAGTTCTGCTAGCTACTTCTTTTATAGCACTATACTAGTGCTGCAGCAGCCATTTTTTGAATTATTAATATAGACATTATTTCTTTCTTTAGTCTTATTTTAGCTTTGCTGCATCAACAATCATCGTTTAATTAAATGTTTATTTTCTATAAAAAAACAAAATGTAAACTAAAAAAGTGTGGATTAACGCACTTTGTTACCTACAATTCATGTTATTAAGAGTATTGCGCTCATCGTTTGTTAATAGTTTAGTTCTGTCAGCTACTTCTTTTATAGCACTATATTAGTTCTGCAGCAACCATTCTTGGAAACGTTACTAAAGACATTAGTTCTTTCTTTAACCTTATTTTAGCTTTACTGCATCAACAAACATCGATTAATTAAATGCTTATTATCTCAAAGAAAACAAAATATAAACACAAAAAGTGTGGATTAACGCACTTTATTAGCTACCAATCATATTTTGAAGTGTATTGCACTCATCGTTCTTTAAAACTTTAGTTCTGCTAGCTACTTCTTTTATAGCACTATATTAGTGCTGCAGCAACCATTCTTGGAAACATTGCTATAGACATTAGTTCTTTCTTTAGTCTTATTTTAGCTTTACTGCATCAACAAATATCGATTAATTAAATGTTTATTTTGTCAAAGAGAACAAAATATAAACACAAAAGTGTGGACTAATGCACTTTATTAGCTACCATTCATATTTTAAAGAGTATTGCACTCATCGTTCTTTAAAACTTTAGTTCTGCTAGCTACTTCTTTTATAGCACTATATTAGTGCTGCAACAACCATTCTTTAAACATTGCTATAGACATTAGTTCTTTCTTAAGTCTTATTTTAGCTTTACTGCATCAACAAACATCGATTAATTAAATGTTTAGTTTCTGAAAGAAAACAATATATAAGCACAAAAAGTGTGGATTAAAGCACTTTATTAGCTACAATTCATATTATAAAGAGTATTGCACTCATCGTTCTTTAAAACTTTAGTTCTGCTAGCTACTTCCTTTATAGCACTATATTAGTGCTGCAGCAACCATTCTTGGAAACATTACATTAGTTCTTTCTTTAGTCTCATTTTAGTTTTACTGCATCAACATACATCGATTAATTAAATGTTTATTTTCTCACAGAAAACAAATTATAAACACAAAAAGTGTGGATTAACGCACTTTATTAGCTACAATTCATATTATAAAGAGTATTGCCCTAATCGTTCTTTAAAACTTTAGTTCTGCTAGCTACTTCCTTTATAGCACTATATTAGTGCTGCAGCAACCATTCTTGGAAACATTACTATAGACATTAGTTCTTTCTTTAGTCTTGTTTTAGCTTTACTGTATCAACAAACATCGATTAATTAAATGTTTATTTTGTCAAAGAGAACAAAATGTAAACACAAAAAGTGTGGATTAACGCACTTTATTAGCTACCATTCATATTTTAAAGAGTATTGCACTCATCGTTCTTTAAAACTTTAGTTCTGCTAGCTACTTCTTTTATAGCACTATACTAGTGCTGCAGCAGCCATTCTTTGAAACATTAATATAGACATTATTTCTTTCTTTAGTCTTATTTTAGCTCTGCTGCATCAACAATCATCGTTTAATTAAATGTTTATTTTCTATAAGAAAACAAAATGTAAACTAAAAAAGTGTGGATTAACGCACTTTGTTACCTACAATTCATGTTATTAAGAGTATTGCGCTCATCGTTTGTTAATAGTTTAGTTCTGTCAGCTACTTCTTTTATAGCACTATATTAGTTCTGCAGCAACCATTCTTGGAAACATTACTAAAGACATTAGTTATTTCTTTAACCTTATTTTAGCTTTACTGCATCAACAAACATCGATTAATTAAATGCTTATTATCTCAAAGAAAACAAAATATAAACACAAAAAGTGTGGATTAACGCACTTTATTAGCTACAATTCATATTTTAAAGAGCATTGCCCTAATCGTTCTTTAAAACTTTAGTTCTGCTAGATTCTTCTTTTATAGCACTATATTAGTGCTGCAGCAACCATTCTTGGAAACATTACTATACACATTAGTTCTTTGTTTTGTCTTATTTCAGTTTTACCGCATCAACAAACATCGATTAATTAAATGTTTATTTTCTCAAAGAAAAAAAGATATAAACACAAAAATAAATGTGGATTAACGCACTTTATTAGCTGCAATTCATATTATAAAGAGTATTGCCCTAATCGTTCTTTAAAACTTTAGTTCTGCTAGCTACTTCTTTTATAGCACTATATTAGTGCTGCAGCAACCATTCTTGGAAACATTACTATAGACATTAGTTCTTTCTTTAGTCTTATTTTAGCTTTACTGTATCAACAAACATCGATTAATTAAATGTTTATTTTCTCAAAGAGAACAAAATATAAACACAAAAAGTGTGGATTAACGCACTTTATTAGCTACAATTCATATTTTAAAGAGCATTGCCCTAATCTTTCTTTAACACTTTAGTTCTGCTAGCTAATTCTTTTATAGCACTATATTGGTGCTGCAGCAACCATTTTTGGAAACATTACTAAAGACATTAATTCTTTCTTTTGTCTTATTTCTGTTTTACCGCATCAACAAACATCGATTAATTAAATGTTTATTTTCTCAAAGAAAAAAAGATATAAACACAAAAAGTGTGGATTAACGCACTTTATTAGCTACAATTCATATTATAAAGAGTATTGCCTTAATCGTTCTTTAAAACTTTAGTTCTGCTAGCTACTTCTTTTATAGCACTATATTAGTGCTGCAGCAACCATTCTTGGAAACATTACTATAGACATTAGTTCTTTCTTTAGTCTTATTTTAGCTTTACTGCATCAACAAACATCGATTAATTAAATGTTTATTTTCTCAAAAAAAAACAAAATGTAAACACAAAAAGTTTGGATTAACGCCCTTTATTAGCTACCATTCATATTTTAAAGAGTATTGCACTCATCGTTCTTTAAAACTTTAGTTCTGCTAGCTACTTCTTTTATAGCACTATACTAGTGCTGCAGCAGCCATTTTTTGAATTATTAATATAGACATTATTTCTTTCTTTAGTCTTATTTTAGCTTTGCTGCATCAACAATCATCGTTTAATTAAATGTTTATTTTCTATAAGAAAACAAAATGTAAACACAAAAAGTGTGGATTAACGCACTTTGTTACCTACAATTCATGTTATTAAGAGTATTGCGCTCATCGTTTGTTAATAGTTTAATTCTGCCAGCTACTTCTTTTATAGCACTATATTAGTTCTGCAGCAACCATTCTTGGAAACATTACTTCAGACATTAGTTCTTTCTTTAGTCTTATTTTAGCTTTACTGCATCAACAAACATCGATTAATTAAATGTTTAGTTTCTGAAAGAAAACAAAATATAAACACAAAAAGTGTGGATTAACGCACTTTATTAGCTACAATTCATATTATAAAAAGTTTTGCACTCATCGTTCTTTAAAACTTTAGTTCTGCTAGCTACTTCTTTTATAGCACTATACTAGTGCTGCAGCAGCCATTCTTTGAAACATTAATATCGACTTTATTTCTTTCTTTAGTCTTATTTTAGCTTTGCTGCATCAACAATCAAAGTTTAATTAAATGTTTTTTTCTATAAGAAAACAAAATGTAAACACAAAAAGTGTGGATTAACGCACTTTGTTACCTACAATTCATGTTATTAAGAGTATTGCGCTCATCGTTTGTTAATAGTTTAATTCTGCCAGCTACTTCTTTTATAGCACTTTATTAGTTCTGCAGCAACCATTCTTGGAAACATTACTAAAGACATTAGTTCTTTCTTTAGTCTTATTTTAGCTTTACCGCATCAACAAACATCGATTAATTAAATGTTTATTTTCTCAAAGAAAACAAAATATAAACACAAAAAGTGTGGATTAACGCACTTTATTAGCTACAATTCATATTATAAAGAGTTTTGCACTCATCGTTCTTTAAAACTTTAGTTCTGCTAGCTACTTCTTTTATAGCACTATATTAGTGCTGCAGCAGCCATTTTTTGAAACATTAATATAGACATTATTTCTTTCTTTAGTCTTATTTTAGCTTTACTGCATCAACAAACATCGATTAATTAAATGTTTATTTTCTCAAAGAAAAAAAGATATAAACACAAAAAATGTGGATTAACGCACTTTATTAGCTGCAATTCATATTATAAAGAGTATTGCCCTAATCGTTCTTTAAAACTTTAGTTCTGCTAGCTACTTCTTTTATAGCACTATATTAGTGCTGCAGCAACCATTCTTGGAAACATTACTATAGACATTAGTTCTTTCTTTAGTCTTATTTTAGCTTTACTGTATCAACAAACATCGATTAATTAAATGTTTATTTTCTCAAAGAGAACAAAATATAAACACAAAAAGTGTGGATTAACGCATTTTATTAGCTACCATTCATATTTTAAAGAGTATTGCACTCATCGTTCTTTAAAACTTTAGTTCTGCTAGCTACTTCTTTTATAGCACTATACTAGTGCTGCAGCAGCCATTTTTTGAATTATTAATATAGACATTATTTCTTTCTTTAGTCTTATTTTAGCTTTGCTGCATCAACAATCATCGTTTAATTAAATGTTTATTTTCTATAAGAAAACAAAATGTAAACACAAAAAGTGTGGATTAACGCACTTTGTTACCTACAATTCATGTTATTAAGAGTATTGCGCTCATCGTTTGTTAATAGTTTAATTCTGCCAGCTACTTCTTTTATAGCACTATATTAGTTCTGCAGCAACCATTCTTGGAAACATTACTTCAGACATTAGTTCTTTCTTTAGTCTTATTTTAGCTTTACTGCATCAACAAACATCGATTAATTAAATGTTTAGTTTCTGAAAGAAAACAAAATATAAACACAAAAAGTGTGGATTAACGCACTTTATTAGCTACAATTCATATTATAAAGAGTTTTGCACTCATCGTTCTTTAAAACTTTAGTTCTGCTAGCTACTTTTTTATAGCACTATATTAGTGCTGCAGCAACCATTCTTTGAAACATTACTATAAACATTAGTTCTTTCTTTAGTCTTATTTTAGCTTTACTTCATCAACAAACATCGTTAATTAAATGTTTATTTTCTCAAAGAAAAAAAAATATAAAAACAAAAAGTATGGATTAACTCTCTTTATTAGCTACAATTCATATTATAAAGAGTATTGCCATAATCGTTCTTTAAAACTTTAGTTCTGCTAGCTACTTCTTTTATAGCACTATATTAGTGCTGCAGCAACCATTCTTGGAAACATTACTATAAACATTAGTTCTTTCTTTAGTCTTATTTTAGCTTTACTTCATCAACAAACATCGTTAATTAAATGATTATTTTCTCAAAGAAAAAAAAATATAAAAACAAAAAGTATGGATTAATTCTCTTTATTAGCTACAATTCATAATATAAAGAGTATTGCCCTAATCGTTCTTTAAAACTTTAGTTCTGCTAGCTACTTCTTTTATAGCACTATATTAGTGCTGCAGCAACCATTCTTGGAAACATTACTATAGACATTAGTATTTCTTTAGTCTTATTTTAGCTTTACTGCATCAACAAATATCGATTAATTAAATGTTTATTTTGTCAAAGAGAACAAAATATAAACACAAAAGTGTGGATTAATGCACTTTATTAGCTACCATTCATATTTTAAAGAGTATTGCACTCATCGTTCTTTAAAACTTTAGTTCTGCTAGCTACTTCTTTTATAGCACTATATTAGTGCTGCAACAACCATTCTTGGAAACATTGCTATAGACATTAGTTCTTTCTTTAGTCTTATTTTAGCTTTACTGCATCAACAAATATCGATTAATTAAATGTTTATTTTCTCAAAGAGAACAAAATATAAACACAAAAAGTGTGGATTAACGCATTTTATTAGCTACCATTCATATTTTAAAGAGTATTGCACTCATCGTTCTTTAAAACTTTAGTTCTGCTAGCTACTTCTTTTATAGCACTATACTAGTGCTGCAGCAGCCATTTTTTGAATTATTAATATAGACATTATTTCTTTCTTTAGTCTTATTTTAGCTTTGCTGCATCAACAATCATCGTTTAATTAAATGTTTATTTTCTATAAAAAAACAAAATGTAAACTAAAAAAGTGTGGATTAACGCACTTTGTTACCTACAATTCATGTTATTAAGAGTATTGCGCTCATCGTTTGTTAATAGTTTAGTTCTGTCAGCTACTTCTTTTATAGCACTATATTAGTTCTGCAGCAACCATTCTTGGAAACGTTACTAAAGACATTAGTTCTTTCTTTAACCTTATTTTAGCTTTACTGCATCAACAAACATCGATTAATTAAATGCTTATTATCTCAAAGAAAACAAAATATAAACACAAAAAGTGTGGATTAACGCACTTTATTAGCTACCAATCATATTTTGAAGTGTATTGCACTCATCGTTCTTTAAAACTTTAGTTCTGCTAGCTACTTCTTTTATAGCACTATATTAGTGCTGCAGCAACCATTCTTGGAAACATTGCTATAGACATTAGTTCTTTCTTTAGTCTTATTTTAGCTTTACTGCATCAACAAATATCGATTAATTAAATGTTTATTTTGTCAAAGAGAACAAAATATAAACACAAAAGTGTGGACTAATGCACTTTATTAGCTACCATTCATATTTTAAAGAGTATTGCACTCATCGTTCTTTAAAACTTTAGTTCTGCTAGCTACTTCTTTTATAGCACTATATTAGTGCTGCAACAACCATTCTTCAAACATTGCTATAGACATTAGTTCTTTCTTAAGTCTTATTTTATTTTTACTGCATCAACAAACATCGATTAATTAAATGTTTAGTTTCTGAAAGAAAACAATATATAAGCACAAAAAGTGTGGATTAAAGCACTTTATTAGCTACAATTCATATTATAAAGAGTATTGCACTCATCGTTCTTTAAAACTTTAGTTCTGCTAGCTACTTCCTTTATAGCACTATATTAGTGCTGCAGCAACCATTCTTGGAAACATTACATTAGTTCTTTCTTTAGTCTCATTTTAGTTTTACTGCATCAACATACATCGATTAATTAAATGTTTATTTTCTCACAGAAAACAAATTATAAACACAAAAAGTGTGGATTAACGCACTTTATTAGCTACAATTCATATTATAAAGAGTATTGCCCTAATCGTTCTTTAAAACTTTAGTTCTGCTAGCTACTTCCTTTATAGCACTATATTAGTGCTGCAGCAACCATTCTTGGAAACATTACTATAGACATTAGTTCTTTCTTTAGTCTTGTTTTAGCTTTACTGTATCAACAAACATCGATTAATTAAATGTTTATTTTGTCAAAGAGAACAAAATGTAAACACAAAAAGTGTGGATTAACGCACTTTATTAGCTACCATTCATATTTTAAAGAGTATTGCACTCATCGTTCTTTAAAACTTTAGTTCTGCTAGCTACTTCTTTTATAGCACTATACTAGTGCTGCAGCAGCCATTCTTTGAAACATTAATATAGACATTATTTCTTTCTTTAGTCTTATTTTAGCTCTGCTGCATCAACAATCATCGTTTAATTAAATGTTTATTTTCTATAAGAAAACAAAATGTAAACTAAAAAAGTGTGGATTAACGCACTTTGTTACCTACAATTCATGTTATTAAGAGTATTGCGCTCATCGTTTGTTAATAGTTTAGTTCTGTCAGCTACTTCTTTTATAGCACTATATTAGTTCTGCAGCAACCATTCTTGGAAACATTACTAAAGACATTAGTTATTTCTTTAACCTTATTTTAGCTTTACTGCATCAACAAACATCGATTAATTAAATGCTTATTATCTCAAAGAAAACAAAATATAAACACAAAAAGTGTGGATTAACGCACTTTATTAGCTACAATTCATATTTTAAAGAGCATTGCCCTAATCGTTCTTTAAAACTTTAGTTCTGCTAGATTCTTCTTTTATAGCACTATATTAGTGCTGCAGCAACCATTCTTGGAAACATTACTATACACATTAGTTCTTTGTTTTGTCTTATTTCAGTTTTACCGCATCAACAAACATCGATTAATTAAATGTTTATTTTCTCAAAGAAAAAAAGATATAAACACAAAAATAAATGTGGATTAACGCACTTTATTAGCTGCAATTCATATTATAAAGAGTATTGCCCTAATCGTTCTTTAAAACTTTAGTTCTGCTAGCTACTTCTTTTATAGCACTATATTAGTGCTGCAGCAACCATTCTTGGAAACATTACTATAGACATTAGTTCTTTCTTTAGTCTTATTTTAGCTTTACTGTATCAACAAACATCGATTAATTAAATGTTTATTTTCTCAAAGAGAACAAAATATAAACACAAAAAGTGTGGATTAACGCACTTTATTAGCTACAATTCATATTTTAAAGAGCATTGCCCTAATCTTTCTTTAACACTTTAGTTCTGCTAGCTAATTCTTTTATAGCACTATATTGGTGCTGCAGCAACCATTTTTGGAAACATTACTAAAGACATTAATTCTTTCTTTTGTCTTATTTCTGTTTTACCGCATCAACAAACATCGATTAATTAAATGTTTATTTTCTCAAAGAAAAAAACATATAAACACAAAAAGTGTGGATTAACGCACTTTATTAGCTACAATTCATATTATAAAGAGTATTGCCTTAATCGTTCTTTAAAACTTTAGTTCTGCTAGCTACTTCTTTTATAGCACTATATTAGTGCTGCAGCAACCATTCTTGGAAACATTACTATAGACATTAGTTCTTTCTTTAGTCTTATTTTAGCTTTACTGCATCAACAAACATCGATTAATTAAATGTTTATTTTCTCAAAGAGAACAAAATATAAACACAAAAAGTGTGGATTAACGCACTTTATTAGCTGCAATTCATATTATAAAGAGTATTGCCCTAATCGTTCTTTAAAACTTTAGTTCTGCTAGCTACTTCTTTTATAGCACTATATTAGTGCTGCAGCAACCATTCTTGGAAACATTACTATAGACATTAGTTCTTTCTTTAGTCTTATTTTAGCTTTACTGTATCAACAAACATCGATTAATTAAATGTTTATTTTCTCAAAGAGAACAAAATATAAACACAAAAAGTGTGGATTAACGCACTTTATTAGCTACAATTCATATTATAAAGAGTATTGCCCTAATCGTTCTTTAAAACTTTAGTTCTGCTAGATTCTTCTTTTATAGCACTATATTAGTGCTGCAGCAACCATTCTTGGAAACATTACTATACACATTAGTTCTTTCTTTTGTCTTATTTCAGTTTTACCGCATCAACAAACATCGATTAATTAAATGTTTATTTTCTCAAAGAAAGAAAGATATAAACACAAAAAATGTGGATTAACGCACTTTATTAGCTGCAATTCATATTATAAAGAGTATTGCCCTAATCGTGCTTTAAAACTTTAGTTCTGCTAGCTACTTCTTTTATAGCACTATATTAGTGCTGCAGCAACCATTCTTGGAAACATTACTATAGACATTAGTTCTTTCTTTAGTCTTATTTTAGCTTTACTGCATCAACAAACATCGATTAATTAAATGTTTATTATCTCAAAGAAAACAAAATATAAACACAAAAAGTGTGGATTAACGCACTTTATTAGCTACAATTCATATTTTAAAGAGCATTGCCCTAATCTTTCTTTAACACTTTAGTTCTGCTAGCTAATTCTTTTATAGCACTATATTGGTGCTGCAGCAACCATTTTTGGAAACATTACTAAAGACATTAATTCTTTCTTTTGTCTTATTTCTGTTTTACCGCATCAACAAACATCGATTAATTAAATGTTTATTTTCTCAAAGAAAAAAAGATATAAACACAAAAAGTGTGGATTAACGCACTTTATTAGCTACAATTCATATTATAAAGAGTATTGCCTTAATCGTTCTTTAAAACTTTAGTTCTGCTAGCTACTTCTTTTATAGCACTATATTAGTGCTGCAGCAACCATTCTTCAAACATTGCTATAGACATTAGTTCTTTCTTTAGTCTTATTTTAGCTTTACTGCATCAACAAACATCGATTAATTAAATGTTTAGTTTCTGAAAGAAAACAAAATATAAACACAAAAAGTGTGGATTAACGCACTTTATTAGCTACAATTCATATTATAAAGAGTTTTGCACTCATCGTTCTTTAAAACTTTAGTTCTGCTAGCTACTTTTTTTATAGCACTATATTAGTGCTGCAGCAACCATTCTTTGAAACATTACTATAAACATTAGTTCTTTCTTTAGTCTTATTTTAGCTTTACTTCATCAACAAACATCGTTAATTAAATGTTTATTTTCTCAAAGAAAAAAAAATATAAAAACAAAAAGTATGGATTAACTCTCTTTATTAGCTACAATTCATATCATAAAGAGTATTGCCCTAATCGTTCTTTAAAACTTTAGTTCTGCTAGCTACTTCTTTTATAGCACTATATTAGTGCTGCAGCAACCATTCTTGGAAACATTACTATAGACATTAATTCTTTCTTTTGTCTTATTTCAGTTTTACCGCATCAACAAACATCGATTAATTAAATGTTTATTTTCTCAAAGAAAAAAAGATATAAACACAAAAAGTGTGGATTAACGCACATTATTAGCTTCAATTCATATTATAAAGAGTATTGCCTTAATCGTTCTTTAAAACTTTAGTTCTGCTAGCTACTTCTTTTATAGCACTATATTAGTGCTGCAGCAACCATTCTTCAAACATTGCTATAGACATTAGTTCTTTCTTTAGTCTTATTTTAGCTTTACTGCATCAACAAACATCGATTAATTAAATGTTTAGTTTCTGAAAGAAAACAAAATATAAACACAAAAAGTGTGGATTAACGCACTTTATTAGCTACAATTCATATTATAAGAGTTTTGCACTCATCGTTCTTTAAAACTTTAGTTCTGCTAGCTACTTTTTTTATAGCACTATATTAGTGCTGCAGCAACCATTCTTTGAAACATTACTATAAACATTAGTTCTTTCTTTAGTCTTATTTTAGCTTTACTTCATCAACAAACATCGTTAATTAAATGTTTATTTTCTCAAAGAAAAAAAAATATAAAAACAAAAAGTATGGATTAACTCTCTTTATTAGCTACAATTCATATCATAAAGAGTATTGCCCTAATCGTTCTTTAAAACTTTAGTTCTGCTAGCTACTTCTTTTATAGCACTATATTAGTGCTGCAGCAACCATTCTTGGAAACATTACTATAGACATTAATTCTTTCTTTTGTCTTATTTCTGTTTTACCGCATCAACAAACATCGATTAATTAAATGTTTATTTTCTCAAAGAAAAAAAAATATAAACACAAAAAGTGTGGATTAACGCACTTTATTAGCTACAATTCATATTATAAAGAGTATTGCCTTAATCGTTCTTTAAAACTTTAGTTCTGCTAGCTACTTCTTTTATAGCACTATATTAGTGCTGCAGCAACCATTCTTGGAAACATTACTATAGACATTAGTTCTTTCTTTAGTCTTATTTTAGCTTTACTGCATCAACAAACATCGATTACTTAAATGTTTATTTTCTCAAAGAGAACAAAATATAAACACAAAAAGTGTGGATTAACGCACTTTATTAGCTACCATTCATATTTTAAAGAGTATTGCACTCATCGATCTTTAAAACTTTAGTTCTGCTAGCTACTTCTTTTATAGCACTATATTAGTGCTGCAGCAACCATTCTTCAAACATTGCTATAGACATTAGTTCTTTCTTTAGTCTTATTTTAGCTTTACTGCATCAACAAACATCGATTACTTAAATGTTTATTTTCTCAAAGAGAACAAAATATAAACACAAAAAGTGTGGATTATCGCACTTTATTAGCTACCATTCATATTTTAAAGAGTATTGCACTCATCGTTCTTTAAAACTTTAGTTCTGATAGCTACTTCTTTTATAGCACTATATTAGTGCTGCAGCTACCATTCTTCAAACATTGCTATAGACATTAGTTCTTTCTTTAGTCTTATTTTAGCTTTACTGCATCAACAAACATCGATAAATTACATGTTTAGTTTCTGAAAGAAAACCAAATATAAACACAAAAAGTGTGGAATAACGCACTTTATTAGCTACAATTCATATTATAAAGAGTTTTGCACTCATCGTTCTTTAAAACTTTAGTTCTGCTAGCTACTTTTTTTATAGCACTATATTAGTGCTGCAGCAACCATTCTTTGAAACATTTCTATAAACATTAGTTCTTTCTTTAGTCTTATTTTAGCTTTACTTCATCAACAAACATCGATTAATTAAATGTTTATTATCTCAAAGAAAACAAAATATAAACACAAAAAGTGTGGATTAACGCACTTTATTAGCTACAATTCATATTTTAAAGAGCATTACCCTAATCGTTCTTTAACACTTTAGTTCTGCTAGCTAATTCTTTTATAGCACTATATTGGTGCTGCAGCAACCATTTTTGGAAACATTACTAAAGACATTAGTTCTTTCTTTAGTCTTATTTTAGCTTTACCGCATCAACAAACATCGTTAATTAAATGTTTATTTTCTCAAAGAAAAAAAAATATAAACACAAAAAGTATGGATTAACTCTCTTTATTAGCTACAATTCATATTATAAAGAGTATTGCCCTAATCGTTCTTTAAAACTTTAGTTCTGCTAGCTACTTCTTTTATAGCACTATATTAGTGCTGCAGCAACCATTCTTGGAAACATTACTATAGACATTAGTTCTTTCTTTTGTCTTATTTCAGTTTTACCGCATCAACAAACATCGATTAATTAAATGTTTATTTTCTGAAAGAAAACAAAATATAAACACAAAAAGTGCTGATTAACGCACTTTACCAGCTACCATTCATATTTTAAAGAGTATTGCACTCATCGTTCTTTAAAACTTTAGTTCTGCTAGCTACTTCTTTTATAGCACTATACTAGTGCTGCAGCAACCATTCTTGGAAACATTAATATAGACATTAGTTCTTTCTTTAGTCTTATTTTAGCTTTACTGCATCAACAAACATCGATTAATTAAATGTTTATTTCCTCAAAGAGAACAAAATGTAAACACAAAAAGTGTGGATTAACGCACTTTATTAGCTACCATTCATATTTTAAAGAGTATTGCACTCATCGTTCTTTAAAACTTTAGTTCTGCTAGCTACTTCTTTTATAGCACTATACTAGTGCTGCAGCAGCCATTCTTTGAAACATTAATATAGACATTATTTCTTTCTTTAGTCTTATTTTAGCTTTGCTGCATCAACAATCATCGTTTAATTAAATGTTTATTTTCTATAAGAAAACAAAATGTAAACACAAAAAGTGTGGATTAACGCACTTTGTTACCTACCATTCATATTTTAAAGAGTATTGCACTCATCGTTCTTTAAAACTTTAGTTCTGCTAGCTACTTCTTTTATAGCACTATACTAGTGCTGCAGCAACCATTCTTGGAAACATTAATATAGACATTAGTTCTTTCTTTAGTCTTATTTTAGCTTTACTGCATCAACAAACATCGATTAATTAAATGTTTATTTCCTCAAAGAGAACAAAATGTAAACACAAAAAGTGTGGATTAACGCACTTTATTAGCTACCATTCATATTTTAAAGAGTATTGCACTCATCGTTCTTTAAAACTTTAGTTCTACTAGCTACTTCTTTTATAGCACTATACTAGTGCTGCAGCAGCCATTCTTTGAAACATTAATATAGACATTATTTCTTTCTTTAGTCTTATTTTAGCTTTGCTGCATCAACAATCATCGTTTAATTAAATGTTTATTTTCTATAAGAATACAAAATGTAAACACAAAAAGTGTGGATTAACGCACTTTGTTACCTACAATTCATGTTATTAAGAGTATTGCGCTCATCGTTTGTTAATAGTTTAATTCCGCCAGCTACTTCTTTTATAGCTCTATATTAGTTCTGCAGCAACCATTCTTGGAAACATTAATAAAGACATTAGTTCTTTCTTTAGTCTTATTTTAGCTTTACTGCATCAACAAACATCGATTAATTAAATGTTTATTTTCTCAAAGAGAACAAAATGTAATCACAAAAAGTGTTGATTAACGCACTTTATTAGCTACAATTCATATTTTAAAGAGTGTTGCCCTAATCTTTCTTTAACACTTTAGTTCTGCTACCTAATTCTTTTATAGCACTATACTAGTGCTGCAGCAGCCACTCTTTGAAACATTAATATAGACATTATTTCTTTCTTTAGTCTTATTTTAGCTTTGCTGCATCAACAATCATCGTTTAATTAAATGTTTATTTTCTCAAAGAAAACAAAATATAAACACAAAAAGTATGGATTAACTCTCTTTATTAGCTACAATTCATATTATAAAGAGTATTGCCCTAATCGTTCTTTAAAACTTTAGTTCTGCTAGCTACTTCTTTTATAGCACTATATTAGTGCTGCAGCAACCATTCTTGGAAACATTACTATAGACATTAGTTCTTTCTTTTGTCTTATTTCAGTTTTACCGCATCAACAAACATCGATTAATTAAATGTTTAGTTTCTGAAAGAAAACAAAATATAAACACAAAAAGTGTGGATTAACGCACTTTATCAGCTACAATTCATATTATAAAGAGTTTTGCACTCATCGTTCTTTAAAACTTTAGTTCTGCTAGCTACTTTTTTTATAGCACTATATTAGTGCTGCAGCAACCATTCTTTGAAACGTTACTATAAACATTAGTTCTTTCTTTAGTCTTATTTTAGCTTTATTTCATCAACAAACATCGATTAATTAAATGTTTATTTTCTCAAAGAAAACAAAATATAAACACAAAAAGTGTGGATTAAAGCACATTATTAGCTACAATTCATATTATAAAGAGCATTGCCCTAATCGTTCTTTAAAACTTTAGTTCTGCTAACTATTTCTTTTATAGCACTATATTAGTTCTGCAGCAACCATTCTTGGAAACATTACTAAAGACATTAGTTCTTTCTTTAGTCTTATTTTAGCTTTACTGCATCAACAAACATCGATTAATTAAATGTTTATTTTCTCAAAGAGAACAAAATATAAACACAAAAAGTGTGGATTAACGCACTTTATTAGCTACCATTCATATTTTAAAGAGCATTGCACTCATCGTTCTTTAAAACTTTAGTTCTGCTAGCAACTTCTTTTATAGCACTATACTAGTGCTGCAGCAGCCATTCTTTGAAACATTAATATAGACATTATTTCTTTCTTTAGTCTTATTTAGCTTTGCTGCATCAACAATCATCGTTTAATTAAATGTTTATTTTCTATAAGAAAACAAAATGTAAACACAAAAAGTGTGGATTAACGCACTTTGTTACCTACAATTCATGTTATTAAGAGTATTGCGCTCATCGTTTGTTAATAGTTTAATTCTGCCAGCTACTTCTTTTATAGCACTATATTAGTTCTGCAGCAACCATTCTTGGAAACATTACTAAAGACATTAGTTCTTTCTTTAGTCTTATTTTAGCTTTACTGCATCAACAAACATCGATTAATTAAATGTTTATTATCTCAAAGAAAACAAAATATAAACACAAAAAGTGTGGATTAACGCACTTTATTAGCTACAATTCATATTTTAAAGAGCATTGCCCTAATCTTTCTTTAACACTTTAGTTCTGCTAGTTAATTCTTTTATAGCACTTTATTGGTGCTGCAGCAACCATTTTTGGAAACATTACTAAAGACATTAGTTCTTTCTTTAGTCTTATTTTAGCTTTACCGCATCAACAAACATCGATTATTTAAATGTTTATTTTCTCAAAGAAAACAAAATATAAACACAAAAAGTATGGATTAACTCTCTTTATTAGCTACAATTCATATTATAAAGAGTATTGCCCTAATCGTTCTTTAAAACTTTAGTTCTGCTAGCTACTTCTTTTATAGCACTATATTAGTGCTGCAGCAACCATTCTTGGAAACATTACTATAGACATTAGTTCTTTCTTTTGTCTTATTTCAGTTTTACCGCATCAACAAACATCGATTAATTAAATGTTTATTTTCTCAAAGAAAAAAAGATATAAACACAAAAAGTGTGGATTAACGCACTTTATTAGCTACAATTCATATTATAAAGAGTATTGCCCTAATCGTTCTTCAAAACGTTAGTTCTGCTGGCTTCTTCTTTTATAGCACTATAATAGTGCTGCAGCAACCATTCTTGGAAACATTACTATAGACATTAGTTCTTTCTTTAGTCTTATTTTAGCTTTACTGCATCAACAAACATCGATTAATTAAATGTTTTTTTTTTTCTCAAAGAGAACAAAATGTAAACACAAAAAGTGTAGATTAACGCACTTTATTAGCTACCATTCATATTTTAAAGAGTATTGCACTCATCGTTCTTTAAAACTTTAGTTCTGCTAGCTACTTCTTTTATAGCACTATATTAGTGCTGCAGCAACCATTCTTCAAACATTGCTATAGACATTAGTTCTTTCTTTAGTCTTATTTTAGCTTTACTGCATCAACAAACATCGATTAATTAAATGTTTAGTTTCTGAAAGAAAACAAAATATAAACACAAAAAGTATGGATTAACGCACTTTATTAGCTACAATTCATATTATAAGGAGTTTTGCACTCATCGTTCTTTAAAACTTTAGTTCTGCTAGCTACTTTTTTTATAGCACTATATTAGTGCTGCAGCAACCATTCTTTGAAACGTTACTATAAACATTAGTTCTTTCTTTAGTCTTATTTTAGCTTTACTTCATCAACATACATCGATTAATTAAATGTTTATTTTCTCAAAGAAAACAAAATATAAACACAAAAAGTGTGGATTAAAGCACATTATTAGCTACAATTCATATTATAAAGAGCTTTGCCCTAATCGTTCTTTAAAACTTTAGTTCTGCTAACTATTTCTTTTATAGCACTTTATTAGTTCTGCAGCAACCATTCTTGGAAACATTGCTAAAGACATTAGTTCTTTCTTTAGTCTTATTTTAGCTTTACTGCATCA
This sequence comes from Aurelia coerulea, assembly GCA_039566865.1. Lineage (NCBI taxonomy): Eukaryota > Metazoa > Cnidaria > Scyphozoa > Semaeostomeae > Ulmaridae > Aurelia > Aurelia coerulea. The sequence continues at coordinate 15,023,713 of CM076950.1, forward strand.
ACAAACATCGATTAATTAAATGTTTATTTTCTCAAAGAGAACAAAATATAAACACAAAAAGTGTGGATTAACGCACTTTATTAGCTACAATTCATATTTTAAAGAGTATTGCACTCATCGTTCTTTAAAACTTTAGTTCTGCTAGCTACTTCTTTTATAGCACTATATTAGTGCTGCAGCCACCATTCTTTGAAACGTTACTATAAACATTAGTTCTTTCTTTAGTCTTATTTTAGCTTTACTTCATCAACAAACATCGATTAATTAAATGTCTATTTTCTCAAAGAAAACAATATATAAACACAAAAAGTGTGGATTAACGCACTTTATTAGCTACAATTCATATTTTAAAGAGCATTACCCTAATCGTTCTTTAACACTTTAGTTCTGCTAGCTAATTCTTTTATAGCGCTATATTGGTGCTGCAGCAACCATTCTTGGAAATATTACTATAGACATTAGTTCTTTCTTTGTCTTATTTCAGTTTTACCGCATCAACAAACATCGATTAATTAAATGTTTTTTTTCTCAAAGAAAACAAAATATAAACACAAAAAGTATGAATTAACGCACTTTATTAGCTACAATTCATATTATAAAGAGTATTGCGCTAATCGTTCTTTAAAACTTTAGTTCTGCTAGCTACTTCTTATATAGCACTATATCAGTGCTGCAGCAACCATTCTTGGAAACATTACTATAGACAATAGTTCTTTCTTTTGTCTTATTTCAGTTTTACCGCATCAACAAACATCGATTAATTAAATGTTTATTTTCTCAAAGAAAACAAAATATAAACACAAAAAGTGTGGATTAACGCACTTTGTTAGCTACAATTCATATTATAAAGAGTATTGCCATAATCGTTCTTTAAAACTTTAGTTCTGCTAGCTACTTCTTTTATAGCACTATATTAGTGCTGCAGCAACCATTCTTGGAAACATTACTATAGACATTAATTCTTTCTTTTGTCTTATTTCTGTTTTACCGCATCAACAAACATCGATTAATTAAATGTTTATTTTCTCAAAGAAAAAAAGATATAAACACAAAAAGTGTGGATTAACGCACTTTATTAGCTACAATTCATATTATAAAGAGTATTGCCTTAATCGTTCTTTAAAACTTTAGTTCTGCTAGCTACTTCTTTTATAGCACTATATTAGTGCTGCAGCAACCATTCTTGGAAACATTACTATAGACATTAGTTCTTTCTTTAGTCTTATTTTAGCTTTACTGCATCAACAAACATCGATTACTTAAATGTTTATTTTCTCAAAGAGAACAAAATATAAACACAAAAAGTGTGGATTAACGCACTTTATTAGCTACCATTCATATTTTAAAGAGTATTGCACTCATCGATCTTTAAAACTTTAGTTCTGCTAGCTACTTCTTTTATAGCACTATATTAGTGCTGCAGCAACCATTCTTCAAACATTGCTATAGACATTAGTTCTTTCTTTAGTCTTATTTTAGCTTTACTGCATCAACAAACATCGATTACTTAAATGTTTATTTTCTCAAAGAGAACAAAATATAAACACAAAAAGTGTGGATTATCGCACTTTATTAGCTACCATTCATATTTTAAAGAGTATTGCACTCATCGTTCTTTAAAACTTTAGTTCTGATAGCTACTTCTTTTATAGCACTATATTAGTGCTGCAGCAACCATTCTTCAAACATTGCTATAGACATTAGTTCTTTCTTTAGTCTTATTTTAGCTTTACTGCATCAACAAACATCGATAAATTACATGTTTAGTTTCTGAAAGAAAACCAAATATAAACACAAAAAGTGTGGAATAACGCACTTTATTAGCTACAATTCATATTATAAAGAGTTTTGCACTCATCGTTCTTTAAAACTTTAGTTCTGCTAGCTACTTTTTTTATAGCACTATATTAGTGCTGCAGCAACCATTCTTTGAAACATTTCTATAAACATTAGTTCTTTCTTTAGTCTTATTTTAGCTTTACTTCATCAACAAACATCGATTAATTAAATGTTTATTATCTCAAAGAAAACAAAATATAAACACAAAAAGTGTGGATTAACGCACTTTATTAGCTACAATTCATATTTTAAAGAGCATTACCCTAATCGTTCTTTAACACTTTAGTTCTGCTAGCTAATTCTTTTATAGCACTATATTGGTGCTGCAGCAACCATTTTTTGAAACATTACTAAAGACATTAGTTCTTTCTTTAGTCTTATTTTAGCTTTACCGCATCAACAAACATCGTTAATTAAATGTTTATTTTCTCAAAGAAAAAAAAATATAAACACAAAAAGTATGGATTAACTCTCTTTATTAGCTACAATTCATATTATAAAGAGTATTGCCCTAATCGTTCTTTAAAACTTTAGTTCTGCTAGCTACTTCTTTTATAGCACTATATTAGTGCTGCAGCAACCATTCTTGGAAACATTACTATAGACATTAGTTCTTTCTTTTGTCTTATTTCAGTTTTACCGCATCAACAAACATCGATTAATTAAATGTTTATTTTCTGAAAGAAAACAAAATATAAACACAAAAAGTGCTGATTAACGCACTTTACCAGCTACCATTCATATTTTAAAGAGTATTGCACTCATCGTTCTTTAAAACTTTAGTTCTGCTAGCTACTTCTTTTATAGCACTATACTAGTGCTGCAGCAACCATTCTTGGAAACATTAATATAGACATTAGTTCTTTCTTTAGTCTTATTTTAGCTTTACTGCATCAACAAACATCGATTAATTAAATGTTTATTTCCTCAAAGAGAACAAAATGTAAACACAAAAAGTGTGGATTAACGCACTTTATTAGCTACCATTCATATTTTAAAGAGTATTGCACTCATCGTTCTTTAAAACTTTAGTTCTGCTAGCTACTTCTTTTATAGCACTATACTAGTGCTGCAGCAGCCATTCTTTGAAACATTAATATAGACATTATTTCTTTCTTTAGTCTTATTTTAGCTTTGCTGCATCAACAATCATCGTTTAATTAAATGTTTATTTTCTATAAGAAAACAAAATGTAAACACAAAAAGTGTGGATTAACGCACTTTATTAGCTACCATTCATATTTTAAAGAGTATTGCACTCATCGTTCTTTAAAACTTTAGTTCTGCTAGCTACTTCTTTTATAGCACTATACTAGTGCTGCAGCAACCATTCTTGGAAACATTAATATAGACATTAGTTCTTTCTTTAGTCTTATTTTAGCTTTACTGCATCAACAAACATCGATTAATTAAATGTTTATTTCCTCAAAGAGAACAAAATGTAAACACAAAAAGTGTGGATTAACGCACTTTATTAGCTACCATTCATATTTTAAAGAGTATTGCACTCATCGTTCTTTAAAACTTTAGTTCTACTAGCTACTTCTTTTATAGCACTATACTAGTGCTGCAGCAGCCATTCTTTGAAACATTAATATAGACATTATTTCTTTCTTTAGTCTTATTTTAGCTTTGCTGCATCAACAATCATCGTTTAATTAAATGTTTATTTTCTATAAGAATACAAAATGTAAACACAAAAAGTGTGGATTAACGCACTTTGTTACCTACAATTCATGTTATTAAGAGTATTGCGCTCATCGTTTGTTAATAGTTTAATTCCGCCAGCTACTTCTTTTATAGCTCTATATTAGTTCTGCAGCAACCATTCTTGGAAACATTAATAAAGACATTAGTTCTTTCTTTAGTCTTATTTTAGCTTTACTGCATCAACAAACATCGATTAATTAAATGTTTATTTTCTCAAAGAGAACAAAATGTAATCACAAAAAGTGTTGATTAACGCACTTTATTAGCTACAATTCATATTTTAGAGAGTGTTGCCCTAATCTTTCTTTAACACTTTAGTTCTGCTACCTAATTCTTTTATAGCACTATACTAGTGCTGCAGCAGCCACTCTTTGAAACATTAATATAGACATTATTTCTTTCTTTAGTCTTATTTTAGCTTTGCTGCATCAACAATCATCGTTTAATTAAATGTTTATTTTCTCAAAGAAAACAAAATATAAACACAAAAAGTATGGATTAACTCTCTTTATTAGCTACAATTCATATTATAAAGAGTATTGCCCTAATCGTTCTTTAAAACTTTAGTTCTGCTAGCTACTTCTTTTATAGCACTATATTAGTGCTGCAGCAACCATTCTTGGAAACATTACTATAGACATTAGTTCTTTCTTTTGTCTTATTTCAGTTTTACCGCATCAACAAACATCGATTAATTAAATGTTTAGTTTCTGAAAGAAAACAAAATATAAACACAAAAAGTGTGGATTAACGCACTTTATCAGCTACAATTCATATTATAAAGAGTTTTGCACTCATCGTTCTTTAAAACTTTAGTTCTGCTAGCTACTTTTTTTATAGCACTATATTAGTGCTGCAGCAACCATTCTTTGAAACGTTACTATAAACATTAGTTCTTTCTTTAGTCTTATTTTAGCTTTATTTCATCAACAAACATCGATTAATTAAATGTTTATTTTCTCAAAGAAAACAAAATATAAACACAAAAAGTGTGGATTAAAGCACATTATTAGCTACAATTCATATTATAAAGAGCATTGCCCTAATCGTTCTTTAAAACTTTAGTTCTGCTAACTATTTCTTTTATAGCACTATATTAGTTCTGCAGCAACCATTCTTGGAAACATTACTAAAGACATTAGTTCTTTCTTTAGTCTTATTTTAGCTTTACTGCATCAACAAACATCGATTAATTAAATGTTTATTTTCTCAAAGAGAACAAAATATAAACACAAAAAGTGTGGATTAACGCACTTTATTAGCTACCATTCATATTTTAAAGAGCATTGCACTCATCGTTCTTTAAAACTTTAGTTCTGCTAGCAACTTCTTTTATAGCACTATACTAGTGCTGCAGCAGCCATTCTTTGAAACATTAATATAGACATTATTTCTTTCTTTAGTCTTATTTAGCTTTGCTGCATCAACAATCATCGTTTAATTAAATGTTTATTTTCTATAAGAAAACAAAACGTAAACACAAAAAGTGTGTATTAACGCACTTCGTTACCTACAATTCATGTTATTAAGAGTATTGCGCTCATCGTTTGTTAATAGTTTAATTCTGCCAGCTACTTCTTTTATAGCACTATATTAGTTCTGCAGCAACCATTCTTGGAAACATTACTAAAGACATTAGTTCTTTCTTTAGTCTTATTTTAGCTTTACTGCATCAACAAACATCGATTAATTAAATGTTTATTATCTCAAAGAAAACAAAATATAAACACAAAAAGTGTGGATTAACGCACTTTATTAGCTACAATTCATATTTTAAAGAGCATTGCCCTAATCTTTCTTTAACACTTTAGTTCTGCTAGTTAATTCTTTTATAGCACTTTATTGGTGCTGCAGCAACCATTTTTGGAAACATTACTAAAGACATTAGTTCTTTCTTTAGTCTTATTTTAGCTTTACCGCATCAACAAACATCGATTATTTAAATGTTTATTTTCTCAAAGAAAACAAAATATAAACACAAAAAGTATGGATTAACTCTCTTTATTAGCTACAATTCATATTATAAAGAGTATTGCCCTAATCGTTCTTTAAAACTTTAGTTCTGCTAGCTACTTCTTTTATAGCACTATATTAGTGCTGCAGCAACCATTCTTTGAAACATTACTATAGACATTAGTTCTTTCTTTTGTCTTATTTCAGTTTTACCGCATCAACAAACATCGATTAATTAAATGTTTATTTTCTCAAAGAAAAAAAGATATAAACACAAAAAGTGTGGATTAACGCACTTTATTAGCTACAATTCATATTATAAAGAGTATTGCCCTAATCGTTCTTCAAAACGTTAGTTCTGCTGGCTTCTTCTTTTATAGCACTATAATAGTGCTGCAGCAACCATTCTTGGAAACATTACTATAGACATTAGTTCTTTCTTTAGTCTTATTTTAGCTTTACTGCATCAACAAACATCGATTAATTAAATGTTTTTTTTTTTCTCAAAGAGAACAAAATGTAAACACAAAAAGTGTAGATTAACGCACTTTATTAGCTACCATTCATATTTTAAAGAGTATTGCACTCATCGTTCTTTAAAACTTTAGTTCTGCTAGCTACTTCTTTTATAGCACTATATTAGTGCTGCAGCAACCATTCTTCAAACATTGCTATAGACATTAGTTCTTTCTTTAGTCTTATTTTAGCTTTACTGCATCAACAAACATCGATTAATTAAATGTTTAGTTTCTGAAAGAAAACAAAATATAAACACAAAAAGTATGGATTAACGCACTTTATTAGCTACAATTCATATTATAAGGAGTTTTGCACTCATCGTTCTTTAAAACTTTAGTTCTGCTAGCTACTTTTTTTATAGCACTATATTAGTGCTGCAGCAACCATTCTTTGAAACGTTACTATAAACATTAGTTCTTTCTTTAGTCTTATTTTAGCTTTACTTCATCAACATACATCGATTAATTAAATGTTTATTTTCTCAAAGAAAACAAAATATAAACACAAAAAGTGTGGATTAAAGCACATTATTAGCTACAATTCATATTATAAAGAGCATTGCCCTAATCGTTCTTTAAAACTTTAGTTCTGCTAACTATTTCTTTTATAGCACTTTATTAGTTCTGCAGCAACCATTCTTGGAAACATTGCTAAAGACATTAGTTCTTTCTTTAGTCTTATTTTAGCTTTACTGCATCAACAAACATCGATTAATTAAATGTTTATTTTCTCAAAGAGAACAAAATATAAACACAAAAAGTGTGGATTAACGCACTTTATTAGCTACAATTCATATTTTAAAGAGTATTGCACTCATCGTTCTTTAAAACTTTAGTTCTGCTAGCTACTTCTTTTATAGCACTATATTAGTGCTGCAGCCACCATTCTTTGAAACGTTACTATAAACATTAGTTCTTTCTTTAGTCTTATTTTAGCTTTACTTCATCAACAAACATCGATTAATTAAATGTCTATTTTCTCAAAGAAAACAATATATAAACACAAAAAGTGTGGATTAACGCACTTTATTAGCTACAATTCATATTTTAAAGAGCATTACCCTAATCGTTCTTTAACACTTTAGTTCTGCTAGCTAATTCTTTTATAGCGCTATATTGGTGCTGCAGCAACCATTCTTGGAAATATTACTATAGACATTAGTTCTTTCTTTGTCTTATTTCAGTTTTACCGCATCAACAAACATCGATTAATTAAATGTTTTTTTTCTCAAAGAAAACAAAATATAAACACAAAAAGTATGAATTAACGCACTTTATTAGCTTCAATTCATATTATAAAGAGTATTGCGCTAATCGTTCTTTAAAACTTTAGTTCTGCTAGCTACTTCTTATATAGCACTATATCAGTGCTGCAGCAACCATTCTTGGAAACATTACTATAGACAATAGTTCTTTCTTTTGTCTTATTTCAGTTTTACCGCATCAACAAACATCGATTAATTAAATGTTTATTTTCTCAAAGAAAACAAAATATAAACACAAAAAGTGTGGATTAACGCACTTTGTTAGCTACAATTCATATTATAAAGAGTATTGCCCTAATCGTTCTTTAAAACTTTAGTTCTGCTAGCTACTTCTTTTATAGCACTATATTAGTGCTGCAGCAACCATTCTTGGAAATATTACTATAGACATTAGTTCTTTCTTTGTCTTATTTCAGTTTTACCGCTTCAACAAACATCGATTAATTAAATGTTTTTTTTCTCAAAGAAAACAAAATATAAAAACAAAAAGTATGAATTAACGCACTTTATTAGCTACAATTCATATTATAAAGAGTATTGCGCTAATCGTTCTTTAAAACTTTAGTTCTGCTAGCTACTTCTTATATAGCACTATATCAGTGCTGCAGCAACCATTCTTGGAAACATTACTATAGACATTAGTTCTTTCTTTGTCTTATTTCAGTTTTACCGCATCAACAAACATCGATTAATTAAATGTTTATTTTCTCAAAGAAAACAAAATATAAACACAAAAAGTGTGGATTAACGCACTTTGTTAGCTACAATTCATATTATAAAGAGTATTGCCCTAATCGTTCTTTAAAACTTTAGTTCTGCTAGCTACTTCTTTTATAGCACTATATTAGTGCTGCAGCAACCATTCTTGGAAACATTACTATAGACATTAGTTCTTTCTTTAGTCTTATTTTAGCTTTACTGCATCAACAAACATCGATTAATTAAATGTTTATTTTCTCAAAGAGAACAAAATGTAAACACAAAAAGTGTGGATTAACGCACTTTATTAGCTACCATTCATATTTTAAAGAGTATTGCACTCATCGTTCTTTAAAACTTTAGTTCTGCCAGCTACTTCTTTTAAAGCACTATACTAGTGCTGCAGCAGCCATTCTTTGAAACATTAATATATACATTATTTCTTTCTTTAGTCTTATTTTAGCTTTGCTGCATCAACAATCATCGTTTAATTAAATGTTTATTTTCTATAAGAAAAAGAAATGTAAACACAAAAAGCGTGGATTAACGCACTTTGTTACCTACAATTCATGTTATTAAGAGTATTGCGCTCATCGTTTGTTAATAGTTTAGTTCTGCCAGCTACTTCTTTTATAGCACTATATTAGTTCTGCAGCAACCATTCTTGGAAACATTACTAAAGACATCAGTTCTTTCTTTAGTCTTATTTTAGCTTTACAAACATCGATTAATTAAATGTTTATTATCTCAAAGAGAACAAAATATAAACACAAAAAGTGTGGATTAACGCACTTTATTAGCTACCATTCATATTTTAAAGAGTATTGCCCTAATCGTTCTTTAAAACTTTAGTTCCGCTAGCTACTTCTTTTATAGCACTATATTAGTGCTGCAGCAACCATTCTTGGAAACATTACTATAGACATTAGTTCTTTCTTTAGTCTTATTTTAGCTTTACTGCATCAACAAACATCGATTAATTATATGTTTATTTTCTTAAAGAGAACAAATTATAAACACAAAAAGTGTGGATTAACGCACTTTATTAGCTACCATTCATGTTTTAAAGAGTATTGCACTCATCGTTCTTTAAAACTTTAGTTCTGCTAGCTACTTCTTTTATAGCACTATATTAGTGCTGCAGCAACCATTCTTCAAACATTACTATAGACATTAGTTCTTTCTTTAGTCTTATTTTAGCTTTACTGCATCAACAAACATCGATTAATTAAATGTTTAGTTTCTGAAAGAAAACAAAATATAAACACAAAAAGTGTGGATTAACGCACTCTATTAGCTACAATTCATATTATAAAGAGTTTTGCACTCATCGTTCTTTAAAACATTAGTTCTGCTAGCTCCTTTTTTTATAGCGCGATATTAGTGCTGCAGCAACCATTCTTTGAAACATTACTATAAACATTAGTTCTTTCTTTAGTCTTATTTTAGCTTTACTTCATCAACCAACATCGATTAATTAAATATTTATTTTCTGAAAGAAAACAAAATATAAAAACAAAAAGTGTGGATTAAAGCACTTTATTAGCTACAATTCATATTATAAAGAGCATTGCCCTAATTGTTCTTTAAAACTTTAGTTCTGCTAGCAATTTCCTTTATAGCACTATATTGGTGCTGCAGCAACCATTTTTGGAAACATTGCTATAGACATTAGTCATTTCTTTAGTCTATTTTTAGCTTTACTGCATCAACAAACATCGATTAATTAAATGTTTATTTTCTCAAAGAAAAAAAAATATAAACACAAAAAGTGCGGATTATCGCACTTTATTAGCTACCATTCATATTATAAAGAGTTTTGCACTCATCGTTTTTTAAAACATTAGTTCTGCTAGCTCCTTTTTTTATAGCACTATATTAGTGCTGCAGCAACCATTCTTTGAAACATTACTATAAACATTAGTTCTTTCTTTAGTCTTATTTTAGCTTTACCGCATCAACAAACATCGATTAATTAAATGTTTAATTTCTCAAAGAAAAAAAAATATAAACACAAAAAGTGCGGATTAACGCACTTTATTAGCTACCATTCATATTATAAAGAGTATTGCCCTAATCGTTCTTTAAATTTTTAGTTCTTCCAGCTACTTCTTTTTAAGCACTATATTAGTTCTGCAGCAAACATTCTTGGAAACATTACTATAGACATTAGTTCTTTCTTAAGTCTTATTTTAGCTTTACTGCATAAACAAACATCGATTAATTAAATGTTTATTTTCTCAAAGAAAACAAAACATAAACACAAAAAGTGTGGATTAACGCACTTTATTAGCTGAAATTCATATTATAAAGAGTATTCCCCTAATCGCTCTTTAAAACTTTAGTTCTGCTAGCTACTTTTTTATTGCACTATATTAGTGCTGCAGCAACCATTCTTTGAAACATTACTAAAGACATTAGCTCTTTCTTTAGTCTTATTTTAGCTTTACCGCATCAACAAACATCGATTAATTAAATGTTTATTTTCTCAAAGAAAACAAAATATAAACACAAAAAATGTGGATTAATGCATTTTATTAGCTACAATTCATATTTTAAAGAGTATTTCAATCTTAGTTCTTTAAAACTGTAGTTCTGCCAGCATATTCTTTTATAGCACTTTATTAGTGCTGCAGCAACCATTCTTGGAAACATTACATAGACATTAGTTTTTTCTTTGATCTTAATTTGGCGTTACTGCATCAACAAACATCGATTAATTAAATGTTTATTTCCTCAAAGAGAACAAAATGTAAACACAAAAAGTGTGGATTAACGCACTTTATTAGCTACCATTCATATTTTAAAGAGTATTGCCCTAATCGTTCTTTAAAACTTTAGTTCTACTAGCTACTTCTTTTATAGCACTATACTAGTGCTGCAGCAGCCATTCTTTGAAACATTAATATAGACATTATTTCTTTCTTTAGTCTTATTTTAGCTTTGCTGCATCAACAATCATCGTTTAATTAAATGTTTATTTTCTATAAGAATACAAAATGTAAACACAAAAAGTGTGGATTAACGCACTTTGTTACCTACAATTCATGTTATTAAGAGTATTGCGCTCATCGTTTGTTAATAGTTTAATTCCGCCAGCTACTTCTTTTATAGCTCTATATTAGTTCTGCAGCAACCATTCTTGGAAACATTAATAAAGACATTAGTTCTTTCTTTAGTCTTATTTTAGCTTTACTGCATCAACAAACATCGATTAATTAAATGTTTATTTTCTCAAAGAGAACAAAATGTAATCACAAAAAGTGTTGATTAACGCACTTTATTAGCTACAATTCATATTTTAAAGAGTGTTGCCCTAATCTTTCTTTAACACTTTAGTTCTGCTACCTAATTCTTTTATAGCACTATACTAGTGCTGCAGCAGCCACTCTTTGAAACATTAATATAGACATTATTTCTTTCTTTAGTCTTATTTTAGCTTTACTGCATCAACTATCATCGTTTAATTAAATGTTTAGTTTCTGAAAGAAAACAAAATATAAACACAAAAAGTGTGGATTAACTCTCTTTATTAGCTACAATTCATATTATAAAGAGTATTGCCCTAATCGTTCTTTAAAACTTTAGTTCTGCTAGCTACTTCTTTTATAGCACTATATTAGTGATGCAGCAACCATTCTTGGAAACATTTCTATAGACATTAGTTCTTATTTCAGTTTTACCGCATCAACAAACATCGATTAATTAAATGTTTAGTTTCTGAAAGAAAACAAAATATAAACACAAAAAGTGTGGATTAACGCACTTTATCAGCTACAATTCATATTATAAAGAGTTTTGCACTCATCGTTCTTTAAAACTTTAGTTCTGCTAGCTACTTTTTTTATAGCACTATATTAGTGCTGCAGCAACCATTCTTTGAAACATTACTATAAACATTAGTTCTTTCTTTAGTCTTATTTTAGCTTTACTTCATCAACAAACATCGATTAATTAAATGTTTATTTTCTCAAAGAAAACAAAATATAAACACAAAAAGTGTGGATTAAAGCACATTATTAGCTACAATTCATATTATAAAGAGCATTGCCCTAATCGTTCTTTAAAACTTTAGTTCTGCTAACTATTTCTTTTATAGCACTATATTAGTTCTGCAGCAACCATTCTTGGAAACATTACTAAAGACATTAGTTCTTTCTTAAGTCTTATTTTAGCTTTACTGCATCAACAAACATCGATTAATTAAATGTTTATTTTCTCAAAGAGAACAAAATATAAACACAAAAAGTGTGGATTAAGGCACTTTATTAGCTACCATTCATATTTTAAAGAGTATTGCACTCATCGTTCTTTAAAACTTTAGTTCTGCTAGCTACTTCTTTTATAGCACTATACTAGTGCTGCAGCAGCCATTCTTTGAAACATTAATATAGACATTATTTCTTTCTTTAGTCTTATTTTAGCTTTGCTGCATCAACAATCATCGTTTAATTAAATGTTTATTTTCTATAAGAAAACAAAATGTAAACACAAAAAGTGTGGATTAACGCACTTTGTTACCTACAATTCATGTTATTAAGAGTATTGCGCTCATCGTTTGTTAATAGTTTAATTCTGCCAGCTACTTCTTTTATAGCACTATACTAGTGCTGCAGCAGCCATTCTTTGAAACATTAATATCGACATTAGTTCTTTCTTTAGTCTTATTTTAGCTTTACTGCATCAACAAACATCGATTAATTAAATGTTTATTTTCTCAAAGAGAACAAAATGTAAACACAAAAAGTGTGGATTAACGCACTTTATTAGCTACCATTCATATTTTAAAGAGTATTGCACTCATCGTTCTTTAAAACTTTAGTTCTGCTAGCTACTTCTTTTATAGCACTATATTAGTGCTGCAGCAACCATTCTTCAAACATTGCTATAGACATTAGTTCTTTCTTTAGTCTTATTGTAGCTTTACTGCATCAACAAACATCGATTAATTAAATGTTTAGTTTCTCAAAGAGAACAAAATGTAAACACAAAAAGTGTGGATTAACGCACTTTATTAGCTACAATTCATATTTTAAAGAGTATTGCACTCATCGTTCTTTAAAACTTTAGTTCTGCTAGCTACTTCTTTTATAGCACTATACTAGTGCTGCAGCAGCCATTCTTTGAAACATTACTTAAGACATTAGTTCTTTCTTTAGTCTTATTTCAGCTTTACTACATCAAGAAACATCGATTAATTAAATGTTTATTTTCTCAAAGAGAACAAAATGTAAACACAAAAAGTGTGGATTAACGCACTTTATTAGCTACCATTCATATTTTAAAGAGTATTGCACTCATCGTTCTTTAAAACTTTAGTTCTGCTAGCTACTTCTTTTATAGCACTATACTAGTGCTGCAGCAGCCATTCTTTGAAACATTTATATAGACATTATTTCTTTCTTTAGTCTTATTTAGCTTTGCTGCATCAACAATCATCGTTTAATTAAATGTTTATTTTCTATAAGAAAACAAAATGTAAACACAAAAAGTGTGGATTAACGCACTTCGTTACCTACAATTCATGTTATTAAGAGTATTGCCCTAATCGTTCTTTAAAACTTTAGTTCTGCTAGCTACTTCTTTTATAGCACTATATTAGTGCTGCAGCAACCATTCTTTGAAACATTACTATAGACATTAGTTCTTTCTTTTGTCTTATTTCAGTTTTACCGCATCAACAAACATCGATTAATTAAATGTTTATTTTCTCAAAGAAAAAAAGATATAAACACAAAAAGTGTGGATTAACGAACTTTATTAGCTACAATTCATATTATAAAGAGTATTGCCCTAATCGTTCTTTAAAACGTTAGTTCTGCTGGCTTCTTCTTTTATAGCACTATAATAGTGCTGCAGCAACCATTCTTGGAAACATTACTATAGACATTAGTTCTTTCTTTAGTCTTATTTTAGCTTTACTGCATCAACAAACATCGATTAATTAAATGTTTATTTTCTCAAAGAGAACAAAATGTAAACACAAAAAGTGTGGATTAACGCACTTTATTAGCTACCATTCATATTTTAAAGAGTATTGCACTCATCGTTCTTTAAAACTTTAGTTCTGCTAGCTACTTCTTTTATAGCACTATATTAGTGCTGCAGCAACCATTCTTCAAACATTGCTATAGACATTAGTTCTTTCTTTAGTCTTATTTTAGCTTTACTGCATCAACAAACATCGATTAATTAAATGTTTAGTTTCTGAAAGAAAACAAAATGTAAACACAAAAAGTGTGGATTAACGCACTTTATTAGCTACAATTCATATTATAAAGAGTTTTGCACTCATCGTTCTTTAAAACTTTAGTTCTGCTAGCTACTTTTTTTATAGCACTATATTAGTGCTGCAGCAACCATTCTTTGAAACGTTACTATAAACATTAGTTCTTTCTTTAGTCTTATTTTAGCTTTACTTCATCAACATACATCGATTAATTAAATGTTTATTTTCTCAAAGAAAACAAAATATAAACACAAAAAATGTTGATTAAAGCACATTATTAGCTACAATTCATATTTTAAAGAGTATTGCACTCATCGTTCTTTAAAACTTTAGTTCTGCTAGCTACTTCTTTTATAGCACTATATTAGTTCTGCAGCAACCATTCTTGGAAACATTACTAAAGACATTAGTTCTTTCTTTAGTCTTATTTTAGCTTTACTGCATCAACAAACATCGATTAATTAAATGTTTATTTTCTCAAAGAGAACAAAATATAAACACAAAAAGTGTGGATTAACGCACTTTATTAGCTACAATTCATATTTTAAAGAGTATTGCACTCATCGTTCTTTAAAACTTTAGTTCTGCTAGCTACTTCTTTTATAGCACTATATTAGTGCTGCAGCAACCATTCTTCAAACATTGCTATAGACATTAGTTCTTTCTTTAGTCTTATTTTAGCTTTACTGCATCAACAAACATCGATTAATTAAATGTTTAGTTTCTCAAAGAGAACAAAATGTAAACACAAAAAGTGTGGATTAACGCACTTTATTAGCTACAATTTATATTTTAAAGAGTATTGCACTCATCGTTCTTTAAAACTTTAGTTCTGCTAGCTACTTCTTTTATAGCACTATACTAGTGCTGCAGCAGCCATTCTTTGAAACATTACTTAAGACATTAGTTCTTTCTTTAGTCTTATTTCAGCTTTACTACATCAAGAAACATCGATTAATTAAATGTTTATTTTCTCAAAGAGAACAAAATGTAAACACAAAAAGTGTGGATTAACGCACTTTATTAGCTACCATTCATATTTTAAAGAGTATTGCACTCATCGTTCTTTAAAACTTTAGTTCTGCTAGCTACTTCTTTTATAGCACTATACTAGTGCTGCAGCAGCCATTCTTTGAAACATTTATATAGACATTATTTCTTTCTTTAGTCTTATTTAGCTTTGCTGCATCAACAATCATCGTTTAATTAAATGTTTATTTTCTATAAGAAAACAAAATGTAAACACAAAAAGTGTGGATTAACGCACTTCGTTACCTACAATTCATGTTATTAAGAGTATTGCCCTAATCGTTCTTTAAAACTTTAGTTCTGCTAGCTACTTCTTTTATAGCACTATATTAGTGCTGCAGCAACCATTCTTGGAAACATTACTATAGACATTAGTTCTTTCTTTTGTCTTATTTCAGTTTTACCGCATCAACAAACATCGATTAATTAAATGTTTATTTTCTCAAAGAAAAAAAGATATAAACACAAAAAGTGTGGATTAACGCACTTTATTAGCTACAATTCATATTATAAAGAGTATTGCCCTAATCGTTCTTTAAAACGTTAGTTCTGCTGGCTTCTTCTTTTATAGCACTATAATAGTGCTGCAGCAACCATTCTTGGAAACATTACTATAGACATTAGTTCTTTCTTTAGTCTTATTTTAGCTTTACTGCATCAACAAACATCGATTAATTAAATGTTTATTTTCTCAAAGAGAACAAAATGTAAACACAAAAAGTGTGGATTAACGCACTTTATTAGCTACCATTCATATTTTAAAGAGTATTGCACTCATCGTTCTTTAAAACTTTAGTTCTGCTAGCTACTTCTTTTATAGCACTATATTAGTGCTGCAGCAACCATTCTTCAAACATTGCTATAGACATTAGTTCTTTCTTTAGTCTTATTTTAGCTTTACTGCATCAACAAACATCGATTAATTAAATGTTTAGTTTCTGAAAGAAAACAAAATGTAAACACAAAAAGTGTGGATTAACGCACTTTATTAGCTACAATTCATATTATAAAGAGTTTTGCACTCATCGTTCTTTAAAACTTTAGTTCTGCTAGCTACTTTTTTTATAGCACTATATTAGTGCTGCAGCAACCATTCTTTGAAACGTTACTATAAACATTAGTTCTTTCTTTAGTCTTATTTTAGCTTTACTTCATCAACAAACATCGATTAATTAAATGTTTATTTTCTCAAAGAAAACAAAATATAAACACAAAAAGTGTTGATTAAAGCACATTATTAGCTACAATTCATATTTTAAAGAGTATTGCACTCATCGTTCTTTAAAACTTTAGTTCTGCTAGCTACTTCTTTTATAGCACTATATTAGTTCTGCAGCAACCATTCTTGGAAACATTACTAAAGACATTAGTTCTTTCTTTAGTCTTATTTTAGCTTTACTGCATCAACAAACATCGATTAATTAAATGTTTATTTTCTCAAAGAGAACAAAATATAAACACAAAAAGTGTGGATTAACGCACTTTATTAGCTACAATTCATATTTTAAAGAGTATTGCACTCATCGTTCTTTAAAACTTTAGTTCTGCTAGCTACTTCTTTTATAGCACTATATTAGTGCTGCAGCAACCATTCTTTGAAACGTTACTATAAACATTAGTTCTTTCTTTAGTCTTATTTTAGCTTTAATTCATCAACATACATCGATTAATTAAATGTTTATTTTCTCAAAGAAAACAAAATATAAACACAAAAAGTGTGGATTAAAGCACATTATTAGCTACAATTCATATTTTAAAGAAAATTGCACTCATCGTTCTTTAAAACTTTAGTTCTGCTAACTATTTCTTTTATAGCACTATATTAGTTCTGCAGCAACCATTCTTGGAAACATTAATAAAGACATTAGTTCTTTCTTTAGTCTTATTTTAGCTTTACTGCATCAACAAACATCGATTAATTAAATGTTTATTTTCTCAAAGAGAACAAAATATAAACACAAAAAGTGTGGATTAACGCACTTTATTAGCTACCATTCATATTTTAAAGAGTATTGCACTCATCGTTCTTTAAAACTTTAGTTCTGCTAGCTACTTCTTTTATAGCACTATATTAGTGCTGCAGCAACCATTCTTGGAAACATTACTATAGACATTAGTTCTTTCTTTTGTCTTATTTCAGTTTTACCGCATCAACAAACATCGATTAATTAAATGTTTATTTTCTCAAAGAAAAAAAGATATAAACACAAAAAGTGTGGATTAACGCACTTTATTAGCTACAATTCATATTATAAAGAGTATTGCCCTAATCGTTCTTTAAAACGTTAGTTCTGCTGGCTTCTTCTTTTATAGCACTATATTAGTGCTAAAGCAACCATTCTTGGAAACATTACTATAGACATTAGTTCTTTCTTTAGTCTTATTTTAGCTTTACTGCATCAACAAACATCGATTAATTAAATGTTTATTTTCTCAAAGAGAACAAAATGTAAACACAAAAAGTGTGGATTAACGCACTTTATTAGCTACCATTCATATTTTAAAGAGTATTGCACTCATCGTTCTTTAAAACTTTAGTTCTGCTAGCTACTTCTTTTATAGCACTATATTAGTGCTGCAGCAACCATTCTTGAAACATTGCTATAGACATTAGTTCTTTCTTTAGTCTTATTTTAGCTTTACTGCATCAACAAACATCGATTAATTAAATGTTTATTTTCTGAAAGAAAACAAAATGTAAACACAAAAAGTGTGGATTAACGCACTTTATTAGCTACAATTCATATTATAAAGAGTATTGCACTCATCGTTCTTTAAAACTTTAGTTCTGCTAGCTACTTCTTTTATAGCACTATATTAGTGCTGCAGCAACCATTCTTTGAAACATTACTATAAGACATTAGTTCTTTCTTTAGTCTTATTTTAGCTTTACTGCATCAACAAACATCGATTAATTAAATGTTTATTTTCTCAAAGAAAACAAAATATAAACACAAAAAGTGTGGATTAAAGCACTTTATTAGCTACAATTCATATTTTAAAGAGTATTGCACTCATCGTTCTTTAAAACTTTAGTTCTGCTAGCTACTTCTTTTATAGCACTATATTAGTGCTGCAGCAACCATTCTTGGAAACATTACTAAAGACATTAGTTCTTTCTTTAGTCTTATTTTAGCTTTACTGCATCAACAAACATCGATTAATTAAATGTTTATTTTCTCAAAGAGAACAAAATATAAACACAAAAAGTGTGGATTAACGCACTTTATTAGCTACCATTCATATTTTAAAGAGTATTGCACTCATCGTTCTTTAAAACTTTAGTTCTGCTAGCTACTTCTTTTATAGCACTATATTAGTGCTGCAGCAACCATTCTTCAAACATTGCTATAGACATTAGTTCTTTCTTTAGTCTTATTTTAGCTTTACTGCATCAACAAACATCGATTAATTAAATGTTTAGTTTCTCAAAGAAAACAAAATGTAAACACAAAAAGTGTGGATTAACGCACTTTATTAGCTACAATTCATATTTTAAAGAGTATTGCACTCATCGTTCTTTAAAACTTTAGTTCTGCTAGCTACTTCTTTTATAGCACTATACTAGTGCTGCAGCAGCCATTCTTTGAAACATTACTTAAGACATTAGTTCTTTCTTTAGTCTTATTTCAGCTTTACTACATCAAGAAACATCGATTAATTAAATGTTTATTTTCTCAAAGAGAACAAAATGTAAACACAAAAAGTGTGGATTAACGCACTTTATTAGCTACCATTCATATTTTAAAGAGTATTGCACTCATCGTTCTTTAAAACTTTAGTTCTGCTAGCTACTTCTTTTATAGCACTATACTAGTGCTGCAGCAGCCATTCTTTGAAACATTTATATAGACATTATTTCTTTCTTTAGTCTTATTTAGCTTTGCTGCATCAACAATCATCGTTTAATTAAATGTTTATTTTCTATAAGAAAACAAAATGTAAACACAAAAAGTGTGGATTAACGCACTTCGTTACCTACAATTCATGTTATTAAGAGTATTGCCCTAATCGTTCTTTAAAACTTTAGTTCTGCTAGCTACTTCTTTTATAGCACTATATTAGTGCTGCAGCAACCATTCTTGGAAACATTACTATAGACATTAGTTCTTTCTTTTGTCTTATTTCAGTTTTACCGCATCAACAAACATCGATTAATTAAATGTTTATTTTCTCAAAGAAAAAAAGATATAAACACAAAAAGTGTGGATTAACGAACTTTATTAGCTACAATTCATATTATAAAGAGTATTGCCCTAATCGTTCTTTAAAACGTTAGTTCTGCTGGCTTCTTCTTTTATAGCACTATAATAGTGCTGCAGCAAACATTCTTGGAAACATTACTATAGACATTAGTTCTTTCTTTAGTCTTATTTTAGCTTTACTGCATCAACAAACATCGATTAATTAAATGTTTATTTTCTCAAAGAGAACAAAATATAAACACAAAAAGTGTGGATTAACGCACTTTATTAGCTACCATTCATATTTTAAAGAGTATTGCACTCATCGTTCTTTAAAACTTTAGTTCTGCTAGCTACTTCTTTTATAGCACTATATTAGTGCTGCAGCAACCATTCTTCAAACATTGCTATAGACATTAGTTCTTTCTTTAGTCTTATTTTAGCTTTACTGCATCAACAAACATCGATTAATTAAATGTTTAGTTTCTGAAAGAAAACAAAATATAAACACAAAAAGTGTGGATTAACGCACTTTATTAGCTACAATTCATATTATAAAGAGTTTTGCACTCATCGTTCTTTAAAACTTTAGTTCTGCTAGCTACTTTTTTTATAGCACTATATTAGTGCTGCAGCAACCATTCTTTGAAACGTTACTATAAACATTAGTTCTTTCTTTAGTCTTATTTTAGCTTTACTTCATCAACATACATCGATTAATTAAATGTTTATTTTCTCAAAGAAAACAAAATATAAACACAAAAAGTGTGGATTAAAGCACATTATTAGCTACAATTCATATTTTAAAGAGTATTGCACTCATCGTTCTTTAAAACTTTAGTTCTGCTAGCTATTTCTTTTATAGCACTATATTAGTTCTGCAGCAACCATTCTTGGAAACATTACTAAAGACATTAGTTCTTTCTTTAGTCTTATTTTAGCTTTACTGCATCAACAAACATCGATTAATTAAATGTTTATTTTCTCAAAGAGAACAAAATATAAACACAAAAAGTGTGGATTAACGCACTTTATTAGCTACAATTCATATTTTAAAGAGTATTGCACTCATCGTTCTTTAAAACTTTAGTTCTGCTAGCTACTTCTTTTATAGCACTATATTAGTGCTGCAGCAACCATTCTTTGAAACGTTACTATAAACATTAGTTCTTTCTTTAGTCTTATTTTAGCTTTAATTCATCAACATACATCGATTAATTAAATGTTTATTTTCTCAAAGAAAACAAAATATAAACACAAAAAGTGTGGATTAAAGCACATTATTAGCTACAATTCATATTTTAAAGAAAATTGCACTCATCGTTCTTTAAAACTTTAGTTCTGCTAGCTACTTCTTTTATAGCACTATATTAGTTCTGCAGCAACCATTCTTGGAAACATTAATAAAGACATTAGTTCTTTCTTTATTCTTATTTTAGCTTTACTGCATCAACAAACATCGATTAATTAAATGTTTATTTTCTCAAAGAGAACAGAATATAAACACAAAAAGTGTGGATTAACGCACTTTGTTAGCTACAATTCATATTTTAAAGAGTATTGCACTCATCGTTCTTTAAAACTTTAGTTCTGCTAGCTACTTCTTTTATAGCACTATATTAGTGCTGCAGCAACCATTCTTCAAACATTGCTATAGACATTAGTTCTTTCTTTAGTCTTATTGTAGCTTTACTGCATCAACAAACATCGATTAATTAAATGTTTATTTTCTCAAAGAGAACAAAATGTAAACACAAAAAGTGTGGATTAACGCACTTTATTAGCTACCATTCATATTTTAAAGAGTATTGCACTCATCGTTCTTTAAAACTTTAGTTCTGCTAGCTACTTCTTTTATAGCACTATACTAGTGCTGCAGCAGCCATTCTTTGAAACATTAATATAGACATTATTTCTTTCTTTAATCTTATTTTAGCTTTGCTGCATCAACAATCATCGTTTAATTAAATGTTTATTTTCTATAAGAAAAATAAATGTAAACACAAAAAGCGTGGATTAACGCACTTTGTTACCTACAATTCATGTTATTAAGAGTATTGCGCTCATCGTTTGTTAATAGTTTAGTTCTGCCAGCTACTTCTTTTATAGCACTATATTAGTGCTGCAGCAACCATTCTTGGAAACATTACTTAAGACATTAGTTCTTTCTTTAGTCTTATTTCAGCTTTACTACATCAAGAAACATCGATTAATTAAATGTTTATTTTCTCAAAGAGAACAAAATGTAAACACAAAAAGTGTGGATTAACGCACTTTATTAGCTACCATTCATATTTTAAAGAGTATTGCACTCATCGTTCTTTAAAACTTTAGTTCTGCTAGCTACTTCTTTTATAGCACTATATTAGTGCTGCAGCAACCATTCTTCAAACATTGCTATAGACATTAGTTCTCTCTTTAGTCTTATTTTAGCTTTACTGCATCAACAAACATCGATTAATTAAATGTTTAGTTTCTGAAAGAAAACAAAATGTAAACACAAAAAGTGTGGATTAAAGCACATTATTAACTACAATTCATATTATAAAGAGCATTGCCCTAATCGTTCTTTAAAACTTTAGTTCTGCTAACTATTTCTTTTATAGCACTATATTAGTTCTGCAGCAACCATTCTTGGAAACATTACTAAAGACATTAGTTCTTTCTTTAGTCTTATTTTAGCTTTACTGCATCAAAAAACATCGATTAATTAAATGTTTATTATCTCAAAGAAAACAAAATATAAACACAAAAAGTGTGGATTAACGCACTTTATTAGCTACAATTCATATTTTAAAGAGCATTACCCTAATCGTTCTTTAACACTTTAGTTCTGCTAGCTAATTCTTTTATAGCACTATATTGGTGCTGCAGCAACCATTCTTGGAAACATTACTATAGACATTAGTTCTTTCTTTGTCTTATTTCAGTTTTACCGCATCAACAAACATCGATTAATTAAATGTTTTTTTTCTCAAAGAAAACAAAATATAAACACAAAAAGTATTAATTAACGCACTTTATTAGCTACAATTCATATTATAAAGAGTATTGCGCTAATCGTTCTTTAAAACTTTAGTTCTGCTAGCTACTTCTTATATAGCACTATATCAGTGCTGCAGCAACCATTCTTGGAAACATTACTATAGACAATAGTTCTTTCTTTTGTCTTATTTCAGTTTTACCGCATCAACAAACATCGATTAATTAAATGTTTATTTTCTCAAAGAAAACAAAATATAAACACAAAAAGTGTGGATTAACGCACTTTGTTAGCTACAATTCATATTATAAAGAGTATTGCCCTAATCGTTCTTTAAAACTTTAGTTCTGCTAGCTACTTCTTTTATAGCACTATATTAGTGCTGCAGCAACCATTCTTGGAAACATTACTATAGACATTAGTTCTTTCTTTAGTCTTATTTTAGCTTTACTGCATCAACAAACATCGATTAATTAAATGTTTATTTTCTCAAAGAGAACAAAATGTAAACACAAAAAGTGTGGATTAACGCACTTTATTAGCTACCATTCATATTTTAAAGAGTATTGCACTCATCGTTCTTTAAAACTTTAGTTCTGCTAGCTACTTCTTTTATAGCACTATACTAGTGCTGCAGCAGCCATTCTTTGAAACATTAATATAGACATTATTTCTTTCTTTAGTCTTATTTTAGCTTTGCTGCATCAACAATCATTAGTTTAATTAAATGTTTATTTTCTATAAGAAAAAGAAATGTAAACACAAAAAGCGTGGATTAACGCACTTTATTAGCTACCATTCATATTTTAAAGAGTATTGCCCTAATCGTTCTTTAAAACTTTAGTTCCGCTAGCTACTTCTTTTATAGCACTATATTAGTGCTGCAGCAACCATTCTTGGAAACATTACTATAGACATTAGTTCTTTCTTTAGTCTTATTTTAGCTTTACTGCATCAACAAACATCGATTAATTATATGTTTATTTTCTTAAAGAGAACAAATTATAAACACAAAAAGTGTGGATTAACGCACTTTATTAGCTACCATTCATGTTTTAAAGAGTATTGCACTCATCGTTCTTTAAAACTTTAGTTCTGCTAGCTACTTCTTTTATAGCACTATATTAGTGCTGCAGCAACCATTCTTCAAACATTACTATAGACATTAGTTCTTTCTTTAGTCTTATTTTAGCTTTACTGCATCAACAAACATCGATTAATTAAATGTTTAGTTTCTGAAAGAAAACAAAATATAAACACAAAAAGTGTGGATTAACGCACTCTATTAGCTACAATTCATATTATAAAGAGTTTTGCACTCATCGTTCTTTAAAACATTAGTTCTGCTAGCTCCTTTTTTTATAGCGCGATATTAGTGCTGCAGCAACCATTCTTTGAAACATTACTATAAACATTAGTTCTTTCTTTAGTCTTATTTTAGCTTTACTTCATCAACAAACATCGATTAATTAAATATTTATTTTCTGAAAGAAAACAAAATATAAACACAAAAAGTGTGGATTAAAGCACTTTATTAGCTACAATTCATATTATAAAGAGCATTGCCCTAATCGTTCTTTAAAACTTTAGTTCTGCTAGCAATTTCCTTTATAGCACTATATTGGTGCTGCAGCAACCATTTTTGGAAACATTGCTATAGACATTAGTTCTTTCTTTAGTCTATTTTTAGCTTTACCGCATCAACAAACATCGATTAATTAAATGTTTATTTTCTCAAAGAAAAAAAAATATAAACACAAAAAGTGCGGATTAACGCACTTTATTAGCTACCATTCATATTATAAAGAGTTTTGCACTCATCGTTCTTTAAAACATTAGTTCTGCTAGCTCCTTTTTTTATAGCACTATATTAGTGCTGCAGCAACCATTCTTTGAAACATTACTATAAACATTAGTTCTTTCTTTAGTCTTATTTTAGCTTTACTTCATCAACAAACATCGATTAATTAAATATTTATTTTCTGAAAGAAAACAAAATATAAACACAAAAAGTGTGGATTAAAGCACTTTATTAGCTACAATTCATATCATAAAGAGTATTGCACTCATCGTTCTTTAAAACTTAAGTTCTACTAGCTACTTCTTTTATAGCACTATATTAGTGCTGCAGCAACCATTCTTCAACCATTACTATAGACATTAGTTCTTTCTTTAGTCTATTTTTAGCTTTACCGCATCAACAAACATCGATTAATTAAATGTTTAATTTCTCAAAGAAAAAAAAATATAAACACAAAAAGTGCGGATTAACGCACTTTATTAGCTACCATTCATATTATAAAGAGTATTGCCCTAATCGTTCTTTAAATTTTTAGTTCTTCCAGCTACTTCTTTTTAAGCACTATATTAGTTCTGCAGCAAACATTCTTGGAAACATTACTATAGACATTAGTTCTTTCTTAAGTCTTATTTTAGCTTTACTGCATAAACAAACATCGATTAATTAAATGTTTATTTTCTCAAAGAAAACAAATCATACACACAAAAAGTGTGGATTAACGCACTTTATTAGCTGAAATTCATATTATAAAGAGTATTCCCCTAATCGCTCTTTAAAACTTTAGTTCTGCTAGCTACTTTTTTATTGCACTATATTAGTGCTGCAGCAACCATTCTTTGAAACATTACTAAAGACATTAGCTCTTTCTTTAGTCTTATTTTAGCTTTACCGCATCAACAAACATCGATTAATTAAATGTTTATTTTCTCAAAGAAAACAAAATATAAACACAAAAAATGTGGATTAATGCATTTTATTAGCTACAATTCATATTTTAAAGAGTATTTCAATCTTAGTTCTTTAAAACTGTAGTTCTGCCAGCATATTCTTTTATAGCACTTTATTAGTGCTGCAGCAACCATTCTTGGAAACATTACATAGACATTAGTTCTTTCTTTGATCTTAATTTGGCGTTACTGCATCAACAAACATCGACTAATTAAATGTTTATTTTCTCAAAGAAAACTAAATATAAACACAAAAAGTGTGGATTAACGCACTTTATTAGCTACAATTCATATTATAAAGAGTTTTGCACTCATCGTTCTTTAAAATTTTAGTTCTGCTAGGTACTTCTTTTATAGCACTATATTAGTTCTGCAGCAAACATTCTTGGAAACATTACTATAGACATTAGTTCTTTCTTAAGTCTTATTTTAGCTTTACTGCATAAACAAACATCGATTAATTAAATGTTTATTTTCTCAAAGAAAACAAAACATAAACACAAAAAGTGTGGATAAACGCACTTTATTAGCTGAAATTCATATTATAAAGAGTATTCCCCTAATCGCTATTTAAAACTTTAGTTCTGCTAGCTACTTTTTTTATTGCACTATATTGGTGCTGCAGCAACCATTTTTGGAAAAATTACATTAGTTCCTTCTTTAGTCTTATTTTAGCTTTACCGCATCAACAAACATCGATTAATTAAATGTTTATTTTCTCAAAGAAAACAAAATATAAACACAAAAAGTGAGGATTAACGCACTTTATTATCTACAATTCATATTTTAAAGAGTATTGCAATCTTAGTTCTTTAAAACTTTAGTTCTGCTAGCTATTTCTTTTATAGCACTATATTGGTGCTGCAGCAACTATTTTTGGAAAAATTACATTAGTTCTTTCTTTAGTCTTATTTTAGCTTTACTGCATCAACAAACATCGATTAATTAAATGTTTATTTTTACTCAAAGAAAAAAAAATATAAACACAAAAAGTGCGGATTAACGCACTTTATTAGCTACCATTCATATTATAAAGAGTATTGCCCTAATCGTTCTTTAAATTTTTAGTTCTTCCAGCTACTTCTTTTAAAGCACTATATTAGTTCTGCAGCAAACATTCTTGGAAACATTACTATAGACATTAGTTCTTTCTTAAGTCTTATTTTAGCTTTACTGCATAAACAAACATCGATTAATTAAATGTTTATTTTCTCAAAGAAAACAAAACATAAACACAAAAAGTGTGGATAAATGCATTTTATTAGCTACAATTCATATTTTAAAGAATATTGCACTGAAAGTTCTTTAAAACTATAGTTCTGCCAGCATATTCTTTTATAGCACTTTATTAGTCAACCATTCTTGGAAACATTACATAGACATTAGTTCTTTCTTTGATCTTATTTTGGCGTTACTGCATCAACAAACATCGACTAATTAAATGTTTATTTTCTCAAAGAAAACAAAATATAAACACAAAAAGTGTGGATTAACGCACTTTATTAGCTGAAATTCATATTATAAAGAGTATTCCCCTAATCGCTCTTTAAAACTTTAGTTCTGCTAGCTACTTTTTTTATGGCACTATATTAGTGCTGCAGCAATCATTCTTTGAAACATTACTATAGACATTAGCTCTTTCTTTAGTCTTATTTTAGCTTTACCGCATCAACAAACATCGATTAATTAAATGTTTATTTTCTCAAAGAAAACAAAATATAAACACAAAAAATGTGGATTAATGCATTTTATTAGCTACAATTCATATTTTAAAGAGTATTGCACTGAAAGTTCTTTAAAACTATAGTTCTGCCAGCATATTCTTTTATAGCACTTTATTAGTCAACCATTCTTGGAAACATTACATAGACATTAGTTCTTTCTTTGATCTTATTTTGGCGTTACTGCATCAACAAACATCGACTAATTAAATGTTTATTTTCTCAAAGAAAACTAAATATAAACACAAAAAGTGTGGATTAACGCACTTTATTAGCTAAAATTCATATTATAAAGAGTTTTGCACTCATCGTTCTTTAAAATTTTAGTTCTGCTAGGTACTTCTTTTATAGCACTATATTAGTGCTGCAGCAACCATTCTTGGAAACATTACTATAGACATTAGTTCTTTCTTTAGTCTTATTTCAGCTTTACTGCATCAACAAACATCGATTGATTTAATTTTTATTTTCTCAAAGAAAACAAAATATAAACACAAAAAATGTGGATTAATGCATTTTATTAGCTACAATTCATATAATAAAGAGCATTGCCCTAATCGTTCTTTAAAACTTTAGTTCTGCTAGCTATTTCTTTTATAGCACTATATTGGTGCTGCAGCAACCATTTTTGGAAAAATTACATTAGTTCCTTCTTTGATCTTATTTTGGCGTTACTGCATCAACAAACATCGACTAATTAAATGTTTATTTTCACAAAGAAAACTAAATATAAACACAAAAAGTGTGGATTAACGCACTTTATTAGCTACAATTCATATTATAAAGAGTTTTGCACTCATCGTTCTTTAAAATTTTAGTTCTGCTAGGTACTTCTTTTATAGCACTATATTAGTGCTGCAGCAACCATTCTTGGAAACATTACTATAGACATTAGTTCTTTCTTTAGTCTTATTTCAGCTTTACTGCATCAACAAACATCGATTGATTAAATTTTTATTTTCTCAAAGAAAAAAAAATATAAACACAAAAAATGTGGATTAATGCATTTTATTAGCTACAATTCATATTATAAAGAGCATTGCCCTAATCGTTCTTTAAAACTTTAGTTCTGCTAGCTATTTCTTTTATAGCACTATATTGGTGCTGCAGCAACCATTTTTGGAAACATTACTAAAGACATTAGTTCTTTCTTTAGTCTTATTTTAGCTTTACCGCATCAACAAACATCGATTATTTAAATGTTTATTTTCTCAAAGAAAACAGAATATAAACACAAAAAGTATGGATTAACTCTCTTTATTAGCTACAATTCATATTATAAAGAGTATTGCCCTAATCGTTCTTTAAAACTTTAGTTCTGCTAGCTACTTCTTTTATAGCACTATATTAGTGCTGCAGCAACCATTTTTGGAAACATTACTATAGACTTTAGTTTTTTCTTTTGTCTTATTTCAGTTTTACCGCATCAACAAACATCGATTAATTAAATGTTTATTTTCTCAAAGAAAAAAAGATATAAACACAAAAGTGTGGATTAACGCACTTTATTAGCTACAATTCATATTATAAAGAGTTTTGCACTCATCGTTCTTTAAAACTTTAGTTCTGCTAGCTACTTTTTTTATAGCACTATATTAGTGCTGCAGCAACCATTCTTTGAAACGTTACTATAAACATTAGTTCTTTCTTTAGTCTTATTTTAGCTTTACTTCATCAACAAACATCGATTAATTAAATGTTTATTTTCTCAAAGAAAACAAAATATAAACACAAAAAGTGTGGATTAAAGCACATTATTAGCTACAATTCATATTATAAAGAGCATTGCCCTAATCGTTCTTTAAAACTTTAGTTCTGCTAACTATTTCTTTTATAGCACTATATTAGTTCTGCAGCAACCATTCTTGGAAACATTACTAAAGACATTAGTTCTTTCTTTAGTCTTATTTTAGCTTTACTGCATCAACAAACATCGATTAATTAAATGTTTATTTTCTCAAAGAGAACAAAATATAAACACAAAAAGTGTGGATTAACGCACTTTATTAGCTACCATTCATATTTTAAAGAGTATTGCACTCATCGTTCTTTAAAACTTTAGTTCTGCTAGCTACTTCTTTTATAGCACTATATTAGTGCTGCAGCAACCATTCTTCAAACATTGCTATAGACATTAGTTCTTTCTTTAGTCTTATTTTAGCTTTACTGCATCAACAAACATCGATTAATTAAATGTTTAGTTTCTGAAAGAAAACAAAATATAAACACAAAAAGTGTGGATTAACGCACTTTATTAGCTACCATTCATATTTTAGAGAGTATTGCACGCATCGTTCTTTAAAACTTTAGTTCTGCTAGCTACTTCTTTTATAGCACTATATTAGTGCTGCAGCAACCATTCTTTGAAACATTAATATAGACATTATTTCTTTCTTTAGTCTTATTTTAGCTTTGCTGCATCAACAATCATCGTTTAATTAAATGTTTATTTTCTATAAGAAAAAGAAATGTAAACACAAAAAGCGTGGATTAACGCACTTTGTTACCTACAATTCATGTTATTAAGAGTATTGCGCTCATCGTTTGTTAATAGTTTAGTTCTGCCAGCTACTTCTTTTATAGCACTATATTAGTTCTGCAGCAACCATTCTTGGAAACATTACTAAAGACATTAGTTCTTTCTTTAGTCTTATTTTAGCTTTACCGCATCAACAAACATCGATTATTTAAATGTTTATTTTCTCAAAGAAAACAAAATATAAACACAAAAAGTATGGATTAACTCTCTTTATTAGCTACAATTCATATTATAAAGAGTATTGCCCTAATCGTTCTTTAAAACTTTAGTTCTGCTAGCTACTTCTTTTATAGCATTATATTAGTGCTGCAGCAACCATTCTTGGAAACATTACTATAGACATTAGTTCTTTCTTTTGTCTTATTTCAGTTTTACCGCATCAACAAATATCGATTAATTAAATGTTTATTTTCTCAAAGAAAAAAAGATATAAACACAAAAAGTGTGGATTAACGCACTTTATTTTCTACAATTCATATTATAAAGAGTATTGCCCTAATCGTTCTTTAAAACTTTAGTTCTGCTAGCTACTTCTTTTATAGCACTATATTAGTGCTGCAGCAACCATTCTTGGAAACATTACTATAGACATTAGTTCTTTCTTTAGTCTTAATTTAGCTTTACTGCAGCAACAAACATCGATTAATTAAATCTTTATTTTCTCAAAGAGAACAAAATATAAACACAAAAAGTGTGGATTAACGCACTTTATTAGCTACCATTCATATTTTAAAGAGTATTGCACTCATCGTTCTTAAAAACTTTAGTTCTGTTAGCTACTTCTTTTATAGCACTATATTAGTGCTGCAGCAACCATTCTTCAAACATTACTATAGACATTAGTTCTTTCTTTAGTCTTATTTTAGCTTTACTGCATCAACAGACATCGATTAATTAAATGTTTAGTTTCTGAAAGAAAACAAAATATAAACACAAAAAGTGTGGATTAAAGCACTTTATTAGCTACAATTCATATTATAAAGAGCATTGCCCTAATCGTTCTTTAAAACTTTAATTCTGCTAGCTATTTCTTTTATAGCACTATATTGGTGCTGCAGCAACCATTTTTGGAAACATTGCTATAGACATTAGTTCTTTCTTTAGTCTTATTTTAGCTTTACCGCATCAACAAACATCGATTAATTAAATGTTTATTTTCTCAAAGAAAACAAAATATAAACACAAAAAGTGTGGATTAAAGCACTTTATTAGCTACAATTCATATTATAAAGAGCATTGCCCTAATCGTTCTTTAAAACTTTAATTCTGCTAGCTATTTCTTTTATAGCACTATATTGGTGCTGCAGCAACCATTTTTGGAAACATTGCTATAGACATTAGTTCTTTCTTTAGTCTTATTTTAGCTTTACCGCATCAACAAACATCGATTAATTAAATGTTTATTTTCTCAAAGAAAACAAAATATAAACACAAAAAGTGTGGATTAACGCACTTTATTAGCTACAATTCATATTTTAAAGAGCATTGCCCTAATCTTTCTTTAACACTTTAGTTCTGCTAGCTAATTCTTTTATAGCACTATATTGGTGCTGCAGCAACCATTTTGGAAACATTACTAAAGACATTAGTTCTTTCTTTAGTCTTATTTTAGCTTTACCGCATCAACAAACATCGATTAATTAAATGTTTATTTTCTCAAAGAAAAAAAAATATAAACACAAAAAGTATGGATTAACTCTCTTTATTAGCTACAATTCATATTATAAAGAGTATTGCCCTAATCGTTCTTTAAAACTTTAGTTCTGCTAGCTACTTCTTTTATAGCACTATATTAGTGCTGCAGCAACCATTCTTGGAAACATTACTATAGACATTAGTTCTTTCTTTAGTCTTAATTTAGCTTTACTGCAGCAACAAACATCGATTAATTAAATCTTTATTTTCTCAAAGAGAACAAAATATAAACACAAAAAGTGTGGATTAACGCACTTTATTAGCTACCATTCATATTTTAAAGAGTATTGCACTCATCGTTCTTAAAAACTTTAGTTCTGTTAGCTACTTCTTTTATAGCACTATATTAGTGCTGCAGCAACCATTCTTCAAACATTACTATAGACATTAGTTCTTTCTTTAGTCTTATTTTAGCTTTACTGCATCAACAGACATCGATTAATTAAATGTTTAGTTTCTGAAAGAAAACAAAATATAAACACAAAAAGTGTGGATTAAAGCACTTTATTAGCTACAATTCATATTATAAAGAGCATTGCCCTAATCGTTCTTTAAAACTTTAATTCTGCTAGCTATTTCTTTTATAGCACTATATTGGTGCTGCAGCAACCATTTTTGGAAACATTGCTATAGACATTAGTTCTTTCTTTAGTCTTATTTTAGCTTTACCGCATCAACAAACATCGATTAATTAAATGTTTATTTTCTCAAAGAAAACAAAATATAAACACAAAAAGTGTGGATTAACGCACTTTATTAGCTACAATTCATATTTTAAAGAGCATTGCCCTAATCTTTCTTTAACACTTTAGTTCTGCTAGCTAATTCTTTTATAGCACTATATTGGTGCTGCAGCAACCATTTTGGAAACATTACTAAAGACATTAGTTCTTTCTTTAGTCTTATTTTAGCTTTACTGCATCAACAAACATCGATTAATTAAATGTTTATTTTCTCAAAGAAAACAAAATATAAACACAAAAAGTGTGGATTAAAGCACTTTATTAGCTACAATTCATATTATAAAGAGCATTGCCCTAATCGTTCTTTAAAACTTTAATTCTGCTAGCTATTTCTTTTATAGCACTATATTGGTGCTGCAGCAACCATTTTTGGAAACATTGCTATAGACATTAGTTCTTTCTTTAGTCTTATTTTAGCTTTGCCGCATCAACAAACATCGATTAATTAAATGTTTATTTTCTCAAAGAAAACAAAATATAAACACAAAAAGTGTGGATTAACGCACTTTATTAGCTACAATTCATATTTTAAAGAGCATTGCCCTAATCTTTCTTTAACACTTTAGTTCTGCTAGCTAATTCTT
The DNA here is from genome assembly GCA_039566865.1 of Aurelia coerulea. Lineage (NCBI taxonomy): Eukaryota > Metazoa > Cnidaria > Scyphozoa > Semaeostomeae > Ulmaridae > Aurelia > Aurelia coerulea. The sequence goes on from CM076950.1 coordinate 15,056,152, forward strand.
TTATAGCACTATATTGGTGCTGCAGCAACCATTTTGGAAACATTACTAAAGACATTAGTTCTTTCTTTAGTCTTATTTTAGCTTTACCGCATCAACAAACATCGATTAATTAAATGTTTATTTTCTCAAAGAAAAAAAAATATAAACACAAAAAGTATGGATTAACTCTCTTTATTAGCTACAATTCATATTATAAAGAGTATTGCCCTAATCGTTCTTTAAAACTTTAGTTCTGCTAGCTACTTCTTTTATAGCACTATATTAGTGCTGCAGCAACCATTCTTGGAAACATTACTATAGACATTAGTTCTTTCTTTTGTCTTAATTCAGTTTTACCGCATCAACAAACATCGATTAATTAAATGTTTATTTTCTCAAAGAAAAAAAGATATAAACACAAAAAGTGTGGATTAACGCACTTTATTAGCTACAATTCATATTATAAAGAGTATTGCCCTAATCGTTCTTTAAAACTTTAGTTCTGCTAGCTACTTCTTTTATAGCACTATATTAGTGCTGCAGCAACCATTCTTCAAACATTACTATAGACATTAGTTCTTTCTTTAGTCTTATTTTAGCTTTACTGCATCAACAAACATCGATTAATTAAATGTTTAGTTTCTGAAAGAAAACAAAATATAAACACAAAAAGTGTGGATTAAAGCACTTTATTAGCTACAATTCATATTATAAAGAGCATTGCCCTAATCGTTCTTTAAAACTTTAATTCTGCTAGCTATTTCTTTTATAGCACTATATTGGTGCTGCAGCAACCATTCTTGGAAACATTACTATAGACATTAGTTCTTTCTTTAGTCTTATTTTAGCTTTACTGCATCAACAAACATCGATTAATTAAATGTTTATTTTCTCAAAGAGAACAAAATATAAACACAAAAAGTGTGGATTAACGCACTTTATTAGCTACCATTCATATTTTAAAGAGTATTGCACTCATCGTTCTTTAAAACTTTAGTTCTGCTAGCTACTTCTTCTATAGCACTATATTAGTGCTGCAGCAACCATTCTTCAAACATTGCTATAGACATTAGTTCTTTCTTTAGTCTTATTTTAGCTTTACTGCATCAACAAACATCGATTAATTAAATGTTTATTTTCTAAAAGAGAACAAAATGTAAACACAAAAAGTGTGGATTAACGCACTTTATTAGCTACAATTCATATTTTAAAGAGCATTGCCCTAATCTTTCTTTAACACTTTAGTTCTGCTAGCTAATTCTTTTATAGCACTATATTGGTGCTGCAGCAACCATTTTGGAAACATTACTAAAGACATTAGTTCTTTCTTTAGTCTTATTTTAGCTTTACCGCATCAACAAACATCGATTAATTAAATGTTTATTTTCTCAAAGAAAACAAAATATAAACACAAAAAGTGTGGATTAAAGCACATTATTAGCTACAATTCATATTATAAAGAGCATTGCCCTAATCGTTCTTTAAAACTTTAGTTCTGCTAACTATTTCTTTTATAGCACTATATTAGTTCTGCAGCAACCATTCTTGGAAACATTACTAAAGACATTAGTTCTTTCTTTAGTCTTATTTTAGCTTTACTGCATCAACAAACATCGATTAATTAAATGTTTATTTTCTCAAAGAGAACAAAATATAAACACAAAAAGTGTGGATTAACGCACTTTATTAGCTACCATTCATATTTTAAAGAGTATTGCACTCATCGTTCTTTAAAACTTTAGTTCTGCTAGCTACTTCTTTTATAGCACTATATTAGTGCTGCAGCAACCATTCTTGGAAACATTACTATAGACATTAGTTCTTTCTTTAGTCTTATTTTAGCTTTACTGCATCAACAAACATCGATTAATTAAATGTTTATTTTCTCAAAGAGAACAAAATGTAAACACAAAAAGTGTGGATTAACGCACTTTATTAGCTACCATTCATATTTTAGAGAGTATTGCACTCATCGTTCTTTAAAACTTTAGTTCTGCTAGCTACTTCTTTTATAGCACTATACTAGTGCTGCAGCAACCATTCTTTGAAACATTAATATAGACATTATTTCTTTCTTTAGTCTTATTTTAGCTTTGCTGCATCAACAATCATCGTTTAATTAAATGTTTATTTTCTATAAGAAAAAGAAATGTAAACACAAAAAGCGTGGATTAACGCACTTTGTTACCTACAATTCATGTTATTAAGAGTATTGCGCTCATCGTTTGTTAATAGTTTAGTTCTGCCAGCTACTTCTTTTATAGCACTATATTAGTTCTGCAGCAACCAATCTTGGAAACATTACTAAAGACATTAGTTCTTTCTTTCGTCTTATTTTAGCTTTACCGCATCAACAAACATCGATTATTTAAATGTTTATTTTCTCAAAGAAAACAAAATATAAACACAAAAAGTATAGATCAACTCTCTTTATTAGCTACAATTCATATTATAAAGAGTATTGCCCTAATCGTTCTTTAAAACTTTAGTTCTGCTAGCTACTTCTTTTATAGCACTATATTAGTGCTGCAGCAACCATTCTTGGAAACATTACTATAGACATTAGTTCTTTCTTTTGTCTTATTTCAGTTTTACCGCATCAACAAATATCGATTAATTAAATGTTTATTTTCTCAAGGAAAAAAAGATATAAACACAAAAAGTGTGGATTAACGCACTTTATTTTCTACAATTCATATTATAAAGAGTATTGCCCTAATCGTTCTTTAAAACTTTAGTTCTGCTAGCTACTTCTTTTATAGCACTATATTAGTGCTGCAGCAACCATTCTTGGAAACATTACTATAGACATTAGTTCTTTCTTTAGTCTTAATTTAGCTTTACTGCAGCAACAAACATCGATTAATTAAATGTTTATTTTCTCAAAGAGAACAAAATATAAACACAAAAAGTGTGGATTAACGCACTTTATTAGCTACCATTCATATTTTAAAGAGTATTGCGCTCATCGTTCTTAAAAACTTTAGTTCTGTTAGCTACTTCTTTTATAGCACTATATTAGTGCTGCAGCAACCATTCTTCAAACATTACTATAGACATTAGTTCTTTCTTTAGTCTTATTTTAGCTTTACTTAATCAACAAACATCGATTAATTAAATGTTTTAATTTCTCAAAGAAAACAAAATATAAACACAAAAAGTGTGGATTAAAGCACTTTATTAGCTACAATTCATATTATAAAGAGCATTGCCCTAATCTTTCTTTAACACTTTAGTTCTGCTAGCTAATTCTTTTATAGCACTATATTGGTGCTGCAGCAACCATTTTGGAAACATTACTAAAGACATTAGTTCTTTCTTTAGTCTTATTTTAGCTTTACCGCATCAACAAACATCGATTAATTAAATGTTTATTTTCTCAAAGAAAAAAAAATATAAACACAAAAAGTGTGGATTAACGCACTTTATTAGCTACAATTCATATTTTAAAGAGCATTGCCCTAATCTTTCTTTAACACTTTAGTTCTGCTAGCTAATTCTTTTATAGCACTATATTGGTGCTGCAGCAACCATTTTGGAAACATTACTAAAGACATTAGTTCTTTCTTTAGTCTTATTTTAGCTTTACCGCATCAACAAACATCGATTAATTAAATGTTTATTTTCTCAAAGAAAAAAAAATATAAACACAAAAAGTATGGATTAACTCTCTTTATTAGCTACAATTCATATTATAAAGAGTATTGCCCTAATCGTTCTTTAAAACTTTAGTTCTGCTAGCTACTTCTTTTATAGCACTATATTAGTGCTGCAGCAACCATTCTTGGAAACATTACTATAGACATTAGTTCTTTCTTTTGTCTTAATTCAGTTTTACCGCATCAACAAACATCGATTAATTAAATGTCTATTTTCTCAAAGAAAACTAAATATAAACACAAAAAGTGTGGATTAACGCACTTTATTGGCTACAATTCATATTATAAAGAGTATTGCCCTAATCGTTCTTTAAAACTTTAGTTCTGCTAGCTACTTCTTTTATAGCACTATATTAATTCTGCAGCAACCATTCTTGGAAACATTACTATAGACATTAGTTCTTTCTTTAGTCTTATTTTAGCTTTACTGCATCAACAAACATCGATTAATTATATGTTTATTTTCTCAAAGAGAACAAAATATAAACACAAAAGTGTGGATTAACGCACTTTATTAGCTACCATTCATGTTTTAAAGAGTATTGCACTCATCGTTCTTTAAAACTTTAGTTCTGCTAGCTACTTCTTTTATAGCACTATATTAGTGCTGCAGCAACCATTCTTCAAACATTACTATAGACATTAGTTCTTTCTTTAGTCTTATTTTAGCTTTACTGCATCAACAAACATCGATTAATTAAATGTTTAGTTTCTGAAAGAAAACAAAATATAAACACAAAAAGTGTGGATTAACGCACTCTATTAGCTACAATTCATATTATAAAGAGTTTTGCACTCATCGTTCTTTAAAACATTAGTTCTGCTAGCTCCATTTTTTATAGCACTATATTAGTGCTGCAGCAACCATTCTTTGAAACATTACTATAAACATTAGTTCTTTCTTTAGTCTTATTTTAGCTTTACTTCATCAACAAACATCGATTAATTAAATATTTATTTTCTGAAAGAAAACAAAATATAAACACAAAAAGTGTGGATTAAAGCACTTTATTAGCTACAATTCATATTATAAAGAGCATTGCCCTAATCGTTCTTTAAAACTTTAGTTCTGCTAGCAATTTCCTTTATAGCACTATATTGGTGCTGCAGCAACCATTTTTGGAAACATTGCTATAGACATTAGTTCTTTCTTTAGTCTATTTTTAGCTTTACCGCATCAACAAACATCGATTAATTAAATGTTTATTTTCTCAAAGAAAAAAAAATATAAACACAAAAAGTGCGGATTAACGCACTTTATTAGCTACCATTCATATTATAAAGAGTTTTGCACTCATCGTTCTTTAAAACATTAGTTCTGCTAGCTCCTTTTTTTATAGCACTATATTAGTGCTGCAGCAACCATTCTTTGAAACATTACTATAAACATTAGTTCTTTCTTTAGTCTTATTTTAGCTTTACTTCATCAACAAACATCGATTAATTAAATATTTATTTTCTGAAAGAAAACAAAATATAAACACAAAAAGTGTGGATTAAAGCACTTTATTAGCTACAATTCATATTATAAAGAGTTTTGCACTCATCGTTCTTTAAAACGTAAGTTCTACTAGCTACTTTTTTTATAGCACTATATTAGTGCTGCAGCAACCATTCTTCAACCATTACTATAGACATTAGTTCTTTCTTTAGTCTATTTTTAGCTTTACCGCATCAACAAACATCGATTAATTAAATGTATATTTTCTCAAAAAAAAAAAAATATAAACACAAAAAGTGCGGATTAACGCACTTTATTAGCTACCATTCATATTATAAAGAGTATTGCACTGAAAGTTCTTTAAAACTATAGTTCTGCCAGCATTTTCTTTTATAGCACTCTATTAGTCAACCATTCTTGGAAACATTACATAGACATTAGTTCTTTCTTTGATCTTATTTTGGCGTTACTGCATCAACAAACATCGACTAATTAAATGTTTATTTTCTCAAAGAAAACTAAATATAAACACAAAAAGTGTGGATTAACGCACTTTATTAGCTACAATTCATATTATAAAGAGTTTTGCACTCATCGTTCTTTAAAATTTTAGTTCTGCTAGGTACTTCTTTTATAGCACTATATTAGTGCTGCAGCAACCATTCTTGGAAACATTACTATAGACATTAGTTCTTTCTTTAGTCTTATTTCAGCTTTACTGCATCAACAAACATCGATTGATTAAATTTTTATTTTCTCAAAGAAAACAAAATATAAACACAAGAAATGTGGATTAATGCATTTTATTAGCTACAATTCATATTTTAAAGAGTATTGCACTGAAAGTTCTTTAAAACTATAGTTCTGCCAGCATATTCTTTTATAGCACTTTATTAGTCAACCATTCTTGGAAACATTACATAGACATTATTTCTTTCTTTGATCTTATTTTGGAGTTACTGCATCAACAAACATCGACTAATTAAATGTTTATTTTCTCAAAAAAAACTAAATATAAACACAAAAAGTGTGGATTAACGCACTTTATCAGCTACAATTCATATTATAAAGAGTTTTGCACTCATCGTTCTTTAAAATTTTAGTTCTGCTAGGTACTTCTTTTATAGCACTATATTAGTGCTGCAGCAACCATTCTTGGAAACATTACTATAGACATTAGTTCTTTCTTTAGTCTTATTTCAGCTTTACTGCATCAACAAACATCGATTGATTAAATTTTTATTTTCTCAAAGAAAACAAAATATAAACACAAAAAATGTGGATTAATGCATTTTATTAGCTACAATTCATATTATAAAGAGCATTGCCCTAATCGTTCTTTAAAACTTTAGTTCTGCTAGCTATTTCTTTTATAGCACTATATTGGTGCTGCAGCAACCATTTTTGGAAAAATTACATTAGTTCCTTCTTTAGTCTTATTTTAGCTTTACCGCATCAACAAACATCGATTAATTAAATGTTTATTTTCTCAAAGAAAAAAAAATATAAACACAAAAAGTCTGGATTAACGCACTTTATTAGCTACAATTCATATTTTAAAGAGTATTGCACTGAAAGTTCTTTAAAACTATAGTTCTGCCAGCATATTCTTTTATAGCACTTTATTAGTCAACCATTCTTGGAAACATTACATAGACATTAGTTCTTTCTTTGATCTTATTTTGGAGTTACTGCATCAACAAACATCGACTAATTAAATGTTTATTTTCTCAAAAAAAACTAAATATAAACACAAAAAGTGTGGATTAAAGCACTTTATTAGCTACAATTCATATTATAAAGAGCATTGCCCTAATCGTTCTTTAAAACTTTAATTCTGCTAGTTATTTCTTATATAGCACTATATTGGTGCTGCAGCAACCATTTTTGGAAACATTGCTATAGACATTAGTTCTTTCTTTAGTCTTATTTTAGCTTTACCGCATCAACAAACATCGATTAATTAAATGTTTTAATTTCTCAAAGAAAACAAAATATAAACACAAAAAGTGTGGATTAAAGCACTTTATTAGCTACAATTCATATTATAAAGAGCATTGCCCTAATCGTTCCCTTAAAACTTTAATTCTGCTAGCTATTTCTTTTAAAGCACTATATTGGTGCTGCAGCAACCATTTTTGGAAACATTGCTATAGACATTAGTTCTTTCTTTAGTCTTATTTTAGCTTTACCGCATCAACAAACATCGATTAATTAAATGTTTATTTTCTCAAAGAAAACAAAATATAAACACAAAAAGTCTGGATTAACGCACTTTATTAGCTACAATTCATATTTTAAAGAGCATTGCCCTAATCTTTCTTTAACACTTTAGTTCTGCTAGCTAATTCTTTTATAGCACTATATTGGTGCTGCAGCAACCATTTTGGAAACATTACTAAAGACATTAGTTCTTTCTTTAGTCTTATTTTAGCTTTAGCGCATCAACAAACATCGATTAATTAAATGTTTATTTTCTCAAAGAAAAAAAAATATAAACACAAAAAGTATGGATTAACTCTCTTTATTAGCTACAATTCATATTATAAAGAGTATTGCCCTAATCGTTCTTTAAAACTTTAGTTCTGCTAGCTACTTCTTTTATAGCACTATATTAGTGCTGCAGCAACCATTCTTGGAAACATTACTATAGACATTAGTTCTTTCTTTTGTCTTAATTCAGTTTTACCGCATCAACAAACATCGATTAATTAAATGTCTATTTTCTCAAAGAAAACTAAATATAAACACAAAAAGTGTGGATTAACGCACTTTATTGGCTACAATTCATATTATAAAGAGTATTGCCCTAATCGTTCTTTAAAACTTTAGTTCTGCTAGCTACTTCTTTTATAGCACTATATTAATTCTGCAGCAACCATTCTTGGAAACATTACTATAGACATTAGTTCTTTCTTTAGTCTTATTTTAGCTTTACTGCATCAACAAACATCGATTAATTATATGTTTATTTTCTCAAAGAGAACAAAATATAAACACAAAAGTGTGGATTAACGCACTTTATTAGCTACCATTCATGTTTTAAAGAGTATTGCACTCATCGTTCTTTAAAACTTTAGTTCTGCTAGCTACTTCTTTTATAGCACTATATTAGTGCTGCAGCAACCATTCTTCAAACATTACTATAGACATTAGTTCTTTCTTTAGTCTTATTTTAGCTTTACTGCATCAACAAACATCGATTAATTAAATGTTTAGTTTCTGAAAGAAAACAAAATATAAACACAAAAAGTGTGGATTAACGCACTCTATTAGCTACAATTCATATTATAAAGAGTTTTGCACTCATCGTTCTTTAAAACATTAGTTCTGCTAGCTCCATTTTTTATAGCACTATATTAGTGCTGCAGCAACCATTCTTTGAAACATTACTATAAACATTAGTTCTTTCTTTAGTCTTATTTTAGCTTTACTTCATCAACAAACATCGATTAATTAAATATTTATTTTCTGAAAGAAAACAAAATATAAACACAAAAAGTGTGGATTAAAGCACTTTATTAGCTACAATTCATATTATAAAGAGCATTGCCCTAATCGTTCTTTAAAACTTTAGTTCTGCTAGCAATTTCCTTTATAGCACTATATTGGTGCTGCAGCAACCATTTTTGGAAACATTGCTATAGACATTAGTTCTTTCTTTAGTCTATTTTTAGCTTTACCGCATCAACAAACATCGATTAATTAAATGTTTATTTTCTCAAAGAAAAAAAAATATAAACACAAAAAGTGCGGATTAACGCACTTTATTAGCTACCATTCATATTATAAAGAGTTTTGCACTCATCGTTCTTTAAAACATTAGTTCTGCTAGCTCCTTTTTTTATATCACTATATTAGTGCTGCAGCAACCATTCTTTGAAACATTACTATAAACATTAGTTCTTTCTTTAGTCTTATTTTAGCTTTACTTCATCAACAAACATCGATTAATTAAATATTTATTTTCTGAAAGAAAACAAAATATAAACACAAAAAGTGTGGATTAAAGCACTTTATTAGCTACAATTCATATTATAAAGAGTTTTGCACTCATCGTTCTTTAAAACGTAAGTTCTACTAGCTACTTTTTTTATAGCACTATATTAGTGCTGCAGCAACCATTCTTCAACCATTACTATAGACATTAGTTCTTTCTTTAGTCTATTTTTAGCTTTACCGCATCAACAAACATCGATTAATTAAATGTTTATTTTCTCAAAAAAAAAAATATAAAAACAAAAAGTGCGGATTAACGCACTTTATTAGCTACCATTCATATTATAAAGAGTATTGCACTGAAAGTTCTTTAAAACTATAGTTCTGCCAGCATTTTCTTTTATAGCACTATATTAGTCAACCATTCTTGGAAACATTACATAGACATTAGTTCTTTCTTTGATCTTATTTTGGCGTTACTGCATCAACAAACATCGACTAATTAAATGTTTATTTTCTCAAAGAAAACTAAATATAAACACAAAAAGTGTGGATTAACGCACTTTATTAGCTACAATTCATATTATAAAGAGTTTTGCACTCATCGTTCTTTAAAATTTTAGTTCTGCTAGGTACTTCTTTTATAGCACTATATTAGTGCTGCAGCAACCATTCTTGGAAACATTACTATAGACATTAGTTCTTTCTTTAGTCTTATTTCAGCTTTACTGCATCAACAAACATCGATTGATTAAATTTTTATTTTCTCAAAGAAAACAAAATATAAACACAAGAAATGTGGATTAATGCATTTTATTAGCTACAATTCATATTTTAAAGAGTATTGCACTGAAAGTTCTTTAAAACTATAGTTCTGCCAGCATATTCTTTTATAGCACTTTATTAGTCAACCATTCTTGGAAACATTACATAGACATTAGTTCTTTCTTTGATCTTATTTTGGAGTTACTGCATCAACAAACATCGACTAATTAAATGTTTATTTTCTCAAAAAAAACTAAATATAAACACAAAAAGTGTGGATTAACGCACTTTATCAGCTACAATTCATATTATAAAGAGTTTTGCACTCATCGTTCTTTAAAATTTTAGTTCTGCTAGGTACTTCTTTTATAGCACTATATTAGTGCTGCAGCAACCATTCTTGGAAACATTACTATAGACATTAGTTCTTTCTTTAGTCTTATTTCAGCTTTACTGCATCAACAAACATCGATTGATTAAATTTTTATTTTCTCAAAGAAAACAAAATATAAACACAAAAAATGTGGATTAATGCATTTTATTAGCTACAATTCATATTATAAAGAGCATTGCCCTAATCGTTCTTTAAAACTTTAGTTCTGCTAGCTATTTCTTTTATAGCACTATATTGGTGCTGCAGCAACCATTTTTGGAAAAATTACATTAGTTCCTTCTTTAGTCTTATTTTAGCTTTACCGCATCAACAAACATCGATTAATTAAATGTTTATTTTCTCAAAGAAAAAAAAATATAAACACAAAAAGTCTGGATTAACGCACTTTATTAGCTACAATTCATATTTTAAAGAGTATTGCACTGAAAGTTCTTTAAAACTATAGTTCTGCCAGCATATTCTTTTATAGCACTTTATTAGTCAACCATTCTTGGAAACATTACATAGACATTAGTTCTTTCTTTGATCTTATTTTGGAGTTACTGCATCAACAAACATCGACTAATTAAATGTTTATTTTCTCAAAAAAAACTAAATATAAACACAAAAAGTGTGGATTAAAGCACTTTATTAGCTACAATTCATATTATAAAGAGCATTGCCCTAATCGTTCTTTAAAACTTTAATTCTGCTAGTTATTTCTTATATAGCACTATATTGGTGCTGCAGCAACCATTTTTGGAAACATTGCTATAGACATTAGTTCTTTCTTTAGTCTTATTTTAGCTTTACCGCATCAACAAACATCGATTAATTAAATGTTTTAATTTCTCAAAGAAAACAAAATATAAACACAAAAAGTGTGGATTAAAGCACTTTATTAGCTACAATTCATATTATAAAGAGCATTGCCCTAATCGTTCCCTTAAAACTTTAATTCTGCTAGCTATTTCTTTTAAAGCACTATATTGGTGCTGCAGCAACCATTTTTGGAAACATTGCTATAGACATTAGTTCTTTCTTTAGTCTTATTTTAGCTTTACCGCATCAACAAACATCGATTAATTAAATGTTTATTTTCTCAAAGAAAACAAAATATAAACACAAAAAGTCTGGATTAACGCACTTTATTAGCTACAATTCATATTTTAAAGAGCATTGCCCTAATCTTTCTTTAACACTTTAGTTCTGCTAGCTAATTCTTTTATAGCACTATATTGGTGCTGCAGCAACCATTTTGGAAACATTACTAAAGACATTAGTTCTTTCTTTAGTCTTATTTTAGCTTTAGCGCATCAACAAACATCGATTAATTAAATGTTTATTTTCTCAAAGAAAAAAAAATATAAACACAAAAAGTATGGATTAACTCTCTTTATTAGCTACAATTCATATTATAAAGAGTATTGCCCTAATCGTTCTTTAAAACTTTAGTTCTGCTAGCTACTTCTTTTATAGCACTATATTAGTGCTGCAGCAACCATTCTTGGAAACATTACTATAGACATTAGTTCTTTCTTTTTTCTTAATTCAGTTTTACCGCATCAACAAACATCGATTAATTAAATGTTTATTTTCTCAAAGAAAAAAAAATATAAACACAAAAAGTGTGGATTAACGCACTTTATTAGCTACAATTCATATTTTAAAGAGCATTGCCCTAATCTTTCTTTAACACTTTAGTTCTGCTAGCTAATTCTTTTATAGCACTATATTGGTGCTGCAGCAACCATTTTGGAAACATTACTAAAGACATTAGTTCTTTCTTTAGTCTTATTTTAGCTTTACCGCATCAACAAACATCGATTAATTAAATGTTTATTTTCTCAAAGAAAACTAAATATAAACACAAAAAGTGTGGATTAACGCACTTTATTGGCTACAATTCATATTATAAAGAGTATTGCCCTAATCGTTCTTTAAAACTTTAGTTCTGCTAGCTATTTCTTTTATAGCACTATATTGGTGCTGCAGCAACCATTCTTGGAAACATTACTATAGACATTAGTTCTTTCTTTAGTCTTATTTTAGCTTTACTGCATCAACAAACATCGATTAATTAAATGTTTATTTTCTCAAAGAGAACAAAATATAAACACAAAAAGTGTGGATTAACGCACTTTATTAGCTACCATTCATATTTTAAAGAGTATTGCACTCATCGTTCTTTAAAACTTTAGTTCTGCTAGCTACTTCTTCTATAGCACTATATTAGTGCTGCAGCAACCATTCTTCAAACATTGCTATAGACATTAGTTCTTTCTTTAGTCTTATTTTAGCTTTACTGCATCAACAAACATCGATTAATTAAATGTTTATTTTCTCAAAGAGAACAAAATATAAACACAAAAAGTGTGGATTAACGCACTTTATTAGCTACAATTCATATTTTAAAGAGCATTGCCCTAATCTTTCTTTAACACTTTAGTTCTGCTAGCTAATTCTTTTATAGCACTATATTGGTGCTGCAGCAACCATTTTGGAAACATTACTAAAGACATTAGTTCTTTCTTTAGTCTTATTTTAGCTTTACCGCATCAACAAACATCGATTAATTAAATGTTTATTTTCTCAAAGAAAACAAAATATAAACACAAAAAGTGTGGATTAAAGCACATTATTAGCTACAATTCATATTATAAAGAGCATTGCCCTAATCGTTCTTTAAAACTTTAGTTCTGCTAACTATTTCTTTTATAGCACTATATTAGTTCTGCAGCAACCATTCTTGGAAACATTACTAAAGACATTAGTTCTTTCTTTAGTCTTATTTTAGCTTTACTGCATCAACAAACATCGATTAATTAAATGTTTATTTTCTCAAAGAGAACAAAATATAAACACAAAAAGTGTGGATTAACGCACTTTATTAGCTACCATTCATATTTTAAAGAGTATTGCACTCATCGTTCTTTAAAACTTTAGTTCTGCTAGCTACTTCTTTTATAGCACTATATTAGTGCTGCAGCAACCATTCTTGGAAACATTACTATAGACATTAGTTCTTTCTTTAGTCTTATTTTAGCTTTACTGCATCAACAAACATCGATTAATTAAATGTTTATTTTCTCAAAGAGAACAAAATGTAAACACAAAAAGTGTGGATTAACGCACTTTATTAGCTACCATTCATATTTTAGAGAGTATTGCACTCATCGTTCTTTAAAACTTTAGTTCTGCTAGCTACTTCTTTTATAGCACTATACTAGTGCTGCAGCAACCATTCTTTGAAACATTAATATAGACATTATTTCTTTCTTTAGTCTTATTTTAGCTTTGCTGCATCAACAATCATCGTTTAATTAAATGTTTATTTTCTATAAGAAAAAGAAATGTAAACACAAAAAGCGTGGATTAACGCACTTTGTTACCTACAATTCATGTTATTAAGAGTATTGCGCTCATCGTTTGTTAATAGTTTAGTTCTGCCAGCTACTTCTTTTATAGCACTATATTAGTTCTGCAGCAACCATTCTTGGAAACATTACTAAAGACATTAGTTCTTTCTTTCGTCTTATTTTAGCTTTACCGCATCAACAAACATCGATTATTTAAATGTTTATTTTCTCAAAGAAAACAAAATATAAACACAAAAAGTATAGATCAACTCTCTTTATTAGCTACAATTCATATTATAAAGAGTATTGCCCTAATCGTTCTTTAAAACTTTAGTTCTGCTAGCTACTTCTTTTATAGCACTATATTAGTGCTGCAGCAACCATTCTTGGAAACATTACTATAGACATTAGTTCTTTCTTTTGTCTTATTTCAGTTTTACCGCATCAACAAATATCGATTAATTAAATGTTTATTTTCTCAAAGAAAAAAAGATATAAACACAAAAAGTGTGGATTAACGCACTTTATTTTCTACAATTCATATTATAAAGAGTATTGCCCTAATCGTTCTTTAAAACTTTAGTTCTGCTAGCTACTTCTTTTATAGCACTATATTAGTGCTGCAGCAACCATTCTTGGAAACATTACTATAGACATTAGTTCTTTCTTTAGTCTTAATTTAGCTTTACTGCAGCAACAAACATCGATTAATTAAATGTTTATTTTCTCAAAGAGAACAAAATATAAACACAAAAAGTGTGGATTAACGCACTTTATTAGCTACCATTCATATTTTAAAGAGTATTGCGCTCATCGTTCTTAAAAACTTTAGTTCTGTTAGCTACTTCTTTTATAGCACTATATTAGTGCTGCAGCAACCATTCTTCAAACATTACTATAGACATTAGTTCTTTCTTTAGTCTTATTTTAGCTTTACCGCATCAACAAACATCGATTAATTAAATGTTTTAATTTCTCAAAGAAAACAAAATATAAACACAAAAAGTGTGGATTAAAGCACTTTATTAGCTACAATTCATATTATAAAGAGTATTGCCCTAATCGTTCTTTAAAACTTTAATTCTGCTAGCTATTTCTTTTATAGCACTATATTGGTGCTGCAGCAACCATTCTTGGAAACATTACTATAGACATTAGTTCTTTCTTTAGTCTTATTTTAGCTTTACTGCATCAACAAACATCGATTAATTAAATGTTTATTTTCTCAAAGAGAACAAAATATAAACACAAAAAGTGTGGATTAACGCACTTTATTAGCTACCATTCATATTTTAAAGAGTATTGCACTCATCGTTCTTTAAAACTTTAGTTCTGCTAGCTACTTCTTCTATAGCACTATATTAGTGCTGCAGCAACCATTCTTCAAACATTGCTATAGACATTAGTCTTTTCTTTAGTCTTATTTTAGCTTTACTGCATCAACAAACATCGATTAATTAAATGTTTATTTTCTCAAAGAGAACAAAATATAAACACAAAAAGTGTGGATTAACGCACTTTATTAGCTACAATTCATATTTTAAAGAGCATTGCCCTAATCTTTCTTTAACACTTTAGTTCTGCTAGCTAATTCTTTTATAGCACTATATTGGTGCTGCAGCAACCATTTTGGAAACATTACTAAAGACATTAGTTCTTTCTTTAGTCTTATTTTAGCTTTACCGCATCAACAAACATCGATTAATTAAATGTTTATTTTCTCAAAGAAAACAAAATATAAACACAAAAAGTGTGGATTAAAGCACATTATTAGCTACAATTCATATTATAAAGAGCATTGCCCTAATCGTTCTTTAAAACTTTAGTTCTGCTAACTATTTCTTTTATAGCACTATATTAGTTCTGCAGCAACCATTCTTGGAAACATTACTAAAGACATTAGTTCTTTCTTTAGTCTTATTTTAGCTTTACTGCATCAACAAACATCGATTAATTAAATGTTTATTTTCTCAAAGAGAACAAAATATAAACACAAAAAGTGTGGATTAACGCACTTTATTAGCTACCATTCATATTTTAAAGAGTATTGCACTCATCGTTCTTTAAAACTTTAGTTCTGCTAGCTACTTCTTTTATAGCACTATATTAGTGCTGCAGCAACCATTCTTGGAAACATTACTATAGACATTATTTCTTTCTTTAGTCTTATTTTAGCTTTACTGCATCAACAAACATCGATTAATTAAATGTTTATTTTCTCAAAGAGAACAAAATGTAAACACAAAAAGTGTGGATTAACGCACTTTATTAGCTACCATTCATATTTTAGAGAGTATTGCACTCATCGTTCTTTAAAACTTTAGTTCTGCTAGCTACTTCTTTTATAGCACTATACTAGTGCTGCAGCAACCATTCTTTGAAACATTAATATAGACATTATTTCTTTCTTTAGTCTTATTTTAGCTTTGCTGCATCAACAATCATCGTTTAATTAAATGTTTATTTTCTATAAGAAAAAGAAATGTAAACACAAAAAGCGTGGATTAACGCACTTTGTTACCTACAATTCATGTTATTAAGAGTATTGCGCTCATCGTTTGTTAATAGTTTAGTTCTGCCAGCTACTTCTTTTATAGCACTATATTAGTTCTGCAGCAACCAATCTTGGAAACATTACTAAAGACATTAGTTCTTTCTTTCGTCTTATTTTAGCTTTACCGCATCAACAAACATCGATTATTTAAATGTTTATTTTCTCAAAGAAAACAAAATATAAACACAAAAAGTATGGATTAACTCTCTTTATTAGCTACAATTCATATTATAAAGAGTATTGCCCTAATCGTTCTTTAAAACTTTAGTTCTGCTAGCTACTTCTTTTATAGCACTATATTAGTGCTGCAGCAACCATTCTTGGAAACATTACTATAGACATTAGTTCTTTCTTTTGTCTTATTTCAGTTTTACCGCATCAACAAATATCGATTAATTAAATGTTTATTTTCTCAAGGAAAAAAAGATATAAACACAAAAAGTGTGGATTAACGCACTTTATTTTCTACAATTCATATTATAAAGAGTATTGCCCTAATCGTTCTTTAAAACTTTAGTTCTGCTAGCTACTTCTTTTATAGCACTATATTAGTGCTGCAGCAACCATTCTTGGAAACATTACTATAGACATTAGTTCTTTCTTTAGTCTTAATTTAGCTTTACTGCAGCAACAAACATCGATTAATTAAATGTTTATTTTCTCAAAGAGAACAAAATATAAACACAAAAAGTGTGGATTAACGCACTTTATTAGCTACCATTCATATTTTAAAGAGTATTGCGCTCATCGTTCTTAAAAACTTTAGTTCTGTTAGCTACTTCTTTTATAGCACTATATTAGTGCTGCAGCAACCATTCTTGAAACATTACTATAAACATTAGTTCTTTCTTTAGTCTTATTTTAGCTTTACTTAATCAACAAACATCGGTTAATTAAATGTTTTAATTTCTCAAAGAAAACAAAATATAAACACAAAAAGTGTGGATTAAAGCACTTTATTAGCTACAATTCATATTATAAAGAGCATTGCCCCAATCGTTCCCTTAAAACTTTAATTCTGCTAGCTATTTCTTTTAAAGCACTATATTGGTGCTGCAGCAACCATTTTTGGAAACATTGCTATAGACATTAGTTCTTTCTTTAGTCTTATTTTAGCTTTACCGCATCAACAAACATCGATTAATTAAATGTTTATTTTCTCAAAGAAAACAAAATATAAACACAAAAAGTCTGGATTAACGCACTTTATTAGCTACAATTCATATTTTAAAGAGCATTGCCCTAATCTTTCTTTAACACTTTAGTTCTGCTAGCTAATTCTTTTATAGCACTATATTGGTGCTGCAGCAACCATTTTGGAAACATTACTAAAGACATTAGTTCTTTCTTTAGTCTTATTTTAGCTTTAGCGCATCAACAAACATCGATTAATTAAATGTTTATTTTCTCAAAGAAAAAAAAATATAAACACAAAAAGTATGGATTAACTCTCTTTATTAGCTACAATTCATATTATAAAGAGTATTGCCCTAATCGTTCTTTAAAACTTTAGTTCTGCTAGCTACTTCTTTTATAGCACTATATTAGTGCTGCAGCAACCATTCTTGGAAACATTACTATAGACATTAGTTCTTTCTTTTGTCTTAATTCAGTTTTACCGCATCAACAAACATCGATTAATTAAATGTCTATTTTCTCAAAGAAAACTAAATATAAACACAAAAAGTGTGGATTAACGCACTTTATTGGCTACAATTCATATTATAAAGAGTATTGCCCTAATCGTTCTTTAAAACTTTAGTTCTGCTAGCTACTTCTTTTATAGCACTATATTAGTTCTGCAGCAACCATTCTTGGAAACATTACTATAGACATTAGTTCTTTCTTTAGTCTTATTTTAGCTTTACTGCATCAACAAACATCGATTAATTATATGTTTATTTTCTCAAAGAGAACAAAATATAAACACAAAAGTGTGGATTAACGCACTTTATTAGCTACCATTCATGTTTTAAAGAGTATTGCACTCATCGTTCTTTAAAACTTTAGTTCTGCTAGCTACTTCTTTTATAGCACTATATTAGTGCTGCAGCAACCATTCTTCAAACATTACTATAGACATTAGTTCTTTCTTTAGTCTTATTTTAGCTTTACTGCATCAACAAACATCGATTAATTAAATGTTTAGTTTCTGAAAGAAAACAAAATATAAACACAAAAAGTGTGGATTAACGCACTCTATTAGCTACAATTCATATTATAAAGAGTTTTGCACTCATCGTTCTTTAAAACATTAGTTCTGCTAGCTCCATTTTTTATAGCACTATATTAGTGCTGCAGCAACCATTCTTTGAAACATTACTATAAACATTAGTTCTTTCTTTAGTCTTATTTTAGCTTTACTTCATCAACAAACATCGATTAACTAAATATTTATTTTCTGAAAGAAAACAAAATATAAACACAAAAAGTGTGGATTAAAGCACTTTATTAGCTACAATTCATATTATGAAGAGCATTGCCCTAATCTTTCTTTAAAACTTTAGTTCTGCTAGCAATTTCCTTTATAGCACTATATTGGTGCTGCAGCAACCATTTTTGGAAACATTGCTATAGACATTAGTTCTTTCTTTAGTCTATTTTTAGCTTTACCGCATCAACAAACATCGATTAATTAAATGTTTATTTTCTCAAAGAAAAAAAAATATAAACACAAAAAGTGCGGATTAACGCACTTTATTAGCTACCATTCATATTATAAAGAGTTTTGCACTCATCGTTCTTTAAAACATTAGTTCTGCTAGCTCCTTTTTTTATAGCACTATATTAGTGCTGCAGCAACCATTCTTTGAAACATTACTATAAACATTAGTTCTTTCTTTAGTCTTATTTTAGCTTTACTTCATCAACAAACATCGATTAATTAAATATTTATTTTCTGAAAGAAAACAAAATATAAACACAAAAAGTGTGGATTAAAGCACTTTATTAGCTACAATTCATATTATAAAGAGTTTTGCACTCATCGTTCTTTAAAACGTAAGTTCTACTAGCTACTTTTTTTATAGCACTATATTAGTGCTGCAGCAACCATTCTTCAACCATTACTATAGACATTAGTTCTTTCTTTAGTCTATTTTTAGCTTTACCGCATCAACAAACATCGATTAATTAAATGTATATTTTCTCAAAAAAAAAAATATAAACACAAAAAGTGCGGATTAACGCACTTTATTAGCTACCATTCATATTATAAAGAGTATTGCACTGAAAGTTCTTTAAAACTATAGTTCTGCCAGCATTTTCTTTTATAGCACTATATTAGTCAACCATTCTTGGAAACATTACATAGACATTAGTTCTTTCTTTGATCTTATTTTGGCGTTACTGCATCAACAAACATCGACTAATTAAATGTTTATTTTCTCAAAGAAAACTAAATATAAACACAAAAAGTGTGGATTAACGCACTTTATTAGCTACAATTCATATTATAAAGAGTTTTGCACTCATCGTTCTTTAAAAATTTTTAGTTCTGCTAGGTACTTCTTTTATAGCACTATATTAGTGCTGCAGCAACCATTCTTGGAAACATTACTATAGACATTAGTTCTTTCTTTAGTCTTATTTCAGCTTTACTGCATCAACAAACATCGATTGATTAAATTTTTATTTTCTCAAAGAAAACAAAATATAAACACAAGAAATGTGGATTAATGCATTTTATTAGCTACAATTCATATTTTAAAGAGTATTGCACTGAAAGTTCTTTAAAACTATAGTTCTGCCAGCATATTCTTTTATAGCACTTTATTAGTCAACCATTCTTGGAAACATTACATAGACATTAGTTCTTTCTTTGATCTTATTTTGGAGTTACTGCATCAACAAACATCGACTAATTAAATGTTTATTTTCTCAAAAAAAACTAAATATAAACACAAAAAGTGTGGATTAACGCACTTTATTAGCTACAATTCATATTATAAAGAGTTTTGCACTCATCGTTCTTTAAAATTTTAGTTCTGCTAGGTACTTCTTTTATAGCACTATATTAGTGCTGCAGCAACCATTCTTGGAAACATTACTATAGACATTAGTTCTTTCTTTAGTCTTATTTCAGCTTTACTGCATCAACAAACATCGATTGATTAAATTTTTATTTTCTCAAAGAAAACAAAATATAAACACAAAAAATGTGGATTAATGCATTTTATTAGCTACAATTCATATTATAAAGAGCATTGCCCTAATCGTTCTTTAAAACTTTAGTTCTGCTAGCTATTTCTTTTATAGCACTATATTGGTGCTGCAGCAACCATTTTTGGAAAAATTACATTAGTTCCTTCTTTAGTCTTATTTTAGCTTTACCGCATCAACAAACATCGATTAATTAAATGTTTATTTTCTCAAAGAAAAAAAAATATAAACACAAAAAGTCTGGATTAACGCACTTTATTAGCTACAATTCATATTTTAAAGAGTATTGCACTGAAAGTTCTTTAAAACTATAGTTCTGCCAGCATATTCTTTTATAGCACTTTATTAGTCAACCATTCTTGGAAACATTACATAGACATTAGTTCTTTCTTTGATCTTATTTTGGAGTTACTGCATCAACAAACATCGACTAATTAAATGTTTATTTTCTCAAAAAAAACTAAATATAAACACAAAAAGTGTGGATTAAAGCACTTTATTAGCTACAATTCATATTATAAAGAGCATTGCCCTAATCGTTCTTTAAAACTTTAATTCTGCTAGTTATTTCTTTTATAGCACTATATTGGTGCTGCAGCAACCATTTTTGGAAACATTGCTATAGACATTAGTTCTTTCTTTAGTCTTATTTTAGCTTTACCGCATCAACAAACATCGATTAATTAAATGTTTTAATTTCTCAAAGAAAACAAAATATAAACACAAAAAGTGTGGATTAAAGCACTTTATTAGCTACAATTCATATTATAAAGAGCATTGCCCTAATCGTTCTTTAAAACTTTAATTCTGCTAGCTATTTCTTTTATAGCACTATATTGGTGCTGCAGCAACCATTTTTGGAAACATTGCTATAGACATTAGTTCTTTCTTTAGTCTTATTTTAGCTTTACCGCATCAACAAACATCGATTAATTAAATGTTTATTTTCTCAAAGAAAACAAAATATAAACACAAAAAGTCTGGATTAACGCACTTTATTAGCTACAATTCATATTTTAAAGAGCATTGCCCTAATCTTTCTTTAACACTTTAGTTCTGCTAGCTAATTCTTTTATAGCACTATATTGGTGCTGCAGCAACCATTTTGGAAACATTACTAAAGACATTAGTTCTTTCTTTAGTCTTATTTTAGCTTTACCGCATCAACAAACATCGATTAATTAAATGTTTATTTTCTCAAAGAAAACAAAATATAAACACAAAAAGTGTGGATTAACGCACTTTATTGGCTACAATTCATATTATAAAGAGTATTGCCCTAATCGTTCTTTAAAACTTTAGTTCTGCTAGCTACTTCTTTTATAGCACTATATTAATTCTGCAGCAACCATTCTTGGAAACATTATTATAGACATTAGTTCTTTCTTTAGTCTTATTTTAGCTTTACTGCATCAACAAACATCGATTAATTAAATGTTTAGTTTCTGAAAGAAAACAAAATATAAACACAAAAAGTGTGGATTAACGCACTCTATTAGCTACAATTCATATTATAAAGAGTTTTGCACTCATCGTTCTTTAAAACATTAGTTCTGTTAGCTCCATTTTTTATAGCACTATATTAGTGCTGCAAGCAACCATTCTTTGAAACATTACTATAAACATTAGTTCTTTCTTTAGTCTTATTTTAGCTTTACTTCATCAACAAACATCGATTAATTAAATATTTATTTTCTGAAAGAAAACAAAATATAAACACAAAAAGTGTGGATTAAAGCACTTTATTAGCTACAATTCATATTATAAAGAGCATTGCCCTAATCGTTCTTTAAAACTTTAGTTCTGCTAGCAATTTCCTTTATAGCACTATATTGGTGCTGCAGCAACCATTTTTGGAAACATTGCTATAGACATTAGTTCTTTCTTTAGTCTATTTTTAGCTTTACCGCATCAACAAACATCGATTAATTAAATGTTTATTTTCTCAAAGAAAAAAAAATATAAACACAAAAAGTGCGGATTAACGCACTTTATTAGCTACCATTCATATTATAAAGAGTTTTGCACTCATCGTTCTTTAAAACATTAGTTCTGCTAGCTCCTTTTTTTATAGCACTATATTAGTGCTGCAGCAACCATTCTTTGAAACATTACTATAAACATTAGTTCTTTCTTTAGTCTTATTTTAGCTTTACTTCATCAACAAACATCGATTAATTAAATATTTATTTTCTGAAAGAAAACAAAATATAAACACAAAAAGTGTGGATTAAAGCACTTTATTAGCTACAATTCATATTATAAAGAGTATTGCACTCATCGTTCTTTAAAACTTAAGTTCTACTAGCTACTTTTTTTATAGCACTATATTAGTGCTGCAGCAACCATTCTTCAACCATTACTATAGACATTAGTTCTTTCTTTAGTCTATTTTTAGCTTTACCGCATCAACAAACATCGATTAATTAAATGTTTATTTTCTCAAAAAAAAAATATAAAAACAAAAAGTGCGGATTAACGCATTTTATTAGCTACAATTCATATTTTAAAGAGTATTGCACTGAAAGTTCTTTAAAACTATAGTTCTGCCAGCATTTTCTTTTATAGCACTATATTAGTCAACCATTCTTGGAAACATTACATAGACATTAGTTCTTTCTTTGATCTTATTTTGGCGTTACTGCATCAACAAACATCGACTAATTAAATGTTTATTTTCTCAAAGAAAACTAAATATAAACACAAAAAGTGTGGATTAACGCACTTTATTAGCTACAATTCATATTATAAAGAGTTTTGCACTCATCGTTCTTTAAAATTTTAGTTCTGCTAGGTACTTCTTTTATAGCACTATATTAGTGCTGCAGCAACCATTCTTGGAAACATTACTATAGACATTAGTTCTTTCTTTAGTCTTATTTCAGCTTTACTGCATCAACAAACATCGATTGATTTAATTTTTATTTTCTCAAAGAAAACAAAATATAAACACAAAAAATGTGGATTAATGCATTTTATTAGCTACAATTCATATTTTAAAGAGTATTGCACTGAAAGTTCTTTAAAACTATAGTTCTGCCAGCATATTCTTTTATAGCACTTTATTAGTCAACCATTCTTGGAAACATTACATAGACATTAGTTCTTTCTTTGATCTTATTTTGGCGTTACTGCATCAACAAACATCGACTAATTAAATGTTTATTTTCTCAAAGAAAACTAAATATAAACACAAAAAGTGTGGATTAACGCACTTTATTAGCTACAATTCATATTATAAAGAGTTTTGCACTCATCGTTCTTTAAAATTTTAGTTCTGCTAGGTACTTCTTTTATAGCACTATATTAGTGCTGCAGCAACCATTCTTGGAAACATTACTATAGACATTAGTTCTTTCTTTGATCTTAATTTGGCTTTACTGCATCAACAAACATCGATTAATTAAATGTTTATTTTCTCAAAGAAAAAAAAATATAAACACAAAAAGTGCGGATTAACGCACTTTATTAGCTACCATTCATATTATAAAGAGTTTTGCACTCATCGTTCTTTAAAACATTAGTTCTGCTAGCTCCTTTTTTTATAGCACTATATTAGTGCTGCAGCAACCATTCTTTGAAACATTACTATAAACATTAGTTCTTTCTTTAGTCTTATTTTAGCTTTACTTCATCAACAAACATCGATTAATTAAATATTTATTTTCTGAAAGAAAACAAAATATAAACACAAAAAGTGTGGATTAAAGCACTTTATTAGCTACAATTCATATTATAAAGAGTATTGCACTCATCGTTCTTTAAAACTTAAGTTCTACTAGCTACTTCTTTTATAGCACTATATTAGTGCTGCAGCAACCATTCTTCAACCATTACTATAGACATTAGTTCTTTCTTTAGTCTATTTTTAGCTTTACCGCATCAACAAACATCGATTAATTAAATGTTTATTTTCTCAAAGAAAAAAAAATATAAACACAAAAAGTGCGGATTAACGCACTTTATTAGCTACCATTCATATTATAAAGAGTATTGCCCTAATCGTTCTTTAAATTTTTAGTTCTTCCAGCTACTTCTTTTAAAGCACTTTATTAGTTCTGCAGCAAACATTCTTGGAAACATTACTATAGACATTAGTTCTTTCTTAAGTCTTGTTTTAGCTTTACTGCATAAACAAACATCGATTAATTAAATGTTTATTTTCTCAAAGAAAACAAAACATAAACACAAAAAGTGTGGATTAACGCACTTTATTAGCTGAAATTCATATTATAAAGAGTATTCCCCTAATCGCTCTTTAAAACTTTAGTTCTGCTAGCTACTTTTTTATTGCACTATATTAGTGCTGCAGCAACCATTCTTTGAAACATTACTAAAGACATTAGCTCTTTCTTTAGTCTTATTTTAGCTTTACCGCATCAACAAACATCGATTAATTAAATGTTTATTTTCTCAAAGAAAACAAAATATAAACACAAAAAATGTGGATTAATGCATTTTATTAGCTACAATTCATATTTTAAAGAGTATTGCACTGAAAGTTCTTTAAAACTATAGTTCTGCCAGCATATTCTTTTATAGCACTTTATTAGTCAACCATTCTTGGAAACATTACATAGACATTAGTTCTTTCTTTGATCTTATTTTGGCGTTACTGCATCAACAAACATCGACTAATTAAATGTTTATTTTCTCAAAGAAAACTAAATATAAACACAAAAAGTGTGGATTAACGCACTTTATTAGCTACAATTCATATTATAAAGAGTTTTGCACTCATCGTTCTTTAAAATTTTAGTTCTGCTAGGTACTTCTTTGATAGCACTATATTAGTGCTGCAGCAACCATTCTTGGAAACATTACTATAGACATTAGTTCTTTCTTTAGTCTTATTTCAGCTTTACTGCATCAACAAACATCGATTGATTAAATTTTTATTTTCTCAAAGAAAACAAAATATAAACACAAAAAATGTGGATTAATGCATTTTATTAGCTACAATTCATATTATAAAGAGCATTGCCCTAATCGTTCTTTAAAACTTTAGTTCTGCTAGCTATTTCTTTTATAGCACTATATTGGTGCTGCAGCAACCATTTTTGGAAAAATTACATTAGTTCCTTCTTTAGTCTTATTTTAGCTTTACCGCATCAACAAACATCGATTAATTAAATGTTTATTTTCTCAAAGAAAACAAAATATAAACACAAAAAGTGAGGATTAACGCACTTTATTATCTACAATTCATATTTTAAAGAGTATTGCAATCTTAGTTCTTTAAAACTGTAGTTCTGCCAGCATATTCTTTTATAGCACTTTATTAGTGCTGCAGCAACCATTCTTGGAAACATTACATAGACATTAGTTCTTTCTTTGATCTTAATTTGGCTTTACTGCATCAACAAACATCGATTAATTAAATGTTTATTTTCTCAAAGAAAAAAAAATATAAACACAAAAAGTGCGGATTAACGCACTTTATTAGCTACCATTCATATTATAAAGAGTATTGCCCTAATCGTTCTTTAAATTTTTAGTTCTTCCAGCTACTTCTTTTAAAGCACTATATTAGTTCTGCAGCAAACATTCTTGGAAACATTACTATAGACATTAGTTCTTTCTTAAGTCTTGTTTTAGCTTTACTGCATAAACAAACATCGATTAATTAAATGTTTATTTTCTCAAAGAAAACAAAACATAAACACAAAAAGTGTGGATTAACGCACTTTATTAGCTGAAATTCATATTATAAAGAGAGTGCTGCAGCAACCATTCTTTGAAACATTACTAAAGACATTAGCTCTTTCTTTAGTCTTATTTTAGCTTTACCGCATCAACAAACATCGATTAATTAAATGTTTATTTTCTCAAAGAAAACAAAATATAAACACAAAAAATGTGGATTAATGCATTTTATTAGCTACAATTCATATTTTAAAGAGTATTGCACTGATCTTTCTTTAAAACTTTAGTTCTGCTAGTTACTTCTTTTATAGCACTATATTAGTGCTGCAGCAACCATTCTTGGAAACATTACTATAGACATTAGTTCTTTCTTTAGTCTTATTTCAGCTTTACTGCATCAACAAACATCGATTGATTAAATTTTTATTTTCTCAAAGAAAACAAAATATAAACACAAAAAATGTGGATTAATGCATTTTATTAGCTACAATTCATATTATAAAGAGCATTGCCCTAATCGTTCTTTAAAACTTTAGTTCTGCTAGCTATTTCTTTTATAGCACTATATTGGTGCTGCAGCAACCATTTTTGGAAAAATTACATTAGTTCCTTCTTTAGTCTTATTTTAGCTTTACCGCATCAACAAACATCGATTAATTAAATGTTTATTTTCTCAAAGAAAACAAAATATAAACACAAAAAATGTGGATTAATGCATTTTATTAGCTACAATTCATATTTTAAAGAGTATTGCACTGAAAGTTCTTTAAAACTATAGTTCTGCCAGCATATTCTTTTATAGCACTTTATTAGTCAACCATTCTTGGAAACATTACATAGACATTAGTTCTTTCTTTGATCTTATTTTGGCGTTACTGCATCAACAAACATCGACTAATTAAATGTTTATTTTCTCAAAGAAAACTAAATATAAACACAAAAAGTGTGGATTAACGCACTTTATTAGCTACAATTCATATTATAAAGAGTTTTGCACTCATCGTTCTTTAAAATTTTAGTTCTGCTAGGTACTTCTTTTATAGCACTATATTAGTGCTGCAGCAACCATTCTTGGAAACATTACTATAGACATTAGTTCTTTCTTTAGTCTTATTTCAGCTTTACTGCATCAACAAACATCGATTGATTAAATTTTTATTTTCTCAAAGAAAACAAAATATAAACACAAAAAATGTGGATTAATGCATTTTATTAGCTACAATTCATATTATAAAGAGCATTGCCCTAATCGTTCTTTAAAACTTTAGTTCTGCTAGCTATTTCTTTTATAGCACTATATTGGTGCTGCAGCAACCATTTTTGGAAAAATTACATTAGTTCCTTCTTTAGTCTTATTTTAGCTTTACCGCATCAACAAACATCGATTAATTAAATGTTTATTTTCTCAAAGAAAACAAAATATAAACACAAAAAGTGAGGATTAACGCACTTTATTATCTACAATTCATATTTTAAAGAGTATTGCAATCTTAGTTCTTTAAAACTGTAGTTCTGCCAGCATATTCTTTTATAGCACTTTATTAGTGCTGCAGCAACCATTCTTGGAAACATTACATAGACATTAGTTCTTTCTTTGATCTTAATTTGGCTTTACTGCATCAACAAACATCGATTAATTAAATGTTTATTTTCTCAAAGAAAAAAAAATATAAACACAAAAAGTGCGGATTAACGCACTCTATTAGCTACCATTCATATTATAAAGAGTATTGCCCTAATGGTTCTTTAAATTTTTAGTTCTTCCAGCTACTTCTTTTAAAGCACTATATTAGTTCTGCAGCAAACATTCTTGGAAACATTACTATAGACATTAGTTCTTTCTTAAGTCTTATTTTAGCTTTACTGCATAAACAAACATCGATTAATTAAATGTTTATTTTCTCAAAGAAAACAAAACATAAACACAAAAAGTGTGGATAAACGCACTTTATTAGCTGAAATTCATATTATAAAGAGTATTCCCCTAATCGCTCTTTAAAACTTTAGTTCTGCTAGCTACTTTTTTTATTGCACTATATTAGTGCTGCAGCAACCATTCTTTGAAACATTACTAAAGACATTAGCTCTTTCTTTAGTCTTATTTTAGCTTTACCGCATCAACAAACATCGATTAATTAAATGTTTATTTTCTCAAAGAAAACAAAATATAAACACAAAAAATGTGGATTAATGCATTTTATTAGCTACAATTCATATTTTAAAGAGTATTGCACTGAAAGTTCTTTAAAACTATAGTTCTGCCAGCATATTCTTTTATAGTACTTTATTAGTCAACCATTCTTGGAAACATTACATAGACATTAGTTCTTTCTTTGATCTTATTTTGGCGTTACTGCATCAACAAACATCGACTAATTAAATGTTTATTTTCTCTAAGAAAACTAAATAAAAACACAAAAAGTATGGATTAACGCACTTTATTAGCTACAATTCATATTATAAAGAGTTTTGCACTCATCATTCTTTAAAATTTTAGTTCTGCTAGGTACTTCTTTTATAGCACTATATTAGTGCTGCAGCAACCATTCTTGGAAACATTACTATAGACATTAGTTCTTTCTTTAGTCTTATTTCAGCTTTACTGCATCAACAAACATCGATTGATTAAATTTTTATTTTCTCAAAGAAAACAAAATATAAACACAAAAAATGTGGATTAATGCATTTTATTAGCTACAATTCATATTATAAAGAGCATTGCCCTAATCGTTCTTTAAAACTTTAGTTCTGCTAGCTACTTCTTTTATAGCACTATATTGGTGCTGCAGCAACCATTTTTGGAAAAATTACATTAGTTACTTCTTTAGTCTTATTTTAGCTTTACCGCATCAACAAACATCGATTAATTAAATGTTTATTTTCTCAAAGAAAACAAAATATAAACACAAAAAGTGAGGATTAACGCACTTTATTATCTACAATTCATATTTTAAAGAGTATTGCAATCTTAGTTCTTTAAAACTGTAGTTCTGCCAGCATATTCTTTTATAGCACTTTATTAGTGCTGCAGCAACCATTCTTGGAAACATTACATAGACATTAGTTCTTTCTTTGATCTTATTTTGGCTTTACTGCATCAACAAACATCGATTAATTAAATGTTTATTTTCTCAAAGAAAGAAAATATAAACACAAAAAGTGTCGATTAACGCACTTTATTATCTACGATTCATATTATAAAGAGCATTGCCCTAATCGTTCTTTAAAACTTTAGTTCTGCTAGCTATTTCTTTTATAGCAATATATTGGAGCTGCAGCAACCATTCTTGGAAACATTACTATAGACATTAGTTCTTTCTTTAGTCTTATTTTAGCTTTACTGCATCAACAAACATCGATTAATTAAATGTTTATTTTCTCAAAGAAAACAAAATATAAACACAAAAAGTGTGGATTAACGCACTTTATTAGCTACAATTCATAGTATAAAGAGTATTGCCCTAATCGTTCTTTAAAACTTTTTTTCTGCTAGCTACTTCTTTTATAGCACTATATTAGTGCTGCAGCAACAATTCTTGGAAACATTACTATAGACATTAGTTCTTTCTTTAGTCTTATTTCAGCTTTACTGCATCAACAAACATCGATTAATTAAATGTTTATTTTCTCAAAGAAAACAAAATATAAACACAAAAAATGTGGATTAATGCATTTTATTAGCTACAATTCATATTATAAAGAGCATTGCCCTAATCGTTCTTTAAAACTTTAGTTCTGCTAGCTATTTCTTTTATAGCACTATATTGGTGCTGCAGCAACCATTCTTGGAAACATTACATAGACATTAGTTCTTTCTTTGATCTTATTTTGGCTTTACTGCATCAACAAACATCGATTAATTAAATGTTTATTGTCTCAAAGAAAAAAATTATAAACACAAAAAGTGTCGATTAACGCACTTTATTATCTACGATTCATATTATAAAGAGCATTGCCCTAATCGTTCTTTAAAACTTTAGTTCTGCTAGCTATTTCTTTTATAGCAATATATTGGAGCTGCAGCAACCATTCTTGGAAACATTACTATAGACATTAGTTCTTTCTTTAGTCTTATTTTAGCTTTACTGCATCAACAAACATCGATTAATTAAATGTTTATTTTCTCAAAGAAAACAAAATATAAACACAAAAAGTGTGGATTAACGCACTTTATTAGCTACAATTCATAGTATAAAGAGTATTGCCCTAATCGTTCTTTAAAACTTTTTTTCTGCTAGCTACTTCTTTTATAGCACTATATTAGTGCTGCAGCAACAATTCTTGGAAACATTACTATAGACATTAGTTCTTTCTTTAGTCTTATTTCAGCTTTACTGCATCAACAAACATCGATTAATTAAATGTTTATTTTCTCAAAGAAAACAAAATATAAACACAAAAAATGTGGATTAATGCATTTTATTAGCTACAATTCATATTATAAAGAGCATTGCCCTAATCGTTCTTTAAAACTTTAGTTCTGCTAGCTATTTCTTTTATAGCACTATATTGGTGCTGCAGCAACCATTTTTGGAAACATTACATTAGTTCTTTCTTCAGTCTTATTTTAGCTTTACCGCATCAACAAACATCGATTAATTAAATGTTTATTTTCTCAAAGAAAAAAAAATATAAACACAAAAAGTGTGGATTAACGCTCTTTATTAGCTACCATTCATATTATAAAGAGCATTGCACTGACAGTTCTTTAAAACTGTAGTTCTGCCAGCATATTCTTTTATAGCACTATATTGGTGCTGCAGCAATAATTCTTGGAAACATTACTATAGACATTAGTTCTTTCTTTAGTCTTATTTCAGCTTTACTGCATCAACAAACATGGATTAATTAAATGTTTATTTTCTCAAAGAAAACAAAATATAAACACAAAAAATGTGGATTAATGCATTTTAATAGCTACAATTCATATTATAAAGAGAATTGCCCTAATCGTTCTTTAAAAATTTAGTTCTGCTAGCTACTTCTTTTATAGCACTATATTAGTGCTGCAGCAACCATTCTTGGAAACATTACTATAGACATTAGTTCTTTCTATTGTCTTATTTCAGTTTTACTGCATCAACAAACATCGATTAATTAAATGTTTATTTTCTCAAAGAAAAAAAATATAAACACAAAAAGTGTGGATTAACGCACTTTATTAGCTACAGTTCATATTTTAAAGAGTATTGCACTCATCGTTCTTTAAAACTTTAGTTCTACTTGCTACTTCTTTTATAGCACTATATTGGTGCTGCAGCAACCATTTTTGGAAAAATTACATTAGTTACTTCTTTAGTCTTATTTTAGCTTTACCGCATCAACAAACATCGATTAAATAAATGTTTATTTTCTCAAAGAAAACAAAATATAAACACAAAAAGTGAGGATTAACGCACTTTATTATCTACAATTCATATTTTAAAGAGTATTGCAATCTTAGTTCTTTAAAACTGTAGTTCTGCCAGCATATTCTTTTATAGCACTTTATTAGTGCTGCAGCAATAATTCTTGGAAACATTACTATAGACATTAGTTCTTTCTTTAGTCTTATTTCAGCTTTACTGCATCAACAAACATGGATTAATTAAATGTTTATTTTCTCAAAGAAAACAAAATATAAACACAAAAAATGTGGATTAATGCATTTTAATAGCTACAATTCACATTATAAAGAGAATTGCCCTAATCGTTCTTTAAAAATTTAGTTCTGCTAGCTACTTCTTTTATAGCACTATATTAGTGCTGCAGCAACCATTCTTGGAAAAATTACTATAGACATTAGTTCTTTCTATTGTCTTATTTCAGTTTTACTGCATCAACAAACATCGATTAATTAAATGTTTATTTTCTCAAAGAAAAAAAATATAAACACAAAAAGTGTGGATTAACGCACTTTATTAGCTACAGTTCATATTTTAAAGAGTATTGCACTCATCGTTCTTTAAAACTTTAGTTCTACTTGCTACTTCTTTTATAGCACTATATTGGTGCTGCAGCAACCATTTTTGGAAAAATTACATTAGTTACTTCTTTAGTCTTATTTTAGCTTTACCGCATCAACAAACATCGATTAATTAAATGTTTATTTTCTCAAAGAAAACAAAATATAAACACAAAAAGTGAGGATTAACGCACTTTATTATCTACAATTCATATTTTAAAGAGTATTGCAATCTTAGTTCTTTAAAACTGTAGTTCTGCCAGCATATTCTTTTATAGCACTTTATTAGTGCTGCAGCAACCATTCTTGGAAACATTACATAGACATTAGTTCTTTCTTTGATCTTATTTTGGCTTTACTGCATCAACAAACATCGATTAATTAAATGTTTATTTTCTCAAAGAAAGAAAATATAAACACAAAAAGTGTTGATTAACGCACTTTATTATCTACGATTCATATTATAAAGAGCATTGCCCTAATCGTTCTTTAAAACTTTAGTTCTGCTAGCTCCTTTTTTTATAGCACTATATTAGTGCTGCAGCAACCATTCTTTGAAACATTACTATAAACATTAGTTCTTTCTTTAGTCTTATTTTAGCTTTACTTCATCAACAAACATCGATTAATCAAATATTTATTTTCTGAAAGAAAACAAAATATAAACACAAAAAGTGTGGATTAAAGCACTTTATTAGCTACAATTCATATTTTAAAGAGTTTTGCACTCATCGTTCTTTAAAATTTTAGTTACGCCATGTTTTTTATAGCACTATATTAGTGCTGTAGCAACCTTTCTTGGAAACATTACTATAGACATTAGTTCTTTCTTTAGTCTTATTTCAGCTTTACTGCATCAACAAACATCGACTAATTAAATGTTTATTTTCTCAAAGAAAACTAAATATAAACACAAAAAGTGTGGATTAATGCATTTTATTAGCTACAATTCATATTATAAAGAGCATTGCCCTAATCGTTCTTTAAAACTTTAGTTCTGCTAGCTATTTCTTTTATAGCACTATATTGGTGCTGCAGCAACCATTTTTGGAAAAATTACATTAGTTCCTTCTTTAGTCTTATTTTAGCTTTACCGCATCAACAAACATCGATTAATTAAATGTTTATTTTCTCAAAGAAAACAAAATATAAACACAAAAAGTGAGGATTAACGCACTTTATTATCTACAATTCATATTTTAAAGAGTATTGCAATCTTAGTTCTTTAAAACTGTAGTTCTGCCAGCATATTCTTTTATAGCACTTTATTAGTGCTGCAGCAACCATTCTTGGAAACATTACATAGACATTAGTTCTTTCTTTGATCTTAATTTGGCTTTACTGCATCAACAAACATCGATTAATTAAATGTTTATTTTCTCAAAGAAAAAAAAATATAAACACAAAAAGTGCGGATTAACGCACTTTATTAGCTACCATTCATATTATAAAGAGTTTTGCACTCATCGTTCTTTAAAACATTAGTTCTGCTAGCTCCTTTTTTTATAGCACTATATTAGTGCTGCAGCAACCATTCTTTGAAACATTACTATAATTATTAGTTCTTTCTTTAGTCTTATTTTAGCTTTACTTCATCAACAAACATCGATTAATTAAATATTTTTATTTTCTGAAAGAAAACAAAATATAAACACAAAAAGTGTGGATTAAAGCACTTTATTAGCTACAATTCATATTATAAAGAGTATTGCACTCATCGTTCTTTAAAACTTAAGTTCTACTAGCTACTTCTTTTATAGCACTATATTAGTGCTGCAGCAACCATTCTTCAACCATTACTATAGACATTAGTTCTTTCTTTAGTCTATTTTTAGCTTTACCGCATCAACAAACATCGATTAATTAAATGTTTATTTTCTCAAAGAAAAAAATATATAAACACAAAAAGTGCGGATTAACGCACTTTATTAGCTACCATTCATATTATAAAGAGTATTGCCCTAATCGTTCTTTAAATTTTTAGTTCTTCCAGCTACTTCTTTTAAAGCACTATATTAGTTCTGCAGCAAACATTCTTGGAAACATTACTATAGACATTAGTTCTTTCTTAAGTCTTGTTTTAGCTTTACTGCATAAACAAACATCGATTAATTAAATGTTTATTTTCTCAAAGAAAACAAAACATAAACACAAAAAGTGTGGATTAACGCACTTTATTAGCTGAAATTCATATTATAAAGAGTATTCCCCTAATCGCTCTTTAAAACTTTAGTTCTGCTAGCTACTTTTTTATTGCACTATATTAGTGCTGCAGCAACCATTCTTTGAAACATTACTAAAGACATTAGCTCTTTCTTTAGTCTTATTTTAGCTTTACCGCATCAACAAACATCGATTAATTAAATGTTTATTTTCTCAAAGAAAACAAAATATAAACACAAAAAATGTGGATTAATGCATTTTATTAGCTACAATTCATATTTTAAAGAGTATTGCACTGAAAGTTCTTTAAAACTATAGTTCTGCCAGCATATTCTTTTATAGCACTTTATTAGTCAACCATTCTTGGAAACATTACATAGACATTAGTTCTTTCTTTGATCTTATTTTGGCGTTACTGCATCAACAAACATCGACTAATTAAATGTTTATTTTCTCAAAGAAAACTAAATATAAACACAAAAAGTGTGGATTAACGCACTTTATTAGCTACAATTCATATTATAAAGAGTTTTGCACTCATCGTTCTTTAAAATTTTAGTTCTGCTAGGTACTTCTTTGATAGCACTATATTAGTGCTGCAGCAACCATTCTTGGAAACATTACTATAGACATTAGTTCTTTCTTTAGTCTTATTTCAGCTTTACTGCATCAACAAACATCGATTGATTAAATTTTTATTTTCTCAAAGAAAACAAAATATAAACACAAAAAATGTGGATTAATGCATTTTATTAGCTACAATTCATATTATAAAGAGCATTGCCCTAATCGTTCTTTAAAACTTTAGTTCTGCTAGCTATTTCTTTTATAGCACTATATTGGTGCTGCAGCAACCATTTTTGGAAAAATTACATTAGTTCCTTCTTTAGTCTTATTTTAGCTTTACCGCATCAACAAACATCGATTAATTAAATGTTTATTTTCTCAAAGAAAACAAAATATAAACACAAAAAGTGAGGATTAACGCACTTTATTATCTACAATTCATATTTTAAAGAGTATTGCAATCTTAGTTCTTTAAAACTGTAGTTCTGCCAGCATATTCTTTTATAGCACTTTATTAGTTCTGCAGCAACCATTCTTGGAAACATTACATAGACATTAGTTCTTTCTTTGATCTTAATTTGGCTTTACTGCATCAACAAACATCGATTAATTAAATGTTTATTTTCTCAAAGAAAAAAAAATATAAACACAAAAAGTGCGGATTAACGCACTTTATTAGCTACCATTCATATTATAAAGAGTATTGCCCTAATCGTTCTTTAAATTTTTAGTTCTTCCAGCTACTTCTTTTAAAGCACTATATTAGTTCTGCAGCAAACATTCTTGGAAACATTACTATAGACATTAGTTCTTTCTTAAGTCTTGTTTTAGCTTTACTGCATAAACAAACATCGATTAATTAAATGTTTATTTTCTCAAAGAAAACAAAACATAAACACAAAAAGTGTGGATAAACGCACTTTATTAGCTGAAATTCATATTATAAAGAGTATTCCCCTAATCGCTCTTTAAAACTTTAGTTCTGCTAGCTACTTTTTTTATTGCACTATATTAGTGCTGCAGCAACCATTCTTTGAAACATTACTAAAGACATTAGCTCTTTCTTTAGTCTTATTTTAGCTTTACCGCATCAACAAACATCGATTAATTAAATGTTTATTTTCTCAAAGAAAACAAAATATAAACACAAAAAATGTGGATTAATGCATTTTATTAGCTACAATTCATATTTTAAAGAGTATTGCACTGAAAGTTCTTTAAAACTATAGTTCTGCCAGCTACTTCTTTTATAGCACTTTATTAGTCAACCATTCTTGGAAACATTACATAGACATTAGTTCTTTCTTTGATCTTATTTTGGCGTTACTGCATCAACAAACATCGACTAATTAAATGTTTATTTTCTCAAAGAAAACTAAATATAAACACAAAAAGTGTGGATTAACGCACTTTATTAGCTACAATTCATATTATAAAGAGTTTTGCACTCATCGTTCTTTAAAATTTTAGTTCTGCTAGGTACTTCTTTGATAGCACTATATTAGTGCTGCAGCAACCATTCTTGGAAACATTACTATAGACATTAGTTCTTTCTTTAGTCTTATTTCAGCTTTACTGCATCAACAAACATCGATTGATTAAATTTTTATTTTCTCAAAGAAAACAAAATATAAACACAAAAAATGTGGATTAATGCATTTTATTAGCTACAATTCATATTATAAAGAGCATTGCCCTAATCGTTCTTTAAAACTTTAGTTCTGCTAGCTATTTCTTTTATAGCACTATATTGGTGCTGCAGCAACCATTTTTGGAAAAATTACATTAGTTCCTTCTTTAGTCTTATTTTAGCTTTACCGCATCAACAAACATCGATTAATTAAATGTTTATTTTCTCAAAGAAAACAAAACATAAACACAAAAAGTGTGGATTAACGCACTTTATTATCTACAATTCATATTTTAAAGAGTATTGCAATCTTAGTTCTTTAAAACTGTAGTTCTGCCAGCATATTCTTTTTTAGCACTTTATTAGTGCTGCAGCAACCATTCTTGGAAACATTACATAGACATTAGTTCTTTCTTTGATCTTAATTTGGCTTTACTGCATCAACAAACATCGATTAATTAAATGTTTATTTTCTCAAAGAAAACAAAACATAAACACAAAAAGTGTGGATTAACGCACTTTATTAGCTGAAATTCATATTATAAAGAGTATTCCCCTAATCGCTCTTTAAAACTTTAGTTCTGCTAGCTACTTTTTTTATTGCACTATATTAGTGCTGCAGCAACCATTCTTTGAAACATTACTAAAGACATTAGCTCTTTCTTTAGTCTTATTTTAGCTTTACCGCATCAACAAACATCGATTAATTAAATGTTTATTTTCTCAAAGAAAACAAAATATAAACACAAAAAATGTGGATTAATGCATTTTATTAGCTACAATTCATATTTTAAAGAGTATTGCACTGAAAGTTCTTTAAAACTATAGTTCTGCCAGCATATTCTTTTATAGTACTTTATTAGTCAACCATTCTTGGAAACATTACATAGACATTAGTTCTTTCTTTGATCTTATTTTGGCGTTACTGCATCAACAAACATCGACTAATTAAATGTTTATTTTCTCTAAGAAAACTAAATAAAAACACAAAAAGTATGGATTAACGCACTTTATTAGCTACAATTCATATTATAAAGAGTTTTGCACTCATCATTCTTTAAAATTTTAGTTCTGCTAGGTACTTCTTTTATAGCACTATATTAGTGCTGCAGCAACCATTCTTGGAAACATTACTATAGACATTAGTTCTTTCTTTAGTCTTATTTCAGCTTTACTGCATCAACAAACATCGATTGATTAAATTTTTATTTTCTCAAAGAAAACAAAATATAAACACAAAAAATGTGGATTAATGCATTTTATTAGCTACAATTCATATTATAAAGAGCATTGCCCTAATCGTTCTTTAAAACTTTAGTTCTGCTAGCTACTTCTTTTATAGCACTATATTGGTGCTGCAGCAACCATTTTTGGAAAAATTACATTAGTTACTTCTTTAGTCTTATTTTAGCTTTACCGCATCAACAAACATCGATTAATTAAATGTTTATTTTCTCAAAGAAAACAAAATATAAACACAAAAAGTGTGGATTAACGCTCTTTATTAGCTACGATTCATATTATAAAGAGCATTGCCCTAATCGTTCTTTAAAACTTTATTTCTGCTAGCTATTTCTTTTATAGCACTATATTGGTGCTGCAGCAACCATTCTTGGAAACATTACATAGACATTAGTTCTTTCTTTGATCTTATTTTGGCTTTACTGCATCAACAAACATCGATTAATTAAATGTTTATTTTCTCAAAGAAAGAAAATATAAACACAAAAAGTGTCGATTAACGCACTTTATTATCTACGATTCATATTATAAAGAGCATTGCCCTAATCGTTCTTTAAAACTTTAGTTCTGCTAGCTATTTCTTTTATAGCAATATATTGGAGCTGCAGCAACCATTCTTGGAAACATTACTATAGACATTAGTTCTTTCTTTAGTCTTATTTTAGCTTTACTGCATCAACAAACATCGATTAATTAAATGTTTATTTTCTCAAAGAAAACAAAATATAAACACAAAAAGTGTGGATTAACGCACTTTATTAGCTACAATTCATAGTATAAAGAGTATTGCCCTAATCGTTCTTTAAAACTTTTTTTCTGCTAGCTACTTCTTTTATAGCACTATATTAGTGCTGCAGCAACAATTCTTGGAAACATTACTATAGACATTAGTTCTTTCTTTAGTCTTATTTCAGCTTTACTGCATCAACAAACATCGACT
This sequence comes from Aurelia coerulea, assembly GCA_039566865.1. NCBI lineage: Eukaryota > Metazoa > Cnidaria > Scyphozoa > Semaeostomeae > Ulmaridae > Aurelia > Aurelia coerulea. Next base: position 15,094,514 of record CM076950.1, read on the forward strand.
AATTAAATGTTTATTTTCTCAAAGAAAACTAAATATAAACACAAAAAATGTGGATTAATGCATTTTATTAGCTACAATTCATATTATAAAGAGCATTGCCCTAATCGTTCTTTAAAACTTTAGTTCTGCTAGCTATTTCTTTTATAGCACTATATTGGTGCTGCAGCAACCATTCTTGGAAACATTACATAGACATTAGTTCTTTCTTTGATCTTATTTTGGCTTTACTGCATCAACAAACATCGATTAATTAAATGTTTATTTTCTCAAAGAAAGAAAATATAAACACAAAAAGTGTCGATTAACGCACTTTATTATCTACGATTCATATTATAAAGAGCATTGCCCTAATCGTTCTTTAAAACTTTAGTTCTGCTAGCTATTTCTTTTATAGCAATATATTGGAGCTGCAGCAACCATTCTTGGAAACATTACTATAGACATTAGTTCTTTCGTTAGTCTTATTTTAGCTTTTTTGCATCAACAAACATCGATTAATTAAATGTTTATTTTCTCAAAGAAAACAAAATATAAACACAAAAAGTGTGGATTAACGCACTTTATTAGCTACAATTCATAGTATAAAGAGTATTGCCCTAATCGTTCTTTAAAACTTTTTTTCTGCTAGCTACTTCTTTTATAGCACTATATTAGTGCTGCAGCAACAATTCTTGGAAACATTACTATAGACATTCTTTAGTCTTATTTCAGCTTTACTGCATCAACAAACATCGATTAATTAAATGTTTATTTTCTCAAAGAAAACAAAATATAAACACAAAAAATGTGGATTAATGCATTTTATTAGCTACAATTCATATTATAAAGAGCATTGCCCTAATCGTTCTTTAAAACTTTAGTTCTGCTAGCTATTTCTTTTATAGCACTATATTGGTGCTGCAGCAACCATTTTTGGAAACATTACATTAGTTCTTTCTTCAGTCTTATTTTAGCTTTACCGCATCAACAAACATCGATTAATTAAATGTTTATTTTCTCAAAGAAAAAAAAATATAAACACAAAAAGTGTGGATTAACGCTCTTTATTAGCTACCATTTACATTATAAAGAGCATTGCACTGACAGTTCATTAAAACTGTAGTTCTGCCAGCATATTCTTTTATAGCACTATATTGGTGCTGCAGCAATAATTCTTGGAAACATTACTATAGACATTAGTTCTTTCTTTAGTCTTATTTCAGCTTTACTGCATCAACAAACATGGATTAATTAAATGTTTATTTTCTCAAAGAAAACAAAATATAAACACAAAAAATGTGGATTAATGCATTTTAATAGCTACAATTCACATTATAAAGAGAATTGCCCTAATCGTTCTTTAAAAATTTAGTTCTGCTAGCTACTTCTTTTATAGCACTATATTAGTGCTGCAGCAACCATTCTTGGAAAAATTACTATAGACATTAGTTCTTTCTATTGTCTTATTTCAGTTTTACTGCATCAACAAACATCGATTAATTAAATGTTTATTTTCTCAAAGAAAAAAAATATAAACACAAAAAGTGTGGATTAACGCACTTTATTAGCTACAGTTCATATTTTAAAGAGTATTGCACTCATCGTTCTATAAAACTTTAGTTCTACTTGCTACTTCTTTTATAGCACTATATTGGTGCTGCAGCAACCATTTTTGGAAAAATTACATTAGTTACTTCTTTAGTCTTATTTTAGCTTTACCGCATCAACAAACATCGATTAAATAAATGTTTATTTTCTCAAAGAAAACAAAATATAAACACAAAAAGTGAGGATTAACGCACTTTATTATCTACAATTCATATTTTAAAGAGTATTGCAATCTTAGTTCTTTAAAACTGTAGTTCTGCCAGCATATTCTTTTATAGCACTTTATTAGTGCTGCAGCAATAATTCTTGGAAACATTACTATAGACATTAGTTCTTTCTTTAGTCTTATTTCAGCTTTACTGCATCAACAAACATGGATTAATTAAATGTTTATTTTCTCAAAGAAAACAAAATATAAACACAAAAAATGTGGATTAATGCATTTTAATAGCTACAATTCACATTATAAAGAGAATTGCCCTAATCGTTTTTTAAAAATTTAGTTCTGCTAGCTACTTCTTTTATAGCACTATATTAGTGCTGCAGCAACAATTCTTGGAAAAATTACTATAGACATTAGTTCTTTCTATTGTCTTATTTCAGTTTTACTGCATCAACAAACATCGATTAATTAAATGTTTATTTTCTCAAAGAAAAAAAATATAAACACAAAAAGTGTGGATTAACGCACTTTATTAGCTACAGTTCATATTTTAAAGAGTATTGCACTCATCGTTCTTTAAAACTTTAGTTCTACTTGCTACTTCTTTTATAGCACTATATTGGTGCTGCAGCAACCATTTTTGTAAAAATTACATTAGTTACTTCTTTAGTCTTATTTTAGCTTTACCGCATCAACAAACATCGATTAATTAAATGTTTATTTTCTCAAAGAAAACAAAATATAAACACAAAAAGTGAGGATTAACGCACTTTATTATCTACAATTCATATTTTAAAGAGTATTGCAATCTTAGTTCTTTAAAACTGTAGTTCTGCCAGCATATTCTTTTATAGCACTTTATTAGTGCTGCAGCAACCATTCTTGGAAACATTACATAGATATTAGTTCTTTCTTCAGTCTTATTTTAGCTTTACTGCATCAACAAACATCGATTATTTAAATGTTTATTTTCTCAAAGAAAGAAAATATAAACACAAAAAGTGTCGATTAACGCACTTTATTATCTACGATTCATATTATAAAGAGCATTGCCCTAATCGTTCTTTAAAACTTTAGTTCTGCTAGCAATTTCTTTTATAGCAATATATTAGTGCTGCAGCAACCATTCTTGGAAACATTACTATAGACATTAGTTCTTTCTTTAGTCTTATTTCAGCTTTACTGCATCAACAAACATCGATTGATTAAATTTTTATTTTCTCAAAGAAAACAAAATATAAACACAAAAAATGTGGATTAATGCATTTTATTAGCTACAATTCATATTTTAAAGAGTATTGCACTGAAAGGTCTTTAAAACTATAGTTCTGCCAGCATATTCTTTTATAGCACTTTATTAGTCAACCATTCTTGGAAACATTACATAGACATTAGTTCTTTCTTTGATCTTATTTTGGAGTTACTGCATCAACAAACATCGACTAATTAAATGTTTATTTTCTCAAAGAAAACTAAATATAAACACAAAAAGTGTGGATTAACGCACTTTATTAGCTACAATTCATATTATAAAGACTTTTGCACTCATCGTTCTTTAAAATTTTAGTTCTGCTAGGTACTTCTTTTATAGCACTATATTAGTGCTGCAGCAACCATTCTTGGAAACATTACTATAGACATTAGTTCTTTCTTTAGTCTTATTTCAGCTTTACTGCATCAACAAACATCGATTGATTAAATTTTTATTTTCTCAAAGAAAACAAAATATAAACACAAAAAATGTGGATTAATGCATTTTATTAGCTACAATTCATATTATAAAGAGCATTGCCCTAATCGTTCTTTAAAACTTTAGTTCTGCTAGCTATTTCTTTTATAGCACTATATAACCATTTTTGGAAAAATTACATTAGTTCCTTCTTTAGTCTTATTTTAGCTTTACCGCATCAACAAACATCGATTAATTAAATGTTTATTTTCTCAAAGAAAACAAAATATAAACACAAAAAATGTGGATTAATGCATTTTATTAGCTACAATTCATATTTTAAAGAGTATTGCACTGAAAGTTCTTTAAAACTATAGTTCTGCCAGCATATTCTTTTATAGCACTTTATTAGTCAACCATTCTTGGAAACATTACATAGACATTAGTTCTTTCTTTGATCTTATTTTGGAGTTACTGAATCAACAAACATCGACTAATTAAATGTTTATTTTCTCAAATAAAATTAAATATAAACACAAAAAGTGTGGATTAACGCACTTTATTAGCTACAATTCATATTATAAAGAGTTTTGCACTCATCGTTCTTTAAAATTTTAGTTCTGCTAGGTACTTCTTTTTTAGCACTATATTAGTGCTGCAGCAACCATTCTTGGAAACATTACTATAGACATTAGTTCTTTCTTTAGTCTTATTTCAGCTTTACTGCATCAACAAACATCGATTGATTAAATTTTTATTTTCTCAAAGAAAACAAAATATAAACACAAAAAGTGAGGATTAACGCACTTTATTATCTACAATTCATATTTTAAAGAGTATTGCAATCTTAGTTCTTTAAAACTGTAGTTCTGCCAGCATATTCTTTTATAGCACTTTATTAGTGCTGCAGCAACCATTCTTGGAAACATTACATAGACATTAGTTCTTTCTTTGATCTTATTTTGGCTTTACTGCATCAACAAACATCGATTAATTAAATGTTTATTTTCTCAAAGAAAGAAAATATAAACACAAAAAGTGTCGATTAACGCACTTTATTATCTACGATTCATATTATAAAGAGCATTGCCCTAATCGTTCTTTAAAACTTTAGTTCTGCTAGCTATTTCTTTTATAGCAATATATTGGACCTGCAGCAACCATTCTTGGAAACATTACTATAGACATTAGTTCTTTCTTTAGTCTTATTTTAGCTTTACTGCATCAACAAACATTACTATAGACATTAGTTCTTTCTTTTGTCTTAATTCAGTTTTACCGAATCAACAAACATCGATTAATTAAATGTCTATTTTCTCAAAGAAAACTAAATATAAACACAAAAAGTGTGGATTAACGCACTTTATTGGCTACAATTCATATTATAAAGAGTATTGCCCTAATCGTTCTTTAAAACTTTAGTTCTGCTAGCTACTTCTTTTATAGCACTATATTAGTTCTGCAGCAACCATTCTTGGAAACATTACTATAGACATTAGTTCTTTCTTTAGTCTTATTTTAGCTTTACTGCATCAACAAACATCGATTAATTATATGTTTATTTTCTCAAAGAGAACAAAATATAAACACAAAAGTGTGGATTAACGCACTTTATTAGCTACCATTCATATTTTAAAGAGTATTGCACTCATCGTTCTTTAAAACTTTAGTTCTGCTAGCTACTTCTTTTATAGCACTATATTAGTGCTGCAGCAACCATTCTTCAAACATTACTATAGACATTAGTTCTTTCTTTAGTCTTATTTTAGCTTTACTGCATCAACAAACATCGATTAATTAAATGTTTAGTTTCTGAAAGAAAACAAAATATAAACACAAAAAGTGTGGATTAACGCACTCTATTAGCTACAATTCATATTATAAAGAGTTTTGCACTCATTGTTCTTTAAAACATTAGTTCTGCTAGCTCCATTTTTTATAGCACTATATTAGTGCTGCAGCAACCATTCTTTGAAACATTACTATAAACATTAGTTCTTTCTTTAGTCTTATTTTAGCTTTACTTCATCAACAAACATCGATTAATTAAATATTTATTATCTGAAAGAAAACAAATATAAACACAAAAAGTGTGGATTAAAGCACTTTATTAGCTACAATTCATATTATAAAGAGCATTGCCCTAATCGTTCTTTAAAACTTTAGTTCTGCTAGCAATTTCCTTTATAGCACTATATTGGTGCTGCAGCAACCATTTTTGGAAACATTGCTATAGACATTAGTTCTTTCTTTAGTCTTATTTTAGCTTTACTGCATCAACAAACATCGATTAATTAAATGTTTAGTTTCTGAAAGAAAACAAAATATAAACACAAAAAGTGTGGATTAACGCACTCTATTAGCTACAATTCATATTATAAAGAGTTTTGCACTCATCGTTCTTTAAGATTTTAGTTCTGCTAGGTACTTCTTTTATAGCACTATATTAGTGCTGCAGCAACCATTCTTGGAAACATTACTATAGATATTAGTTCTTTCTTTAGTCTTATTTCAGCTTTACTGCATCAACAAACATCGATTGATTAAATTTTTATTTTCTCAAAGAAAACAAAATATAAACACAAAAAATGTGGATTAATGCATTTTATTAGCTACAATTCATATTATAAAGAGCATTGCCCTAATCGTTCTTTAAAACTTTAGTTCTGCTAGCTATTTCTTTTATAGCACTATATAACCATTTTTGGAAAAATTACATTAGTTCCTTCTTTAGTCTTATTTTAGCTTTACCGCATCAACAAACATCGATTAATTAAATGTTTATTTTCTCAAAGAAAACAAAATATAAACACAAAAAATGTGGATTAATGCATTTTATTAGCTACAATTCATATTTTAAAGAGTATTGCACTGAAAGTTCTTTAAAACTATAGTTCTGCCAGCATATTCTTTTATAGCACTTTATTAGTCAACCATTCTTGGAAACATTACATAGACATTAGTTCTTTCTTTGATCTTATTTTGGAGTTACTGAATCAACAAACATCGACTAATTAAATGTTTATTTTCTCAAATAAAATTAAATATAAACACAAAAAGTGTGGATTAACGCACTTTATTAGCTACAATTCATATTATAAAGAGTTTTGCACTCATCGTTCTTTAAAATTTTAGTTCTGCTAGGTACTTCTTTTTTAGCACTATATTAGTGCTGCAGCAACCATTCTTGGAAACATTACTATAGACATTAGTTCTTTCTTTAGTCTTATTTCAGCTTTACTGCATCAACAAACATCGATTGATTAAATTTTTATTTTCTCAAAGAAAACAAAATATAAACACAAAAAGTGAGGATTAACGCACTTTATTATCTACAATTCATATTTTAAAGAGTATTGCAATCTTAGTTCTTTAAAACTGTAGTTCTGCCAGCATATTCTTTTATAGCACTTTATTAGTGCTGCAGCAACCATTCTTGGAAACATTACATAGACATTAGTTCTTTCTTTGATCTTATTTTGGCTTTACTGCATCAACAAACATCGATTAATTAAATGTTTATTTTCTCAAAGAAAGAAAATATAAACACAAAAAGTGTCGATTAACGCACTTTATTATCTACGATTCATATTATAAAGAGCATTGCCCTAATCGTTCTTTAAAACTTTAGTTCTGCTAGCTATTTCTTTTATAGCAATATATTGGAGCTGCAGCAACCATTCTTGGAAACATTACTATAGACATTAGTTCTTTCTTTAGTCTTATTTTAGCTTTACTGCATCAACAAACATTACTATAGACATTAGTTCTTTCTTTTGTCTTAATTCAGTTTTACCGAATCAACAAACATCGATTAATTAAATGTCTATTTTCTCAAAGAAAACTAAATATAAACACAAAAAGTGTGGATTAACGCACTTTATTGGCTACAATTCATATTATAAAGAGTATTGCCCTAATCGTTCTTTAAAACTTTAGTTCTGCTAGCTACTTCTTTTATAGCACTATATTAGTTCTGCAGCAACCATTCTTGGAAACATTACTATAGACATTAGTTCTTTCTTTAGTCTTATTTTAGCTTTACTGCATCAACAAACATCGATTAATTATATGTTTATTTTCTCAAAGAGAACAAAATATAAACACAAAAGTGTGGATTAACGCACTTTATTAGCTACCATTCATATTATAAAGAGTTTTGCACTCATCGTTCTTTAAAACTATAGTTCTGCTATCTACTTCTTTTATAGCACTATATTAGTGCTGCAGCAACCATTCCTCAAACATTACTATAGACATTAGTTCTTTCTTTAGTCTTATTTTAGCTTTACTACATCAAGAAACATCGATTAATTAAATGTTTAGTTTCTGAAAGAAAACAAAATATAAACACAAAAAGTGTGGATTAACGCACTCTATTAGCTACAATTCATATTATAAAGAGTTTTGCACTCATCGTTCTTTAAAACATTAGTTCTGCTAGCTCCATTTTTTATAGCACTATATTAGTGCTGCAGCAACCATTCTTTGAAACATTACTATAAACATTAGTTCTTTCTTTAGTCTTATTTTAGCTTTACTTCATCAACAAACATCGATTAATTAAATATTTATTTTCTGAAAGAAAACAAAATATAAACACAAAAAGTGTGGATTAAAGCACTTTATTAGCTACAATTCATATTATAAAGAGCATTGCCCTAATCGTTCTTTAAAACTTTAGTTCTGCTAGCAATTTCCTTTATAGCACTATATTGGTGCTGCAGCAACCATTTTTGGAAACATTGCTATAGACATTAGTTCTTTCTTTAGTCTATTTTTAGCTTTACCGCATCAACAAACATCGATTATTTAAATGTTTATTTTCTCAAAGAAAAAAAATATAAACACCAAAAGTGCGGATTAACGCACTTTATTAGCTACCATTCATATCATAAAGAGTTTTGCACTCATCGTTCTTTAAAACATTAGTTCTGCTAGCTCCTTTTTTTATAGCACTATATTAGTGCTGCAGCAACCATTCTTTGAAACATTACTATAAACATTAGTTCTTTCTTTAGTCTTATTTTAGCTTTACTTCATCAACAAACATCGATTAATTAAATATTTATTTTCTGAAAGAAAACAAAATATAAACACAAAAAGTGTGGATTAAAGCACTTTATTAGCTACAATTCATATTATAAAGAGTATTGCACTCATCGTTCTTTAAAACTTAAGTTCTACTAGCTACTTTTTTTATAGCACTATATTAGTGCTGCAGCAACCATTCTTCAACCATTACTATAGACGTTAGTTCTTTCTTTAGTCTATTTTTAGCTTTACCGCATTAACAAACATCGATTAATTAAAGGTTTATTTTCTCAAAAAAAAAAATATAAACACAAAAGGTGCGGATTAACGCACTTTATTAGCTGAAATTCATATTATAAAGAGTATTGCCCTAATCGTTCTTTAAATTTTTAGTTCTTCCAGCTACTTCTTTTAAAGCACTATATTAGTTCTGCAGCAAACATTCTTGGAAACATTACTATAGACATTAGTTCTTTCTTAAGTCTTGTTTTAGCTTTACTGCATAAACAAACATCGATTAATTAAATGTTTATTTTCTCAAAGAAAACAAAACATAAACACAAAAAGTGTGGATTAACGCACTTTATTAGCTGAAATTCATATTATAAAGAGTATTCCCCTAATCGCTCTTTAAAACTTTAGTTCTGCTAGCTACTTTTTTTATTGCACTATATTAGTGCTGCAGCAACCATTCTTTGAAACATTACTAAAGACATTAGCTCTTTCTTTAGTCTTATTTTAGCTTTACCGCATCAACAAACATCGATTAATTAAATGTTTATTTTCTCAAAGAAAACAAAATATAAACACAAAAAATGTGGATTAATGCATTTTATTAGCTACAATTCATATTATAAAGAGCATTGCCCTAATCGTTCTTTAAAACTTTAGTTCTGCTAGCTATTTCTTTTATAGCACTATATTGGTGCTGCAGCAACCATTTTTTGCAAAAATTACATTAGTTCCTTCTTTAGTCTTATTTTAGCTTTACCGCATCAACAAACATCGATTAATTAAATGTTTATTTTCTCAAAGAAAACAAAATATAAACACAAAAAATGTGGATTAATGCATTTTATTAGCTACAATTCATATTTTAAAGAGTATTGCACTGAAAGGTCTTTAAAACTATAGTTCTGCCAGCATATTCTTTTATAGCACTTTATTAGTCAACCATTCTTGGAAACATTACATAGACATTAGTTCTTTCTTTGATCTTATTTTGGAGTTACTGCATCAACAAACATCGACTAATTAAATGTTTATTTTCTCAAAGAAAACTAAATATAAACACAAAAAGTGTGGATTAACGCACTTTATTAGCTACAATTCATATTATAAAGAGTTTTGCACTCATCGTTCTTTAAAATTTTAGTTCTGCTAGGTACTTCTTTTATAGCACTATATTAGTGCTGCAGCAACCATTCTTGGAAACATTACTATAGACATTAGTTCTTTCTTTAGTCTTATTTCAGCTTTACTGCATCAACAAACATCGATTGATTAAATTTTTATTTTCTCAAAGAAAACAAAATATAAACACAAAAAATGTGGATTAATGCATTTTATTAGCTACAATTCATATTATAAAGAGCATTGCCCTAATCGTTCTTTAAAACTTTAGTTCTGCTAGCTATTTCTTTTATAGCACTATATAACCATTTTTGGAAAAATTACATTAGTTCCTTCTTTAGTCTTATTTTAGCTTTACCGCATCAACAAACATCGATTAATTAAATGTTTATTTTCTCAAAGAAAACAAAATATAAACACAAAAAATGTGGATTAATGCATTTTATTAGCTACAATTCATATTTTAAAGAGTATTGCACTGAAAGTTCTTTAAAACTATAGTTCTGCCAGCATATTCTTTTATAGCACTTTATTAGTCAACCATTCTTGGAAACATTACATAGACATTAGTTCTTTCTTTGATCTTATTTTGGAGTTACTGCATCAACAAACATCGACTAATTAAATGTTTATTTTCTCAAAGAAAACTAAATATAAACACAAAAAGTGTGGATTAACGCACTTTATTAGCTACAATTCATATTATAAAGAGTTTTGCACTCATCGTTCTTTAAAATTTTAGTTCTGCTAGGTACTTCTTTTTTAGCACTATATTAGTGCTGCAGCAACCATTCTTGGAAACATTACTATAGACATTAGTTCTTTCTTTAGTCTTATTTCAGCTTTACTGCATCAACAAACATCGACTAATTAAATGTTTATTTTCTCAAAGAAAACTAAATATAAACACAAAAAATGTGGATTAATGCATTTTATTAGCTACAATTCATATTATAAAGAGCATTGCCCTAATCGTTCTTTAAAACTTTAGTTCTGCTAGCTATTTCTTTTATAGCACTATATTGGTGCTGCAGCAACCATTTTTGGAAAAATTACATTAGTTCCTTCTTTAGTCTTATTTTAGCTTTACCGCATCAACAAACATCGATTAATTAAATGTTTATTTTCTCAAAGAAAACAAAATATAAACACAAAAAGTGAGGATTAACGCACTTTATTATCTACAATTCATATTTTAAAGAGTATTGCAATCTTAGTTCTTTAAAACTGTAGTCCTGCCAGCATATTCTTTTATAGCACTTTATTAGTGCTGCAGCAACCATTCTTGGAAACATTACATAGACATTAGTTCTTTCTTTGATCTTAATTTGGCTTTACTGCATCAACAAACATCGATTAATTAAATGTTTATTTTCTCAAAGAAAAAAAATATAAACACAAAAAGTGCGGATTAACGCACTTTATTAGCTACCATTCATATTATAAAGAGTTTTGCACTCATCGTTCTTTAAAACATTAGTTCTGCTAGCTCCTTTTTTTATAGCACTATATTAGTGCTGCAGCAACCATTCTTTGAAACATTACTATAAACATTAGTTCTTTCTTTAGTCTTATTTTAGCTTTACTTCATCAACAAACATCGATTAATTAAATATTTATTTTCTGAAAGAAAACAAAATATAAACACAAAAAGTGTGGATTAAAGCACTTTATTAGCTACAATTCATATTATAAAGAGTATTGCACTCATCGTTCTTTAAAACTTAAGTTCTACTTCTTCTTCTTCTTCATGTTCCAAATCTTTCGACGTTGGATGACACAGTAGCTCTCCATTTGTCTCGGTCCATTGCAGTTCTTGTTGCCCTCTCATACCGCATCCCAGTCCACTCCTTGATGTTGTCATACCAACTCATCCTTGGGCGACCTCTGCCTCTCTTTCCATCTATATATCCTTCTAACAGTGTTCTGTATATGTTATTTAGCCGTATCAAATGCCCAAAATATTTCAGTTTCCTGTCCTTCAAGATATTGATCAGCTTTCTTTTTTCATTCATTCGTTGAAGCACTTCCTCGTTTTTCACTTTCTCCGTCCATGACAATTTCAGCATTTTCCTATACGTCCACATCTCAAATGCTTCAAGACGTTTCTCAAGTGTGGTTGTTACAGTCCATGTCTCTACTCCATAAAATAAGGTACTCCATACATAGCATTTTTATCTTCATTCCATACAGTTTCCCTTCCTCATTAACTTTATTTACTATTTCTTGCAATTGCTCAGGTGTTTCAGCAATAAGAACCGTATCATCAGCATATCTCAGGTTGTTGATGTTAAGTCCACCTATCTTTACACCATCCATATCATCTATAGCTCTGAATATCATCTCTGTGTAGAGGTTGAAGAGAGCAGGGGAAAGTACACATCCCTGTCTTACTCCTCGTTTTATCATCACTTCATCAGACAGTCCATTTTCTAGTCTCACGAAGGCTTTTTGAGTCCAGTACAGATTTCTTATGAATTTGATATCCCTTCCTGGTATTGCAATCTTTATGAGGTTTTCAATCATCCTCTTGTGGTTCACTCTATCGAATGCTTTCTCATAGTCTATGAAGCATGCATATACATTTTTGTTCATTGCCAGGTATCTCTCACATATAGTTCTCATATTGAATATCCCTTCTCGAGTTCCTTTTCCTTTCATAAAACCGCTCTGCGTATCGCTTACTTCCTTTTCTATTCGTTGTTTATTTCTTCCCAGTATAACTCGTAGTATAAGCTTCAGAATGTGGCTCATAAGGCTAATTGTTCTAAACTCTTTGCATGTGATGGCCTTTAACTTTTTTGGAATTCTTAGAAATATGGAGTCATTCATGTCTCCAGGTATTGTTGCAACTTTATATACTTGATTGCAGAACTTGGCGAGCGATTTGGTGTTAGCTTCATCTAAGGCTTTGAGCATCTCTGTGTTGATTTTATCCACACCAGGGGATTTGCTTGTTTTCATGCATTGTATGGCTTTTGTTATTTCTGACTCTAACATGTCAGCTTCTTCTCCGTTTGTTATAATATCATAGGTATCATCTCTGTCGTCGTCAAATAATTCAGATACATATTCCTGCCATCTTTTCTTGATGTCGTTTTCATTGAAGAGCATATTTCCTTCTTTATCTTTAATGCATTCACTGCCTTTAGATTTCCTTTTGGTGCCCGTTATTTCTTTGATTTTGTCATGCATTTCTTGATGTCTGTTCATTGCTTCCAGTCTTTCTATATCATCGCATTTGTTGTTCCACCATTTCTCTTTAGCTAGTTTGCATTTTCTAGAGATATCACGATCAATTTCTGCATAAAGCACATCATTATTCTTCGCCTGCTTTCTCTTATCCATCATGTCTAGAATTTCGTTCGTCATCCAACTTTGTTTTGCTTTTCTCTGTTTAACTGGCACTGTATTCTTCCCAGCTTCAGTTAGAGCAGTCTTCACACCTTTCCATTCTTCCTCTAGGTTTTGCAGCTCTTCAACATTAAGACTTTGAAATCTGTTGTAAACTTCGATATTATATTTTTCTCTAATCTGTGCGTCTTTCAGCATGTTCCAATCGTATTGCTCTTCGTACTTGGACTTTGGTTTACGTTTGAGTTTCACTCTGATTTTCATCACTACTGGGTTGTGATCTGATCCAGCATCGGCTCCAGGATATGTTTTAACATTTAATACAGAATTTTTATGCCTGTTGTTAATCATGATGTAATCTATCTGGTTGCGCACTATGTCCCCAGGGCTCTTCCATGTGTATAGGTTTTTGACATGATGTTGGTACATGGTATTCATTATGATTAGTTCTTTGCCTTTACAGAATTCCACTAATCTATTCCCTCTTTCATTTCTAACACCAATGCCGTATTTTCCAGTTATGGGGTATTCTTTCATATTTCCAACCTTTGCATTGAAATCGCCCATCAACATTGTTATTTCACTGGACTTCGTATATTTGAGAGTGGCTTCAATTTCATCATAAAATGCTTCTATCTCATTGTCACTGTGGTCCGATGTTGGGGCATAGACTTGAATTAAGTTGATGTCGAAGGGTTTTGTTTTGTTTTGCGAAGGGTTTTGCGAAGTTCTACTAGCTACTTCTTTTATAGCACTATATTAGTGCTGCAGCAACCATTCTTCAACCATTACTATAGACATTAGTTCTTTCTTTAGTCTATTTTTAGCTTTACCGCATCAACAAACATCGATTAATTAAATGTTTATTTTTTCAAAGAAAAAAAAATATAAACACAAAAAGTGCGGATTAATGCATTTTATTAGCTACAATTCATATTTTAAAGAGTATTGCACTGAAAGTTCTTTAAAACTATAGTTCTGCCAGCATATTCTTTTATAGCACTTTATTAGTCAACCATTCTTGGAAACATTACATAGACATTAGTTCTTTCTTTGATCTTATTTTGGCGTTACTGCATCAACAAACATCGACTAATTAAATGTTTATTTTCTCAAAGAAAACTAAATATAAACACAAAAAGTGTGGATTAACGCACTTTATTAGCTACAATTCATATTATAAAGAGTTTTGCACTCATCGTTCTTTAAAATTTTAGTTCTGCTAGGTACTTCTTTGATAGCACTATATTAGTGCTGCAGCAACCATTCTTGGAAACATTACTATAGACATTAGTTCTTTCTTTAGTCTTATTTCAGCTTTACTGCATCAACAAACATCGATTGATTAAATTTTTATTTTCTCAAAGAAAACAAAATATAAACACAAAAAATGTGGATTAATGCATTTTATTAGCTACAATTCATATTATAAAGAGCATTGCCCTAATCGTTCTTTAAAACTTTAGTTCTGCTAGCTATTTCTTTTATAGCACTATATTGGTGCTGCAGCAACCATTTTTGGAAAAATTACATTAGTTCCTTCTTTAGTCTTATTTTAGCTTTACCGCATCAACAAACATCGATTAATTAAATGTTTATTTTCTCAAAGAAAACAAAATATAAACACAAAAAGTGAGGATTAACGCACTTTATTATCTAGAATTCATATTTTAAAGAGTATTGCAATCTTAGTTCTTTAAAACTGTAGTTCTGCCAGCATATTCTTTTATAGCACTTTATTAGTGCTGCAGCAACCATTCTTGGAAACATTACATAGACATTAGTTCTTTCTTTGATCTTAATTTGGCTTTACTGCATCAACAAACATCGATTAATTAAATGTTTATTTTCTCAAAGAAAAAAAAATATAAACACAAAAAGTGCGGATTAACGCACTTTATTAGCTACCATTCATATTATAAAGAGTATTGCCCTAATCGTTCTTTAAATTTTTAGTTCTTCCAGCTACTTCTTTTAAAGCACTATATTAGTTCTGCAGCAAACATTCTTGGAAACATTACTATAGACATTAGTTCTTTCTTAAGTCTTGTTTTAGCTTTACTGCATAAACAAACATCGATTAATTAAATGTTTATTATCTCAAAGAAAACAAAACATAAACACAAAAAGTGTGGATAAACGCACTTTATTAGCTGAAATTCATATTATAAAGAGTATTCCCCTAATCGCTCTTTAAAACTTTAGTTCTGCTAGCTACTTTTTTTATTGCACTATATTAGTGCTGCAGCAACCATTCTTTGAAACATTACTAAAGACATTAGCTCTTTCTTTAGTCTTATTTTAGCTTTACCGCATCAACAAACATCGATTAATTAAATGTTTATTTTCTCAAAGAAAACAAAATATAAACACAAAAAATGTGGATTAATGCATTTTATTAGCTACAATTCATATTTTAAAGAGTATTGCACTGAAAGTTCTTTAAAACTATAGTTCTGCCAGCATATTCTTTTATAGCACTTTATTAGTCAACCATTCTTGGAAACATTACATAGACATTAGTTCTTTCTTTGATCTTATTTTGGCGTTACTGCATCAACAAACATCGACTAATTAAATGTTTATTTTCTCAAAGAAAACTAAATATAAACAAAAAAAGGGTGGATTAACGCACTTTATTAGCTACAATTCATATTATAAAGAGTTTTGCACTCATCGTTCTTTAAAATTTTAGTTCTGCTAGGTACTTCTTTTATAGCACTATATTAGTGCTGCAGCAACCATTCTTGGAAACATTACTATAGACATTAGTTCTTTCTTTAGTCTTATTTCAGCTTTACTGCATCAACAAACATCGATTGATTAAATTTTTATTTTCTCAAAGAAAACAAAATATAAACACAAAAAATGTGGATTAATGCATTTTATTAGCTACAATTCATATTATAAAGAGCATTGCCCTAATCGTTCTTTAAAACTTTAGTTCTGCTAGCTATTTCTTTTATAGCACTATATTGGTGCTGCAGCAACCATTTTTGGAAAAATTACATTAGTTCCTTCTTTAGTCTTATTTTAGCTTTACCGCATCAACAAACATCGATTAATTAAATGTTTATTTT
Source organism: Aurelia coerulea (assembly GCA_039566865.1). Taxonomy (NCBI): domain Eukaryota; kingdom Metazoa; phylum Cnidaria; class Scyphozoa; order Semaeostomeae; family Ulmaridae; genus Aurelia; species Aurelia coerulea. The sequence continues at coordinate 15,110,754 of CM076950.1, forward strand.
CTCAAAGAAAACAAAATATAAACACAAAAAATGTGGATTAATGCATTTTATTAGCTACAATTCATATTTTAAAGAGTATTGCACTGAAAGTTCTTTAAAACTATAGTTCTGCCAGCATATTCTTTTATAGCACTTTATTAGTCAACCATTCTTGGAAACATTACATAGACATTAGTTCTTTCTTTGATCTTATTTTGGCGTTACTGCATCAACAAACATCGACTAATTAAATGTTTATTTTCTCAAAGAAAACTAAATATAAACACAAAAAGTGTGGATTAACGCACTTTATTAGCTACAATTCATATTATAAAGAGTTTTGCTTTCATCGTTCTTTAAAATTTTAGTTCTGCTAGGTACTTCTTTTATAGCACTATATTAGTGCTGCAGCAACCATTCTTGGAAACATTACTATAGACATTAGTTCTTTCTTTAGTCTTATTTCAGCTTTACTGCATCAACAAACATCGATTGATTAAATTTTTATTTTCTCAAAGAAAACAAAATATAAACACAAAAAATGTGGATTAATGCATTTTATTAGCTACAATTCATATTATAAAGAGCATTGCCCTAATCGTTCTTTAAAACTTTAGTTCTGCTAGCTATTTCTTTTATAGCACTATATTGGTGCTGCAGCAACCATTTTTGGAAAAATTACATTAGTTCCTTCTTTAGTCTTATTTTAGCTTTACCGCATCAACAAACATCGATTAATTAAATGTTTATTTTCTCAAAGAAAACAAAATATAAACACAAAAAGTGAGGATTAACGCACTTTATTATCTACAATTCATATTTTAAAGAGTATTGCAATCTTAGTTCTTTAAAACTGTAGTTCTGCCAGCATATTCTTTTATAGCACTTTATTAGTGCTGCAGCAACCATTCTTGGAAACATTACATAGACATTAGTTCTTTCTTTGATCTTAATTTGGCTTTACTGCATCAACAAACATCGATTAATTAAATGTTTATTTTCTCAAAGAAAAAAAAATATAAACACAAAAAGTGCGGATTAACGCACTTAATTAGCTACCATTCATATTATAAAGAGTATTGCCCTAATCGTTCTTTAAATTTTTAGTTCTTCCAGCTACTTCTTTTAAAGCACTATATTATTTCTGCAGCAAACATTCTTGGAAACATTACTATAGACATTAGTTCTTTCTTAAGTCTTATTTTAGCTTTACTGCATAAACAAACATCGATTAATTAAATGTTTATTTTCTCAAAGAAAACAAAACATAAACACAAAAAGTGTGGATAAACGCACTTTATTAGCTGAAATTCATATTATAAAGAGTATTCCCCTAATCGCTCTTTAAAACTTTAGTTCTGCTAGCTACTTTTTTTATTGCACTATATTAGTGCTGCAGCAACCATTCTTTGAAACATTACTAAAGACATTAGCTCTTTCTTTAGTCTTATTTTAGCTTTACCGCATCAACAAACATCGATTAATTAAATGTTTATTTTCTCAAAGAAAACAAAATATAAACACAAAAAATGTGGATTAATGCATTTTATTAGCTACAATTCATATTTTAAAGAGTATTGCACTGAAAGTTCTTTAAAACTATAGTTCTGCCAGCATATTCTTTTATAGTACTTTATTAGTCAACCATTCTTGGAAACATTACATAGACATTAGTTCTTTCTTTGATCTTATTTTGGCGTTACTGCATCAACAAACATCGACTAATTGAATGTTTATTTTCTCTAAGAAAACTAAATAAAAACACAAAAAGTATGGATTAACGCACTTTATTAGCTACAATTCATATTATAAAGAGTTTTGCACTCATCATTCTTTAAAATTTTAGTTCTGCTAGGTACTTCTTTTATAGCACTATATTAGTGCTGCAGCAACCATTCTTGGAAACATTACTATAGACATTAGTTCTTTCTTTAGTCTTATTTCAGCTTTACTGCATCTTCAAACATCGATTGATTAAATTTTTATTTTCTCAAAGAAAACAAAATATAAACACAAAAAATGTGGATTAATGCATTTTATTAGCTACAATTCATATTATAAAGAGCATTGCCCTAATCGTTCTTTAAAACTTTAGTTCTGCTAGCTACTTCTTTTATAGCACTATATTGGTGCTGCAGCAACCATTTTTGGAAAAATTACATTAGTTACTTCTTTAGTCTTATTTTAGCTTTACCGCATCAACAAACATCGATTAATTAAATGTTTATTTTCTCAAAGAAAACAAAATATAAACACAAAAAGTGAGGATTAACGCACTTTATTATCTACAATTCATATTTTAAAGAGTATTGCAATCTTAGTTCTTTAAAACTGTAGTTCTGCCAGCATATTCTTTATAGCACTTTATTAGTGCTGCAGCAACCATTCTTGGAAACATTACATAAGTTCTTTCTTTGATCTTATTTTAGCTTTACTGCATCAACAAACATCGATTAATTAAATGTTTATTTTCTCAAAGAAAGAAAATATAAACACAAAAAGTGTCGATTAACGCACTTTATTATCTACGATTCATATTATAAAGAGCATTGCCCTAATCGTTCTTTAAAACTTTAGTTCTGCTAGCTATTTCTTTTATAGCAATATATTGGAGCTGCAGCAACCATTCTTGGAAACATTACTATAGACATTAGTTCTTTCTTAAGTCTTATTTTAGCTTTACTGCATCAACAAACATCGATTAATTAAATGTTTATTTTCTCAAAAAAAACAAAATATAAACACAAAAAGTGTGGATTAACGCACTTTATTAGCTACAATTCATAGTATAAAGAGTATTGCCCTAATCGTTCTTTAAAACTTTTTTTCTGCTAGCTACTTCTTTTATAGCACTATATTAGTGCTGCAGCAACAATTCTTGGAAACATTACTATAGACATTAGTTCTTTCTTTAGTCTTATTTCAGCTTTACTGCATCAACAAACATCGATTAATTAAATGTTTATTTTCTCAAAGAAAACAAAATATAAACACAAAAAATGTGGATTAATGCATTTTATTAGCTACAATTCATATTATAAAGAGCATTGCCCTAATCGTTCTTTAAAACTTTAGTTCTGCTAGCTATTTCTTTTATAGCACTATATTGGTGCTGCAGCAACCATTCTTGGAAACATTACATAGACATTAGTTCTTTCTTTGATCTTATTTTGGCTTTACTGCATCAACAAACATCGATTAATTAAATGTTTATTTTCTCAAAGAAAGAAAATATAAACACAAAAAGTGTCGATTAACGCACTTTATTATCTACGATTCATATTATAAAGAGCATTGCCCTAATCGTTCTTTAAAACTTTAGTTCTGCTAGCTATTTCTTTTATAGCAATATATTGGAGCTGCAGCAACCATTCTTGGAAACATTACTATAGACATTAGTTCTTTCTTTAGTCTTATTTTAGCTTTACTGCATCAACAAACATCGATTAATTAAATGTTTATTTTCTCAAAGAAAACAAAATATAAACACAAAAAGTGTGGATTAACGCACTTTATTAGCTACAATTCATAGTATAAAGAGTATTGCCCTAATCGTTCTTTAAAACTTTTTTTCTGCTAGCTACTTCTTTTATAGCACTATATTAGTGCTGCAGCAACAATTCTTGGAAACATTACTATAGACATTCTTTAGTCTTATTTCAGCTTTACTGCATCAACAAACATCGATTAATTAAATGTTTATTTTCTCAAAGAAAACAAAATATAAACACAAAAAATGTGGATTAATGCATTTTATTAGCTACAATTCATATTATAAAGAGCATTGCCCTAATCGTTCTTTAAAACTTTAGTTCTGCTAGCTATTTCTTTTATAGCACTATATTGGTGCTGCAGCAACCATTTTTGGAAACATTACATTAGTTCTTTCTTCAGTCTTATTTTAGCTTTACCGCATCAACAAACATCGATTAATTAAATGTTTATTTTCTCAAAGAAAAAAAAATATAAACACAAAAAGTGTGGATTAACGCTCTTTATTAGCTACCATTTACATTATAAAGAGCATTGCACTGACAGTTCATTAAAACTGTAGTTCTGCCAGCATATTCTTTTATAGCACTATATTGGTGCTGCAGCAATAATTCTTGGAAACATTACTATAGACATTAGTTCTTTCTTTAGTCTTATTTCAGCTTTACTGCATCAACAAACATGGATTAATTAAATGTTTATTTTCTCAAAGAAAACAAAATATAAACACAAAAAATGTGGACTAATGCATTTTAATAGCTACAATTCACATTATAAAGAGAATTGCCCTAATCGTTCTTTAAAAATTTAGTTCTGCTAGCTACTTCTTTTATAGCACTATATTAGTGCTGCAGCAACCATTCTTGGAAAAATTACTATAGACATTAGTTCTTTCTATTGTCTTATTTCAGTTTTACTGCATCAACAAACATCGATTAATTAAATGTTTATTTTCTCAAAGAAAAAAATATAAACACAAAAAGTGTGGATTAACGCACTTTATTAGCTACAGTTCATATTTTAAAGAGTATTGCACTCATCGTTCTATAAAACTTTAGTTCTACTTGCTACTTCTTTTATAGCACTATATTGGTGCTGCAGCAACCATTTTTGGAAAAATTACATTAGTTACTTCTTTAGTCTTATTTTAGCTTTACCGCATCAACAAACATCGATTAAATAAATGTTTATTTTCTCAAAGAAAGCAAAATATAAACACAAAAAGTGAGGATTAACGCACTTTATTATCTACAATTCATATTTTAAAGAGTATTGCAATCTTAGTTCTTTAAAACTGTAGTTCTGCCAGCATATTCTTTTATAGCACTTTATTAGTGCTGCAGCAATAATACTTGGAAACATTACTATAGACATTAGTTCTTTCTTTAGTCTTATTTCAGCTTTACTGCATCAACAAACATGGATTAATTAAGTGTTTATTTTCTCAAAGAAAACAAAATATAAACACAGAAAATGTGGATTAATGCATTTTAATAGCTACAATTCACATTATAAAGAGAATTGCCCTAATCGTTTTTTAAAAATTTAGTTCTGCTAGCTACTTCTTTTATAGCACTATATTAGTGCTGCAGCAACAATTCTTGGAAAAATTACTATAGACATTAGTTCTTTCTATTGTCTTATTTCAGTTTTACTGCATCAACAAACATCGATTAATTAAATGTTTATTTTCTCAAAGAAAAAAAATATAAACACAAAAAGTGTGGATTAACGCACTTTATTAGCTACAGTTCATATTTTAAAGAGTATTGCAATCTTAGTTCTTTAAAACTTTAGTTCTGCTAGCTACTTCTTTTATAGCACTATATTAGTGCTGCAGCAACCATTCTTCAAACATTACTATAGACATTAGTTCTTTCTTTAGTCTTATTTTAGCTTTACTGCATCAACAAACATCGATTAATTAAATGTTTAGTTTCTGAAAGAAAACAAAATATAAACACAAAAAGTGTGGATTAACGCACTCTATTAGCTACAATTCATATTATAAAGAGTTTTGCACTCATCGTTCTTTAAAACATTAGTTCTGCTAGCTCCATTTTTTATAGCACTATATTAGTGCTGCAGCAACCATTCTTTGAAACATTACTATAAACATTAGTTCTTTCTTTAGTCTTATTTTAGCTTTACTTCATCAACAAACATCGATTAATTAAATATTTATTTTCTGAAAGAAAACAAATATAAACACAAATAGTGTGGATTAAAGCACTTTATTAGCTACAATTCATATTATAAAGAGCATTGCCCTAATCGTTCTTTAAAACTTTAGTTCTGCTAGCAATTTCCTTTATAGCACTATATTGGTGCTGCAGCAACCATTTTTGGAAACATTGCTATAGACATTAGTTCTTTCGTTAGTCTATTTTTAGCTTTACCGCATCAACAAACATCGATTATTTAAATGTTTATTTTCTCAAAGAAAAAAAAATATAAACACCAAAAGTGCGGATTAACGCACTTTATTAGCTACCATTCATATCATAAAGAGTTTTGCACTCATCGTTCTTTAAAACATTAGTTCTGCTAGCTCCTTTTTTTATAGCACTATATTAGTGCTGCAGCAACCATTCTTTGAAACATTACTATAAACATTAGTTCTTTCTTTAGTCTTATTTTAGCTTTACTTCATCAACAAACATCGATTAATTAAATATTTATTTTCTGAAAGAAAACAAAATATAAACACAAAAAGTGTGGATTAAAGCACTTTATTAGCTACAATTCATATTATAAAGAGTATTGCACTCATCGTTCTTTAAAACTTAAGTTCTACTAGCTACTTTTTTTATAGCACTATATTAGTGCTGCAGCAACCATTCTTCAACCATTACTATAGACATTAGTTCTTTCTTTAGTCTATTTTTAGCTTTACCGCATCAACAAACATCGATTAATTAAATGTTTATTTTCTCAAAAAAAAAAATATAAACACAAAAAGTGCGGATTAACGCACTTTATTAGCTACCATTCATATTATAAAGAGTATTGCCCTAATCGTTCTTTAAATTTTTAGTTCTTCCAGCTACTTCTTTTAAAGCACTATATTAGTTCTGCAGCAAACATTCTTGGAAACATTACTATAGACATTAGTTCTTTCTTAAGTCTTGTTTTAGCTTTACTGCATAAACAAACATCGATTAATTAAATGTTTATTTTCTCAAAGAAAACAAAACATAAACACAAAAAGTGTGGATTAACGCACTTTATTAGCTGAAATTCATATTATAAAGAGTATTCCCCTAATCGCTCTTTAAAACTTTAGTTCTGCTAGCTACTTTTTTTATTGCACTATATTAGTGCTGCAGCAACCATTCTTTGAAACATTACTAAAGACATTAGCTCTTTCTTTAGTCTTATTTTAGCTTTACCGCATCAACAAACATCGATTAATTAAATGTTTATTTTCTCAAAGAAAACAAAATATAAACACAAAAAATGTGGATTAATGCATTTTATTAGCTACAATTCATATTATAAAGAGCATTGCCCTAATCGTTCTTTAAAACTTTAGTTCTGCTAGCTATTTCTTTTATAGCACTATATTGGTGCTGCAGCAACCATTTTTTGCAAAAATTACATTAGTTCCTTCTTTAGTCTTATTTTAGCTTTACCGCATCAACAAACATCGATTAATTAAATGTTTATTTTCTCAAAGAAAACAAAATATAAACACAAAAAATGTGGATTAATGCATTTTATTAGCTACAATTCATATTTCAAAGAGTATTGCACTGAAAGGTCTTTAAAACTATAGTTCTGCCAGCATATTCTTTTATAGCACTTTATTAGTCAACCATTCTTGGAAACATTACATAGACATTAGTTCTTTCTTTGATCTTATTTTGGAGTTACTGCATCAACAAACATCGACTAATTAAATGTTTATTTTCTCAAAGAAGACTAAATATAAACACAAAAAGTGTGGATTAACGCACTTTATTAGCTCCAATTCATATTATAAAGAGTTTTGCACTCATCGTTCTTTAAAATTTTTGTTCTGCTAGGTACTTCTTTTATAGCACTATATTAGTGCTGCAGCAACCATTCGTGGAAACATTACTATAGACATTAGTTCTTTCTTTAGTCTTATTTCAGCTTTACTGCATCAACAAACATCGATTGATTAAATTTTTATTTTCTCAAAGAAAACAAAATATAAACACAAAAAATGTGGATTAATGCATTTTATTAGCTACAATTCATATTATAAAGAGCATTGCCCTAATCGTTCTTTAAAACTTTAGTTCTGCTAGCTATTTCTTTTATAGCACTATATAACCATTTTTGGAAAAATTACATTAGTTCCTTCTTTAGTCTTATTTTAGCTTTACCGCATCAACAAACATCGATTAATTAAATGTTTATTTTCTCAAAGAAAACAAAATATAAACACAAAAAATGTGGATTAATGCATTTTATTAGCTACAATTCATATTTTAAAGAGTATTGCACTGAAAGTTCTTTAAAACTATAGTTCTGCCAGCATATTCTTTTATAGCACTTTATTAGTCAACCATTCTTGGAAACATTACATAGACATTAGTTCTTTCTTTGATCTTATTTTGGAGTTACTGCATCAACAAACATCGACTAATTAAATGTTTATTTTCTCAAAGAAAACTAAATATAAACACAAAAAGTGTGGATTAACGCACTTTATTAGCTACAATTCATATTATAAAGAGTTTTGCACTCATCGTTCTTTAAAATTTTAGTTCTGCTAGGTACTTCTTTTTTAGCACTATATTAGTGCTGCAGCAACCATTCTTGGAAACATTACTATAGACATTAGTTCTTTCTTTAGTCTTATTTCAGCTTTACTGCATCAACAAACATCGATTGATTAAATTTTTATTTTCTCAAAGAAAACAAAATATAAACACAAAAAATGTGGATTAATGCATTTTATTAGCTACAATTCATATTATAAAGAGCATTGCCCTAATCGTTCTTTAAAACTTTAGTTCTGCTAGCTATTTCTTTTATAGCACTATATTGGTGCTGCATCAACCATTTTTGGAAAAATTACATTAGTTCCTTCTTTAGTCTTATTTTAGCTTTACCGCATCAACAAACATCGATTAATTAAATGTTTTTTTTCTCAAAGAAAACAAAATATAAACACAAAAAGTGAGGATTAACGCACTTTATTATCTACAATTCATATTTTAAAGAGTATTGCAATCTTAGTTCTTTAAAACTGTAGTTCTGCCAGCATATTCTTTTATAGCACTTTATTAGTGCTGCAGCAACCATTCTTGGAAACATTACATAGACATTAGTTCTTTCTTTGATCTTAATTTGGCTTTACTGCATCAACAAACATCGATTAATTAAATGTTTATTTTCTCAAAGAAAAAAAAATATAAACACAAAAAGTGCGGATTAACGCACTTTATTAGCTACCATTCATATTATAAAGAGTTTTGCACTCATCGTTCTTTAAAACATTAGTTCTGCTAGCTCCTTTTTTTATAGCACTATATTAGTGCTGCAGCAACCATTCTTTGAAACATTACTATAAACATTAGTTCATTCTTTAGTCTCATTTTAGCTTTACTTCATCAACAAACATCGATTAATTAAATATTTATTTTCTGAAAGAAAACAAAATATAAACACAAAAAGTGTGGATTAAAGCACTTTATTAGCTACAATTCATATTATAAAGAGTATTGCACTCATCGTTCTTTAAAACTTAAGTTCTACTAGCTACTTCTTTTATAGCACTATATTAGTGCTGCAGCAACCATTCTTCAACCATTACTATAGACATTAGTTCTTTCTTTAGTCTATTTTTAGCTTTACCGCATCAACAAACATCGATTAATGAAATGTTTATTTTTCTCAAAGAAAAAAAAATATAAACACAAAAAGTGCGGATTAACGCACTTTATTAGCTACCATTCATATTATAAAGAGTATTGCCCTAATCGTTCTTTAAATTTTTAGTTCTTCCAGCTACTTCTTTTAAAGCACTATATTAGTTCTGCAGCAAACATTCTTGGAAACATTACTATAGACATTAGTTCTTTCTTAAGTCTTGTTTTAGCTTTACTGCATAAACAAACATCGATTAATTAAATGTTTATTTTCTCAAAGAAAACAAAACATAAACACAAAAAGTGTGGATTAACGCACTTTATTAGCTGAAATTCATATTATAAAGAGTATTCCCCTAATCGCTCTTTAAAACTTTAGTTCTGCTAGCTACTTTTTTATTGCACTATATTAATGCTGCAGCAACCATTCTTTGAAACATTACTAAAGACATTAGCTCTTTCTTTAGTCTTATTTTAGCTTTACCGCATCAACAAACATCGATTAATTAAATGTTTATTTTCTCAAAGAAAACAAAATATAAACACAAAAAATGTGGATTAATGCATTTTATTAGCTACAATTCATATTTTAAAGAGTATTGCACTGAAAGTTCTTTAAAACTATAGTTCTGCCAGCATATTCTTTTATAGCACTTTATTAGTCAACCATTCTTGGAAACATTACATAGACATTAGTTCTTTCTTTGATCTTATTTTGGCGTTACTGCATCAACAAACATCGACTAATTAAATGTTTATTTTCTCAAAGAAAACTAAATATAAACACAAAAAGTGTGGATTAACGCACTTTATTAGCTACAATTCATATTATAAAGAGTTTTGCACTCATCGTTCTTTAAAATTTTAGTTCTGCTAGGTACTTCTTTTATAGCACTATATTAGTGCTGCAGCAACCATTCTTGGAAACATTACTATAGACATTAGTTCTTTCTTTAGTCTTATTTCAGCTTTACTGCATCAACAAACATCGATTGATTAAATTTTTATTTTCTCAAAGAAAACAAAATATAAACACAAAAAATGTGGATTAATGCATTTTATTAGCTACAATTCATATTATAAAGAGCATTGCCCTAATCGTTCTTTAAAACTTTAGTTCTGCTAGCTATTTCTTTTATAGCACTATATTGGTGCTGCAGCAACCATTTTTGGAAAAATTACATTAGTTCCTTCTTTAGTCTTATTTTAGCTTTACCGCATCAACAAACATCGATTAATTAAATGTTTATTTTCTCAAAGAAAACAAAATATAAACACAAAAAGTGAGGATTAACGCACTTTATTATCTACAATTCATATTTTAAAGAGTATTGCAATCTTAGTTCTTTAAAACTGTAGTTCTGCCAGCATATTCTTTTATAGCACTTTATTAGTGCTGCAGCAACCATTCTTGGAAAAATTACATAGACATTAGTTCTTTCTTTGATCTTAATTTGGCTTTACTGCATCAACAAACATCGATTAATTAAATGTTTATTTTCTCAAAGAAAAAAAAATATAAACACAAAAAGTGCGGATTAACGCACTTTATTAGCTACCATTCATATTATAAAGAGTATTGCCCTAATCGTTCTTTAAATTTTTAGTTCTTCCAGCTACTTCTTTTAAAGCACTATATTAGTTCTGCAGCAAACATTCTTGGAAACATTACTATAGACATTAGTTCTTTCTTAAGTCTTATTTTAGCTTTACTGCATAAACAAACATCGATTAATTAAATGTTTATTTTCTCAAAGAAAACAAAACATAAACACAAAAAGTGTGGATAAACGCACTTTATTAGCTGAAATTCATATTATAAAGAGTATTCCCCTAATCGCTCTTTAAAACTTTAGTTCTGCTAGCTACTTTTTTTATTGCACTATATTAGTGCTGCAGCAACCATTCTTTGAAACATTACTAAAGACATTAGCTCTTTCTTTAGTCTTATTTTAGCTTTACCGCATCAACAAACATCGATTAATTAAATGTTTATTTTCTCAAAGAAAACAAAATATAAACACAAAAAATGTGGATTAATGCATTTTATTAGCTACAATTCATATTTTAAAGAGTATTGCACTGAAAGTTCTTTAAAACTATAGTTCTGCCAGCATATTCTTTTATAGTACTTTATTAGTCAACCATTCTTGGAAACATTACATAGACATTAGTTCTTTCTTTGATCTTATTTTGGCGTTACTGCATCAACAAACATCGACTAATTAAATGTTTATTTTCTCTAAGAAAACTAAATAAAAACACAAAAAGTATGGATTAACGCACTTTATTAGCTACAATTCATATTATAAAGAGTTTTGCACTCATCGTTCTTTAAAATTTTAGTTCTGCTAGGTACTTCTTTTATAGCACTATATTAGTGCTGCTGCAACCATTCTTGGAAACATTACTATAGACATTAGTTCTTTCTTTAGTCTTATTTCAGCTTTAATGCATCAACAAACATCGATTAATTAAATGTTTATTTTCTCAAAGAAAACAAAATATAAACACAAAAAATGTGGATTAATGCATTTTATTAGCTACAATTCATATTATAAAGAGTATTGCACTGAAAGTTCTTTAAAACTATAGTTCTGCCAGCATATTCTTTTATAGTACTTTATTAGTCAACCATTCTTGGAAACATTACATAGACATTAGTTCTTTCTTTGATCTTATTTTGGCGTTACTGCATCAACAAACTTCGACTAATTAAATGTTTATTTTCTCTAAGAAAACTAAATAAAAACACAAAAAGTATGGATTAACGCACTTTAATAGCTACAATTCATATTATAAAGAGTTTTGCACTCATCGTTCTTTAAAACTTTAGTTCTGCTAGCTATTTCTTTTATAGCACTATATTAGTGCTGCAGCAACCATTCTTGGAAACATTACTATAGACATTAGTTCTTTCTTTAGTCTTATTTTAGCTTTACTGCATCAACAAACATCGATTGATTAAATTTTTATTTTCTCAAAGAAAACAAAATATAAACACAAAAAATGTGGATTAATGCATTTTATTAGCTACAATTCATATTATAAAGAGCATTGCCCTAATCGTTCTTTAAAACTTTAGTTCTGCTAGCTACTTCTTTTATAGCACTATATTGGTGCTGCAGCAACCATTTTTGGAAAAATTACATTAGTTACTTCTTTAGTCTTATTTTAGCTTTACCGCATCAACAAACATCGATTAATTAAATGTTTATTTTCTCAAAGAAAACAAAATATAAACACAAAAAGTGAGGATTAACGCACTTTATTATCTACAATTCATATTTTAAAGAGTATTGCAATCTTAGTTCTTTAAAACTGTAGTTCTGCCAGCATATTCTTTTATAGCACTTTATTAGTGCTGCAGCAACCATTCTTGGAAACATTACATAGACATTAGTTCTTTCTTTGATCTTATTTTGGCTTTACTGCATCAACAAACATCGATTAATTAAATGTTTATTTTCTCAAAGAAAGAAAATATAAACACAAAAAGTGTCGATTAACGCACTTTATTATCTACGATTCATATTATAAAGAGCATTGCCCTAATCGTTCTTTAAAACTTTAGTTCTGCTAGCTATTTCTTTTATAGCAATATATTGGAGCTGCAGCAACCATTCTTGGAAACATTACTATAGACATTACTTCTTTCTTTAGTCTTATTTTAGCGTTACTGCATCAACAAACATCGATTAATTAAATGTTTATTTTCTCAAAGAAGACAAAATATAAACACAAAAAGTGTGGATTAACGCACTTTATTAGCTACAATTCATAGTATAAAGAGTATTGCCCTAATCGTTCTTTAAAACTTTTTTTCTGCTAGCTACTTCTTTTATAGCACTATATTAGTGCTGCAGCAACAATTCTTGGAAACATTACTATAGACATTAGTTCTTTCTTTAGTCTTATTTCAGCTTTACTGCATCAACAAACATCGATTAATTAAATGTTTATTTTCTCAAAGAAAACAAAATATAAACACAAAAAGTGTGGATTAACGCACTTTATTAGCTACAATTCATATTATAAAGAGTATTGCCCTAATCGTTCTTTAAAACTTTAGTTCTGCTAGCTACTTCTTTTATAGCACTATATTAGTGCTGCAGCAACCATTCTTGGAAACATTACTATAGACATTAGTTCTTTCTTTAGTCTTATTTCAGCTTTACTGCATCAACAAACATCGATTAATTAAATGTTTATTTTCTCAAAGAAAAAAAATATAAACACAAAAAGTGTGGATTAACGCACTTTATTAGCTACAATTCATAGTATAAAGAGTATTGCCCTAATCGTTCTTTAAAACTTTTTTTCTGCTAGCTACTTCTTTTATAGCACTATATTAGTGCTGCAGCAACAATTCTTGGAAACATTACTATAGACATTAGTTCTTTCTTTAGTCTTATTTCAGCTTTACTGCATCAACAAACATCGATTAATTAAATGTTTATTTTCTCAAAGAAAACAAAATATAAACACAAAAAGTGTGGATTAACGCACTTTATTAGCTACAGTTCATATTTTAAAGAGTATTGCACTCATCGTTCTTTAAAACTTTCGTTCTACTTGCTACTTCTTTTATAGCACTATATTGGTGCTGCAGCAACCATTTTTGGAAAAATTACATTAGTTACTTCTTTAGTCTTATTTTAGCTTTACCGCATCAACAAACATCGATTAATTAAATGTTTATTTTCTCAAAGAAAACAAAATATAAACACAAAAAGTGAGGATTAACGCACTTTATTATCTACAATTCATATTTTAAAGAGTATTGCAATCTTAGTTCTTTAAAACTGTAGTTCTGCCAGCATATTCTTTTATAGCACTTTATTAGTGCTGCAGCAATAATTCTTGGAAACATTACTATAGACATTAGTTCTTTCTTTAGTCTTATTTCAGCTTTACTGCATCAACAAACATGGATTAATTAAATGTTTATTTTCTCAAAGAAAACAAAATATAAACACAAAAAATGTGGATTAATGCATTTTAATAGCTACAATTCACATTATAAAGAGAATTGCCCTAATCGTTCTTTAAAAATTTAGTTCTGCTAGCTACTTCTTTTATAGCACTATATTAGTGCTGCAGCAACCATTCTTGGAAAAATTACTATAGACATTAGTTCTTTCTTTTGTCTTATTTCAGTTTTACTGCATCAACAAACATCGATTAATTAAATGTTTATTTTCTCAAAGAAAAAAAATATAAACACAAAAAGTGTGGATTAACGCACTTTATTAGCTACAATTCATATTATAAAGAGTATTGCCCTAATCGTTCTTTAAAACTTTAGTTCTGCTAGCTACTTCTTTAATAGCACTATACTAGTGCTGCAGCAGCCATTCTTTGAAACATTAATATAGACATTATTTCTTTCTTTAGTCTTATTTTAGCTTTGCTGCATCAACAATCATCGTTTAATTAAATGTTTATTTTCTATAAGAAAACAAAATGTAAACACAAAAAGCGTGGATTAACGCACTTTATTACCTAAAATTCATGTTATTAAGAGTATTGCGCTCATGGTTTGTTAATAGTTTAGTTCTGCCAGCTACTTCTTTTATAGCACTATATTAGTGCTGCAGCAACCATTCTTGGAAACATTACTAAAGACATTAGTTCTTTCTTTAGTCTTATTTTAGCTTTACCGCATCAACAAACATCGATTAATTAAATGTTTATTTTCTCAAAGAAAACAAAATATAAACACAAAAAGTGTGGATTAACGCACTTTATTATCTACAATTCATATTTTAAAGAGTATTGCAATCTTAGTTCTTTAAAACTGTAGTTCTGCCAGCATATTCTTTTATAGCACTTTACTAGTGCTGCAGCAACCATTCTTGGAAACATTAAGATAGACATTAGTTCTTTCTTTTTTCTTAATTCAGTTTTACCGCATCAACAAACATCGATTTAATTAAATGTTAATTTTCTCAAAGAAAAAAAGATATAAACACAAAAAGTGTGGATTAACGCACTTTATTAGCTACAATTCATATTATAAAGAGTATTGCCCTAATCGTTCTTTAAAACTTTTGTTCTGCTAGCTACTTCTTTTATAGCACTATATTAGTGCTGCAGCAACCATTCTTGGAAACATTACTATAGACATTAGTTCTTTCTTTAGTCTTATTTTAGCTTTACTGCATCAACAAACATCGATTAATTAAATGTTTATTTTCTCAAAGAGAACAAAATGTAAACACAAAAAGTGTGGATTAACGCACTTTATTAGCTACCATTCATATTTTAAAGAGTATTGCACTCATCGTTCTTTAAAACTTTAGTTCTGCTAGCTACTTCTTTAATAGCACTATACTAGTGCTGCAGCAGCCATTCTTTGAAACATTAATATAGACATTATTTCTTTCTTTAGTCTTATTTTAGCTTTGCTGCATCAACAATCATCGTTTAATTAAATGTTTATTTTCTATAAGAAAACAAAATGTAAACACAAAAAGCGTGGATTAACGCACTTTGTTACCTAAAATTCATGTTATTAAGAGTATTGCGCTCATCGTTTGTTAATAGTTTAGTTCTGCCAGCTACTTCTTTTATAGCACTATATTAGTTCTGCAGCAACCATTCTTGGAAACATTACTAAAGACATTAGTTCTTTCTTTAGTCTTATTTTAGCTTTACTGCATCAACAAACATCGATTAATTAAATGTTTATTATCTCAAAGAAAACAAAATATAAACACAAAAAGTGTGGATTAACGCACTTTATTATCTACAATTCATATTTTAAAGAGTATTGCAATCTTAGTTCTTTAAAACTGTAGTTCTGCCAGCATATTCTTTTATAGCACTTTACTAGTGCTGCAGCAACCATTCTTGGAAACATTACATAGACATTAGTTCTTTCTTTGATCTTATTTTGGCTTTACTGCATCAACAAACATCGATTAATTAAATGTTTATTTTCTGAAAGAAAAGAAAATATAAACACAAAAAGTGTGGATTAACGCACTTTATTATCTACGATTCATATTATAAAGAGCATTGCCCTAATCGTTCTTTAAAACTTTAGTTCTGCTAGCTATTTCTTTTATAGCAATATATTGGAGCTGCAGCAACCATTCTTGGAAACATTACTATAGACATTAGTTCTTTCTTTAGTCTTATTTTAGCTTTACTGCATCAACAAACATCGATTAATTAAATGTTTATTTTCTCAAAGAAAAACAAATATAAACACAAAAAGTGTGGATTAACGCTCTTTATTAGCTACCATTTACATTATAAAGAGCATTGCACTGACAGTTCATTAAAACTGTAGTTCTGCCAGCATATTCTTTTATAGCACTATATTGGTGCTGCAGCAATAATTCTTGGAAACATTACTATAGACATTAGTTCTTTCTTTAGTCTTATTTCAGCTTTACTGCATCAACAAACATGGATTAATTAAATGTTTATTTTCTCAAAGAAAACAAAATATAAACACAAAAAATGTGGATTAATGCATTTTAATAGCTACAATTCACATTATAAAGAGAATTGCCCTAATCGTTCTTTAAAAATTTAGTTCTGCTAGCTACTTCTTTTATAGCACTATATTAGTGCTGCAGCAACCATTCTTGGAAAAATTACTATAGACATTAGTTCTTTCTATTGTCTTATTTCAGTTTTACTGCATCAACAAACATCGATTAATTAAATGTTTATTTTCTCAAAGAAAAAAAATATAAACACAAAAAGTGTGGATTAACGCACTTTATTAGCTACAGTTCATATTTTAAAGAGTATTGCACTCATCGTTCTTTAAAACTTTAGTTCTACTTGCTACTTCTTTTATAGCACTATATTGGTGCTGCAGCAACCATTTTTGGAAAAATTACATTAGTTACTTCTTTAGTCTTATTTTAGCTTTACCGCATCAACAAACATCGATTAATTAAATGTTTATTTTCTCAAAGAAAACAAAATATAAACACAAAAAGTGAGGATTAACGCACTTTATTATCTACAATTCATATTTTAAAGAGTATTGCAATCTTAGTTCTTTAAAACTGTAGTTCTGCCAGCATATTCTTTTATAGCACTTTATTAGTGCTGCAGCAATAATTCTTGGAAACATTACTATAGACATTAGTTCTTTCTTTAGTCTTATTTCAGCTTTACTGCATCAACAAACATGGATTAATTAAATGTTTATTTTCTCAAAGAAAACAAAATATAAACACAAAAAATGTGGATTAATGCATTTTAATAGCTACAATTCACATTATAAAGAGAATTGCCCTAATCGTTCTTTAAAAATTTAGTTCTGCTAGCTACTTCTTTTATAGCACTATATTAGTGCTGCAGCAACCATTCTTGGAAAAATTACTATAGACATTAGTTCTTTCTTTTGTCTTATTTCAGTTTTACCGCATCAACAAACATCGATTAATTAAATGTTTATTTTCTCAAAGAAAAAAAATATAAACACAAAAAGTGTGGATTAACGCACTTTATTAGCTACAATTCATATTATAAAGAGTATTGCCCTAATCGTTCTTTAAAACTTTAGTTCTGCTAGCTACTTCTTTTATAGCACTATACTAGTGCTGCAGCAGCCATTCTTTGAAACATTAATATAGACATTATTTCTTTCTTTAGTCTTATTTTAGCTTTGCTGCATCAACAATCATCGTTTAATTAAATGTTTATTTTCTATAAGAAAACAAAATGTAAACACAAAAAGCGTGGATTAACGCACTTTGTTACCTAAAATTCATGTTATTAAGAGTATTGCGCTCATCGTTTGTTAATAGTTTAGTTCTGCCAGCTACTTCTTTTATAGCACTATATTAGTTCTGCAGCAACCATTCTTGGAAACATTACTAAAGACATTAGTTCTTTCTTTAGTCTTATTTTAGCTTTACTGCATCAACAAACATCGATTAATTAAATGTTTATTATCTCAAAGAAAACAAAATATAAACACAAAAAGTGTGGATTAACGCACTTTATTATCTACAATTCATATTTTAAAGAGTATTGCAATCTTAGTTCTTTAAAACTGTAGTTCTGCCAGCATATTCTTTTATAGCACTTTACTAGTGCTGCAGCAACCATTCTTGGAAACATTACATAGACATTAGTTCTTTCTTTGATCTTATTTTGGCTTTACTGCATCAACAAACATCGATTAATTAAATGTTTATTTTCGGAAAGAAAAGAAAATATAAACACAAAAAGTGTGGATTAACGCACTTTATTATCTACGATTCATATTATAAAGAGCATTGCCCTAATCGTTCTTTAAAACTTTAGTTCTGCTAGCTATTTCTTTTATAGCAATATATTGGAGCTGCAGCAACCATTCTTGGAAACATTACTATAGACATTAGTTCTTTCTTTAGTCTTATTTTAGCTTTACTGCATCAACAAACATCGATTAATTAAATGTTTATTTTCTCAAAGAAAACAAAATATAAACACAAAAAGTGTGGATTAAGCGCACTTTATTATCTACAATTCATATTATAAAGAGTATTGCAATCTTAGTTCTTTAAAACTGTAGTTCTGCCAGCATATTCTTTTATAGCACTTTATTAGTGATGCAGCAATAATTCTTGGAAACATTTCTATAGACATTAGTTCTTTCTTCAGTCTTATTTTAGCTTTACTGCATCAACAAACATCGATTAATTAAATGTTTATTTTCTCAAAGAAAAAAAATATAAACACAAAAAGTGTAGATTAACGCACTTTATTAGCTACAGTTCATATTTTAAAGAGTATTGCACTCATCGTTCTTTAAAACTTTAGTTCTACTTGCTACTTCTTTTATAGCACTATATTAGTGCTGCAGCCACCATTCTTCAACCATTACTATAGACATTAGTTCTTTCTTTAGTCTTATTCTAGCTTTACTGCATCAACAAACATCGATTAATTAAATGTTTATTTTCTCAAAGAAAGCAAAATATAAACACAAAAAGTATGGATTAATGCACTTTATTAGCTACCATTCATATTATAAAGAGCATTGCCCTAATCGTTCTTTAAAACTTTAGTTCTGTTAGCTCTTTCTTTTATAGCACTATATTGGTGCTGCAGCAACCATTTTTGAAAACATTACATTAGTTCTTTCTTTAGTCTTTTTTTAGCTTTTCCGCATCAACAAACATCGATTAATTAAATGTTTATTTTCTCAAAGAAAAAAAAATATAAACACAAAAAGTGCGGATTAACGCACTTTATTAGCTACCATTCATATTATAAAGAGTATTGCCCTAATCGTTCTTTAAATTTTTAGTTCTGATAGCTACTTCTTTTATAGCACTATATCAGTGCTGCAGCAACCATTCTTGGAAACATTAAGATAGACATTAGTTCTTTCTTTTGTCTTATTTCAGTTTTACCGCATCAACAAACATCGATTAATTAAATGTTTATTTTCTCAAAGAAAAAAAGATATAAACACAAAAAGTGTGGATTAACGCACTTTATTAGCTACAATTCATATTATAAAGAGTATTGCCCTAATCGTTCTTTAAAACTTTTGTTCTGCTAGCTACTTCTTTTATAGCACTATATTAGTGCTGCAGCAACCATTCTTGGAAACATTACTATAGACATTAGTTCTTTCTTTAGTCTTATTTTAGCTTTACTGCATCAACAAACATCGATTAATTAAATGTTTATTTTCTCAAAGAGAACAAAATGTAAACACAAAAAGTGTGGATTAACGCACTTTATTAGCTACCATTCATATTTTAAAGAGTATTGCACTCATCGTTCTTTAAAACTTTAGTTCTGCTAGCTACTTCTTTAATAGCACTATACTAGTGCTGCAGCAGCCATTCTTTGAAACATTAATATAGACATTATTTCTTTCTTTAGTCTTATTTTAGCTTTGCTGCATCAACAATCATCGTTTAATTAAATGTTTATTTTCTATAAGAAAACAAAATGTAAACACAAAAAGCGTGGATTAACGCACTTTGTTACCTAAAATTCATGTTATTAAGAGTATTGCGCTCATCGTTTGTTAATAGTTTAGTTCTGCCAGCTACTTCTTTTATAGCACTATATTAGTTCTGCAGCAACCATTCTTGGAAACATTACTAAAGACATTAGTTCTTTCTTTAGTCTTATTTTAGCTTTACTGCATCAACAAACATCGATTAATTAAATGTTTATTATCTCAAAGAAAACAAAATATAAACACAAAAAGTGTGGATTAACGCACTTTATTATCTACAATTCATATTTTAAAGAGTATTGCAATCCTAGTTCTTTAAAACTGTAGTTCTGCCAGCATATTCTTTTATAGCACTTTACTAGTGCTGCAGCAACCATTCTTGGAAACATTACATAGACATTAGTTCTTTCTTTGATCTTATTTTGGCTTTACTGCATCAACAAACATCGATTAATTAAATGTTTATTTTCTGAAAGAAAAGAAAATATAAACACAAAAAGTGTGGATTAACGCACTTTATTATCTACGATTCATATTATAAAGAGCATTGCCCTAATCGTTCTTTAAAACTTTAGTTCTGCTAGCTATTTCTTTTATAGCAATATATTGGAGCTGCAGCAACCATTCTTGGAAACATTACTATAGACATTAGTTCTTTCTTTAGTCTTATTTTAGCTTTACTGCATCAACAAACATCGATTAATTAAATGTTTATTTTCTCAAAGAAAACAAAATATAAACACAAAAAGTGTGGATTAACGCACTTTATTAGCTACAATTCATAGTATAAAGAGTATTGCCCTAATCGTTCTTTAAAACTTTTTTTCTGCTAGCTACTTCTTTTATAGCACTATATTAGTGCTGCAGCAACCATTCTTGGAAACATTACTATAGACATTAGTTCTTTCTTTACTCTTATTTCAGCTTTACTGCATCAACAAACATCGATTAATTAAATGTTTATTTTCTCAAAGAAAACAAAATATAAACACAAAAAATGTTGATTAATGCATTTTATTAGCTACAATTCATATTATAAAGAGCATTGCCCTAATCGTTCTTTAAAACTTTAGTTCTGCCAGCATATTCTTTTATAGCACTATATTGGTGCTGCAGCAATAATCTTTGGAAACATTACTATAGACATTAGTTCTTTCTTTAGTCTAATTTCAGCTTTACTGCATCAACAAACATCGGTTAATTAAATGTTTATTTTCTCAAAGAAAACAAAATATAAACACAAAAAGTGTGGATTAACGCATTTTATTAGCTACAATTCATATTATAAAGAGCATTGCCCTAATCGTTCTTTAAAACTTTAGTTCTGCCAGCATATTCTTTTATAGCACTATATTGGTGCTGCAGCAATAATTCTTGGAAACATTACTATAGACATTAGTTCTTTCTTTAGTCTTTTTTCAGCTTTACTGCATCAACAAACATCGATTAATTAAATGTTTATTTTCTCAAAGAAAACAAAATATAAACACAAAAAGTGTGGATTAACGCACTTTATTAGCTACAATTCATAGTATAAAGAGTATTGCCCTAATCGTTCTTTAAAACTTTTTTTCTGCTAGCTACTTCTTTTATAGCACTATATTGGTGCTGCAGCAACCATTTTTGGAAACATTACATTAGTTCTTTCTTCAGTCTTATTTTAGCTTTACCGCATCAACAAACATCGATTAATTAAATGTTTATTTTCTCAAAGAAAAAAAAATATAAACACAAAAAGTGTGGATTAACGCTCTTTATTAGCTACCATTTACATTATAAAGAGCATTGCACTGACAGTTAATTAAAACTGTAGTTCTGCCAGCATATTCTTTTATAGCACTATATTGGTGCTGCAGCAATAATTCTTGGAAACATTACTATAGACATTAGTTCTTTCTTTTGTCTTATTTCAGTTTTACCGCATCAACAAACATCGATTAATTAAATGCTTATTTTCTCAAAGAAAACAAAATATAAACACAAAAAATGTGGATTAATGCATTTTAATAGCTACAATTCACATTATAAAGAGAATTGCCCTAATCGTTCTTTAAAAATTTAGTTCTGCTAGCTACTTCTTTTATAGCACTATATTAGTGCTGCAGCAACCATTCTTGGAAACATAGACATTAGTTCTTTCTATTGTCTTATTTCAGTTTTACTGCATCAACAAACATCGATTAATTAAATGTTTATTTTCTCAAAGAAAAAAAATATAAACACAAAAAGTGTGGATTAACGCACTTTATTAGCTACAGTTCATATTTTAAAGAGTATTGCACTCATCGTTCTTTAAAACTTTAGTTCTACTTGCTACTTCTTTTATAGCACTATATTAGTGCTGCAGCAGCCATTCTTCAACCATTACTATAGACATTAGTTCTTTCTTTAGTCTTATTCTAGCTTTACTGCATCAACAAACATCGATTAATTAAATGTTTATTTTCTGAAAGAAAACAAAATATAAACACAAAAAGTATGGATTAATGCACTTTATTAGCTACCATTCATATTATAAAGAGCATTGCCCTAATCGTTCTTTAAAACTTTAGTTCTGTTAGCTCTTTCTTTTATAGCACTATATTGGTGCTGCAGCAACCATTTTTGAAAACATTACATTAGTTCTTTCTTTAGTCTTTTTTTAGCTTTTCCGCATCAACAAACATCGATTAATTAAATGTTTATTTTCTCAAAGAAAAAAAAATATAAACACAAAAAGTGCGGATTAACGCACTTTATTAGCTACCATTCATATTATAAAGAGTATTGCCCTAATCGTTCTTTAAATTTTTAGTTCTGATAGCTACTTCTGTTATAGCACTATATCAGTGCTGCAGCAACCATTCTTGGAAACATTACTATAGACATTAGTTCTTTCTTTTGTCTTATTTCAGTTTTACCGCATCAACAAACATCGATTAATTAAATGCTTATTTTCTCAAAGAAAAAAAGATATAAACACAAAAAGTGTGGATTAACGCACTTTATTAGCTACAATTCATATTATAAAGAGTATTGCCCTAATCGTTCTTTAAAACTTTTGTTCTGCTAGCTACTTCTTTTATAGCACTATATTAGTGCTGCAGCAACCATTCTTGGAAACATTACTATAGACATTAGTTCTTTCTTTAGTCTTATTTTAGCTTT
This sequence comes from Aurelia coerulea, assembly GCA_039566865.1. Lineage (NCBI taxonomy): Eukaryota > Metazoa > Cnidaria > Scyphozoa > Semaeostomeae > Ulmaridae > Aurelia > Aurelia coerulea. Next base: position 15,134,157 of record CM076950.1, read on the forward strand.
ACTGCATCAACAAACATCGATTAATTAAATCTTTATTTTCTCAAAGAGAACAAAATATAAACACAAAAAGTGTGGATTAACGCACTTTATTAGCTACCATTCATATTTTAAAGAGTATTGCACTCATCGTTCTTTAAAACTTTAGTTCTGCTAGCTACTTCTTTTATAGCACTATACTAGTGCTGCAGCAGCCATTCTTTGAAACATTAATATAGACATTATTTCTTTCTTTAGTCTTATTTTAGCTTTGCTGCATCAACAAACATCGATTAATTAAATGTTTATTTTCTCAAAGAAAAAAAATATAAACACAAAAAATGTAGATTAATGCACTTTATTAGCTACAATTCATATTATAAAGAGCATTGCCCTAATCGTTCTTTAAAACTTTAGTTCTGCTAGCTATTTCTTTTATAGCACTATGTTGGTGCTGCAGCAACCATTTTTTGAAACATTAAATTAGTTCTTTCTTTAGTCTTATTTTAGCTTTACTGCATCAACAAACATCGATTAATTAAATGTTTATTATCTCAAAGAAAACAAAATATAAACACAAAAAGTGTGGATTAACGCACTTTATTAGCTACAATTCATATTTTAAAGAGCATTGCCCTAATCTTTCTTTAACACTTTAGTTCTGCTAGCTAATTCTTTTATAGCACTATATTGGTGCTGCAGCAACCATTTTTGGAAACATTACTAAAGACATTAGTTCTTTCTTTAGTCTTATTTTAGCTTTACCGCATCAACAAACATCGATTAATTAAATGTTTATTTTCTCAAAGAAAACAAAATATAAACACAAAAAGTATAGATTAACTCTCTTTATTAGCTACAATTCATATTATAAAGAGTATTGCCCTAATCGTTCTTTAAAACTTTAGTTCTGTTAGCTCTTTCTTTTTTAGCACTATATTGGTGCTGCAGCAACCATTTTTGAAAACATTACATTAGTTCTTTCTTTAGTCTTTTTTTAGCTTTTCCGCATCAACAAACATCGATTAATTAAATGTTTATTTTCTCAAAGAAAACAAAATATAAACACAAAAAGTATAGATTAACTCTCTTTATTAGCTACAATTCATATTATAAAGAGTATTGCCCTAATCGTTCTTTAAAACTTTAGTTCTGCTAGCTATTTCTTTTATAGCACTATATTAGTGCTGCAGCAACCATTCTTGGAAACATTACTATAGACATTAGTTCTTTCTTTTGTCTTATTTCAGTTTTACCGCATCAACAAACATCGATTAATTAATTGTTTATTTTCTCAAAGAAAAAAAGATATAAACACAAAAAGTGTGGATTAACGCACTTTATTAGCTACAATTCATATTATAAAGAGTATTGCCCTAATCGTTCTTTAAAACTTTAGTTCTGCTAGCTACTTCTTTTATAGCACTATATTAGTGCTGCAGCAACCATTCTTGGAAACATTACTATAGACATTAGTTCTTTCTTTAGTCTTATTTTAGCTTTACTTCATCAACAAACATCGATTAATTAAATGTTTATTTTCTCAAAGAAAACAAAATATAAACACAAAAAGTGTGGATTAAAGCACTTTATTAGCTAAAATTCATATTATAAAGAGCATTGTCCTAATCGTTCTTTAAAACTTTAGTTCTGCTAACTATTTCTTTTATAGCACTATATTAGTTCTGCAGCAACCATTCTTGGAAACATTACTAAAGACATTAGTTCTTCCTTTAGTCTTATTTTAGCTTTACTGCATTAACAAACATCGATTAATCAAATGTTTATTTTCTCAAAGAAAACAAAATATAAACACAAAAAGTGTGGATTAACGCACTTTATTAGCTACCATTCATATTTTAAAGAGTATTGCACTCATCGTTCTTTAAAACTTTAGTTCTGCTAGCTACTTCTTTTATAGCACTATATTATTGCTGCAGCAACCATTCTTCAAACATTGCTATAGACATTAGTTCTTTCTTTAGTCTTATTTTAGCTTTACTTCATCAACAAACATCGATTAATTAAATGTTTATTTTCTCAAAGAAAACAAAATATAAACACAAAAAGTGTGGATTAAAGCACTTTATTAGCTAAAATTCATATTATAAAGAGCATTGTCCTAATCGTTCTTTAAAACTTTAGTTCTGCTAACTATTTCTTTTATAGCACTATATTAGTTCTGCAGCAACCATTCTTGGAAACATTACTAAAGACATTAGTTCTTCCTTTAGTCTTATTTTAGCTTTACTGCATTAACAAACATCGATTAATCAAATGTTTATTATCTCAAAGAAAACAAAATATAAACACCAAAAGTGTGGATTAACGCACTTTATTAGCTACAATTCATATTTTAAAGAGCATTACCCTAATCGTTCTTTAACACTTTAGTTCTGCTAGCTAATTCTTTTATAGCACTATATTGGTGCTGCAGCAACCATTCTTGGAAACATTACTATAGACATTAGTTCTTTCTTTTGTCTTATTTCAGTTTTACTGCATCAACAAACATCGATTAATTAAATGTTTTTTTTCTCAAAGAAAACAAAATATAAACACAAAAAGTATGAATTAACGCACTTTATTAGCTACAATTCATATTATAAAGAGTATTGCCCTAATCGTTCTTTAAAACTTTAGTTCTGCTAGCTACTTCTTTTATAGCACTATATTAGTGCTGCAGCAACCATTCTTGGAAACATTACTATAGACATTAGTTCTTTCTTTAGTCTTATTTTAGCTTTACTGCATCAACAAACATTGATTAATCAAATGTTTATTTTCTCAAAGAAAAAAAGATATAAACACAAAAAGTGTGGATTAACGGACTTTATTAGCTACAATTCATATTATAAAGAGTATTGCACTCATCGTTCTTTAAAACTTTAGTTCTGCTAGCTACTTCTTTTATAGCACTATATTAGTGCTGCAGCAACCATTCTTGGAAACATTACTATAGACATTAGTTCTTTTTCTAGTCTTATTTTAGCTCTACTGCATCAACAAACATCGATTAATTAAATATTTATTTTCTCAAAGAGAACAAAATATAAACACAAAAAGTGTGGATTAACGCACTTTATTAGCTACCATTCATATTTTAAAGAGTATTGCACTCATCGTTCTTTAAAACTTTAGTTCTGTTAGCTACTTCTTTTATAGCACTATATTAGTGCTGCAGCAACCATTCTTCAAACATTACTATAGACATTAGTTCTTTCTTTAGTCTTATTTTAGCTTTACTGCATCAACAAACATCGATTAATTAAATGTTTAGTTTCTGAAAGAAAACAAAATATAAACACAAAAAGTGTGGATTAACGCACTTTATTAGCTAAAATTTATATTGCCCTAATCGTTCTTTAAAACTTTAGTTCTGCTAGCTACTTCTTTTATAGCACTATATTAGTGCTGCAGCAACCATTCTTGGAATCATTACTATAGACATTGGTTCTTTCTATTGTCTTATTTCAGTTTTACTGCATCAACAAACATCGATTAATTAAATGTTTATTTTCTCAAAGAAAAAAAAATATCAACACAAAAAGTGTGGATTAACGCACTTTATTAGCTACAGTTCATATTTTAAAGAGTATTGCACTCATCGTTCTTTAAAACTTTAGTTCTACTAGCTACTTCTTTTATAGCACTATATTAGTGCTGCAGCAACCATTCTTCAACCATTACTATAGACATTAGTTCTTTCTTTAGTCTTATTTTAGCTTTACTGCATCAACAAACATCGATTAATTAAATGTTTATTTTCTCAAAGAAAATAAAATATAAACACAAAAAGTATGGATTAATGCACTTTATTAGCTACAATTCATATTATAAAGAGCATTGCCCTAATCGTTCTTTAAAACTTTAGTTCTGTTAGCTCTTTCTTTTATAGCACTATATTGGTGCTGCAGCAACCATTTTTGAAAACATTACATTAGTTCTTTCTTTAGTCTTTTTTTATCTTTACCGCATCAACAAACATCGATTAATTAAATGTTTATTTTCTCAAAAAAAAAAATATAAACACAAAAAGTGTGGATTAACGCACTTAATTAGCTACAATTCATAGTATAAAGAGTATTGCCCTAATCGTTCTTTAAAACTTTAGTTCTGCTAGCTATTTCTTTTATAGCACTATATTGGTGCGGCAGCAACCATTTTTGGAAACATTACATTAGTTCTTTCTTCAGTCTTATTTTAGCTTTACCGAATCAACAAACATCGATTAATTAAATGTTTATTTTCTCAAAGAAAACAAAATATAAACACAAAAAGTGTGGATTAACGCTCTTTATTAGCTACAATTCACATTATAAAGAGCATTGCACTGACAGTTCATTAAAACTGTAGTTCTGCCAGCATATTCTTTTATAGCACTATATTGATGCTGCAGCAACCATTCTTGGAAACATTACTATAGACATTAGTTCTTTCTTTAGTCTTATTTAAGCTTTACCGCATCAACAAACATCGATTAATTAAATGTTTATTTTCTCAAAGAAAACAAAACATAAACACAAAAAGTGTGGATTAACGCACTTTATTAGCTGAAATTCATATTATAAAGAGTATTCCCCTAATCGCTCTTTAAAACTTTAGTTCTGCTAGCATATTCTTTTATAGCACTATATTGATGCTGCAGCAACCAATCTTGGAAACATTACTATAGACATTAGTTCTTTCTTTAGTCTTATTTCAGCTTTACTGCATCAACAAACATCGATTAATTAAATGTTTATTTTCTCAAAGAAAACAAAATATAAACACAAAAAGTGTGGATTAACGCTCTTTATTAGCTACCATTCATATTTTAAAGAGTATTGCACTGAAAGTTCTTTAAAACTATAGTTCTGCCAGCATATTCTTTTATAGCACTTTATTAGTCAACCATTCTTGGAAACATTACATTAGTTCTTTCTTTAGTCTTATTTTAGCTTTACCGCATCAACAAACATCGATTAATTAAATGTTTATTTTCTCAAAGAAAACAAATTATAAACACAAAAAGTGAGGATTAACGCACTTTATTATCTACAATTCATATTTTAAAGAGTATTGCAATCTTAGTTCTTTAAAACTGTAGTTCTGCCAGCATATTCTTTTATAGCACTTTATTACTGCTGCAGCAACCATTCTTGGAAACATTACATAGACATTAGTTCTTTCTTTGATCTTATTTTGGCTTTACTGCATCAACAAACATCGATTAATTAAATGTTTATTTTCTCAAAGAAAAGAAAATATAAACACAAAAAGTGTGGATTAACGCACTTTATTATCTACGATTCATATTATAAAGAGCATTGCCCTAATCGTTCTTTAAAACTTTAGTTCTGCTAGCTATTTCTTTTATAGCAATATATTGGAGCTGCAGCAACCATTCTTGGAAACAATACTATAGACATTAATTCTATCTTTATTCTTATTTTAGCTTTACTGCATCAACAAACATCGATTAATTAAATGTTTATTTTCTCAAAGAAAAAAAAATATAAACACAAAAAGTGTGGATTAACGCACTTTATTAGCTACAATTCATAGTATAAAGAGTATTGCCCTAATCGTTCTTTAAAACTTTAGTTCTGCTAGCTATTTCTTTTATAGCACTATATTGGTGCTGCAGCAACCATTTTTTGAAACATTACATTAGTTCTTTCTTCAGTCTTATTTTAGCTTTACCGCATCAACAAACATCGATTAATTAAATGTTTATTTTCTCAAAGAAAAAAAAAATATAAAGACAAAAAGTGTGGATTAACGCTCTTTATTAGCTACCATTCACATTATAAAGAGCATTGCACTGACAGTTCATTAAAACTGTAGTTCTGCCAGCATATTCTTTTATAGCACTATATTGATGCTGCAGCAACCATTCTTGGAAACATTACTATAGACATTAGTTCTTTCTTTAGTCTTATTTCAGCTTTACTGCATCAACAAACATCGATTAATTAAATGTTTATTTTCTCAAAGAAAACAAAATATAAACACAAAAAATGTGGATTAATGCATTTTATTAGCTACAATTCACATTATAAAGAGCCTTGCCCTAATCGTTCTTTAAAGGGTCTGTTTCATCCAGCATTCCTTGCACGTGCAATCTGTTGATGTTCCTTTGTTGTCCGTCATTTTCATGGGCCATGAAAATGGCGGCAACAAAGGAACATAAACAAACGGCACGTGCAAGGCATGCTGGATGAAACAGACCCTTTAAAACTTTATTTCTGCTAGCTACTTCTTTTATAGCACTATATTAGTGCTGCAGCAACCATTCTTGGAAATATTACTATAGACATTAGTTCTTTCTATTGTCTTATTTCAGTTTTACTGCATCAACAAACATCGATTAATTAAATGTTTATTTTCTCCAAGAAAAAAAAATATAAACACAAAAAGTGTGGATTAACGCACTTTATTAGCTACAGTTCATATTTTAAAGAGTATTGCACTAATCTTTCTTTAAAACTTTAGTTCTACTAGCTACTTCTTTTGTAGCACTATATTAGTGCTGCAGCAACCATTCTTGGAAACATTACTATAGACATTAGTTCTTTCTATTGTCTTATTTCAGTTTTACTGCATCAACAAACATCGATTAATTAAATGTTTATTTTCTCAAAGAAAAAAAAATATAAACACAAAAAGTGTGGATTAACGCACTTTATTAGCTACAGTTCATATTTTAAAGAGTATTGCACTCATCGTTCTTTAAAACTTTAGTTCTGCTAGCAATTGCCTTTATAGCACTATATTGGTGCTGCAGCAACCATTTTTGGAAACATTGCTATAGACATTAGTTCTTTCTTTAGTCTTATTTCAGCTTTACTGCATCAACAAACATCGATTAATTAAATGTTTATTTTCTCAAAGAAAACAAAATATAAACACAAAAAGTATGGATTAATGCACTTTATTAGCTACAATTCATATTATAAAGAGCATTGCCCTAATCGTTCTTTAAAACTTTAGTTCTGCTAGCTATTTCTCATATTGCACTATATTCGTGCTGCAGCAACAATTTTTGGAAAAATTACATTAGTTCTTTCTTTAGTCTTATTTTGGCTTTACTGCATCAACAAACATCGATTAATTAAATGTTTATTTTCTCAAAGAAAATAAAATATAACACAAAAAGTGTTGATTAACGCACTTTATTAGCTACAATTCATATTATAAAGAGCATTGCCCTAATCGTTCTTTAAAACTTTAGTTCTGCTAGCTACTTCTTTTATAGCACTATATTAGTGCTGCAGCAACCATTCTTGGAAACAATACTATAGACATTAGTTCTTTCTTTAGTCTTATTTCAGCTTTACTGCATCAACAAACATCGATTAATTAAATGTTTATTTTCTCAAAGAAAACAAAATATAAACACAAAAAGTATGGATTAATGCACTTTATTAGCTACCATTCATATTATAAAGAGCATTGCCCTAATCGTTCTTTAAAACTTTAGTTCTGTTAGCTCTTTCTTTTTTAGCACTATATTGGTGCTGCAGCAACCATTTTTGAAAACATTACATTAGTTCTTTCTTTAGTCTTTTTTTAGCTTTTCCGCATCAACAAACATCGATTAATTAAATGTTTATTTTCTCAAAGAAAACAAAACATAAACACAAAAAGTGTGGATTAACGCACTTTATTAGCTGAATTTCATATGATAAAGAGTATTCCCCTAATCGCTCTTTAAAACTTTAGTTCGGCTAGCTACTTTTTTTATTGCACTATATTAGTGCTGCAGCAACCATTCTTTGAAACATTACTAAAGACATTAGTTCTTTCTTTAGTATTATTTTAGCTTTACCGCATCAACAAACATCGATTAATTAAATGTTTATTTTCTCAAAGAAAACAAAATATAAACACAAAAAAGTGTGGATTAACGCTCTTTATTAGCTACCATTCACATTTTAAAGAGTATTGCACTGAAAGTTCTTTAAAACTATAGTTCTGCCAACATATTCTTTTATAGCACTTTATTAGTCAACCATTCTTGGAAACATTACATAGACATTAGTTCTTTCTTTGATCTTATTTTGGCTTTACTGCATCAACAAACATCGATTAATTAAATGTTTATTTTCTCAAAGAAAACAAAACATAAACACAAAAAGTGTGGATTAACGCACTTTATTAGCTACAATTCATATTATAAAGAGCATTGCCCTAATCGTTCTTTAAAACTTTAGTTCTGTTAGCTCTTTCTTTTTTAGCACTATATTGGTGCTGCAGCAACCATTTTTGAAAACATTACATTAGTTCTTTCTTTGGTCTTATTTTAGCTTTTCCGCATCAACAAACATCGATTAATTAAATGTTTATTTTCTCAAAGAAAACAAAACATAAACACAAAAAGTGTGGATTAACGCACTTTATTAGCTGAATTTCATATTATAAAGAGTATTCCCCTAATCGCTCTTTAAAACTTTAGTTCGGCTAGCTACTTTTTTTATTGCACTATATTAGTGCTGCAGCAACCATTCTTTGAAACATTACTAAAGACATTAGTTCTTTCTTTAGTATTATTTTAGCTTTACCGCATCAACAAACATCGATTAATTAAATGTTTATTTTCTCAAAGAAAACAAAATATAAACACAAAAAGTGTGGATTAACGCTCTTTATTAGCTACCATTCACATTTTACAGAGTATTGCACTGAAAGTTCTTTAAAACTATAGTTCTGCCAGCATATTCTTTTATAGCACTTTATTAGTCAACCATTCTTGGAAACATTACATAGACATTAGTTCTTTCTTTGATCTTATTTTGGCTTTACTGCATCAACAAACATCGATTAATTAAATGTTTATTTTCTCAAAGAAAACTAAATATAAACACAAAAAGTGTGGATTAACGCACTTTATTAGCTACAATTCATATTATAAAGAGTTTTGCACTCATCGTTCTTTAAAATTTTAGTTCTGCTAGGTACTTCTTTTATAGCACTATATTAGTGCTGCAGCAACCATTCTTGGAAACATTACTATAGACATTAGTTCTTTCTTTAGTATTATTTCAGCTTTACTGCATCAACAAACATCGATTAATTAAATTTTTATTTTCTCAAAGAAAACAAAATATAAACAAAAAAATGTGGATCAACGCACTTTATTAGCTACAGTTCATATTTCAAAGAGTATTGCACTCATCGTTCTTTAAAACTTTAGTTCTACTGGCTACTTCTTTTATAGCACTATATTAGTGCTGCAGCAACCATTCTTCAACCATTACTATAGACATTAGTTCTTTCTTTAGTCTTATTTTGGCTATACTACATCAACAAACATCGATTAATTAAATGTTTATTTTCTCAAAGAAAACAAAATATAAACACAAAAAGTATGGATTAATGCATTTTATTAGCTACAATTCATATTATAAAGAGCATTGCCCTAATCGTTCTTTAGAACTTTAGTTCTGTTAGCTCTTTCTTTTATAGCACTATATTGGTGCTGCAGCAACCATTTTTGAAAACATTACATTAGTTCTTTCTTTAGTCTTTTTTTAGCTTTACCCCATCAACAAACATCGATTAATTAAATGTTTTTTTTCTCAAAGAAAAAAAAATGTAAACACAAAAAGTGCGGATTAACGCACTTTATTAGCTACCATTCATATTATAAAGAGTATTGCCCTAATCTATCTTTAAATTTTTAGTTCTGCCAGCTACTTCTTTTAAAGCACTATATTAGTTCTGCAGCAAACATTCTTGGAAACATTACTATAGACATTAGTTCTTTCTTAAGTCTTATTTTAGCTTTACCGCATCAACAAACATCGATTAATTAAATGTTTATTTTCTCAAAGAAAAAAAAATATAAACACAAAAAGTGTGGATTAACGCACTTTATTAGCTACAATTCATATTATAAAGAGTATTGCCCTAATCGTTCTTTAAAACTTTAGTTCTGCTAGCTACTTCTTTTATAGCACTATATTAGTGCTGCAGCAACCATTCTTCAAACATTACTATAGACATTAGTTCTTTCTTTAGTCTTATTTTAGCTTTACTGCATCAACAAACATTGAATAATTAAATGTTTAGTTTCTGAAAGAAAACAAAATATAAACACAAAAAGTGTGGATTAACGCACTTTATTAGCTAAAATTTATATTGCCCTAATCGTTCTTTAAAACTTTAGTTCTAATAGCTACTTCTTTTATAGCACTATATTAGTGCTGCAGCAACCATTCTTGGAATCATTACAATAGACATTGGCTCTTTCTATTGTCTTATTTCAGTTTTACTGCATCAACAAACATCGATTAATTAAATGTTTATTTTCTCAAAGAAAAAAAAATATCAACACAAAAAGTGTGGATTAACGCACTTTATTAGCTACAGTTCATATTTTAAAGAGTATTGCACTCATCGTTCTTTAAAACTTTAGTTCTACTAGCTACTTCTTTTATAGCACTATTTTAGTGCTGCAGCAACCATTCTTCAACAATTACTATAGACATTAGTTCTTTCTTTAGTCTTATTTTAGCTTTACTGCATCAACAAACATCGATTAATTAAATGTTTATTTTCTCAAAGAAAATAAAATATAAACACAAAAAGTATGGATTAATGCACTTTATTAGCTACAATTCATATTATAAAGAGCATTGCCCTAATCGTTCTTTAAAACTTTAGTTCTGCTAGCTATTTCTTTTATAGCACTATATTGGTGGTGCAGCAACCATTTTTGGAAACATTACATTAGTTCTTTCTTCAGTCTTATTTTAGCTTTACCGCATCAACAAACATCGATTAATTAAATGTTTATTTTCTCAACGAAAAAAAAATATAAACACAAAAAGTGTGGATTAACGCTCTTTATTAGCTACCATTCATATTATAAAGAGCATTGCACTGACAGTTCATTAAAACTGTAGTTCTGCCAGCATATTCTTTTATAGCACTATATTGATGCTGCAGCAACCATTCTTGGAATCATTACAATAGACATTGGCTCTTTCTATTGTCTTATTTCAGTTTTACTGCATCAACAAACATCGATTAATTAAATGTTTATTTTCTCAAAGAAAAAAAAATATCAACACAAAAAGTGCGGATTAACGCACTTTATTAGCTACCTTTCATATTATAAAGAGTATTGCAATCTTAGTTCTTTAAAACTGTAGTTCTGCCAGCATATTCTTTTATAGCACTTTATTAGTGCTGCAGCAACCATTCTTGGAAACATTACATAGACATTAGTTCTTTCTTTGATCTTATTTTGGCTTTACTGCATCAACAAACATCGATTAATTAAATGTTTATTTTCTCAAAGAAAAGAAAATATAAACACAAAAAGTGTGGATTAACGCACTTTATTATCTACGATTCATATTATAAAGAGCATTGCCCTAATCGTTCTTTAAAACTTTAGTTCTGCTAGCTATTTCTTTTATAGCACTATATTGGTGGTGCAGCAACCATTTTTGGAAACATTACATTAGTTCTTTCTTCAGTCTTATTTTAGCTTTACCGCATCAACAAACATCGATTAATTAAATGTTTATTTTCTCAACGAAAAAAAAATATAAACACAAAAAGTGTGGATTAACGCTCTTTATTAGCTACCATTCACATTATAAAGAGCATTGCACTGACAGTTCATTAAAACTGTAGTTCTGCCAGCATATTCTTTTATAGCACTATATTGATGCTGCAGCAACCATTATTGGAAACATTACTATAGACATTAGTTCTTTCTTTAGTCTTATTTCAGCTTTACTGCATCAACAAACATCGATTAATTAAATGTTTATTTTCTCAAAGAAAACAAAATATAAACACAAAAAATGTGGATTAATGCATTTTATTAGCTACAATTCACATTATAAAGAGCCTTGCCCTAATCGTTCTTTAAAGGGTCTGTTTCATCCAGCATTCCTTGCACGTGCAATCTGTTGATGTTCCTTTGTTGTCCGTCATTTTCATGGGCCATGAAAATGGCGGCAACAAAGGAACATCAACAGACGGCACGTGCAAGGCATGCTGGATGAAACAGACCCTTTAAAACTTTAGTTCTGCTAGCTACTTCTTTTATAGCACTATATTAGTGCTGCAGCAACCATTCTTGGAAATATTACTATAGACATTAGTTCTTTCTATTGTCTTATTTCAGTTTTACTGCATCAACAAACATCGATTAATTAAATGTTTATTTTCTCAAAGAAAAAAAAATATAAACACAAAAAGTGTGGATTAACGCACTTTATTAGCTACAGTTCATATTTTAAAGAGTATTGCACTAATCTTTCTTTAAAACTTTAGTTCTACTAGCTACTTCTTTTATAGCACTATATTAGTGCTGCAGCAACCATTCTTGGAAACATTACTATAGACATTAGTTCTTTCTATTGTCTTATTTCAGTTTTACTGCATCAACAAACATCGATTAATTAAATGTTTATTTTCTCAAAGAAAAAAAATATAAACACAAAAAGTGTGGATTAACGCACTTTATTAGCTACAGTTCATATTTTAAAGAGTATTGCACTCATCGTTCTTTAAAACTTTATTTCTACTAGCTACTTCTTTTATAGCACTATATTAGTGCTGCAGCAACCATTCTTCAACCATTACTATAGACATTAGTTCTTTCTTTAGTCTTATTTTAGCTTTACTGCATCAACAAACATCGATTAATTAAATGTTTATTTTCTCAAAGAAAACAAAATATAAACACAAAAAGTATGGATTAATGCACTTTATTAGCTACAATTCATATTATAAAGAGCATTGCCCTAATCGTTCTTTAAAACTTTAGTTCTGTTAGCTCTTTCTTTTTTAGCACTATATTGGTGCTGCAGCAACCATTTTTGAAAACATTACATTAGTTCTTTCTTTAGTCTTTTTTTAGCTTTTCCGCATCAACAAACATCGATTAATTAAATGTTTATTTTCTCAAAGAAAACAAAACATAAACACAAAAAGTGTGGATTAACGCACTTTATTAGCTGAATTTCATATTATAAAGAGTATTCCCCTAATCGCTCTTTAAAACTTTAGTTCGGCTAGCTACTTTTTTTATTGCACTATATTAGTGCTGCAGCAACCATTCTTTGAAACATTACTATAGACATTAATTCTTTCTTTAGTCTTATTTTAGCTTTACTGCATCAACAAACATCGATTAATTAAATGTTTATTTTCTCAAAGAAAACAAAATATAAACACAAAAAGTATGGATTAATGCACTTTATTAGCTACAATTCATATTATAAAGAGCATTGCCCTAATCGTTCTTTTTAAAACTTTAGTTCTGTTAGCTCTTTCTTTTATAGCACTATAGTGGTGCTGCAGCAACCATTTTTGAAAACATTACATTAGTTCTTTCTTTAGTCTTTTTTAGCTTTACCGCATCAACAAACATCGATTAATTAAATGTTTATTTTCTCAAAGAAAACAAAATATAAACACAAAAAGTGTGGATTAACGCTCTTTATTAGCTACCATTCACATTTTAAAGAGTATTGCACTGAAAGTTCTTTAAAACTATAGTTCTGCCAGCATATTCTTTTATATCACTTTATTAGTCAACCATTCTTGGAAACATTACATAGACATTAGTTCTTTCTTTGATCTTATTTTGGCTTTACTGCATCAACAAACATCGATTAATTAAATGTTTATTTTCTCAAAGAAAACAAAATATAAACACAAAAAGTATGGATTAATGCACTTTATTAGCTACAATTCATATTATAAAGAGCATTGCCCTAATCGTTCTTTAAAACTTTAGTTCTGTTAGCTCTTTCTTTTATAGCACTATATTAGTTCTGCAGCAAACATTCTTGGAAACATTACTATAGACATTAGTTCTTTCTTAAGTCTTATTTTAGCTTTACCGCATCAACAAACATCGATTAATTAAATGTATTTTTTCTCAAAGAAAAAAAAAATATAAACACAAAAAGTGCGGATTAACGCACTTTATTAGCTACCATTCATATTATGAAGAGTATTGCCCTAATCTATCTTTAAATTTTTAGTTCTGCCAGCTACTTCTTTTAAAGCACTATATTAGTTCTGCAGCAAACATTCTTGGAAACATTACTATAGACATTAGTTCTTTCTTAAGTCTTATTTTAGCTTTACCGGATAAACAAACATCGATTAATTAAATGTTTATTTTCTCAAAGAAAAAAAGATATAAACACAAAAAGTGTGGATTAACGCACTTTATTAGCTACAATTCATATTATAAAGAGTATTGCCCTAATCGTTCTTTAAAACTTTAGTTCTGCTAGCTACTTCTTTTATAGCACTATATTAGTGCTGCAGCAACCATTCTTGGAAACATTACTATAGACATTAATTCTTTCTTTAGTCTTATTTTAGCTTTACTGCATCAACAAACATCGATTAATTAAATGTTTATTTTCTCAAAGAGAACAAAATATAAACACAAAAAGTGTGGATTAACGCACTTTATTAGCTACCATTCATATTTTAAAGAGTATTGCACTCATCGTTCTTTAAAACTTTAGTTCTGTTAGCTACTTCTTTTATAGCACTATATTAGTGCTGCAGCAACCATTCTTCAAACATTACTATAGACATTAGTTCTTTCTTTAGTCTTATTTTAGCTTTACTGCATCAACAAACATCGATTAATTAAATGTTTAGTTTCTGAAAGAAAACAAAATATAAACACAAAAAGTGTGGATTAACGCACTTTATTAGCTAAAATTTATATTGCCCTAATCGTTCTTTAAAACTTTAGTTCTGCTAGCTACTTCTTTTATAGCACTATATTAGTGCTGCAGCAACCATTCTTGGAATCATTACTATAGACATTGGTTCTTTCTTTTGTCTTATTTCAGTTTTACTGCATCAACAAACATCGATTAATTAAATGTTTATTTTCTCAAAGAAAAAAAAATATAAACACAAAAAGTGTGGATTAATGCCATTTATTAGCTACAATTCATAGTATAAAGAGTATTGCCCTAATCGTTCTTTAAAACTTTAGTTCTGCTAGCTATTTCAAATATAGCACTATATTGGTGCTGCAGCAACCATTTTTGGAAACATTACATTAGTTCTTTCTTTAGTCTTTTTTTATCTTTACCGCATCAACAAACATCGATTAATTAAATGTTTATTTTCTCAAAGAAAAAAAAATATAAACACAAAAAGTGTGGATTAACTCACTTTATTAGCTACAATTCATAGTATAAAGAGTATTGCCCTAATCGTTCTTTAAAACTTTAGTTCTGCTAGCTATTTCTTTTATAGCACTATATTGGTGCTGCAGCAACCATTTTTGGAAACATTACATTGGTTCTTTCTTTAGTCTTATTTTAGCTTTACTGCATCAACAAACATCGATTAATTAAATGTTTATTTTCTCAAAGACAACACAATATAAACACAAATAGTGTGCATTAACGCACTTTATTAGCTACCATTCATATTTTAAAGAGCATTGCACTGACAGTTCATTAAAACTGTAGTTCTGCCAGCATATTCTTTTATAGCACTATATTGATGCTGCAGCAACCATTTTTTGAAACATTACTATAGACATTAGTTCTTTCTTTAGTCTTATTTTAGCTTTACCGCATCAACAAACATCGATTAATTAAATGTTTATTTTCTCAAAGAAAACAAAATATAAACACAAAAAGTGTGGATTAACGCTCTTTATTAGCTACCATTCACATTTTAAAGAGTATTGCACTGAAAGTTCTTTAAAACTATAGTTCTGCCAGCATATTCTTTTATAGCACTTTATTAGTCAACCATTCTTGGAAACATTACTATAGACATTAATTCTTTCTTTAGTCTTATTTTAGCTTTACTGCATCAACAAACATCGATTAATTAAATGTTTATTTTCTCAAAGAGAACAAAATATAAACACAAAAAGTGTGGATTAACGCTCTTTATTAGCTACAATTCATATTATAAAGAGCATTGCCCTAATCGTTCTTTAAAACTTTAGTTCTGTTAGCTCTTTCTTTTTTAGCACTATATTGGTGCTGCAGCAACCATTTTTGAAAACATTACATTAGTTCTTTCTTTAGTCTTTTTTTAGCTTTTCCGCATCAACAAACATCGATTAATTAAATGTTTATTTTCTCAAAGAAAACAAAACATAAACACAAAAAGTGTGGATTAACACACTTTATTAGCTGAATTTCATATTATAAAGAGCATTGCCCTAATCGCTCTTTAAAACTTTAGTTCGGCTAGCTACTTTTTTTATTGCACTATATTAGTGCTGCAGCAACCATTCTTTGAAACATTACTAAAGACATTAGTTCTTTCTTTAGTCTTATTTTAGCTTTACCGCATCAACAAACATCGATTAATTAAATGTTTATTTTCTCAAAGAAAACAAAATATAAACACAAAAAGTGTGGATTAACGCTCTTTATTAGCTACCATTCACATTTTAAAGAGTATTGCACTGAAAGTTCTTTAAAACTATAGTTCTGCCAGCATATTCTTTTATAGCACTTTATTAGTCAACCATTCTTGGAAACATTACATAGACATTAGTTCTTTCTTTGATCTTATTTTGGCTTTACTGCATCAACAAACATCGATTAATTAAATGTTTATTTTCTCAAAGAAAACTAAATATAAACAAAAAAATGTGGATTAATGCATTTTATTAGCTACAATTCACATTATAAAGAGCATTGCCCTACTATTTCTTTAAAACTTTAGTTCTGCTAGCTACTTCTTTTATAGCACTATATTAGTGCTGCAGCAACCATTCTTGGAAACATTACTATAGACATTAGTTCTTTCTATTGTCTTATTTCAGTTTTACTGCATCAACAAACATCGATTATTTAAATGTTTATTTTCTCAATGAAAAAAAAATATAAACACAAAAAGTGTGGAGTAAGGCACTTTATTAGCTACAGTTCATATTTTAAAGAGTATTGCAATCATCGTTCTTTAAAACTTTAGTTCTACTAGCTACTTCTTTTATAGCACTATATTAGTGCTGCAGCAACCATTCTTCAACCATTACTATAGACATTAGTTCTTTCTTTAGTCTTATTTCAGCTTTACTGCATCAACAAACATCGATTAATTAAATTTTTATTTTCTCAAAGAAAACAAAATATAAACAAAAAAATGTGGATTAATGCATTTTATTAGCTACAATTCATATTATAAAGAGCATTGCCCTAATCGTTCTTTAAAACTTTAGTTCTGCTAGCTATTTCTTTTATAGCACTATATTGGTGCTGCAGCAACCATTCTTGGAAACATTACTATAGACATTAGTTCTTTCTTTAGTCTTATTTCAGTTTCACTGCATCAACAAACATCGATTTATTAAATGTTTATTTTCTCAAAGAAAAAAAAATATAAAAACAAAAAGTGTGGATTAACGCACTTTATTAGCTACAGTTCATATTATAAAGAGTATTGCCCTAATCGTTCTTTTAATTTTTAGTTCTGCCAGCTACTTCTTTTAAAGCACTATATTAGTTCTGCATCAAACATTCTTGGAAACATTACTATAGACATTAGTTCTCTCTTTAGTCTTATTTCAGCTTTACTGCATCAACAAACATCGATTAATTAAATGTTTATTTTCTCAATGAAAAAAAAATATAAACACAAAAAGTGTGGAGTAAGGCACTTTATTAGCTACAGTTCACATTTTAAAGAGTATTGCACTCATCGTTCTTTAAAACTTTAGTTCTACTAGCTACTTCTTTTTTAGCACTATATTAGTGCTGCAGCAACCATTCTTCAACCATTACTATAGACATTAGTTCTTTCTTTAGTCTTATTTTAGCTTTACTGCATCAACAAACATCGATTAATTAAATGTTTATTTTCTCAAAGAAAACAAAATATAAACACAAAAAGTATGGATTAATGCACTTTATTAGCTACAATTCATATTATAAAGAGCATTGCCCTAATCGTTCTTTAAAACTTTAGTTCTGCCAGCTACTTCTTTT
Organism: Aurelia coerulea; assembly: GCA_039566865.1. Taxonomy (NCBI): domain Eukaryota; kingdom Metazoa; phylum Cnidaria; class Scyphozoa; order Semaeostomeae; family Ulmaridae; genus Aurelia; species Aurelia coerulea. Next base: position 15,152,084 of record CM076950.1, read on the forward strand.
AAAGCACTATATTAGTTCTGCATCAAACATTCTTGGAAACAGTACTATAGACATTAGTTCTTTCTTTAGTCTTTTCTTAGCTTTACCGCATCAACAAACATCGATTAATTAAATGTTTATTTTCTCAAAGAAAAAAAAATATAAACACAAAAAGTGCGGATTAACGCACTTTATTAGCTACCATTCATATTATAAAGAGTATTGCCCTAATCGTTCTTTTAATTTTTGTTCTGCCAGCTACTTCTTTTAAAGCACTATATTAGTTCTGCATCAAACATTCTTGGAAACATTACTATAGACATTAGTTCTCTCTTTAGTCTTATTTCAGCTTTACTGCATCAACAAACATCGATTAATTAAATTTTTTATTTTCTCAAAGAAAACAAAATATAAACAAAAAAATGTGGATTAATGCATTTTATTAGCTACAATTCATATTATAAAGAGCATTGCCCTAATCGTTCTTTAAAACTTTAGTTCTGCTAGCTATTTCTTTTATAGCACTATATTGGTACTGCAGCAACCATTTTTGGAAAAATTACATTAGTTCTTTCTTTAGTCTTATTTTAGCTTTACTGCATCAACAAACATCGATTAATTAAATGTTTATTTTCTCAAAGAAAACAAAATATAAACACAAAAAGTGTGGATTAACGCACTTTATTATCTACAAATCATATTTTAAAGAGTATTGCAATCATAGTTCTTTAAAACTGTAGTTCTGCCAGCATATTCTTTTATAGCACTTTATTAGTGCTGCAGCAACCATTCTTGGAAACATTACATAGACATTAGTTCTTTCTTTGATCTTATTTTGGCTTTACTGCATCAACAAACATCGATTAATTAAATGTTTATTTTCTCAAAGAAAACAAAATATAAACACAAAAAGTGTGGATTAACGCACTTTATTATCTACGATTCATATTATAAAGAGCATTGCCCTAGTCGTTCTTTAAAACTTTAGTTCTCCTAGCTATTTCTTTTATAGCAATATATTGGAGCTGCAGCAACCATTCTTGGAAACATTACTATAGACATTAGTTCTTTCTTTAGTCTTATTTTAGCTTTACTGCATCAACAAACATCGATTAATTAAATGTTTATTTTCTCAAAGAAAACTAAATATAAACACAAAAAGTGTGGATTAACGCACTTTATTAGCTACAATTCATATTATAAAGAGTTTTGCACTCATCGTTCTTTAAAATTTTAGTTCTGCTAGGTACTTCTTTTATAGCACTATATTAGTGCTGCAGCAACCATTCTTGGAAACATTACTATAGACATTAGTTCTTTCTTTAGTCTTATTTCAGCTTTACTGCATCAACAAACATCGATTAATTAAATGTTTATTTTCTCAAAGAACACAAAATATAAACACAAAAAATGTGGATTATTGCATTTTATTAGCTACAATTCATATTATAAAGAGCATTGCCCTAATCGTTCTTTAAAACTTTAGTTCTGCTAGCTATTTCTTTTATAGCACTATATTGGTGCTGCAGCAACCATTTTTGGAAAAATTACATTAGTTCTTTCTTTAGTCTTATTTTAGCTTTACCGCATCAACAAATATCGATTAATTAAATGTTTATTTTCTCAAAGAAAACAAAATATAAACACAAAAAGTGTGGATTAACAACCTTTATTAGCTACCATTCATATTTTAAAGAGTATTGCACTGAAAGTTCTTTAAAACTATAGTTCTGCCAGCATATTCTTTTAGAGCACTTTATTAGTGCTGCAGCAACCATTCTTGGAAACATTACATAGACATTAGTTCTTTCTTTGATCTTATTTTGGCTTTACTGCATCAACAAACATCGATTAATTAAATGTTTATTTTCTCAAAGAAAACAAAATATACACACAAAAAGTGTGGATTAACGCACTTTATTATCTACGATTCATATTATAAAGAGCATTGCCCTAATCGTTCTTTAAAACTTTAGTTCTGCTAGCTATTTCTTTTATAGCAATATATTGGAGCTGCAGCAACCATTCTTGGAAACATTACTATAGACATTAGTTCTATCTTTAGTCTTATTTAAGCTTTACTGCATCAACAAACGTCAATTAATTAAATGTGTATTTTCTCAAAGAAAAAAAAATATAAACACAAAAAGTGTGGATTAACGCACTTTATTAGCTACAATTCATATTTTAAAGTGTATTGCACTCATTGTTCTTTAAAACTTTAGTTCTACTAGCTACTTCATTTATAGCACTATATTAGTGCTGCAGCAACCATTCTTGGAAACATTACTATAGACATTAGTTCTTTCTTTGATCTTATTTTGGCTTTACTGCATCAACAAACATCGATTAATTAAATGTTTATTTTCTCAAAGAAAACAAAATATACACATAAAAAGTGTGGATTAACGCACTTTATTATCTACGATTCATATTATAAAGAGCATTGCCCTAATCGTTCTTTAAAACTTTAGTTCTGCTAGCTATTTCTTTTATAGCAATATATTGGAGCTGCAGCAACCATTCTTGGAAACATTACTATAGACATTAGTTCTTTCTTTAGTCTTATTTTAGCTTTACTGCATCAACAAACATCGATTTATTAAATGTTTATTTTCTCAAAGAAAATAAAATATAAACACAAAAAGTGTGGATTAATGCACTTTATTAGCTACAATTCATATTATAAAGAGTATTGCCCTAATCGTTCTTTAAAACTTTTTTTTCTGCTAGCTACTTCTTTTATAGCACTATATTAGTGCTGCAGCAACCATTCTTGGAAACATTACTATAGACATTAGTTCTTTCTTTAGTCTTATATTAGCTTTACCGCATCAACAAACATCGATTAATTAAATGTTTAGTTTCTCAAAGAACACAAAATATCAACACAAAAAGTTTGGATTAATAATAATAATAATAATAATAATAATAAAACGAATATTTATACAGGATAAACACTTCAACAATTACAATATCGCTGTTATCACTGTGTGTCCTGTGCCCTAGACCTTAAATGAAATTGAAAGATTATTTATTACATTAAAAACGTTGATAAAATCTTACAAGAATAGAATCTATAATACCTAATAAAACCTAATTTCACATCGAAATAAAATAATGTTTGTCATTGTCATACAAAATGATTTTTAAGTTTTTTAACAAATTCTTTGTGTGTCCCTGTCCGACGTATGTCTAAAGGTAGCTCATTGTACACTTTAGAGCCCATATATTGAAACGACTTTCGTGCATATTCTTTTTTAATAATAGGTAATCGCAGAGTGCATTTGTTGCTTCTTGTTTCCTTTTCATGTTGTATCGGAGTAAAATAATTCTGAAAATGTTCACAGATATCTCTGTCCAGGCATTTTCGCACAAGTTTGCAGGCTCTCATCTTATTCGCATTTATGACTGACATGAGCCCTTTGTCTGCTGTTTTATCACCATAGACAATCTTCAAGGAACGAGAATGAAATGAGGAAAGTCTGCTTATTTGTGTATTTGAGAGCTTCAGTTGCAATATACCACAGTAAGTAAATGTGGGAAGAATCATAGTACGATAGATTGTACTAGCAGTAGCATTGTCCATGCACGACCTTAATTTTGCTAGAAGTCGTAGTCTACCGGATGCACGCTTGAAACATTTGTCAAAATGGGAGTTCAAGTTAAGTGTGGTATCCACAAGGACGCCAAATTAACACACTTTATTAGCTACAATTCATATTATAAAGAGCATTGCACTCATCGTTCTTTAAAACTTTAGTTCTGCTAGCTATTTCTTTTATAGCACTATATTGGTGCTGCAGCAACCATTTTTGGAAAAATTACATTAGTTCTTTCTTTAGTCTTATTTTAGCTTTACCGCATCAACAAACATCGATTAATTAAGTGTTTATTTTCTGAAAGAAAACAAAATGTAAACACAAAAAGTGTGGATTAACGCACTTTATTAGCTACCATTCATATTTTAAAGAGTATTGCACTGAAAGTTCTTTAAAACTATGGCTCTGCCAGCATATTCTTTTAAAGCACTATATTAGTGCTGCAGCAACTATTCTTTGAAACATTACTATAGACATTAGTTCTTTCTTTAGTCTTATTTTAGCTTTACTGCATCAACAAACATCGATTAATTAAATGTTTATTTTCTTAAAGAAAACAAAATATAAAAACAAAAAGTGTGGATTAACGCACTTTATTAGCTACAATTCATATTATAAAGAGTATTTCCCTAATCGTTCTTTAAAACTTTAGTTCTGCTAGCTACTTCTTTTATAGCACTATATTAGTGCTGCAGCAACCATTCTTGGAAACATTACTATAGACATTAGTTCTTTCTTTAGTCTTATTTTAGCTTTACTGCATCAACAAAACATCGATTAATTAAATGTTTTTTTTCTCAAAGAAAACAAAATATAAACACAAAAAGTGTGGATTAACGCACTTTATTAGCTACCATTCATATTTTAAAGTGTATTGCACTGAAAGTTCTTTAAAACTATGGTTCTGCCAGCATATTCTTTTATAGCACTATATTAGTGCTGCAGCAACCCTTCTTTGAAACATTACTATAGACATTAGTTCTTTCTTTAGTCTTATTTTAGCTTTACTGCATCAACAATCATCGATTAATTAAATGTTTATTTTCTCAAAGAAAACAAAATATAAACACAAAAAGTGTGGATTAATGCACTTTATTAGCTACCATTCATATTATTAAGTGCATTGCCCTAATCGTTCTTTAAAACTTTAGTTCTGCTAGCTATTTCTTTTATAGCACTATATTGGTGCTGCAGCAACCATTTCTGGAAACAATACATTAGTTCTTTCTTTAGTCTTATTTTAGCTTTACCGCATCAACAAACATCGATTAATTAAATGTTTATTTTCTCAAAGAAAACAAAATATAAACACAAAAAGTGTGGATTAACGCTCTTTATTAGCTACCATTCATATTTTAAAGAGTATTGCACTGAAAGTTCTTTAAAACTATAGTTCTGCCAGCATATTCTTTTATAGCACTTTATTAGTGCTGCAGCAACCATTCTTGGAAACATTACATAGACATTAGTTCTTTCTTTGATCTTATTTTGGCTTTACTGCATCAACAAACATCGATTAATTAAATGTTTATTTTCTCAAAGAAAACAAAATATACACACAAAAAGTGTGGATTAACGCACTTTATTATCTACGATTCATATTATAAAGAGCATTGCCCTAATCGTTCTTTAAAACTTTGGTTCTGCTAGCTATTTCTTTTATAGCAATATATTGGAGCTGCAGCAACCATTCTTGGAAACATTACTATAGACATTAGTTCTTTCTTTAGTCTTATTTTAGCTTTACTGCATCAAGAAACATCGATTAATCAAATGTTTATTTTCTCAAAGAAAATAAAATATAAACACAAAAAGTGTGGATTAATGCACTTTATTAGCTACAATTCATATAATAAAGAGTATTGCCCTAATCGTTCTTTAAAACTTTTTTTTCTGCTAGCTACTTCTTTTATAGCACTATATTAGTGCTGCAGCAACCATTCTTGGAAACATTACTATAGACATTAGTTCTTTCTTTAGTCTTATATTAGCTTTACTGCATCAACAAACATCGATTAATTAAATGTTTAGTTTCTCAAAGAACACAAAATATCAACACAAAAAGTTTGGATTAACACACTTTATTAGCTACAATTCATATTATAAAGAGCATTGCACTCATCGTTCTTTAAAACTTTAGTTCTGCTAGCTATTTCTTTTATAGCACTATATTGGTGCTGCAGCAACCATTTTTGGAAAAATTACATTAGTTCTTTCTTTAGTCTTATTTTAGCTTTACCGCATCAACAAACATCGATTAATTAAGTGCTTATTTTCTCAAAGAAAACAAAATGTAAACACAAAAAGTGTGGATTAACGCACTTTATTAGCTACCATTCATATTTTAAAGAGTATTGCACTGAAAGTTCTTTAAAACTATGGCTCTGCCAGCATATTCTTTTAAAGCACTATATTAGTGCTGCAGCAACTATTCTTTGAAACATTACTATAGACATTAGTTCTTTCTTTAGTCTTATTTTAGCTTTAATGCATCAACAAACATCGATTAATTAAATGTTTATTTTCTTAAAGAAAACAAAATATAAAAACAAAAAGTGTGGATTAACGCACTTTATTAGCTACAATTCATATTATAAAGAGTATTTCCCTAATCGTTCTTTAAAACTTTAGTTCTGCTAGCTACTTCTTTTATAGCACTATATTAGTGCTGCAGCAACCATTCTTGGAAACATTACTATAGACATTAGTTCTTTCTTTATTCTTATTTTAGCTTTACTGCATCAATAAAACATCGATTAATTAAATGTTTTTTTTTCTCAAAGAAAACAAAATATAAACACAAAAAGTGTGGATTAACGCACTTTATTAGCTACCATTCATATTTTAAAGTGTATTGCACTGAAAGTTCTTTAAAACTATGGTTCTGCCAGCATATTCTTTTATAGCACTATAATAGTGCTGCAGCAACCCTTCTTTGAAACATTACTATAGACATTAGTTCTTTCTTTAGTCTTATTTTAGCCTTACTGCATCAACAAACATCGATTAATTAAATGTTTATTTTCTCAAAGAAAACAAAATATAAACACAAAAAATGTGGATTAATGCACTTTATTAGCTACCATTCATATTATTAAGAGCATTGCCCTAATCGTTCTTTAAAACTTTAGTTCTGCTAGCTACTTCTTTTATAGCACTATATTGGTGCTGCAGCAACCATTTTTGGAAACATTACATTGGTTCTTTCTTTAGTCTTATTTCAGCTTTACTGCATCAACAAACATCAATTAATTAAATGTGTATTTTCTCAAAGAAAAAAAAATATAAACACAAAAAGTGTGGATTAACGCACTTTATTAGCTACAATTCATATTTTAAAGTGTATTGCACTCATTGTTCTTTAAAACTTTAGTTCTACTAGCTACTTCATTTATAGCACTATATTAGTGCTGCAGCAACCATTCTTTGAAACATTACTATAGACATTAGTTCTTTCTTTAGTCTTATTTTAGCTTTACTGCATCAACAAACATCGATTAATTAAATGTTTATTTTCTCAAAGAAAACAAAATATAAACACAAAAAGTGTGGATTAACGCACTTTATTAGCTACAATTCATATTTTAAAGAGTTTTGCACTCATCGTTCTTTAAACTTTTAGTTCTGCTAGGTACTTCTTTTATAGCACTATATTAGTGCTGCAGCAACCATTCTTGGAAACATTACTATAGACATTAGTTCTTTCTTTAGTCTTATTTCAGCTTTACTGCATCAACAAACATCGATTAATTAAATGTTTATTTTCTCAAAGAAAACAAAATATAAACACAAAAAATGTGGATTAATGCATTTTATTAGCTACAATTCACATTATAAAGAGCCTTGCCCTAATCGTTCTTTAAAGGGTCTGTTTCATCCAGCATTCCTTGCACGTGCAATCTGTTGATGTTCCTTTGTTGTCCGTCATTTTCATGGGCCATGAAAATGGCGGCAACAAAGGAACATAAACAAACGGCACGTGCAAGGCATGCTGGATGAAACAGACCCTTTAAAACTTTATTTCTGCTAGCTACTTCTTTTATAGCACTATATTAGTGCTGCAGCAACCATTCTTGGAAATATTACTATAGACATTAGTTCTTTCTATTGTCTTATTTCAGTTTTACTGCATCAACAAACATCGATTAATTAAATGTTTATTTTCTCCAAGAAAAAAAAATATAAACACAAAAAGTGTGGATTAACGCACTTTATTAGCTACAGTTCATATTTTAAAGAGTATTGCACTAATCTTTCTTTAAAACTTTAGTTCTACTAGCTACTTCTTTTATAGCACTATATTAGTGCTGCAGCAACCATTCTTGAAAACATTACTATAGACATTAGTTCTTTCTATTGTCTTATTTCAGTTTTACTGCATCAACAAACATCGATTAATTAAATGTTTATTTTCTCAAAGAAAAAAAAATATAAACACAAAAAGTGTGGATTAACGCACTTTATTAGCTACAGTTCATATTTTAAAGAGTATTGCACTCATCGTTCTTTAAAACTTTAGTTCTGATAGCAATTTCCTTTATAGCACTATATTGGTGCTGCAGCAACCATTTTTGGAAACATTGCTATAGACATTAGTTCTTTCTTTAGTCTATTTTTAGCTTTACCGCATCAACAAACATCGATTAATTAAATGTTTCTTTTCTCAAAGAAAAAAAAATATAAACACAAAAAGTGTGGATTAACGCACTTTATTAGTTAGAATTTATATTTTAAAGAGTATTGCACTCATCGTTCTTTAAAACTTTAGTTCTGCTAGCTATTTCTTTTATAGCATTATATTGGTGCTGCAGCAACTATTTTTGGAAACATTACATTAGTTCTTTCTTTAGTCTTATTTTGGCTTTACTGCATCAACAAACATCGATTAATTAAATGTTTATTTTCTCAAAGAAAATAAAATATAAACACAAAAAGTGTTGATTAACGCACTTTATTAGCTACAATTCATATTTTAAAGAGCATTGCCCTAATCGTTCTTTAAAACTTTAGTTCTGCTAGCTACTTCTTTTATAGCACTATATTAGTGCTGCAGCAACCATTCTTGGAAACATTACTATAGACATTAGTTCTTTCTTTAGTCTTATTTCAGCTTTACTGCATCAACAAACATCGATTAATTAAATGTTTATTTTCTCAAAGAAAACAAAATATAAACACAAAAAGTATGGATTAATGCACTTTATTAGCTACAATTCATATTATAAAGAGCATTGCCCTAATCGTTCTTTAAAACTTTAGTTCTGTTAGCTCTTTCTTTTTTAGCACTATATTGGTGCTGCAGCAACCATTTTTGAAAACATTACATTAGTTCTTTCTTTAGTCTTTTTTTAGCTTTTCCGCATCAACAAACATCGATTAATTAAATGTTTATTTTCTCAAAGAAAACAAAACATAAACACAAAAAGTGTGGATTAACGCACTTTATTAGCTGAATTTCATATTATAAAGAGTATTCCCCTAATCGCTCTTTAAAACTTTAGTTCGGCTAGCTACTTTTTTTATTGCACTATATTAGTGCTGCAGCAACCATTCTTTGAAACATTACTAAAGACATTAGTTCTTTCTTTAGTCTTATTTTAGCTTTACCGCATCAACAAACATCGATTAATTAAATGTTTATTTTCTCAAAGAAAACAAAATATAAACACAAAAAGTGTGGATTAACGCTCTTTATTAGCTACCATTCACATTTTAAAGAGTATTGCACTGAAAGTTCTTTAAAACTATAGTTCTGCCAGCATATTCTTTTATAGCACTTTATTAGTCAACCATTCTTGGAAACATTACATAGACATTAGTTCTTTCTTTGATCTTATTTTGGCTTTACTGCATCAACAAACATCGATTAATTAAATGTTTATTTTCTCAAAGAAAACTAAATATAAACACAAAAAGTGTGGATTAACGCACTTTATTAGCTACAATTCATATTATAAAGAGTTTTGCACTCATCGTTCTTTAAAATTTTAGTTCTGCTAGGTACTTCTTTTATAGCACTATATTAGTGCTGCAGCAACCATTCTTGGAAACATTACTATAGACATTAGTTCTTTCTTTAGTATTATTTCAGCTTTACTGCATCAACAAACATCGATTAATTAAATTTTTATTTTCTCAAAGAAAACAAAATATAAAGAAAAAAATGTGGATTAACGCACTTTATTAGCTACAGTTCATATTTCAAAGAGTATTGCACTCATCGTTCTTTAAAACTTTAGTTCTACTGGCTACTTCTTTTATAGCACTATATTAGTGCTGCAGCAACCATTCTTCAACCATTACTATAGACATTAGTTCTTTCTTTAGTCTTATTTTGGCTATACTACATCAACAAACATCGATTAATTAAATGTTTATTTTCTCAAAGAACACAAAATATCAACACAAAAAGTTTGGATTAACACACTTTATTAGCTACAATTCATATTATAAAGAGCATTGCACTCATCGTTCTTTAAAACTTTAGTTCTGCTAGCTATTTCTTTTATAGCACTATATTGGTGCTGCAGCAACCATTTTTGGAAAAATTACATTAGTTCTTTCTTTAGTCTTATTTTAGCTTTACCGCATCAACAAACATCGATTAATTAAGTGCTTATTTTCTCAAAGAAAACAAAATGTAAACACAAAAAGTGTGGATTAACGCACTTTATTAGCTACCATTCATATTTTAAAGAGTATTGCACTGAAAGTTCTTTAAAACTATGGCTCTGCCAGCATATTCTTTTAAAGCACTATATTAGTGCTGCAGCAACTATTCTTTGAAACATTACTATAGACATTAGTTCTTTCTTTAGTCTTATTTTAGCTTTAATGCATCAACAAACATCGATTAATTAAATGTTTATTTTCTTAAAGAAAACAAAATATAAAAACAAAAAGTGTGGATTAACGCACTTTATTAGCTACAATTCATATTATAAAGAGTATTTCCCTAATCGTTCTTTAAAACTTTAGTTCTGCTAGCTACTTCTTTTATAGCACTATATTAGTGCTGCAGCAACCATTCTTGGAAACATTACTATAGACATTAGTTCTTTCTTTAGTCTTATTTTAGCTTTACTGCATCAACAAAACATCGATTAATTAAATGTTTTTTTTTCTCAAAGAAAACAAAATATAAACACAAAAAGTGTGGATTAACGCACTTTATTAGCTACCATTCATATTTTAAAGTGTATTGCACTGAAAGTTCTTTAAAACTATGGTTCTGCCAGCATATTCTTTTATAGCACTATAATAGTGCTGCAGCAACCCTTCTTTGAAACATTACTATAGACATTAGTTCTTTCTTTAGTCTTATTTTAGCTTTACTGCATCAACAAACATCGATTAATTAAATGTTTATTTTCTCAAAGAAAACAAAATATAAACACAAAAAATGTGGATTAATGCACTTTATTAGCTACCATTCATATTATTAAGAGCATTGCCCTAATCGTTCTTTAAAACTTTAGTTCTGCTAGCTACTTCTTTTATAGCACTATATTGGTGCTGCAGCAACCATTTTTGGAAACATTACATTAGTTCTTTCTTTAGTCTTATTTCAGCTTTACTGCATCAACAAACATCAATTAATTAAATGTGTATTTTCTCAAAGAAAAAAAAATATAAACACAAAAAGTGTGGATTAACGCACTTTATTAGCTACAATTCATATTTTAAAGTGTATTGCACTCATTGTTCTTTAAAACTTTAGTTCTACTAGCTACTTCATTTATAGCACTATATTAGTGTTGCAGCAACCATTCTTTGAAACATTACTATAGACATTAGTTCTTTCTTTAGTCTTATTTTAGCTTTACTGCATCAACAAACATCGATTAATTAAATGTTTATTTTCTCAAAGAAAACAAAATATAAACACAAAAAGTGTGGATTAACGCACTTTATTAGCTACAATTCATATTTTAAAGAGTTTTGCACTCATCGTTCTTTAAACTTTTAGTTCTGCTAGGTACTTCTTTTATAGCACTATATTAGTGCTGCAGCAACCATTCTTGGAAACATTACTATAGACATTAGTTCTTTCTTTAGTCTTATTTCAGCTTTACTGCATCAACAAACATCGATTAATTAAATGTTTATTTTCTCAAAGAAAACAAAATATAAACACAAAAAATGTGGATTAATGCATTTTATTAGCTACAATTCACATTATAAAGAGCCTTGCCCTAATCGTTCTTTAAAGGGTCTGTTTCATCCAGCATTCCTTGCACGTGCAATCTGTTGATGTTCCTTTGTTGTCCGTCATTTTCATGGGCCATGAAAATGGCGGCAACAAAGGAACATAAACAAACGGCACGTGCAAGGCATGCTGGATGAAACAGACCCTTTAAAACTTTATTTCTGCTAGCTACTTCTTTTATAGCACTATATTAGTGCTGCAGCAACCATTCTTGGAAATATTACTATAGACATTAGTTCTTTCTATTGTCTTATTTCAGTTTTACTGCATCAACAAACATCGATTAATTAAATGTTTATTTTCTCCAAGAAAAAAAAATATAAACACAAAAAGTGTGGATTAACGCACTTTATTTGCTACAGTTCATATTTTAAAGAGTATTGCACTAATCTTTCTTTAAAACTTTAGTTCTACTAGCTACTTCTTTTATAGCACTATATTAGTGCTGCAGCAACCATTCTTGGAAACATTACTATAGACATTAGTTCTTTCTATTGTCTTATTTCAGTTTTACTGCATCAACAAACATCGATTAATTAAATGTTTATTTTCTCAAAGAAAAAAAAATATAAACACAAAAAGTGTGGATTAACGCACTTTATTAGCTACAGTTCATATTTTAAAGAGTATTGCACTCATCGTTCTTTAAAACTTTAGTTCTGCTAGCAATTGCCTTTATAGCACTATATTGGTGCTGCAGCAACCATTTTTGGAAACATTGCTATAGACATTAGTTCTTTCTTTAGTCTATTTTTAGCTTTACCGCATCAACAAACATCGATTAATTAAATGTTTCTTTTCTCAAAGAAAAAAAAATATAAACACAAAAAGTGTGGATTAACGCACTTTATTAGTTAGAATTTATATTTTAAAGAGTATTGCACTCATCGTTCTTTAAAACTTTAGTTCTGCTAGCTATTTCTTTTATAGCATTATATTGGTGCTGCAGCAACTATTTTTGGAAACATTACATTAGTTCTTTCTTTAGTCTTATTTTGGCTTTACTGCATCAACAAACATCGATTAATTAAATGTTTATTTTCTCAAAGAAAATAAAATATAAACACAAAAAGTGTTGATTAACGCACTTTATTAGCTACAATTCATATTATAAAGAGCATTGCCCTAATCGTTCTTTAAAACTTTAGTTCTGCTAGCTACTTCTTTTATAGCACTATATTAGTGCTGCAGCAACCATTCTTGGAAACATTACTATAGACATTAGTTCTTTCTTTAGTCTTATTTCAGCTTTACTGCATCAACAAACATCGATTAATTAAATGTTTATTTTCTCAAAGAAAACAAAATATAAACACAAAAAGTATGGATTAATGCACTTTATTAGCTACCATTCATATTATAAAGAGCATTGCCCTAATCGTTCTTTAAAACTTTAGTTCTGTTAGCTCTTTCTTTTTTAGCACTATATTGGTGCTGCAGCAACCATTTTTGAAAACATTACATTAGTTCTTTCTTTAGTCTTTTTTTAGCTTTTCCGCATCAACAAACATCGATTAATTAAATGTTTATTTTCTCAAAGAAAACAAAACATAAACACAAAAAGTGTGGATTAACGCACTTTATTAGCTGAATTTCATATTATAAAGAGTATTCCCCTAATCGCTCTTTAAAACTTTAGTTCGGCTAGCTACTTTTTTTATTGCACTATATTAGTGCTGCAGCAACCATTCTTTGAAACATTACTAAAGACATTAGTTCTTTCTTTAGTCTTATTTTAGCTTTACCGCATCAACAAACATCGATTAATTAAATGTTTATTTTCTCAAAGAAAACAAAATATAAACACAAAAAGTGTGGATTAACGCTCTTTATTAGCTACCATTCACATTTTAAAGAGTATTGCACTGAAAGTTCTTTAAAACTATAGTTCTGCCAGCATATTCTTTTATAGCACTTTATTAGTCAACCATTCTTGGAAACATTACATAGACATTAGTTCTTTCTTTGATCTTATTTTGGCTTTACTGCATCAACAAACATCGATTAATTAAATGTTTATTTTCTCAAAGAAAACTAAATATAAACACAAAAAGTGTGGATTAACGCACTTTATTAGCTACAATTCATATTATAAAGAGTTTTGCACTCATCGTTCTTTAAAATTTTAGTTCTGCTAGGTACTTCTTTTATAGCACTATATTAGTGCTGCAGCAACCATTCTTGGAAACATTACTATAGACATTAGTTCTTTCTTTAGTATTATTTCAGCTTTACTTCATCAACAAACATCGATTAATTAAATTTTTATTTTCTCAAAAAAAACAAAATATAAAGAAAAAAATGCGGATTAACGCACTTTATTAGCTACAGTTCATATTTCAAAGAGTATTGCACTCATCGTTCTTTAAAACTTTAGTTCTACTGGCTACTTCTTTTATAGCACTATATTAGTGCTGCAGCAACCATTCTTCAACCATTACTATAGACATTAGTTCTTTCTTTAGTCTTATTTTGGCTATACTACATCAACAAACATCGATTAATTAAATGTTTATTTTCTCAAAGAAAACAAAATATAAACACAAAAAGTATGGATTAATGCACTTTATTAGCTACAATTCATATTATAAAGAGCATTGCCCTAATCGTTCTTTAGAACTTTAGTTCTGTTAGCTCTTTCTTTTATAGCACTATAGTGGTGCTGCAGCAACCATTTTTGAAAACATTACATTAGTTCTTTCTTTAGTCTTTTTTTAGCTTTACCCCATCAACAAACATCGATTAATTAAATGTTTTTTTTCTCAAAGAAAAAAAAATGTAAACACAAAAAGTGCGGATTAACGCACTTTATTAGCTACCATTCATATTATAAAGAGTATTGCCCTAATCTATCTTTAAATTTTTAGTTCTGCCAGCTACTCCTTTTAAAGCACTATATTAGTTCTGCAGCAAACATTCTTGGAAACATTACTATAGACATTAGTTCTTTCTTAAGTCTTATTTTAGCTTTACCGCATAAACAAACATCGATTAATTAAATGTTTATTTTCTCAAAGAAAAAAAGATATAAACACAAAAAGTGTGGATTAACGCACTTTATTAGCTACAATTCATATTATAAAGAGTATTGCCCTAATCGTTCTTTAAAACTTTAGTTCTGCTAGCTACTTCTTTTATAGCACTATATTAGTGCTGCAGCAACCATTCTTCAAACATTACTATAGACATTAGTTCTTTCTTTAGTCTTATTTTAGCTTTACTGCATCAACAAACATTGAATAATTAAATGTTTAGTTTCTGAAAGAAAACAAAATATAAACACAAAAAGTGTGGATTAACGCACTTTATTAGCTAAAATTTATATTGCCCTAATCGTTCTTTAAAACTTTAGTTCTAATAGCTACTTCTTTTATAGCACTATATTAGTGCTGCAGCAACCATTCTTGGAATCATTACAATAGACATTGGCTCTTTCTATTGTCTTATTTCAGTTTTACTGCATCAACAAACATCGATTAATTAAATGTTTATTTTCTCAAAGAAAAAAAAATATCAACACAAAAAGTGTGGATTAACGCACTTTATTAGCTACAGTTCATATTTTAAAGAGTATTGCACTCATCGTTCTTTAAAACTTTAGTTCTACTAGCTACTTCTTTTATAGCACTATTTTAGTGCTGCAGCAACCATTCTTCAACAATTACTATAGACATTAGTTCTTTCTTTAGTCTTATTTTAGCTTTACTGCATCAACAAACATCGATTAATTAAATGTTTATTTTCTCAAAGAAAATAAAATATAAACACAAAAAGTATGGATTAATGCACTTTATTAGCTACAATTCATATTATAAAGAGCATTGCCCTAATCGTTCTTTAAAACTTTAGTTCTGCTAGCTATTTCTTTTATAGCACTATATTGGTGGTGCAGCAACCATTTTTGGAAACATTACATTAGTTCTTTCTTCAGTCTTATTTTAGCTTTACCGCATCAACAAACATCGATTAATTAAATGTTTATTTTCTCAAAGAAAAAAAACTATAAACACAAAAAGTGAGGATTAACGCACTTTATTATCTACCATTCACATTATAAAGAGCATTGCACTGACAGTTCATTAAAACTGTAGTTCTGCCAGCATATTCTTTTACAGCACTTTATTGATGCTGCAGCAACCATTCTTGGAATCATTACAATAGACATTGGCTCTTTCTATTGTCTTATTTCAGTTTTACTGCATCAACAAACATCGATTAATTAAATGTTTATTTTCTCAAAGAAAAAAAAATATAAACACAAAAAGTGCGGATTAACGCACTTTATTAGCTACCTTTCATATTATAAAGAGTATTGCAATCTTAGTTCTTTAAAACTGTAGTTCTGCCAGCATATTCTTTTATAGCACTTTATTAGTGCTGCAGCAACCATTCTTGGAAACATTACATAGACATTAGTTCTTTCTTTGATCTTATTTTGGCTTTACTGCATCAACAAACATCGATTAATTAAATGTTTATTTTCTCAAAGAAAAGAAAATATAAACACAAAAAGTGTGGATTAACGCACTTTATTATCTACGATTCATATTATAAAGAGCATTGCCCTAATCGTTCTTTAAAACTTTAGTTCTGCTAGCTATTTCTTTTATAGCACTATATTGGTGGTGCAGCAACCATTTTTGGAAACATTACATTAGTTCTTTCTTCAGTCTTATTTTAGCTTTACCGCATCAACAAACATCGATTAATTAAATGTTTATTTTCTCAACGAAAAAAAAATATAAACACAAAAAGTGTGGATTAACGCTCTTTATTAGCTACCATTCACATTATAAAGAGCATTGCACTGACAGTTCATTAAAACTGTAGTTCTGCCAGCATATTCTTTTATAGCACTATATTGATGCTGCAGCAACCATTATTGGAAACATTACTATAGACATTAGTTCTTTCTTTAGTCTTATTTCAGCTTTACTGCATCAACAAACATCGATTAATTAAATGTTTATTTTCTCAAAGAAAACAAAATATAAACACAAAAAATGTGGATTAATGCATTTTATTAGCTACAATTCACATTATAAAGAGCCTTGCCCTAATCGTTCTTTAAAGGGTCTGTTTCATCCAGCATTCCTTGCACGTGCAATCTGTTGATGTTCCTTTGTTGTCCGTCATTTTCATGGGCCATGAAAATGGCGGCAACAAAGGAACATCAACAGACGGCACGTGCAAGGCATGCTGGATGAAACAGACCCTTTAAAACTTTAGTTCTGCTAGCTACTTCTTTTATAGCACTATATTAGTGCTGCAGCAACCATTCTTGGAAATATTCTATAGACATTAGTTCTTTCTATTGTCTTATTTCAGTTTTACTGCATCAACAAACATCGATTAATTAAATGTTTATTTTCTCAAAGAAAAAAAATATAAACACAAAAAGTGTGGATTAACGCACTTTATTAGCTACAGTTCATATTTTAAAGAGTATTGCACTAATCTTTCTTTAAAACTTTAGTTCTACTAGCTACTTCTTTTATAGCACTATATTAGTGCTGCAGCAACCATTCTTGGAAACATTACTATAGACATTAGTTCTTTCTATTGTCTTATTTCAGTTTTACTGCATCAACAAACATCGATTAATTAAATGTTTATTTTCTCAAAGAAAAAAAATATAAACACAAAAAGTGTGGATTAACGCACTTTATTAGCTACAGTTCATATTTTAAAGAGTATTGCACTCATCGTTCTTTAAAACTTTAGTTCTACTAGCTACTTCTTTTATAGCACTATATTAGTGCTGCAGCAACCATTCTTCAACCATTACTATAGACATTAGTTCTTTCTTTAGTCTTATTTTAGCTTTACTGCATCAACAAACATCGATTAATTAAATGTTTATTTTCTCAAAGAAAACAAAATATAAACACAAAAAGTATGGATTAATGCACTTTATTAGCTACAATTCATATTATAAAGAGCATTGCCCTAATCGTTCTTTAAAACTTTAGTTCTGTTAGCTCTTTCTTTTTTAGCACTATATTGGTGCTGCAGCAACCATTTTTGAAAACATTACATTAGTTCTTTCTTTAGTCTTTTTTTAGCTTTTCCGCATCAACAAACATCGATTAATTAAATGTTTATTTTCTCAAAGAAAACAAAACATAAACACAAAAAGTGTGGATTAACGCACTTTATTAGCTGAATTTCATATTATAAAGAGTATTCCCCTAATCGCTCTTTAAAACTTTAGTTCGGCTAGCTACTTTTTTTATTGCACTATATTAGTGCAGCAGCAACCATTCTTTGAAACATTACTATAGACATTAATTCTTTCTTTAGTCTTATTTTAGCTTTACTGCATCAACAAACATCGATTAATTAAATGTTTATTTTCTCAAAGAAAACATAATATAAACACAAAAAGTATGGATTAATGCACTTTATTAGCTACAATTCATATTATAAAGAGCATTGCCCCAATCGTTCTTTTTAAAACTTTAGTTCTGTTAGCTCTTTCTTTTATAGCACTATAGTGGTGCTGCAGCAACCATTTTTGAAAACATTACATTAGTTCTTTCTTTAGTCTTTTTTTAGCTTTACCGCATCAACAAACATCGATTAATTAAATGTTTATTTTCTCAAAGAAAACAAAATATAAACACAAAAAGTGTGGATTAACGCTCTTTATTAGCTACCATTCACATTTTAAAGAGTATTGCACTGAAAGTTCTTTAAAACTATAGTTCTGCCAGCATATTCTTTTATAGCACTTTATTAGTCAACCATTCTTGGAAACATTACATAGACATTAGTTCTTTCTTTGATCTTATTTTGGCTTTACTGCATCAACAAACATCGATTAATTAAATGTTTATTTTCTCAAAGAAAACTAAATATAAACACAAAAAGTGTGGATTAACGCACTTTATTAGCTACAATTCATATTATAAAGAGTTTTGCACTCATCGTTCTTTAAAATTTTAGTTCTGCTAGGTACTTCTTTTATAGCACTATATTAGTGCTGCAGCAACCATTCTTGGAAACATTACTATAGACATTAGTTCTTTCTTTAGTATTATTTCAGCTTTACTGCATCAACAAACATCGATTAATTAAATTTTTATTTTCTCAAAGAAAACAAAATATAAACAAAAAAATGTGGATCAACGCACTTTATTAGCTACAGTTCATATTTCAAAGAGTATTGCACTCATCGTTCTTTAAAACTTTAGTTCTACTAGCTACTTCTTTTATAGCACTATATTAGTGCTGCAGCAACCATTCTTCAACCATTACTATAGACATTAGTTCTTTCTTTAGTCTTATTTTAGCTATACTACATCAACAAACATCGATTAATTAAATGTTTATTTTCTCAAAGAAAACAAAATATAAACACAAAAAGTATGGATTAATGCACTTTATTAGCTACAATTCATATTATAAAGAGCATTGCCCTAATCGTTCTTTAAAACTTTAGTTCTGTTAGCTCTTTCTTTTATAGCACTATATTAGTTCTGCAGCAAACATTCTTGGAAACATTACTATAGACATTAGTTCTTTCTTAAGTCTTATTTTAGCTTTACCGCATCAACAAACATCGATTAATTAAATGTATTTTTTCTCAAAGAAAAAAAAATATAAACACAAAAAGTGCGGATTAACGCACTTTATTAGCTACCATTCATATTATAAAGAGTATTGCCCTAATCTATCTTTAAATTTTTAGTTCTGCCAGCTACTTCTTTTAAAGCACTATATTAGTTCTGCAGCAAACATTCTTGGAAACATTACTATAGACATTAGTTCTTTCCTAAGTCTTATTTTAGCTTTACCGGATAAACAAACATCGATTAATTAAATGTTTATTTTCTCAAAGAAAAAAAGATATAAACACAAAAAGTGTGGATTAACGCACTTTATTAGCTACAATTCATATTATAAAGAGTATTGCCCTAATCGTTCTTTAAAACTTTAGTTCTGCTAGCTACTTCTTTTATAGCACTATATTAGTGCTGCAGCAACCATTCTTGGAAACATTACTATAGACATTAATTCTTTCTTTAGTCTTATTTTAGCTTTACTGCTTCAACAAACATCGATTAATTAAATGTTTATTTTCTCAAAGAGAACAAAATATAAACACAAAAAGTGTGGATTAACGCACTTTATTAGCTACCATTCATATTTTAAAGAGTATTGCACTCATCGTTCTTTAAAACTTTAGTTCTGTTAGCTACTTCTTTTATAGCACTATATTAGTGCTGCAGCAACCATTCTTCAAACATTACTATAGACATTAGTTCTTTCTTTAGTCTTATTTTAGCTTTACTGCATCAACAAACATCGATTAATTAAATGTTTAGTTTCTGAAAGAAAACAAAATATAAACACAAAAAGTGTGCATTAACGCACTTTATTAGCTAAAATTTATATTGCCCTAATCGTTCTTTAAAACTTTAGTTCTGCTAGCTACTTCTTTTATAGCACTATATTAGTGCTGCAGCAACCATTCTTGGAATCATTACTATAGACATTGGTTCTTTCTTTTGTCTTATTTCAGTTTTACTGCATCAACAAACATCGATTAATTAAATGTTTATTTTCTCAAAGAAAAAAAAATATAAACACAAAAAGTGTGGATTAACGCACTTTATTAGCTACAATTCATAGTATAAAGAGTATTGCCCTAATCGTTCTTTAAAACTTTAGTTCTGCTAGCTATTTCAAATATAGCACTATATTGGTGCTGCAGCAACCATTTTTGGAAACATTACATTAGTTCTTTCTTTAGTCTTTTTTTATCTTTACCGCATCAACAAACATCGATTAATTAAATGTTTATTTTCTCAAAGAAAAAAAAATATAAACACAAAAAGTGTGGATTAACGCACTTAATTAGCTACAATTCATATTATAAAGAGTATTGCCCTAATCGTTCTTTAAAACTTTAGTTCTGTTAGCTCTTTCTTTTATAGCACTATATTAGTTCTGCAGCAAACATTCTTGGAAACATTACTATAGACATTAGTTCTTTCTTAAGTCTTATTTTAGCTTTACCGCATCAACAAACATCGATTAATTAAATGTATTTTTTCTCAAAGAAAAAAAAATATAAACACAAAAAGTGCGGATTAACGCACTTTATTAGCTACCATTCATATTATAAAGAGTATTGCCCTAATCTATCTTTAAATTTTTAGTTCTGCCAGCTACTTCTTTTAAAGCACTATATTAGTTCTGCAGCAAACATTCTTGGAAACATTACTATAGACATTAGTTCTTTCCTAAGTCTTATTTTAGCTTTACCGGATAAACAAACATCGATTAATTAAATGTTTATTTTCTCAAAGAAAAAAAGATATAAACACAAAAAGTGTGGATTAACGCACTTTATTAGCTACAATTCATATTATAAAGAGTATTGCCCTAATCGTTCTTTAAAACTTTAGTTCTGCTAGCTACTTCTTTTATAGCACTATATTAGTGCTGCAGCAACCATTCTTGGAAACATTACTATAGACATTAATTCTTTCTTTAGTCTTATTTTAGCTTTACTGCATCAACAAACATCGATTAATTAAATGTTTATTTTCTAAAAGAGAACAAAATATAAACACAAAAAGTGTGGAT
This sequence comes from Aurelia coerulea, assembly GCA_039566865.1. Taxonomy (NCBI): domain Eukaryota; kingdom Metazoa; phylum Cnidaria; class Scyphozoa; order Semaeostomeae; family Ulmaridae; genus Aurelia; species Aurelia coerulea. Next base: position 15,173,471 of record CM076950.1, read on the forward strand.
TAACGCACTTTATTAGCTACCATTCATATTTTAAAGAGTATTGCACTGATCGTTCTTTAAAACTTTAGTTCTGTTAGCTACTTCTTTTATAGCACTATATTAGTGCTGCAGCAACCATTCTTCAAACATTACTATAGACATTAGTTCTTTCTTTAGTCTTATTTTAGCTTTACTGCATCAACAAACATCGATTAATTAAATGTTTAGTTTCTGAAAGAAAACAAAATATAAACACAAAAAGTGTGGATTAACGCACTTTATTAGCTACCATTCATATTTTAAAGAGTATTGCACTCATCGTTCTTTAAAACTTTAGTTCTGCTAGCTACTTCTTTTATAGCACTATATTAGTGCTGCAGCAACCATTCTTGGAATCATTACTATAGACATTGGTTCTTTCTTTTGTCTTATTTCAGTTTTACTGCATCAACAAACATCGATTAATTAAATGTTTATTTTCTCAAAGAAAAAAAAATATAAACACAAAAAGTGTGGATTAACGCACTTTATTAGCTACAATTCATAGTATAAAGAGTATTGCCCTAATCGTTCTTTAAAACTTTAGTTCTGCTAGCTATTTCAAATATAGCACTATATTGGTGCTGCAGCAACCATTTTTGGAAACATTACATTAGTTCTTTCTTTAGTCTTTTTTTATCTTTACCGCATCAACAAACATCGATTAATTAAATGTTTATTTTCTCAAAGAAAAAAAAATATAAACACAAAAAGTGTGGATTAACGCACTTTATTAGCTACAATTCATAGTATAAAGAGTATTGCCCTAATCGTTCTTTAAAACTTTAGTTCTGCTAGCTATTTCTTTTATAGCACTATATTGGTGCTGCAGCAACCATTTTTGGAATCATTACATTGGTTCTTTCTTTAGTCTTATTTTAGCTTTACTGCATCAACAAACATCGATTAATTAAATGTTTATTTTCTCAAAGAAAAAAAAATATAAACACAAATAGTGTGCATTAACGCACTTTATTAGCTACAGTTCATATTTCAAAGAGTATTGCACTCATCGTTCTTTAAAACTTTAGTTCTACTAGCTACTTCTTTTATAGCACTATATTAGTGCTGCAGCAACCATTCTTCAACCATTACTATAGACATTAGTTCTTTCTTTAGTCTTATTTTAGCTATACTACATCAACAAACATCGATTAATTAAATGTTTATTTTCTCAAAGAAAACAAAATATAAACACAAAAAGTATGGATTAATGCACTTTATTAGCTACAATTCATATTATAAAGAGCATTGCCCTAATCGTTCTTTAAAACTTTAGTTCTGTTAGCTCTTTCTTTTATAGCACTATATTAGTTCTGCAGCAAACATTCTTGGAAACATTACTATAGACATTAGTTCTTTCTTAAGTCTTATTTTAGCTTTACCGCATCAACAAACATCGATTAATTAAATGTATTTTTTCTCAAAGAAAAAAAAATATAAACACAAAAAGTGCGGATTAACGCACTTTATTAGCTACCATTCATATTATAAAGAGTATTGCCCTAATCTATCTTTAAATGTTTAGTTCTGCCAGCTACTTCTTTTAAAGCACTATATTAGTTCTGCAGCAAACATTCTTGGAAACATTACTATAGACATTAGTTCTTTCCTAAGTCTTATTTTAGCTTTACCGGATAAACAAACATCGATTAATTAAATGTTTATTTTCTCAAAGAAAAAAAGATATAAACACAAAAAGTGTGGATTAACGCACTTTATTAGCTACAATTCATATTATAAAGAGTATTGCCCTAATCGTTCTTTAAAACTTTAGTTCTGCTAGCTACTTCTTTTATAGCACTATATTAGTGCTGCAGCAACCATTCTTGGAAACATTACTATAGACATTAATTCTTTCTTTAGTCTTATTTTAGCTTTACTGCATCAACAAACATCGATTAATTAAATGTTTATTTTCTCAAAGAGAACAAAATATAAACACAAAAAGTGTGGATTAACGCACTTTATTAGCTACCATTCATATTTTAAAGAGTATTGCACTCATCGTTCTTTAAAACTTTAGTTCTGTTAGCTACTTCTTTTATAGCACTATATTAGTGCTGCAGCAACCATTCTTCAAACATTACTATAGACATTAGTTCTTTCTTTAGTCTTATTTTAGCTTTACTGCATCAACAAACATCGATTAATTAAATGTTTAGTTTCTGAAAGAAAACAAAATATAAACACAAAAAGTGTGGATTAACGCACTTTATTAGCTAAAATTTATATTGCCCTAATCGTTCTTTAAAACTTTAGTTCTGCTAGCTACTTCTTTTATAGCACTATATTAGTGCTGCAGCAACCATTCTTGGAATCATTACTATAGACATTGGTTCTTTCTTTTGTCTTATTTCAGTTTTACTGCATCAACAAACATCGATTAATTAAATGTTTATTTTCTCAAAGAAAAAAAAATATAAACACAAAAAGTGTGGATTAACGCACTTTATTAGCTACAATTCATAGTATAAAGAGTATTGCCCTAATCGTTCTTTAAAACTTTAGTTCTGCTAGCTATTTCAAATATAGCACTATATTGGTGCTGCAGCAACCATTTTTGGAAACATTACATTAGTTCTTTCTTTAGTCTTTTTTTATCTTTACCGCATCAACAAACATCGATTAATTAAATGTTTATTTTCTCAAAGAAAAAAAAAATATAAACACAAAAAGTGTGGATTAACGCACTTTATTAGCTACAATTCATAGTATAAAGAGTATTGCCCTAATCGTTCTTTAAAACTTTAGTTCTGCTAGCTATTTCTTTTATAGCAATATATTGGTGCTGCAGCAACCATTTTTGGAAACATTACATTGGTTCTTTCTTTAGTCTTATTTTAGCTTTACTGCATCAACAAACATCGATTAATTAAATGTTTATTTTCTCAAAGAAAACAAAATATAAACACAAATAGTGTGCATTAACGCACTTTATTAGCTACCATTCATATTTTAAAGAGCATTGCACTGACAATTCATTAAAACTGTAGTTCTGCCAGCATATTCTTTTATAGCACTATATTGATGCTGCAGCAACCATTCTTTGAAACATTACTAAAGACATTAGTTCTTTCTTTAGTCTTATTTTAGCTTTACCGCATCAACAAACATCGATTAATTAAATGTTTATTTTCTCAAAGAAAACAAAATATAAACACAAAAAGTGTGGATTAACGCTCTTTATTAGCTACCATTCACATTTTAAAGAGTATTGCACTGAAAGTTCTTTAAAACTATAGTTCTGCCAGCATATTCTTTTATAGCACTTTATTAGTCAACCATTCTTGGAAACATTACTATAGACATTAGTTCTTTCTTTAGTCTTATTTTAGCTTTACCGCATCAACAAACATCGATTAATTAAATGTTTATTTTCTCAAAGAAAAAAAGATATAAACACAAAAAGTGTGGATTAACGCACTTTATTAGCTACAATTCATCTTATAAAGAGTATTGCCCTAATCGCTCTTTAAAACTTTAGTTCTGCTAGCTACTTCTTTTATAGCACTATATTAGTGCTGCAGCAACCACTCTTGGAAACATTACTATAGACATTAATTCTTTCTTTAGTCTTATTTTAGCTTTACTGCATCAACAAACATCGATTAATTAAATGTTTATTTTCTCAAAGAGAACAAAATATAAACACAAAAAGTGTGGATTAACGCTCTTTATTAGCTACAATTCATATTATAAAGAGCATTGCCCTAATCGTTCTTTAAAACTTTAGTTCTGTTAGCTCTTTCTTTTTTAGCACTATATTGGTGCTGCAGCAACCATTTTTGAAAACATTACATTAGTTCTTTCTTTCGTCTTTTTTTAGCTTTTCCGCATCAACAAACATCGATTAATTAAATGTTTATTTTCTCAAAGAAAACAAAACATAAACACAAAAAGTGTGGATTAACGCACTTTATTAGCTGAATTTCATATTATAAAGAGTATTCCCCTAATCGCTCTTTAAAACTTTAGTTCGGCTAGCTACTTTTTTTATTGCACTATATTAGTGCTGCAGCAACCATTCTTTGAAACATTACTAAAGACATTAGTTCTTTCTTTAGTCTTATTTTAGCTTTACCGCATCAACAAACATCGATTAATTAAATGTTTATTTTCTCAAAGAAAACAAAATATAAACACAAAAAGTGTGGATTAACGCTCTTTATTAGCTACCATTCACATTTTAAAGAGTATTGCACTGAAAGTTCTTTAAAACTATAGTTCTGCCAGCATATTCTTTTATAGCACTTTATTAGTCAACCATTCTTGGAAACATTACATAGACATTAGTTCTTTCTTTGATCTTATTTTGGCTTTACTGCATCAACAAACATCGATTAATTAAATGTTTATTTTCTCAAAGAAAACTAAATATAAACAAAAAAATGTGGATTAATGCATTTTATTAGCTACAATTCACATTATAAAGAGCATTGCCCTACTATTTCTTTAAAACTTTAGTTCTGCTAGCTACTTCTTTTATAGCACTATATTAGTGCTGCAGCAACCATTCTTGGAAACATTACTATAGACATTAGTTCTTTCTATTGTCTTATTTCAGTTTTACTGCATCAACAAACATCGATTATTTAAATGTTTATTTTCTCAATGAAAAAAAAATATAAACACAAAAAGTGTGGAGTAAGGCACTTTATTAGCTACAGTTCATATTTTAAAGAGTATTGCAATCATCGTTCTTTAAAACTTTAGTTCTACTAGCTACTTCTTTTATAGCACTATATTAGTGCTGCAGCAACCATTCTTCAACCATTACTATAGACATTAGTTCTTTCTTTAGTCTTATTTCAGCTTTACTGCATCAACAAACATCGATTAATTAAATTTTTATTTTCTCAAAGAAAACAAAATATAAACAAAAAAATGTGGATTAATGCATTTTATTAGCTACAATTCATATTATAAAGAGCATTGCCCTAATCGTTCTTTAAAACTTTAGTTCTGCTAGCTATTTCTTTTATAGCACTATATTGGTGCTGCAGCAACCATTCTTGGAAGCATTACTATAGACATTAGTTCTTTCTTTAGTCTTATTTCAGTTTCACTGCATCAACAAACATCGATTTATTAAATGTTTATTTTCTCAAAGAAAAAAAAATATAAAAACAAAAAGTGTGGATTAACGCACTTTATTAGCTACAGTTCATATTATAAAGAGTATTGCCCTAATCGTTCTTTTAATTTTTAGTTCTGCCAGCTACTTCTTTTAAAGCACTATATTAGTTCTGCATCAAACATTCTTGGAAACATTACTATAGACATTAGTTCTCTCTTTAGTCTTATTTCAGCTTTACTGCATCAACAAACATCGATTAATTAAATGTTTATTTTCTCAATGAAAAAAAAATATAAACACAAAAAGTGTGGAGTAAGGCACTTTATTAGCTACAGTTCACATTTTAAAGAGTATTGCACTGAAAGTTCTTTAAAACTATAGTTCTGCCAGCATATTCTTTTATAGCACTTTATTAGTCAACCATTCTTGGAAACATTACTATAGACATTAGTTCTTTCTTTAGTCTTATTTTAGCTTTACCGCATCAACAAACATCGATTAATTAAATGTTTATTTTCTCAAAGAAAAAAAGATATAAACACAAAAAGTGTGGATTAACGCACTTTATTAGCTACAATTCATATTATAAAGAGTATTGCCCTAATCGTTCTTTAAAACTTTAGTTCTGCTAGCTACTTCTTTTATAGCACTATATTAGTGCTGCAGCAACCATTCTTGGAAACATTACTATAGACATTAATTCTTTCTTTAGTCTTATTTTAGCTTTACTGCATCAACAAACATCGATTAATTAAATGTTTATTTTCTCAAAGAGAACAAAATATAAACACAAAAAGTGTGGATTAACGCTCTTTATTAGCTACAATTCATATTATAAAGAGCATTGCCCTAATCGTTCTTTAAAACTTTAGTTCTGTTAGCTCTTTCTTTTTTAGCACTATATTGGTGCTGCAGCAACCATTTTTGAAAACATTACATTAGTTCTTTCTTTAGTCTTTTTTTAGCTTTTCCGCATCAACAAACATCGATTAATTAAATGTTTATTTTCTCAAAGAAAACAAAACATAAACACAAAAAGTGTGGATTAACGCACTTTATTAGCTGAATTTCATATTATAAAGAGTATTCCCCTAATCGCTCTTTAAAACTTTAGTTCGGCTAGCTACTTTTTTTATTGCACTATATTAGTGCTGCAGCAACCATTCTTTGAAACATTACTAAAGACATTAGTTCTTTCTTTAGTCTTATTTTAGCTTTACCGCATCAACAAACATCGATTAATTAAATGTTTATTTTCTCAAAGAAAACAAAATATAAACACAAAAAGTGTGGATTAACGCTCTTTATTAGCTACCATTCACATTTTAAAGAGTATTGCACTGAAAGTTCTTTAAAACTATAGTTCTGCCAGCATATTCTTTTATAGCACTTTATTAGTCAACCATTCTTGGAAACATTACATAGACATTAGTTCTTTCTTTGATCTTATTTTGGCTTTACTGCATCAACAAACATCGATTAATTAAATGTTTATTTTCTCAAAGAAAACTAAATATAAACAAAAAAATGTGGATTAATGCATTTTATTAGCTACAATTCACATTATAAAGAGCATTGCCCTACTATTTCTTTAAAACTTTAGTTCTGCTAGCTACTTCTTTTATAGCACTATATTAGTGCTGCAGCAACCATTCTTGGAAACATTACTATAGACATTAGTTCTTTCTATTGTCTTATTTCAGTTTTACTGCATCAACAAACATCGATTATTTAAATGTTTATTTTCTCAATGAAAAAAAAATATAAACACAAAAAGTGTGGAGTAAGGCACTTTATTAGCTACAGTTCATATTTTAAAGAGTATTGCAATCATCGTTCTTTAAAACTTTAGTTCTACTAGCTACTTCTTTTATAGCACTATATTAGTGCTGCAGCAACCATTCTTCAACCATTACTATAGACATTAGTTCTTTCTTTAGTCTTATTTCAGCTTTACTGCATCAACAAACATCGATTAATTAAATTTTTATTTTCTCAAAGAAAACAAAATATAAACAAAAAAATGTGGATTAATGCATTTTATTAGCTACAATTCATATTATAAAGAGCATTGCCCTAATCGTTCTTTAAAACTTTAGTTCTGCTAGCTATTTCTTTTATAGCACTATATTGGTGCTGCAGCAACCATTCTTGGAAACATTACTATAGACATTAGTTCTTTCTTTAGTCTTATTTCAGTTTCACTGCATCAACAAACATCGATTTATTAAATGTTTATTTTCTCAAAGAAAAAAAAATATAAAAACAAAAAGTGTGGATTAACGCACTTTATTAGCTACAGTTCATATTATAAAGAGTATTGCCCTAATCGTTCTTTTAATTTTTAGTTCTGCCAGCTACTTCTTTTAAAGCACTATATTAGTTCTGCATCAAACATTCTTGGAAACATTACTATAGACATTAGTTCTCTCTTTAGTCTTATTTCAGCTTTACTGCATCAACAAACATCGATTAATTAAATGTTTATTTTCTCAATGAAAAAAAAATATAAACACAAAAAGTGTGGAGTAAGGCACTTTATTAGCTACAGTTCATATTTTAAAGAGTATTGCACTCATCGTTCTTTAAAACTTTAGTTCTACTAGCTACTTCTTTTATAGCACTATATTAGTGCTGCAGCAACCATTCTTCAACCATTACTATAGACATTAGTTCTTTCTTTAGTCTTATTTTAGCTTTACTGCATCAACAAACATCGATTAATTAAATGTTTATTTTCTCAAAGAAAACAAAATATAAACACAAAAAGTATGGATTAATGCACTTTATTAGCTACAATTCATATTATAAAGAGCATTGCCCTAATCGTTCTTTAAAACTTTAGTTCTGCCAGCTACTTCTTTTAAAGCACTATATTAGTTCTGCATCAAACATTCTTGGAAACATTACTATAGACATTAGTTCTTTCTTTAGTCTTTTCTTAGCTTTACCGCATCAACAAACATCGATTAATTAAATGTTTATTTTCTCAAAGAAAAAAAAATATAAACACAAAAAGTGCGGATTAACGCACTTTATTAGCTACCATTCATATTATAAAGAGTATTGCCCTAATCGTTCTTTTAATTTTTAGTTCTGCCAGCTACTTCTTTTAAAGCACTATATTAGTTCTGCATCAAACATTCTTGGAAACATTACTATAGACATTAGTTCTCTCTTTAGTCTTATTTCAGCTTTACTGCATCAACAAACATCGATTAATTAAATTTTTTATTTTCTCAAAGAAAACAAAATATAAACAAAAAAATGTGGATTAATGCATTTTATTAGCTACAATTCATATTATAAAGAGCATTGCCCTAATCGTTCTTTAAAACTTTAGTTCTGCTAGCTATTTCTTTTATAGCACTATATTGGTACTGCAGCAACCATTTTTGGAAAAATTACATTAGTTCTTTCTTTAGTCTTATTTTAGCTTTACTGCATCAACAAACATCGATTAATTAAATGTTTATTTTCTCAAAGAAAACAAAATATAAACACAAAAAGTGTGGATTAACGCACTTTATTATCTACAAATCATATTTTAAAGAGTATTGCACTCATAGTTCTTTAAAACTATAGTTCTGCCAGCATATTCTTTCATAGCACTTTATTAGTGCTGCAGCAACCATTCTTGGAAACATTACATAGACATTAGTTCTTTCTTTGATCTTATTTTGGCTTTACTGCATCAACAAACATCGATTAATTAAATGTTTATTTTCTCAAAGAAAACAAAATATAAACACAAAAAGTGTGGATTAACGCACTTTATTATCTACGATTCATATTATAAAGAGCATTGCCCTAGTCGTTCTTTAAAACTTTAGTTCTCCTAGCTATTTCTTTTATAGCAATATATTGGAGCTGCAGCAACCATTCTTGGAAACATTACTATAGACATTAGTTCTTTCTTTAGTCTTATTTTAGCTTTACTGCATCAACAAACATCGATTAATTAAATGTTTATTTTCTCAAAGAAAACTAAATATAAACACAAAAAGTGTGGATTAACGCACTTTATTAGCTACAATTCATATTATAAAGAGCATTGCCCTAATCGTTCTTTAAAACTTTAGTTCTGCTAGCTATTTCTTTTATAGCACTATATTGGTGCTGCAGCAATCATTTTTGGAAAAATTACATTAGTTCTTTCTTTAGTCTTATTTTAGCTTTACCTCATCAACAAATATCGATTAATTAAATGTTTATTTTCTCAAAGAAAACAAAATATAAACACAAAAAGTGTGGATTAACAACCTTTATTAGCTACCATTCATATTTTAAAGAGTATTGCACTGAAAGTTCTTTAAAACTATAGTTCTGCCAGCATATTCTTTTAGAGCACTTTATTAGTGCTGCAGCAACCATTCTTGGAAACATTACATAGACATTAGTTCTTTCTTTGATCTTATTTTGGCTTTACTGCATCAACAAACATCGATTAATTAAATGTTTATTTTCTCAAAGAAAACAAAATATAAACACAAAAAGTGTGGATTAATGCACTTTATTATCTACAAATCATATTATAAAGAGTATTGCAATCATAGTTCTTTAAAACTATAGTTCTGCCAGCATATTCTTTTATAGCACTTTATTAGTGCTGCAGCAACCATTCTTGGAAACATTACATAGACATTAGTTCTTTCTTTGATCTTATTTTGGCTTTACTGCATCAACAAACATCGATTAATTAAATGTTTATTTTCTCAAAGAAAACAAAATATAAACACAAAAAGTGTGGATTAACGCACTTTATTATCTACGATTCATATTATAAAGAGCATTGCCCTAGTCGTTCTTTAAAACTTTAGTTCTGCTAGCTATTTCTTTTATAGCACTATATTGGTGCTGCAGCAACAATTCTTGGAAACATTACTATAGACATTAGTTCTTTCTTTAGTCTTATTTCAGCTTTACTGCATCAACAAACATCGATTAATTAAATGTTTATTTTCTCAAAGAACACAAAATATAAACACAAAAAATGTGGATTATTGCATTTTATTAGCTACAATTCATATTATAAAGAGCATTGCCCTAATCGTTCTTTAAAACTTTAGTTCTGCTAGCTATTTCTTTTATAGCACTATATTGGTGCTGCAGCAATCATTTTTGGAAAAATTACATTAGTTCTTTCTTTAGTCTTATTTTAGCTTTACCTCATCAACAAATATCGATTAATTAAATGTTTATTTTCTCAAAGAAAACAAAATATAAACACAAAAAGTGTGGATTAACAACCTTTATTAGCTACCATTCATATTTTAAAGAGTATTGCACTGAAAGTTCTTTAAAACTATAGTTCTGCCAGCATATTCTTTTAGAGCACTTTATTAGTGCTGCAGCAACCATTCTTGGAAACATTACATAGACATTAGTTCTTTCTTTGATCTTATTTTGGCTTTACTGCATCAACAAACATCGATTAATTAAATGTTTATTTTCTCAAAGAAAACAAAATATACACACAAAAAGTGTGGATTAACGAACTTTATTATCTACGATTCATATTATAAAGAGCATTGCCCTAATCGTTCTTTAAAACTTTAGTTCTGCTAGCTATTTCTTTTATAGCAATATATTGGAGCTGCAGCAACCATTCTTGGAAACATTACTATAGACATTAGTTCTTTCTTTAGTCTTATTTCAGCTTTACTGCATCAACAAACATCAATTAATTAAATGTGTATTTTCTCAAAGAAAAAAAAATATAAACACAAAAAGTGTGGATTAACGCACTTTATTAGCTACAATTCATATTTTAAAGTGTATTGCACTCATTGTTCTTTAAAACTTTAGTTCTACTAGCTACTTCATTTATAGCACTATATTAGTGCTGCAGCAACCATTCTTTGAAACATTACTATAGACATTAGTTCTTTCTTTAGTCTTATTTTAGCTTTACTGCATCAACAAACATCGATTAATTAAATGTTTATTTTCTCAAAGAAAACAAAATATAAACACAAAAAGTGTGGATTAATGCACTTTATTAGCTACCATTCATATTATAAAGAGCATTGCCCTAATCGTTCTTTAAAACTTTAGTTCTGCTAGCTATTTCTTTTATAGCACTATATTAGTGCTGCAGCAACCATTCTTTGAAACATTACTATAGACATTAGTTCTTTCTTTAGTCTTATTTTAGCTTTACTGCATCAACAAACATCGATTAATTAAATGTTTATTTTCTCAAAGAAAACTAAATATAAACACAAAAAGTGTGGATTAACGCACTTTATTAGCTACAATTCATATTATAAAGAGTTTTGCACTCATCGTTCTTTAAAATTTTAGTTCTGCTAGGTACTTCTTTTATAGCACTATATTAGTGCTGCAGCAACCATTTTTGGAAACATTACTATAGACATTAGTTCTTTCTTTAGTCTTATTTCAGCTTTACTGCATCAACAAACATCGATT